>CM059434.1:6933875-7533875 GCA_030390025.1 Squalus acanthias | reverse complement strand
TGTGGTGGCTTTTATATCAGCATTGTGGCCAAGAGGACGCTGTGATGGTCCTAAACGGCAGCGGTACTGAGGAGGCGGCAGAGAAAGCAGCGGGAGACCAAAGTGGTGCGGACCTAAGCGGCGGCAGCACCGAGGAGGCAGCACCGAGGAGGCAGCACCGAGGAGGCAGCACCGAGGAGGCAACACCGAGGAGGCAGCACCGAGGAGGCAGCACCGAGGAGGCAGCACCGAGGAGGCAGCACCGAGGAGGCAGCACCGAGGAGGCAGCACCGAGGAGGCAGCACCGAGGAGGCAGCACGGGGGACGCAGCACCGAGGAGGCAGCACCGAGGAGGCAGCACCGAGGAGGCAGCACCGAGGAGGCAGCACGGGGGACGCAGCACCGAGGCGGCAGCACCGAGGCGGCAGCACCGAGGAGGCAGCACGGGGGACGCAGCACCGAGGAGGCAGCACCGAGGAGGCAGCACCGAGGAGGCAGCACCTCCGGCGATTTCAACAACAACCAAAAAGAAAGGACTGACATCACCGGACAGCAGGTAGGTGATTGGTGGGTGAGTATTAACATTTTTTCTCTCTAAGCTAGGAGAGTGGTTTAAACTAGGAGCGGGGAACTATGACGTACTTTATTAAATTTATAACTTAACTAGTTAAACTGATTAATATAACTATAAAGAGTCGTTGAATAAAGACTTTATCTAATTAAATAAATAAAATAAGGTTAGACCAAGGCATGACAGGGCAGGTTGTGTGTCTGGACTGCAGTATGTGGGGGTTTGTGGACGGCGAGACTGTCCCGAGCAAACATGTCTGCAGGAGATGTCTCCGTCTCGAATCTCTCCGGGTCAGAGTCATTGAGCTGGAGTGTGAGTTGGAGACACTCCGACACATTAGGGAGGGGGAGGAATTACTGGACAGTTTGCTCGGTCACACCTCGTAGAGAGGTGCTGGATCAGAAGGGGGTTGGTGTGACCGATCGTGTGCAGAGTAAGGGGAACCCAGGTGAGAAAGGGAATGAGGAACCACAGAAACTGATCCTATCCAACAGGTACAATGTACCTGCTACCTGTGAGGATAAGGATAAAGACTGTCAGAAGGACAGCCAGAATGCAGACCATGGCACTTTTTTAGAGCAGAAGGCTGTCCTAAGGGAGGAGGAGGAGGAGGAGAGGAAGCGTAATGTGGTAGTTGTAGGAGATTCTATAATTAGGGGGACAGATGGCATCCTTTATAAGCAGAATTGAGAGTCCCACATGGTATGTTGCCTACCTGGTGCCAGGGTAAGGGACATCTCGAACTGGCTTGAAAGGATATTGGAGAGGGAGGGGAGGATCCAGTCATTGTGGTTCATGTTGGGACCAACAACATAGGGAAGAGTAGGCAAGAGGTCCCGTTTGGGGAGTACCCGGAACTGGGAGCTAAATTAAAGAACAGGACCTCAAGGGTTATAATGTCTGGATTATTACCTGAACCATGTGCAAATTGGGGTAGAGATAAGCTGATTATGGTAGTAAACACGTGGCTAAAGGAGGGGTGTGGGAAAGAGGGGTTCCATTTCATGGGGCACTGGCACCAGTATTGGGACAGGAAGGAACTGTATCATTGGGACGGGCTCCACCTGAACTGGTCTGGCACCAGGGTCCTAGCGGAAAGGATAAATAGGGCGGTCACAAGGACTTTAAACTAGTAAATGGGGGGTGGGCTCAGGGGGAAATTGCAGTACAAATAGTAGTTCAAAAACAAACGAAAGGGAAGAGAGTAGAGTAGCAGTCAGAAATTGTGCTTTAGGCACTACAGGTAAACGGAAAACTAAAAGATGTAAAGCGATTAAACCAGGAGAGAGAAATAAGAAACATGTGAATAAAGCATCAGAGCTGAAGGACAGGCTCGGGTGTGTGGCTCAAATAAGCGATCTTTATACAAACGCACGGAGTATAAGGAATAAATTGAATGAACTGCAGGCATGAATTCAAAGTGGAGGGTATGATGTGGTAGCCATTACTGAGACATGGCTGCAAGATGGTCAGGACTGGGAACTAAATATACCAGGTTATTAAGGTCTACAGGAAAAATAGGGAAAATGGCAGAGGGGAGGAGTAGCCTTAGTGATTAAGGATGAAATCACTTCAATGATGAGAGGATTTAAAGAGAGGTAAGCAGCCAACGCAGACCTTATGGGTTGAATTAAGAAATAGGAAAGGATCTAAGACTGTAGTGGGAGTTGTGTATAGGCCCCCTGGTAGCAGCTCTGAAGTGCTAGATTGTATAAATGCAGAGATTAGACAAGCGTGTAGTAAAGGCAGAGTGGTTTTAATGGGGGATTTTAACTTACATATAGATTGGGATAAGCAGACTAGCACCTGTCAGAAAGATAGAGAATTTCTTGAGTGTATCTGGGATAGTTTTCTACAACAATATGTCCTAGAGGCAACTAAGGGGCAAGCCATATTAGATTTAGTAATGAGTAATGAGCCAGATTTAGTTATCAGCCTAACTGTGCGTGAACATTTATCCAATAGCGATCATAACATGATTGAGTTCAACGTAACTTTTGAAAGGGAGAAACGCGAAACAGCGACTAAGATTCTAAATTTAAGTAAGGCCGACTTCAACGGGATGAGGCAGAGACTGTCCACAGTAAACTGAGCAAATCTGTTCATGGGTAAAATGACAGAAGATCAGTGGGAGATGTTTAAAAAAGAATTTAATGTGATACAGAAGCAGTTTATACCCCTGAGGGGCAAGAGCTCTACTTGCCAAAAAAAAACCCCAGCCATGGACAACTAAAGAGGTAAGGGACAGCATAAAACTAAAGAAAAATGCAAAAATTAGCACAGATCCTGGCGAATGGGAAAGATACAAAGAACAGCAAAGGGTCACAAAACAGATAGTAAGAGCTACAAAAAGGGAGTATGAAAAGAAACTGGCAAGGGATATCAAAATCAATATGAAGAATTTTTACAGTTACATTAGGAAAAGAGGGTGGTCAGGAGCAATGTTGGCCCCTTAAAAAATGAAAGCTGTGATATGGTCAATGACAATGGGGAAACGGCAGACGTGTTGAATAATTATTCTGCATCAGTATTTACAGTAGAGGAAGAAGATAGCATGCCAGAAACCCCAAAGAAACTAATATTGAATCGGGGAAAGGGACTCAATAAATTTAACGTAAGTAAAATAACAGTAATGAAGAAAATAATGGCACTAAAGAGTGACAAATCCCCAGGATCAGATGGTTTCCATCCCAGGGTTTTAAAGGAAGTAGGTGAGCACACTGCAGATGCCCTAACTATAATCTTCTAAAGTCCTCTAGTTCAGGGACCGTTCCTTTAGATTGGAAAATTGCGCATGTCACTCCGCTTTTTAAGAATGGCGAGAGAGGGAAACCAGAGAATTATAGACCAGTTAGCCTAACATCTGTTGTTGGGAAATTGCTCGAGTCTATAATTAAGGATAGGGTGACTGAACACCTGATGACACAAAGATAGGCGGCATTGTAGTGTTGGGGGTTTTCTCTCTGCCCCAAAACAGACAGAGATGAGCGTGTACTGGCTTCAAGTGATCTTTATTCAAGCACGTGTAGGGAGAGGCCCTCTCAGTCTGAGCTGAGACGGGAGTCTAATTTTTACATTCGAGCAGTAGGCTTATATACAATCTTACATCTTGTTTCCTTCACATCTTTGGGACTTGGCCAACTAATTGTCCAAGTCACGTATCCTTAATCACATCTCCACAAAACACATCTTGTTTATCTCATTGATTCTCCTTCCATTCCAAGTATTGACCGCACGTCCTTGATTGGCGGCCTATTATTCAATGCATGGCCTCCTCGCCTTCTTTCACTCCCCCAATCATCATGTAATATGCTTTTACCAACTGTCAGCAACAGTCTTTGTTCTGGAGACTTCTCCTTTATTATATCAGCCAGCTAGTCAGTTAAGCTGCTAATCTAACTTTTAACCCCTTCAGTAGGCAGTGTAGATGAAAGCATAAATTTACAAAGGGATTTTGATAAATTAAGTGAATGGGCAAAACTGTGGCAAATGGATTTCAATGTAGGCAAATATGAGATCATCCATTTTGGACCTAAAAAGGATGGAACAGGGTACTTTCTAAATGGTGAAAAGCAAGAAATAGTGGAGGTCCAAAGAGACTTGGGGGTCCAGGTACATAGATCATTAAAATGTCATGAACAGGTACAGAAAATAATCAAAAAGGCTAATGGAATGCTGATCTTTATATCTAGAGGACTAGAGTACAAGGGGTAGAAGTTATGCTGCAGCGAGACAAAACCCTGGTTAGACCACATCTGGAGTACTGTGAGCAGTTCTGGGCACCACACCTTAGGAAGGATAAAGGATATCGGCCATGGAGGAAATGCAGCGTAAGTTTACCAGAATGATACCCAGACTTCAAGGGTTAAGTTACGAGGAGTGATTACACAAATTAGGGTTGTATTCCCTAGAATTTAGAAGGTTACGGGGTGATCTGATCAAAGTTTTCAGGATATTAAGGGGAACAGATAGGGTAGATAGAGAGAAACTATTTCCGCTGGTTGGGGATTCTAGGGCTAGGGGGCATAGTCTAAAAATTAGAGCCAGGCCTTTCTGGAGTGAAAATAGGAAACACTTCGACACACAAAGGGTGGTAGAAGTTTGGAACTCTCTTCCACAAATGGCAATTGATGCTGGGTCAATGGTAATTTTAAATCGGAGATTGATAGCTTTCTGTTAACCAAAGGTATTAAGGGATATGGGACAAAGGCGGGTATATGGAGTTAGGTCGCAGATCAGTCATTGAATCTCATTGAATGACGGAACAGGCTCAAGGGGCTGAATGGCCTCCTCCTGCTCCTATGTTCTTATGTCCCTATGGTCAGTAACAGAGGGAAGGTAAGGTGTGGGACTAATGTTAAAAGGGGAATTGGGTTGTGCTCACTGGTACCGCAGCTGGATGATTCGATCATAGAATCATAGATAGAATCATTGAAAGTTACAGCACGGAAGGAGGCCATTTCGGCCCATCATGTCCGCGCCGGCCAACAAAGAGCCATCCAGCCTAATCCCACTTCCCAGCTCTTGGTCCGTAGCCCTGCAGGTTAGAGCATCCCAAGTGCACATCCAAGTACTTTTTAAATGTGGTTAGGGTTCCTGCCTCTACCACCCTTTCAGGCAGTGAGTTCCAGACCCCCACAACCCTCTGGGTGAAGAAATTTCCCCTCTAAGCCTTCCACCAATTACTTTAAATCTGTGCCCCCTGGTTTTTGACCCCTCTGCTAAGGGAAATAGGTCCTTTCTATTCACTTTATCTAGGCCCCTCATAGATTGTTAGCTTTTTGTTAACCAAAGCATATTCCAACAAGAAAGGGGCTGTCTGGGTTGCATCCTTCCTTCTGCTTCCTCCTCTTCTCTTCCTCCTCTTCTACATCTTCCACTTCCCTCTGCGAGCAGATGCTGTAAATCTGAAATAAAAGCAGAAAATGCTGGAAATACTCAGCAGGTCAGGCAGCATCTTGACCAGAGACGTGAACTCTGTTTCTCTCTCCACGGATGCTGCCTGACCTGCTGAGTATTTGCAGCATTTTCTCTATTCTCAGAGGCCTTCCTTCACCATCCGAGGCCTTGCAAGCATCCAGCAGCACTCCTTGCACTCCCTGCACACTTAAAAAACTTTTAACATGTATTGCACCAAACCACTACTTCAATAAAATAAAAAAAAATTCAGTCCAAAAGCTCAAATGCAAACTTACCTGAAAGCTGTGAGTGTCCCTTTAAGAAGTGCTGACAGCATCTCTGTCAGTCTGCTGAACTCTCACTTTTCAGGGTGAGCTTAGGACCCAGAACTGAACTCAGCGATAATGTCGAATTTCGGAGATCATGACATTAAGTCGGCTTTGCATGCTGATGACGTCACACTCTCTTTATTTACCTCTCCAGGGCCAGCGCTGCGCTAAGCCCCTCACCAAAATGGCGTCCGCCGAGTCCCCCGCCAGCGAACGGCGCTAGATTGGCGGCTGCCATTTTTCGCCACGATTCCAGTGCTAACGGGTGGCGCTAAGTTAGGGAATTTCTAGGCCAATCTCTCCTCATAGGACAATCCCCTCAACCCAGGAATCAGTCCAGTGAACCTTTGTTGCACTCACTCGGAGGCAAGTATATCCTTCCTTAGGTAAGGAGACCAAAACTGTACACAGTAAGGGGGCTTGATGTCTTGCTCTTGGCTGACATGCCATGGGACAGCGAGTATTGTATCTTCCGAACGCTGCGTCTTCCTTCCCCTGACCAGTTCACCCAAACTCTCCCCTTTGTCTTTCATTATTCAAAGCATGCGTTCGGAGACTTAGAACAATGGGTTGGGTGAACCCAGCTTAATACTTCACAGGCCAGCGGTTTAGTCATTTTGTAGAAGAAAGCAATTACTGCACTTGAGTTAGCAACTGAAACATTCTTATTAAAACAGGTCAACAAGTCACTCGATAGAAGAAGGAGTTCCGAGTTGACTCGCTGAAAGCTTTGTAACCTTTCATTATTGACGGGAGCTGAATGGCAAGACCAGCAACATGACGTTCCTCGCTGTAATGTTCGATTAAGAATATGTTTGTGTATCGCATGCACAGCACGACAGAACTCTCTCAAGTTTATAAGCTTTTATTTAGGGAAGGCATTTAACAGCTTTTCCGACATTACAACAGTACCTATACTTAAAAAAAAATACTTGACTGGCTGTAAAGCGCTTTGTGATATCCTGAGGTTGTGAAAGGCGCTATATAAATGCAAGTCTTCTTCTTCTTTCGTCCTTCTTTAGTATCAAAATGGATTTAAGTTTTTTTTTCTCCAGATTGACATCCTGAAGTAGATTAGAATTTCAAATCCCTCCATGGCCTGACCCCTTCCTATCTCGGTAACCTTCTCCAGCCCCCCAACTCCCCCGAGATATCTGCGCTCCTCTAATTCTGGCCTCTTGAGCATATCTGATTTTAATCGCTCAGCCATTGGTGGCCGTGCCTTCAGCTGCCTAGGCCCTAAGCTCTGCAATTCCCTCCCTAAACCTCTCCGCCTCTCTACCTCTCTTTCCTCCTTTAAGACGCTCCTTAAAACCTACCTCTTTGACCGAGCTTTTGGTCACCTGCCCTAATTTCTCCTTATGTGGCTCGGTGTCAAATTTTTTGTCTGATAATACTCCTGTGAAGCGCCTTGGGACGTTTTACTATCTTAAAGGTGCTGTATAAATACAAGTCGTTGTTTTTGTTATTGTTGTTGAATTGGTCCTCAAACCCTATTTTTTGCATTTTATATCTGATGTAAAACCCTTCATCCTGTAAAGAATTCAGGAGAAACTTTTTTACCCAGAGAATGTGGAACTCGCTACCACAGGGAGTGGTTGAGGCGAACAGCATAGATGCATTCAAGCAGAAGCGAGATAAGTACATGAGGGAGAAAGGAATCGAAGGATATGCTGACAGGGTGAGATGAAGAGGGGTGGGAGGAGGCTCGTGTGGAGCAGAAACACCGGCACGGACCAGTTGGGCCGATGGCCTATTTCTGAGCTGTAGACTCTGTTGTTTTATCCTGTGTAAGAGATAACCTTTTCCACTGAAACCTGTAAATCACTCCAGTAAGCAACAACTCCAGAGCTTTCTCCTTATTCTTGAAACTTTCCTTCAACAACGAGTAGGATAGTTGCGAATTATTGATATTTTGTGCTTCAGCATGTTTGCCCCTCATGGAGAACATGTTCTGCAGCGCACAGATGCCAGCTTACCATGTGCCACATTGGCTGGGGGGTGGGTCTAGAACGAGGGGTCACAGTCTCAGGATATGGGGTAGGACATTTAGGACTGAGATGAGGAGAAATGTCTTCACTCAGAGGGTGGTGAACCTGTGGAATTCTCTACCCCAGAGTGCTGTGGAGGCCAAGTCACTGAATATATTTAAGAAGGAGATCGATAGATTTCTAGACACAAAAGGCATCAAGGGGTGTGGGGAGAGAGCGGGAATATGGTATTGAGATAGAGGATCAGCCATGATCATATTGAATGGCGGAGCAGGCTCGAAGGGCCGAATGGCCGACTCCTGCTCCTATTTTTCGATGTTTCTATGTAAGGTGGAGGTCCAATGTAAGGACACTGTCAAGATCTTAGCCTGGGTAATCCCTCTGAAGGACAACTGCCTATGTGAAGTGGGGATACCTGCTGTCGGTTGGTGAAATGTATGCTGGTATAGTCCCATGGTTGTAGAAACTCAATGGACAGAGACAAATATATGCGTAAAATGTTCTGTCGTTTCATTTATTCTATTTAAAGAAAGAACTTGCATTTCTATAGCGCCTTACACGACCTCAAGACGTCCCAAAGCACTTCCCAGCCAATGAAGTACTTTTTGAAGTGTAGTCACTGTTGTAATGTAGGAAACGGGCCAGCCGATATGCGCACAGCAAGCTCCCACAAACAGCAATGAAATAAGTCATAGGTTCATAGAATCACATTTTCTCCCTACTTGCTCTATCAAATCCCCTCATGATTTTTGAATACCTCTATTAGGTCTCCCCTTAACCATCTCTGCTCTGAGGAAAACAACTCCAGCTTCTCCAATCTCTCCACATAACTGAAGTCCCTCATCCCTGGTATCATCCTGGTAAATCTCCTCCGTACCCTCTCCATGTCCAGGTCATTTATATATAACGAGAAAAGTAATGATCAGAATACCGACCCCTGGGGGACCCCACTGCATCCTTCTCTCCAGTCTGAAAAACATCCATTCACCACTACTGCTATCCCTTAGCCAATTACGTACCCAAGTTACCACAGTCCCTGCAATCCCACATGCTTCCATTATCTGAATAAGTCTGTTATGTGGTACTTTATCAAATGCCTTTTGAACGTCCATATATACAACATCTACTGCACTACCTTCATCAACCCGCTCTGTTACTTCATCAAAGAACTCAATCAGGTTAGTCAGACACGATTTGCCTTTAACAAATCCGTGCTGGCTGTCCCTTGTTAACGCATGCTTCTCCAAGTGAGAATTAATTTTGTCCTCGACAATGGTCTCCAGTGGTTTTCCCACCACTGACGTTAGGCTGACTGGCCTGTAGTTGCCGGGTTTATCCCTCTCCCCTTTTTTGAACAGGGGTGTAACATTTTCAATCCTCCAGTCCTCTGGTACCACTCCCATATCCAAGGAGGATTGAAAGATTGTGGTCAGAGTTTCTGCTATCTCCACCCTAGCGTCCCTCAGCAACCTAGGGTGAATCCCATCTGGACCGGGTGACTTGTTAACTTCGAGTGATGCCAACCTATTTATCACCTCTTTCTATCTATTTTTTTTTCGCCTATCCAATATCTCTACTCCCCCCTTCCTCTACTGTGACGTTAACCTCATCCTCTTCTTTTGTGAAGACAGATGCAAAGTACTCATTCAGTACCTCCGTCAGGTCCACTGCCTCCACAAGAAGATTTCCTTGTTTGTCCCTAATCGGCCCCACCATTCATTTAACTATCCTTTTACTTTTTATATGTTACTGAAAGATTTTTGGGTTCCCGTTTATGTGACCCGCTAATCTTTTCTCATACTCCCTCTTTGCCCTTCTCATCCCCTTTTTCAATTTCCCCCTTGCACTCTCTGTACACTGCCAGGGTTTTGATTGTATTCTGTGCTGGACAATTGTTAGAAACCTCCTTTCTCTGTTTTATTTTAACCTCTATTTCCTTTGTCATCCAGGGAGCTCTTCCGTGCTGTAACCATAATTTAATTATATGATCTGCATATTGGTGTGTCACTGACACCCGCCCGGAACTGGGAACCGCAATCCCGACTACGCCTTCTTCCTTTCGCATCATGTAACCTAATGGTTCTGCTACCAATGTGTACAACAATGGGGACGGGACAACCCTGTCTCACTGACCTCTGTATCGCAAAATACTTGGATAAAAAAACATTACATTTAACACAGCTAAATATGTTTGAATAAAAAATCCTTATCCTCTCAAAGAAATTTTTCCCGAAACCAAATGCTTCCAAAACCATTAATAAAAACTCATGAGACCCTATCAAAGGCTTTCTCTTGATCTATCTTTAACACATTAGCCTCCCTCCCACTCTCTTCCATGAGCTCTATCGCATTTCGGATTGAGACCACAGAGTCTGCGATGTCCCGGCCTATGACTCCATAGGACTGAGAGGGCAAAACTATCTGCAGCAACACCTCCTTCATACGATTTGCCATAACCCTCGCCAAGATCTTGTAATCCACATTTAATAATGTGATGGGCCTCCAATTCTTTAGATTCCTTCTATCCCCTTTATTTTTTATAAACTAAGCTTATAATACCTCTCCTCATGGATGGGGCCAGGCTTCCCTCAATTTTAATCTCCTTAAAAACCTCTAAGAGCAATGGACTTAAAATCTCTAAAAATTCTTTATAAAATTCTGCACTTAGTCCATCGGACCCTGGGCTTTTCCCCGCCTTCATTCCACTTATTGCTACTTTTATTTCCGCTAATCCTACTTCTTTGTCACACATGTTTCTCTCATCCTCCTTTAAACCCTCTTCAATAAAAGCACTAACCTTCTCCATCGCCAAATTGGAAATATCTTCTTTTGTATATAACTCTTGATAAAAGCTGCTAGCCGCCTCTAAAATCTCCCCACTTTCATTAATGATCTTCTCCCCGACCTTCAACTCTCCAATTAATGATAATCTCTGTCGCAGCTTCTCTTGCGCTGGAAAATATCTAATGTATCTTTCGCCCTCCAATGCATCTTTAGCCTTTGCCCGGAGAATGGCCTCCTTGCATTTTTCAGCTTGCAATAATTCCCACTCTTCCTTTAAAACCACCCACTTGGTCTCAGCTCCCTTATCCCCTCCGTCAACTGCTTTACAGACATCCGTAAACCTTGCATTGTTCCACGGAAGCTCAGCATAAGCTCGAGGAACAGCACCTCATCTTCCGATTAGGCACTTTACAGCCTTCCGGACTTAATATCGAGTTCAACAATTTCAGATCATAACCTCGGCCCCCACCACATATATACATTTTATCCCCCCTTTTGGTTTGTGCCTTTCCCCTTTTTTTTCTCTCTCCCCCCACGGCAGCTGTCTCTCATTCTGCCAGCACTTCACACTTCACACTTCTGAGCCATCTTTTGTTTCTTAACCTGTCCTATTACCATCTCGTCTTGCCTTGAGCATCTCTTAATGTCTCTACTTACCATAGACCACCCCTTTTGTTCTTTTATTCCTCCCCCCAGCCTCCCCCTTGCTTTTTTATCTGTTTCATTTCCTGCTTTTTTCTCAGTTCTGACGAAGGGTTTCGACCTGAAACGTTAACTCTGTTTCTCTCTCCATGTTGCCTGGCCTGCTGAGTTTTTCCAGCGTTTTCTGTTGTTGTTTCAATTTTCCAGCATCCGCAGTATTTTGCTATCATTTCCGTAAACCTTCTGTTTATATTCTCTCTCTACGCCGGTTAGCTGCTGCTCTCTCTTTCCCATAACGTTCTGAAAAAACTTTTACCTCATATTTGAAATTGTCCCACCAAACTCTTCTTTCTTTCAAGAATAAAGGTTCTTTCCGAGCATTCTTTATTATATTTAAAATCCCCTCTTTATAAGCAATTTCTTTTGTGTATTGATTGTTTAAAATCCACACCCCTGGACCGATCTTAACTCTGCTGTTCCCTAATTCTAAGAACCAAAGCCGAGTGGACACTAAAAAATACATTTTTATAATAAATCTCCATCACCTCAGAATTTAACCCTTCCCGCATTAACACAAAATCTATTCGACTCTGTTTTAAAACATCACCCCCCCAACCTCTTCTGGAGAACTCCCTTTTTATGGGGTTCCGATCCCTCCATAAGTCTCTCAAATTTAAATTTGCCATCATTTTTACAATCATCCCTCTGGAGTTATCATCCTTAAAGGTCATCTGGGTGAAGGGGGTGGTGTTTTTGTGTCAGCTTTACCTTTGACTTCTGAGCGGTTCGAATCGCTCCCACTCCCTTGGTTCTAGACCTTGGACTTATTTGGGGGTTGTGATACAAAAGGTGCAGCAGACAACTGAGTTTGATGAAAGAACTTCAATCTTTATTAAAAGGTAAGACACAAATAATAACACTCTTCTCACTCTAAAGGTGGGGAAAACTTCGGTACAAGTGAGGGAAATGACAGTAGAACAATACTTCACCCCTCCCAACCTCACTTTACTAGCTAAGTTAGGTTTTGAAGGACCAGGGATAATGCTCACCAATCCTTTGACAGTTGGGCTAAATCGCGGTTTTGGGGTTCGCTGTTTATGGCGGTTAGTGTCTGCCGTACCCCATACGCGGTAGAGGACTTCACCTGGGTCTCTGGTCAGTCTTCGCGAGTCCACTGATGCGGTAGGATGTCGTTTTGGATTTATCTGGTGAGTACCCAATTTCTTTTGTTGAGCAGTAGGGCTTAGAGTCTTTGGGGAAAATCTTACCCAGGGGTAAGTCAGGAGTAGTTTGTAGTGTGGAAACTTTGCGATTCTTCAGGTTTTCTTCCCTGGAGTTGGTCTTTGTTGGTCGCGGTGGCCTGCGATTACCCGGTCAGTTGGGGGTAATGTGCGATTGTTGGTTTCGTGAGTCCTTTGGTTTCCGTGATGGCTTTAGGCCTTGGTTGGTGTGTCGGTCGACCTCGTGGAGCCGTCGGTGACTTGTTGCTGCTTGTTGCTCCGGGTGACTGTGTTGGGGCCATGGTTGGAGGTCCGTCGAGGTGGTGTTTTCGCGAGCTGGACTCAGGTGTGTCTGAGTGGTGAGCGATGCCGACTCGCTTCCAGCTCGGGCCTTCTTCTTCTTGGTCTCTCCTCTTCTCGCTGGCTCTCCTTCCTTCTTCTCTCTCCTGCTTCTCCTCGTGTGTGCTTGGTGGGCCTTCAATTATACAGAATTGAAGTGGCCTTATCTACCAGCCAAATCTGTTTAGTTCATTGTCTAGTTTTGGCGGGCTTGTAAATCGGTAATGATTTACTAGCACGTTAACTGGGTTTTAACAGTCCTTCAATCTGACCCATTGAATATGGTCTTATCTACCCGCCAAATCTGTTCAGTTCATTGTCTGAATTTGGCGGGCCTGCTACCAGTAACTGCACTGTAAGTGTCAAATGGATTTTTGGGATGGTTTGCATCCTGTCGATTTTCTTGGCTGATTGCTGGTGATGGGTTTTGTGTTTCGGGTTCCTAGGCTGATCTATAGCCTAGTCCTGGGTGCTCTGTATTATGCATGTTTCTTGATGGGCCCTGTAATCGGTTTGATGGGACCTATTGTTCTGGGTGGGACTGTCTTCTCCTAGGGTCTATTGTCAAAATGTTGATGCGTGCTGGGGCTTTGAGTGAGATCATCCCGGTTCCCCAGACATTGCAATTAACTGCAATACCCAAACTGCTTTTACAGAGGTCGAACCCAACTTCCTTCACAGCCTTTTCTCCCTTTACAGGCCCAGACATGTTTTTAAAATGCCAAAACTTGGTTTTTGGTCTTAAATTCCTTATGTTAGGCCCAAATGCATTTTCATCACTCTGAGGTAGTTCCAAAGTCCTTTTTCCTTAGGTTTTGGGGATCTGCAAATTTTGGAAACCTTACATGGGCTGAAATGTCCATCCGAGAGAAAAATACATTAAAATCCCCCACTATAAATGGGTTTTCTACCTCTGCCACTTCAGTGAATAACCACCGAAAAAACTCGCGACGCTTGCAATGGTCATTCGGTGCATAGATATTAAAGAGATCGCAATTAAATTCCTCCATTTTTACCTTTAGCTGTAAATATCTCCTCTCAGTGTTCTTGTCAACCAAGGCAACGTTCTCTTTTATGGACGGACTCACCGAAACAGCCACCCCTCTGCGGTTATTGTTTGCACAACTTGCAAACACCTCTCCCTTTCAAACCTTCCGAACTCTTTCTCGGATATCCTCATCCCAAAAGGTTTCTTGCAGACACAACGGGCTGGATTTTCATTGACCCATGGAGGCGGGTTTGGAGGCGTGTGGGGGGTTAAAATTGCAAAAACTGGCGGGCGGGCACAAGTCCGCCTCCATCCCGCCTCCACGCAATTTTCATGAAATCGTGTCTGCTGGTCCCGACTCCGTCCCGCCTTTAAGAGACGGGATAGGCTGTTAAGGCCCTTAACAAGCACTAAATTGGCTCTATAATGCCATTTTGAAAGGCCTTTGTGATTTTAACCCTTGATCTGTGTGAAGCATGCCTGTTCTGAACCACGATTGTGAAACCTGGCGGGAGCACATTTGGATAGCTGACTATCAGCTGCAGGTCCACTATTACAATGGAGATGTGATGAAGGTAGTAGTAGTATTACATCTGAAAGTCACCTCTGATGCTGCTGCTGCATTGAAGGTCTTCAGAGACTGCCTGGCTTTTGCTGGGAGAGGACCTGGATGCAAAAAAATTCTCTCTCTCTCTCTCTCTCTATCCAGGTCCTCTCACAGCAAAGGCCAGGCAGTCTCTGACCTGCAATGCAGCAACAATGATGACATCATCAGAGGTGACTTTCCGACTCTAACCATTAATTGGTTCATGGGTTCCCACATGCTGGAACTCAATTGCCCAATTAGGTGAAAATTGCATCAATCTCCCACATCCAATTGCAGTCGGGTGGATAACACGAAATGCGGATGACACGACCCCAACCCGCCCCAGTATCAAAATCCAGCCCAACAAGTCAGTGCCTTTAAAACACGGCAACAACGGCTGCAATTTCTTCTCACCGCTCAGTCCGTTCACATTAATCCAGACCAATGTAATCATGGCTCTTAATAACAGAAGTGTGCCTGATAATCCCCCCATCATTTAATCTCCGGCCCTTCCCTCCTCTCATCCTTCCCAACTTTTCGGGCAGCTGTTGCTTTCTCCTGCAGCCTGCGGCTCTTTTTCACCTCCTGTTTGAACCTTCCCTGCAGTTTCAGCCTCTTCCTTACATTAGGTTTGGGCTGAGGAGCTGCCCCTTCTCCCTCCTTCTGCCCCTCACTAACCTTTCCCTTTCCACACGATGCCACCCCACCCCCCACTTCCATGTCTCTGTCCCCCTCTGACATCTCACTCTCGAGCTCTTCTGTAACCTCCCGTCCCTGCTCCCCATCAGATAAATAATCTCCCTTAGAGAGTCTTCCTGCTATCACAGTTTCTCCAACAGTGCCACTCCCTTCGGCCTCATCTCCACCGCTGACCCTTGCTCCCTGTTTCTTCTCTCTCTGGGACAATGGCACATCTGCACCTATCTTGCTCCCTTCTGGCGTCTTTGGCTCCCCGCTCCTGTCCTGCTGCCCCTTTAAGGCTCCTGCCTCTTACACCCTCTCCTTGTCTTGCCCACTCCTACTCCCCGAGATGTCCGACTCCCCGTCTTTCTTTGGAGTACTTACGCAGACATCAGATTCTTTAGGGAGAGCCAAGCCATATTGTGGCTCGACTCAGCCCTTGACCCGTGCTGCCCGCTGCTGTCTTTGTCCTTTTCCACCGTGCTTGGTGTGTTTTCCACCATCTCCATCCTGTTTCCTGCTCCGCAATTTTCTGTCTCTTCCTGCGCTCTTTTCTCCTTCCATTCACCAGCTTTGTCCTCCGCCTGCTCCGCTCCTCCGGCCGCTCCACTCACACCTCGTGCTCCTTCTCCCATCTCCTCGTCACTCAAGGGGCTTCCTTCTGCCTCACACTCACAGCGAGTGGGGCCTTTGTGACACACCCCACAGCTCTCCGCCTTGCAGCTCCAAGTGATGTGTCCAGACTCGCCGCAGTTATAACAGTACAAGTCTGGACAGTTTCTTACAAGATGGTCGTGTCCAAGACAATAATAACAAACCTTCGCCTGATTATCATGCAGTACTCGGAAGTACTGCACCCCTTTCATTGTCTCGAATTTCATGCTATACGGCAATGACTTCACCCCCTCTGGGAACCGCACCTTTACATAACGGGTTCCATCTGCTACCCGTGTTCCTGGATAGTATCTCCTCTTTATTGCCGAGCAAAGTTTAATGTCCCACGACTCCAACTTTTTTTATTAGCACATCGTCCTCAATATAAACCGGCAGGTTTAAGAATGAGACCACCACCTCTTCAGAATATAGCAGAGATACCTTTAGGAACTTATCTCCAACCTTCAAACTCAGTAAAAGTCTTTCCACGTCCTCTCGGCCACTGAGCGTCACCTCGAACCCAACATTCGGCTTTGGTCGGCAGGCAAAGCAGCTTCCCTCGCCGGAGTCCTCATGTACCGCCTGGATAATATCCCAAGCTCGTATCTCCTTATCCTCGCACTGAACCAACACCGTGTTTTCTTTTCCAAACCTCCGGGAGTCCCGGCCCGAATCTTTGGGCCTTTAATTCTCCCTTCCCCCAACATTTTCTCCCCTGATTAAATTCATCCTGGGAACATTGTCCTCTGGAGTACCTGGCACTCCGACTCCTATTTATGGACCAAAAAGGCCCTAAAACCCGAAAAAAACAACCCAAAAACCCACGACCAACTTTTTACAAACTCACTCCAACTCCCTGCTGCAATCAAGCACACAGCAGCACCTGCTCACTCATAGCCCCTCCCACCTAGAAAGTGTGACCTACTGAGCCACGGCTGGCCAAAGCTAGTGTACAGGTAGCAAAAATAATAAAAAATGCTAATAGCATGTTGGCCTTTATTTCAGGAGGGCTGGAATACAAAGGGGTGGAAGTAAATGCTACAGCTGTACAGAGCCTTGGTCTGAACCCATCGGGAGTAACTGCATTCAGTTCTGGGCCCCGCACCTCAGGAAGGATATACTGGCCTTGGAGGGGGAGCAGCGCAGATTCACCAGAATGATACCGGGGCTAAAAGGATTAAATTATGAGGCCAGGTTGCACAGACTAGGCTTGTATTGCCTCGAGTATAGAAGATTATGGGGTGATCTAATTGAGGTGTTTATGATGATTAAAGGAGTTGATAGGGTAGAGAGAGAGAGAAACTATATCCTCTGGTGGGGGGAGTCCAAAACAAGGGGGCATAACCTTAAGATTAGAGCCAGGCCGTTCAGGGGTGATGTCAGGAAGCACTTCTTCACACAAAGGGTGGTGGAAATCTGGAAATCGCTCCACCAAAAAGCTGTTGAGGCTGGGGGTCAATTAAAAATGTAAATCTGAGATTGATAGAATTTTGTTAGGCAAGGGTATTAAGGCTCACGGAACCAAGGCGTTAAGATGTAGATCAGCCATGATCTAATTGAATGCAGTATGGGCTCGAGGAGCTGAATGGCCTCCTCCTGTTCCTATGACCTGCACGGCATCCATGGCTTTATAAGCAGAGACATAGGGGGAAAAATTAATTTGGGGCGCAATTATCGGCCGGGCGCAAAGATTAGCGCCTGGCGCTAATTATCACCTCCGACTGCAAACTTGTCTTTTATCGCCCCTGGAGGTGATTGGAGCGCTAAATCAAGTGCTTCACACCTGTCTTAAGGCGCAAAGGCCGAGGAGCGAGGCACTAACTCAGAGCGCTGGCGAAGCTCATGTGACGTCAGTCAGCAATGAAACACAGACACAATGGCGCCGGCCAGTTCTTAAAGGGGAGGGTCGATCTTGCTCTCCATCCACAACCTGCTCATTGCAGCCTTGAATCTCGGCCTGGAGAGACCTGTACATCAAATCTGCTGGAAAGAACAATGGAGAGAAACAGGGAAAGAGCTCAGGGGGCAGCTCCCAAGTCTCTTCTAAATCAATACAAGGAAGGGCAAATCAAAATGAACCTGCAAAGTGCTGCTCAGTACCCAAAACTCCTTCACACAGCGTTGAATCTCTCCAGAAGTCTCTCTCTCTCTCTCTCAGAATGCGTGGTACAAAAATGTCACCAACAAAAAAAGGCAGGAAGCGTTTGCCTTTAAATAGCACTCCCCCAGTCCCTTCCTGACTGCAAAACGCTCCCCTCAACATGTCGTTGCTAGCGGCAGGCGGTAAGGCAGGGGGCGCCACTCAATATCCGGTCCGGGGCGCTACCAGGGCGTTGCACACTCGACTGACGTCACAATCGGCCGGCGCAAGAGATGGTGGCGGTAGTGTTTAGCACCGCCGCAAAATGTCTAGTTAATTTCATGAGCGGCGCAAACATTGCCTCGCACGGGCGCTAGTTGCTTTGCGCCCCATTAGCGCCCTCTTAAGGCGCTAACGGGAGGTGCAAACCAACTGAATTTTTCCCCCATAAAGTACAAATGCATGGAAGTTATGCTAAACCTTTATAAATCACTGGTTAGGCCTCAGCTGGAGTATTGTGTCCAATTCTGGGCACCGCACTGCAGGAAGGACGTCAAGGCCTTGGAGAGGGTACAGAGGAGGTTTACAAGAATAGGGATGAGGAACTTCAGTTATGTGGAGAGACTGGAGAAGCTGGGGTTGTTCGCCTTCGAGCTGAGAAGGTTAATAAGGAGAGATTTAATTGAGCTGTTCAAAATTATGAGGGGCTTTGATAGAGTAAAGAGGGAGAAACAGTTTCCACTTGTTGGAGGGTCAGCAACCGGAGGGCACAGATTTAAGATAATTGGGAAAAGAACCAAGGGGGGCGATGAAGAAGCATAGAAGATAGGAGCAGGAGTAGGCCATTCGGCCCCTCGAGCCTGCTCCACCATTTAATGAGATCATGGCTGACCATCCAAATTCAGTACCCTGTCCCTGCTTTCTCCCCATATCCCTTGATCCCTTTAGCCTTAAGAAATATATCTATCTCCCTCTTGAATATATTTAGTGAATTGGCCAATATATTTAATGAAATGCTTTTACACAGCGAGTTGTTGTGGTCTGCAATGCACTGCCTGGGAGAGTGGTGGAAGCAGATTCAATCATAGCTTTCAGAAGGGAATTGGATAAACAACAACAACTTGCATTTATATAGCGCCTTTAACGCAGTAAAACGTCCCAAGGAGCTTCACAGGAGCGATTATCAAATAAAACTTGACACCGAGCCACATAAGGGGATATTAGGGCAGGTGTCCAAAAGCTTGGTCAAAGAGGTAGGTTTTAAGGAGCGTCTTAAAGGAGGAGAGAGAGGTAGAGAGGCGGAGAGGTTTAGGCGGGGAATTCCAGAGCTCAGGGTCTAGGCAGCAGAAGGCACGGCCACCAATGGTTGAGCGATTATAATCAGGGATCCTCAAGAGGGCAGAATTAGAGGAGCGCAGATATCTCGGGGGGTTGTGGGGCTGGAGGAGATTACAGAGATAGGGAGGGGTGAGGCCATGGAGGGATTGGAAAACAAGGATGAGAATTTTTAAATCAAGGCGCTGCTTAACCGGAAGCCAATGTAGGTCAGTGAGCACAGGGGTGATGGGTGAACGGGACTTGGTGCGAGTTAGGACACGGGCAGCCGAGTTTTGGATGACCTCAAGTTTATGGAGCATGGAATATGGGAAGCCGACTAGGAGTGCATTCGAATTGTCCAGTCTAGAGGTAACAAAGGCAAGGACGAGGGTTTCAGCAGCAGATGAGCTGAGGCAGGGGCGGAGTTGGACAATGTTACGGAGGTGGAAATAGGCGGTCTTGGTGATGGCATGACTATGTGGTCGGAAGCTCATCTCGGGGTCAGATACGACATCAAGATTTTAAGATCGCGGCGCTTCATGATTAGTTCTTTGTCAGCAGCAAGCTGACAGTACAACACAACTATCTGATCTCTCAAGAGTCGATTTGCCAACCCGTTTTATCCCGATTACTGAATTTCGAGGGCTGCGAGATCGGCACTTAGCGCATTTCCTTTCAAAGCAGGTGATAACGTTTGCACCTCGGTGCTTTCGATGTAGAACGATTTCTTTTTCCAGCCCTCCGAAGCGTTGTCATCGCTGCTGAAACGCAGTATTTTTTCAAGGTAGCTCGGGTAATTAACATATATATTAAAGCTGTAAAGCAGCTTTACACGGGAGGCTCATATCGAATGATGCTGGCGAAACATCCTGCAATCATCAGTGACGGGGAAAAATGTGTCCTTGCAATTCTTTTACCATCAGTCCAGGTGGAAAACTGACGACCATTATTGCCTCGGATAAATGAAACTTTAATCCACTTTTAAAGGGGTTTAATATATCCGAATCTGGTTTGACATGTCTCAAGAAAGAGTCATGACAACTCCATGGAAGTTACACATTTGTGTTTCCTTTTTTTTATTAATAAAATCACTACAGCTTTCTGTGAAAACGACAGAATATGTTGTAATTGTATTTGGAGATCAAATAAGGTATTAAAAAAAGAACCTGCATTTCTATGGCGCCTTTCGCGACCACAGGATGTCCCAAAGCGCTTTACAGCCAATGAAGTAATTTTTGAAGTGGAGTCACTGTTGTAATGTGGGAAACGCAGCAGCCAATTTGCGCACAGCAAGCTCCCACAAGCAGCAATGTGATAATGACCAGATCATCAGATTTTAGTGATGTTGGTTGAGGGATAAATATTGACCAGGACACCGGGGAGAACCCTGCTCTTCTATTGAAATAGCACCTGTGGGATCTTTTAGGTTCACTTGAGAGAGCTGACAGGGCCTCGGTTTAACGTCTGTCACCTGAAAGGCGGCATCTCCGACAGTAGAGCACTCCCTCAGTACAGGCACTGGCGTGTCGGCCTAGATTTTTGTGCTCAAAGTTTCATGGAGTGGGACTTGAACCCACGACCTTCTGACTCAGAGGCAAGAGTGCTGCCCACTGAGCCACTGTAGCTTAAATAACCTTGCCGGCTCTTGATTGAGGCAGACTGCAGGTTAATTTTATTTATTTTTATAGATGTTTTCTTTCTCCTTGAATGACCCTGGGATTTTTGTCTGATTTTATTTTTTTTTGCCTCTCCAGAAGATTACTTGACAAGGTTTATGGGCCTGTGAGCTGATGCCTAATCGTGATGCCCCAGGCGCCAAGGTTGCCCGGAGCAGGCTCCGTGGACGAGCTGGTCTTTCCCTGCCCCGTCAATTTTGCATGCCCGTAAAAATGCTTTTCTCACTTGCCCATTGCTTGTTACGTTGGCATATGTGGCAATAGGGCTTTCCTAGCGGGGTCAAAAGTTTGTCACCATCCTCCGCCTGCTTCACGACGACATGCAAGCCATGATCCTGACCAACGGTTCCACCACAGACTCAATTCATGTACAGACCGGGGTCAAGCAAGGCTGTGTCATCGCACCAACGCTCTTCTCGATCTTCCTTGCGGCAACGCTCCATCTCACCCTCAGTAAGCTCCCCGCTGGAGTGGAGCTAATTTACAGAACAAATGGGAAACTGTTCAACCTCCGTCGCCTCCAGTCTAGATCCAAGGTCGTCCCTTCCTCTGTCGTCGAATTACAGTATGCAGACAATGCTTGCGTCTGCGCACACTCGGAGGTCGAACTCCAAACCATCGTTAACACCTTCACCGAAGCGTACAAGAGCATGGGCCTTACACTAAACATCCGTAAGACAAAGGTCCTCTACCAACCTGTCCCCGCCACACAGTACTGCTCCCCGATTATCAAAATCCATGACAAGGCCTTGGACAACGTGGACCACTTTCCATACCTCGGCAGCCTACTGTCAACAAGGGCAGACGTCGATGACGTAGTCCAACACCGCCTTCAGTATGCCAGTGCAGCCTTCGGTTACCTGAGGAAGAGAGTGTTTGAAGACCAGGACCTCAAATCCAACACCAAGCTCATGGTCTACAGAGCAGTAGTAATACCTGCCCTCCTGTATGCCTCAGAGACATGGACCATGTACAGCAGGCACCTCAAAGCACTGGAGAGGTACCACCAACGCTGCCTCCACAAGATCCTGCAAATCCATTGGCATGATAGGTGCACCAACGTCAGTGTTCTTGCTCAGGCCAACATCCCCAGCATCGAAGCTTTGACCACGCTCGATCAGCTCCGATGGACGGGTCACATTGTCCGCATGCCCGATACGGGACTCCCAAAACAAGCGCTCTACTCGGAGCTCCGACATGGCAAGAGAGCTCCAGGTGGGCAGAGGAAACACTTCAAGGACACCCTCAAAGCCTCCTTGAAAAAGTGCAACATCCCCACCGACACCTGGGAATCCCTGGCCCAAGACCGTACAAAGTGGAGGAGAAGCATCCGGGAAGGCGCCGAGCACCTCAAGTCTCTTCGCCGGGAGCAGGCGGAAGCCAAGCGCAAACAGCGGAAGGAGCGCACGTCAACCCAAGCACCCCACCCACCCGCCCCTTCAACCACCGTCTGCCCCACCTGTGACAGAGACTGTAGGTCCCGCATTGGACTCATCAGTCACCTGCAAACTCATTTTAATGTGGAAGCAAGTCATCCTCGGTTCCGAGGGCCTGCCTAAGAAGAAGAAGATATGTGGCAAGGTGCATGCAAGGCTGCCAACCCTCCAGGATTGGCCTGGAGTCTCCAGGAATTAAAGATTAATCTCCAGGAAACTGCTGCCAGCAACACCCGGGGAGAAAAAAAATCATGGGGGCGTTAGAAAATTGTATTTCATTGTTTAATTTTTCTTTAAACAATTTTGTTTACTAGTGATTAAAATATTGGACTGTTTGACTGACAGTCAAGAATAATCCAATCGGGTAATGAAGAAAATAGTAGCTTTCCAATTGGCCGTGCACCACGCGTATGGACATGGTGAGCGACCAATGGCGGGAGTGTGAGGGGCGGGCGGTTGGAGGCAGGAAGTCATGTGATGACACCTCCAGCAACATGTCCAACCAGAGTTGGCGACCCTCAGTGCGTGCGATGAGTTAAAGGTCGGTGGCAACATTAAACTGTGCTTCGGATATCTGACCCTGAAATGAGCTTCAGACCACATATCCGCACCATAACTAAGACCGCCTACTTCCACCTCCGTAACATCGCCCGACTCCGCCCCTGCCTCAACTCATCCGCTGCTGAAACCCTCATCCATGCCTTTGTTACCTCTAGACTCGACTATTCCAACGCACTCCTGGCCGGCCTCCCACATTCTACCCTACGTAAACTTGAGGTCATCCAAAACTCTGCTGCCCCATGTCCTAACTCGCACCAAGTCCCGTTCACCCGTCACCCCTGTGCTCGCTGACGTACATTGGCTCCCGGTCCGGCAACACCTCGATTTTAAAATTCTCATCCTTGTTTTCAAAATCCCTCCATGGCCTCGCCCCTCCCTATCTCTCTAATCTCTTCTTGCCACACAACCTTCCGAGATCTCTGCGCTCGTCTAATTCTGCCCTCTTGAGTATCCCTGATTTTAATCACTCCAACATTGGCCTGGGCCCTAAGCTCTGGAATTCCGTCCCTAAACCTCTCCGCCTCTCTTTCCTCCTTAAAACCTACCTCTTTGACCATGCCCTAATTTCTCCTTATGTGGCTCGGTGTCAAATTTTGTTTGATAACGCTCCTGTGAAGCGCCTTGTGATGTTTTACTGCTTAAAGGGGATATATAAATACAGGTTGTTGCTGTTGAGCCTTCTGGACTCAACATTGAGTTCAACAATTTCAGACCATAACCTCGGCCCCTATTTTTTCAGGCGGCAGCTGTTGATGATTCTGCCATCCCCATTTGCAACATTTAAATCTCTCCTGCCTTCCACCCTGTCACAGACCGTCCCTTTTGTTCCTTCCTCCCCTCCTCCCCTCCTCCCCCCACACCCTCTCCCTGCCTCTGCACTTGCTTAGAACCTGTCACATCTCTAACTTTTTCCAGTTCTGACGAAGGGTCACAGACCTGAAACGTTGACTCTGTTTCTCTCTCTCCACGGATGCTGCCTGGCCTGCTGAGCGTTCCCAGCATTTTCTGTTGTTCTTTCAGATTTACAGCACCCCGCAGTATTTTGCTATTGCATTGTTGTTGTTGTTGTTCTCATGTGTTATCAAAATAAGTTCTGTGGTCTTTATCTAGACCCAGGTCTGTTATTCGGGCATCTGCACTTTGTGCTGACCTACGATTGTATTGGAGGGTATTTATTTTTACTTCTAATTGTCTTTTTTTCTCCAGGTTCCACCACCAAACATGAGGCATAATGCGGGATACCTGCGCACCCTGCACCAGCCTCTGTACCCCTTCTGTGACGCCCTGCCAGTTTTTGAGCACATCCCAAATCTCCCAGGTATTCTCCCAGATGATTCCAGTGAGGAATGTGTGAAACACAAAAAGTTAGCATGCAGGTACAGCAAGTAATCAGGAAGGCAAATGGAATGTTGGCCTTTATTGCAAGGGGGTATGGAGTATAAAAGCAGGGAAGTCCTGCTACAACTGTACAGGGTATTGGTGAGACCACACCTGGAGTACTGCGTGCAGTTTTGCTCTCCTTATTTAAGGAGGGATATACTTGCATTGGAGGCAGTTCAGAGAAGGTTCACGAGGTTGATTCCGGAGATGAAGGGGTTGACTTATGAAGAAAGGTTGAGCAGGCTGGGCCTATACTCGGAGTTTAGAAGAATGAGAGGTGATCTTATTGAAACATATAGGGGGAAAAATTCAGTTGGTTGCGCCTCCCGTTAGCGCCTTAAGAGGGCACTAATGGGGCGCAAAGCATCTAGCGCCCGGGCGCGGCAATGTTTGCGCCGCTCACGAAATTAACTAGACATTTTGCGGCGGTGCTAAACACTACCGTCACGATCTCCTGCGCCAACAGATCGTGACGTCAGTCGAGTGCGCAACGCCCCGGTATCGCCCCAGAGCGGATATTGAGTGGCGCCCCCTGCCTTACCGCCTGCCGCTGGCAACGACAGGTTGAGGGGAGCGTTTTGCAGTCAGGAAGGGACTGGGGGAGTGCTATTTAAAGGCAACCGCTTCCTGCCTTTTATTGTTGGTGACATTTTTGAACCACGCTTTCTGAGAGAGAGCGAGAGAGAGAGAGACTTCTGGAGAGATTCAACGCTATGTGAAGGAGTTTTGGGTACTGAGCAGCACTTTGCAGGTTCATTTTGATTTGCCCTTCCTTGTATCGATTTAGAAGAGACTGTGGGGGCTGCACTCTGAGCTCTTTCCCCGTTTCTCTCCATTGTTCTTTCCAGCATATTTGATGTGCAGGTCTCTCCAGGCCGAGATTCAAGGCTGTAATGAGTAGGATGTGGATGGAAAGCAAGATCAACCCTCCCCTTTAAGAACTGGCCCGCGCCATTGTGTGTGTGTTCCATTGCTGACTGACATCACATGAGCTTCGCCAGTACTCTGAGGTAGCGCCTCGCTCCTCGGCCTTTACGCCTTAAGACAGGTGTGCAGCGCCTGATTTAGTGCTCCAATCACCTCCATGGTCGATAAAAGTCAAGTTTGCAGTCGGTGGCGATAATTAGCGTCAGGCGCTAATCTTTGCGCCCGGACGATAATTGCGCCCCAAATGGGGCGATACTGAATTTCTCCCACATAAGATTCTGAGGGGGCACGACAAGGTAGATGCTGAGAGGATGTTTCCCCTCATGGGGGAATCTGGAACTAGGGGGGCCAAGGTTTCAGAATAAGGGGTCGCCCATTTAAAACGGAGATGAGGAGGAATTTCTTCTCTCAGAGGGTCGTAAATCTGTGGAATTCTCTGCCCCAGAGAGCTGTGGAGGCTGGGTCATTGCATATATTTAAGGTGGAGATAGACAGATTTTTGAACAATAAGGGAGTCAAGGGTTATGGGGAGCGGGCAGGGAAATGGAGCTGAGCCCAAGATCAGATCAGCCATGATCTCATTAAATGGCGGAGCAGGCTCAAGGGGCCGAATGGCCGACTCCTGCTCCTGTTTCTTATGTTCTTATGAAAGAAGTAACAGTGAAAGGAAACCAGCGGGAAGCGTGTCACCACCCGACAGCGGAGCGGGGCGGACTTTATCTCCCAGGAACGCTCAGTCACGGCACCCGGGACCCCCACTCCTAAACCCCGAAAAGCAAAATTACCTCCAGCTTCTTTCATCTCGGTCTTCCAGAAGAAAGGGTCCTACATCCATCCTGGATCTGCTCAATGGAAAGCAACTGTAAAATACCCTTTGACTGGTGGCTTTTCTATTGAAGAAACACCACAAGCGCAACAACATGACAGCGCGCCCCCATGGACCAAGGAAAATGAAAAGTTCCACCACACTTCCTACCAGCTGGGAAAAAAAGTCGGAAGATTGTGCTGCACAGACATCTTCATAAGTATCCATTAAAAAAAAGAAAGAACTTGCATTTATATAGCGCCTTTCACAAACTCAGGGCGTCCCCAAACACATTCCAGCCACTGAAGTACTTTATTTGTAGAAGTGTAATCATTGTAGTCATCAATGTCGGAAACACGGCAGCTAATTTGCGCACAGCAAGGTCCCACAACCAGCAAAGTGATGATAACCAGATAATCTGTTTTCAGGTGTCGCCTCTCGCCTCTGAGTCGGACGCTCGTGGGTTCAAGTCCCACTCCAGAGACTGGAGCACATGATCCAGGCTGACGCTCCCAGCGCGTTACTGCCCTCTTAATGTACGTAAAAGATCCCGTGGCACTATTTTCGAAGAGGAGCAGGGGGAGTTATCCCCGGCGTCCTGGCCAATATTTATTGCTCAACCAACACCTAGAAACAGATTATCCGGTCATTATCTCAGTGCTGTTTGCGGGAGCTTGCTGTGCGCGATTTGGCTGCCCCGTTTCCGACATTGCAACAGTGACTACACTTCAAAAGCACTTAACTGGCTGTAAAGCGCTTTGGGACGTCCTGAGCTCGTGATAGGCGCTGTAGAAATGCAAGTTATTCCTTTTTCTATGCGTTGATGTTCTAATTCTCATCATCATCTGAATGTTCTCTCTTTAATCGGAAATGGGTACGATAGGAATAACCTTTCTTAATTTTGGTGGTTTTCCCCCTTCCTTTCAAACCTGCTTACCTGCCTTGCTATTTCCCACAGTCAGTAGAGAGAAGAATAAACTATTGATATTCCAGGAGTTCCTTGGCTTAATTGGTGGGATGTGACCTGCCATGAGGTGAGACGGGCACGGCTGACAGCTTTTCTCTTGGCAGGACAGATGTTTAACTGAGATTCACTTTGTCTCGTCCACTTGATTGAGTGGTGATGGGTCAAAGTTTTACTAGCTGCCAGAATCTGTACACAAAGGAGTGTGAACACTAACATTCAGACTGATCGCGCATCACATCTACTTGCTTATTAGTGTCTGAGAAACATGACTCTTCCCGTGAACTGTTAGATCCTTCCTCCATAGCTGTATGTCCGTCAGGGACACGTAGTGTGGGTCCTTGAGAATGTCTCTGACACAAGGGATTTCTCTCTCTTTGCTTTGGTTGCCCCGTAGAACAAAAAGTTTCTGAACTGTGAGCGAGGGGAGAAACCATCATTTACATAGAATTACATAGAATATACGGCACAGAAACAGGACATTCGGCTCAACCAGTCCATACCGGTGTTTATGCTCCACTCGAGCCTCCTCCCATCCTTCCTGATCTAACTCTTATCAGTATAACCCTCTGTTCCCTTCTCCCTCACATGCTTACCTCACTTCCCCTTAAATGCATCTCTGCTATTCGCCTCAACCACTCCCTGTGGTAGCGAGTTCCACATTCTCACCACTCTCTGGGTAAAGAGGTTTCTTCTGAATTCCCTTATTTGATTTCTTGGTGACTATCTTATATTGATGGCCTCTAGTTATGCTCTTTCCCCACAAGTGGAAACACTCTCTCTGTATCCACTCTATCAAACCATTTCATAAATTTTAAGAGCTCTATCAGGTCACCCCTCAGCCTTCTCATTTCAAGAGAAAAGAGACCCAGCCTGTTCATCCTTTCCCGACAGGTATAAGTTCACAGTTCTGGTATCATCCTTGTAAATCTTTTTTACACCCTCTCCAGTGCCTCCATAGTAACTCTATTATTTAAGTATTTGAAAAATGAATCAATTGTCCTCCTCCGTTAGTTTTAATTTGTGCTTAATCATTAATCTGTCCTCATTCTGTCATTAGACTCAAGTTCCAACCAAGCAAACACAGATGTTGCTCTTGTTCACAGTTTAGGTGTACAATTTTGTTTCTATTCTACGGGGACTCAATGACCTTCATCAGGCTTAACACTGAGGGTTAACACACCCTCTTCCTTTTCTTCTGGTGTGCTCCTTATGTTGACTGCAGTTTGTCATGAAACCATGGCTCAGTGGGGAGCACTCTTGCCTTTAAGTCGGAAGGTTATGGGTTCAAGTCCCACTCCAGAAACTTGCAACACATAGGCCCAGAAATTGATCTCGCTCTGTTCCCGCGGGGGTAAGCCTTCCCCGCGATGTCTCACCTCGCTTATGCTTTTTCAGATCCAGCTCGCACGAACTTGATGTTCCAGACATCAGCTGTGCTGGGCTTGCGTATCCCACCGGCGTAGTGAATTCGTGCGAGCTGTGGGATCACGTGACTCAGTTAGAGCCAATGGCAGCACACCATCTTCCATTCATAAGTCTCACAGCATGGCTGTGAAATCTATGAATCTTACACCCCCCCAAAATAACAGCTAAACCTCAATTAAATTTAAAAAAAAACCATCACATTAATAAAATAAGTATAGTTAATTAAATTAACCATTTTAAATAAAAAATTAAATTTTTGAAAAAATTTAAAATCTTTTAAAAAGTTATAAAAATAAACTTACCTGTCTTTAAAGTCTCTAAAAAAGATATACCTGTAAAAAAAAATTAAAAAAAATACTTAATTCACTACTTACCTTCTTAAAAGCGGGTCTTACTCCTCCTTTTTACATTTCCAAAATCTTCCCTACTTACCTGCGCGTCCAAAGCATGAAGTGCACAGCGTGCGCGCAGCCTGTAGCGCGCACGCGATGCACCCAGGCCCCGCCCCCTTTTCAGAAGAGCAATTGCCGGTTTTCAGCGCATGCGCAGGGCATGCAGAAAACCGGCAATTGGAGTGGGAATACGCGAGAGTACGCAGTGCGTACTCTCGCGTCCCGGGATCAATTTTCGGCCCATAATCGAGGCTGACACTCCCAGTGCAGTGCAGAGGGAGTATCATATGAGACGTTAAACTGAGGCCCCTGTCTGCCCTCTTGGGAGGATATAAAAGATCTCATGGCACAATATCGAGTAAGAGCGGGGGAATTCTCCCGATGTCCTGGGCCAATATCTTTCCCTGAACCTACATCACTAAAACAGATGATCTGGTCATTATCGCATTGCTTTTTGTGGGAGCTTGCTGTGTGCAAATTGGCTGCCGTGTTTCCTACATCACAACAGTGACTACATTTCCAAATCTTCCAAAGTTCTCGCGATTCAGGAATTGTCGCTTTAGATCGGAAAATTGCAAATGTAACTCCATTATTTAAGAAAATATGAGATAGAAACCACAAAATTATAGACCTGTTAGTCTAACATCTGTTGTGAGGAAGTTATTGGAATCTATAATTAAGGACAGAGTGACTGAGCACTTAGAGACATTTGAGCTGATTAGAGAGAGCCAACATGGATTTGTAAAGGGTAGGTCATGTCTAACGAACCTAATTGATTTTTTTGAGGAAATAACTATAGTAATAGACAGAGGAATGTCTATGGATGCAGCCTATATGACTTCAAGAAGGCTTTCGATAAGGTTCCACATAAAAGACTTTTAGCTGAAAGTAAAGCTCATGCAATTGAAGGCAAATTATCGACCTGGTTAGGCGATTGATGAGGCGGTAGTAAACGGACAGTAGGGATAATGGGTATGTACTCAAATTGGAAGGAAATGACTAGTGGTGTCTCACAGGGGCCTGTGTTGGGGCCGCAACCATTCACTATATTTATTAATGACTTAGAAAACACAATAGAGAGCCATATATCCAAGTTTGCCACTGGCACAAAGATTGGTGGCATAGTAAGTAATGTAGACCAGAGCATAAAATTACAAAAAGGCGTTGATAGATTAAGTGAGTGGGCAAAACTTGATTGAATTTTTTGAGGAGGTAACAAGGAGGGTAGATGAGGGTAGTGCGGTTGATGTAGTGTATATGGACTTTAGCAAGGCTTTTGATAAGGTTCCACATGGCAGACTGGTCATGAAGTTAAAAGCCCAGGGGATCCAGGGCAAAGTGTCAAGTTGGATTCAAAACTGGCTCGGAGACAGGAAGCAGAGGGTAATGGTTGATGGGTGTTTTTGTGACTGGAAGGCTGTTTCCAGTGGGGTTCCGCAGGGCTCAGTACTAGGTCCCTTGCTTTTGTGGTATATATCAATGATCTAGACTTGAATATAGGGGGTATGATTAAGAAGTTTGCAGATGATACTAAAATCGGCTGTGTGGTTGATACTGAAAAAGGAAGCTGTAGACTGCAGGAAGATATCAATAAATTGGTCAGGTGGGCAGAGCAGTGGCAAATGGAATTCAATCTGGAGAAGTGTGAGGTAATGCATTTGGGGAGGGCTAACAAGGAAAGGGAATACAGATTAAATGGTAGGACACTGAGCAGTGTAGAGGAACAAAGGGACCTTGGAGTGCATGTCCACAGATCCCTGAAGGTAGAAGGCCAGGTAGATAAGGTGGTTAAGAAGGCATACGGAATGCTTGCCTTTATTAGCTGTGGCATAGAATACAAGAGCAGGGGGGTTATGCTTCAACTGTATAAAACACTAGTTAGGCCTCAGCTAGAGTACTGCGTGCAGTTCTGGTCACCACATTACAGGAAAGATGTGATTGCACTAGAGAGGGTACAGAGGAGATTCACAAGGATGTTGCCGGGAGTAGAGAATCTTAGCTATGAGGAAAGACTGGATAGGCTGGGTCTGTTTTCCTTGGAACAGGGGAGGCTGAGGGGAGACCTTATTGAGGTGTATAAAATTATGAGGGGCATAGATAAAGTGGATAGAAAGGACCTATTTCCCTTAGCAGAGGGGTCAAAAACCAGGGGGGCACAGATTTAAAGTAATAGGTGGAAGGTTTAGAGGGGATATGAGGGGAAATTTCTTCACCCAGAGGGTTGTGGGGGTCTGGAACTCATTGCCTGAAAGGGTGGTAGAGGAAGGAACACGAACCACATTTAAAAAGTACTTGGATGTGCACTTGGGATGCTGTAACCTGCAGGGCTACGGACCAAGAGCTGGGAAGTGGGATTAGGCTGGATAGCTCTTTGTTGGCCGGCGCGGACACAATGGGCCGAAATGGCCTCCTTCTGTGCTGTAACTTTCTATGATTCTATGAAATGGATTTCAATGCAGGTAACTGTGAGGTCATCCATTTTGGACCAAAAAAGCATAGATCCGAGTATTTTTTAAATGGTGAAAAGCTAGGAACAGTGGAGATCCAACGCGATTTAGGGCTCCATGTACACAGATCACTCAACTCTAGTGGTCAGGTACAAAAAAATAATCAAAAAGGCCAATGGAATGTTAGCCTTTATAACTAGAGGGCTAGAATATAAAGGGGCGGAAGTTTGTTACAGCTATACAAAGCCCTGGTTAGACCACATCTGGAGTACTGTGTACAGTTCTGGGCACCGCACCTTAGGAAGGATATAGCGGCCTTGGAGGGAGTGCCGTGCAGATTCACCAGAATGTTACCGGGGCTCCAAGGGTTAGATGAGGAGAGGTTACATAAACTGAGCTGTATTCCCCGGAATATAGAAGGTTAAGGGGTGATTTGATTGAGGTTTGGGGATTTTGAAAGGAATTAATACGGTAGATAGAGAGAAACTTTTTCTGCTGGTGGGGGAGTCTCGGACAAGGGGACATAACCTTAAAATCAGAGCCAGGCCATTCAGGAGAGAAGCTAGGAAACACTTCTTCACACAAAGGGCGGTTGAAGTGTGGAACTCTCTCCCACAAAAAGCAGTAGATGCTAGCGCAATTAATAATTTTAAATCTGAGATCAATAGATTTTTGCTGGCCAAGGTTATTAAGGTATATGGAACCAAGGCGGATGAATGGAGTTAAGATATAGATCAGCCCTGGTCTCATTAAATAGTGGAACAGGCTCAAGGGGCTGAATGGCCCACTCCTGTTCCTATGTTCCTACTTCAATGGCTGTAAAGTGCTTTGGGATGTCCCGAGGTCATGTCAGGTGCTATACAAATGGAAGTTCTTTCTTTCCTTCTTTATATAGATGTCTCCACACACTGTCCAGATTTGAGAGGACAAAGTCTATAACCCTGTAGCGTTTCCCCACAGCTCAAAGACGCTTCGAAGAAATCATTTACACACCCACTGTAACATTTTACTAAGGCTGAGGAACACAGGTACATAGGAAATAGGAGCAGGAGTGGGCCATTCGGCCCCTCGAGCCTGCTCCGCCATTCAATAAAATCATGGTTGACCTACTACCTCAACTCCACCTTCCCACAGGAACATAAACTCTTGCTCCCACCTCTATTCCTTGTAATACAAGTGTTGGCAAACATTTTTGCTAATGAACGTTATTTGGTTAAAAAAAAAGGTGGTGCCTCAGCTGTAAAGCAACTCTCTCGTTCCTTTCCTGAAAGGTTCCAGGGGCTCTATAATAAAGATACTTTAATTCGTGGTTCCTAAGATTAATTTATGATTTATTTTGGCTCCAGCATTGTAAATACTAAAAAAAAAAAATCCCCGCCAAGTATTCCAGAGCTAATTCAGCAATAGTGTGCTCACAGGAAGTGCATCATAGAATGTTGTGCGTTATGATGGACTTCCTGGGAGCGCAGGAAGTGCTGGATTTGCCGACTCGGCCCTTTGAATTTTCACAATGTGGAACAGGAGAGGCAACAACAACAACAACAACAACAACTTCTTGCATTTATACAGTGACTTTAATGTTGAAAATCTTCCAAAGGTGCGTCACAGAGGTCAGAGGACAAGCTGGATGCTGAGACAAAGGAGAGGTTAGAAGGGGTAATCTAAAGCTTGGTCAAAGAGTTGGGTTCTAAGGAGGGTCTTAAAGGAGGAGGGAATTCTAGAGTGTCGGGCCCAGGCAGCGGAAGGGACGGCCGCCAATGGTGGGGCAAAGGGAGGGAGTGGGATGGGTTGCACAAGAAAGAAAGAAAGACTTGCATTTCTATAGCGCCTTTCACGACCACCAGACGTCTCAAAGTGCTTTACAGCAAATGAAGTACTTTATGAAGCGGAGCCACTGTTGTTATGTGGGAAGAATCAAGAATCAAGAATGAGAGGCAAGAATCAGAGGAACAGAAAGTATGGGGGAAGGTTTTGGGGCTGGGCGAAGGTTACAGTGAGGCCACAGAGTGTTTTACAGACAAGGATCAGAATTTTAAGTTTGGGGCTGTTGGGGGGGAACCAGTGTAGGTCAGCGAGGACAGGGATGATGGGCGAGCGGGATTTTTGCGGCAGCAGCAGCAGCAGACTGTTGGATGAGCTTAGGTTTAGGGAGGGTGGAAGATAGGAGGCTTGCCAGGAGAACATTAGAGTAAAACATTGCTACTGTCTAGGGTCTTGGCTTACTATCAATCAGACCAATTTGAGCTTGTTCTAATAACACTCTGCAGTTCCCACATCAGATTCTCGTAGGAATTAGAGGGAAGGAAAGAAGAATCAGCTGAGGCTGAATGGACCAAGCTTCTGCTGCCAATTATTTTTTTATCAATAGTCATACTCACAAAAAAAAGCATGTGCAAGCTCACAAGGGTTGCAGTGAAATGAAAAGGCAGCAGTTTTACCTGGTTCCTCACAATGGGGATTCCTGGTTTAATCTGTTCTGCAGGACCTACCCAACGCCGAGGTGCTTTATCTCCGGAAGTAGCATCAGTGAGTGTGGTCTTGCAAATTCCGTGCTCTATTCTGCTACCCCAGATGCCTTTGAACAACAACAACTTGTATTTATGTAGCACCTTTAACGTAGTAAAACGTCCCAAGGCGCTTCACAGGAGTGATTATCAAACAAAATTTGACACCGAACCACATAAGGAGATATATGGGCAGGTGACCAAAAGCTTGGTCAAAGAGGTAGGTTATAAGGGACGTCTTAAAGGAGGAAAGAGAGGCGGAGAGGTTTAGGGAGGGAATTCCAGAGCTCAGGGTCCAGGCAGCTGAAGGCATGGCCGCCAATGGTGGAGCGACAAAAATCGGGGATGCTCAAGAGGCCAGAATTGGAGGAAGCGCAGAGATCTCGGAGGAGTGTAAAGCTAGAGGAGGTTACAGAAATAGGGAGGGGCCAGGCCACGGAGGAATTTGAAAACGAGGGTGAGAATTTTAGCGGATGAATCCTTAACAAATTCGCCAAGAGTAGTCTGACACCCATTTTAACCTAGGCATTAACCCACGAAAGGGGGCGATCCTGTGTTTAAAATATCAGGACATCGGAACATGTCCATTAAGTGTTGGTCCACTTATCTGGCAATCAGTCATTTCTGAGCTAATATTTTAAAATGATTATACATTCTATTTAGGCTAACATGGTTGCATACTTTGATAGTTAAGTTATCTGGATTTCTATATTTAAAAGCTGTTTTGTAGAGTACAATGATATTCAGTGTGTATATGATTAGTCATGTTCTTATATGATGTTCTGCGATACTCGTGTATCATTCTGTTTGTTCAAGGTGTAGCCATTTAAGAACATAAGAATATAAGAATTAGGAGCAGGAGTTGGCCATTCGGCCCTTCGAGCCTGCTCCGCCATTCAATAAGATCATGGCTGATCTTCTACTTCAACTCCACTTTCCCGCCCAATCCCCATATCCCTTGATTCCCTCAGTTCCCCAAAATCTATCGATCTCTGTCTTGAATATACTGAACAACTGAGCCTCCACAGCCCTCTGGGGTAGAGAATTCCAAAGATTCACCACCCTCTGAGTGAAGAAATTTCTCCTCATCTCATTCCTAAATGGCCGACCCCTTATTCTGAGACCATGACCCCTGGTTCTAGACTCCCCAGCCAGGGGAAACATCCTCCCTGCATCTACCCTGTCAAGCCCCTTAAGAATTTTACATGTTTCAATGAGATCACCTCTCATTCTTCGAAACTATAGAGAATATAGGCCCAATCTACTCAAACTCTCCTCATAGGACAATTCCCTCATCCCAGGAACCAGTCTGGTGAACCTTCGTTGCACTCCCTCTATGGCAAGTATATCCTTCCTTAGATAAGGAGACCAAGGGGGAAAATTTGAGTCGCGCCCCCTTTGGGGTGCTAACTTTGACGGGCCGCTACTTTTAGCGCCCCGAAATAATTAGCACCCCCGCGGCCGAAATTGAGTGGTAGCATCCCAAGAGGGAAGCGGGCCGCTTCCAGTAGCACCCCGCTTCCCTCTTGGGGCGCTGCGAGGGAATATCGCGACGCTACGTGCTGACATTCGCACCACACAGGTGTCAGGCCATGAGAGCAGGTCAGAGGCTGGGTATTCTGTGGTGCTCACCTCCTGATGCCCCAAAACCTCTCCACCACCTACAAGGCACACGTCAGGAGTGTGATGCGTTACACTCCACTTGCTTGGATGTGTGACACTGCAACAGCACTCAAGAAGCTCGACACCATCCAGGAAAAAGCAGCCCGCTTTATCAGCAGCCCATCCACCAGCTTAATCTACAGGATGCACTGCAGCAACTCGCCAAGGCTTCTTTGGCAGCACCTCCCAAACCCACGACCTCCACCATCTATAAGAACAAGGCAGCAGGTGCATGGGAACACCACCACCTCCACACGGACTGCAGCGGTTCAAGAAGAAGGCTCCAGCACCACCTTCTCAAGGCACAACTAGAGATGGCCAATATTATTACAATTAGCCTTTATTACAAATGGATTGCAGTATAAGATTAAAGAAGTCTGACTACAATTATACAGGGCCTTGGTGAGACCACACCTGGAGTACTGTAGGGGGTGGTGTTTTGTGTCAGCTTCACCTCTGACTTCTGAGCGGTTCGAATCGCTCCCACTCCCTTGGTTCTAGGCCCTGGACTTATTTGGGGGTTGTGATAAAAAGTGCAGCAGACAACTGAGTTTGATGCAAGAACTTCGATCTTTATTCAAGAAAGTAAAACACAACACAAACACTCTTAACACTCTAAAAGTGGGGAACACATTGGTACAAGCGAGGGAAACAACCTTAGAAGAATACTTCACCCCTCCCAATCCCACTTCACTAGCTAGGTTGGACTCTGGAGAACCAGGGATAATGCTCACCAAACGAATCCTCGACAGTTGAGAGTTAGGGTTTAGAGTCTTTTGAGTAAAAGGTTTCGTAAGGCCCTTGTTGCCGCGAGGTGTCCGATGGTCACTGGAACTGTTGCTCTGGTTTCTTCTTGCGTGTCGGCCTGCTTCTGGAGCTGTCGGCCTTCTTTGTTGAACTGTCCTCTTCAGAGCTGTGGAATTGCCTTCTTGAAGAACTGTGGAACTGCCTTCTGCAGGACTGCTTGCTGAACTCCCTGCTGCTGTGTAACTCTACTGGAGGACTCAAACTTGAACTGTTGTGCTGGAGAACTGGAGAACTCCCTTCCTACTGAACTGTCTTCTTTAACTGCCCAACTTGCTTCTCCTGAACTCTGTAACTCCAGCACTGACTTCTGCTGAAAACAGGCTTTCAATTGAACTCCAAACTGCAGAACTGCCTTCTTGAGAAAACAGATTTTCAATTATACTAATTGAAGCTTCCTTATCAAAACCAAATCAAATCCCGGTCATTGTAAGATTTTTGGAGGCCTCGTTAACAGTAATGACTTTACTAGCGTGTTAACTGGTTTGTGGGATGGTTTGCATCCTGTCGATCTCCTTGGCTGATCACTAGTGATTGGTTTTGTGTTTTGGGTTTCTAGGCTGGACTCAGTCTTTTCTATAGCCTGGTCCTGGGTGATTTGTATTATGCATGTTTTCTGATGGGCCCTGTAATCGGTTTGATGGGGCCTGTTATTTTGGGTGGGACTGTCTTCTCCCAGGGTCTATTGTCAAAATGTTAATGCCTGCTGGGGCTTGAGTAGGGTCATCCCGGTTCCCCAGACAGTGCAATTAACTGCAATAACCAAAACTGCTTTTACAGAGATCGCAGCCACCTTCCTTCACAGCCTTTTCTCCCTTTACAGGCCCAGACATGTTTTTTTAAAATGCCAAAACTTGGTTTTTGGTCTTAAATTCCTTATGTTAGGCCCAAATGCATTTTTTATCACTCTGAGGTAATTCCAAAGTCCTTTTTCCTTAGGTTTTGGGGATCTGCAAATTTTGGAAACCTTACAGTACTGTGTAAAGTTTTGGTCTCCTTACCTAAGGAAGGATATACTTTCCATAGAGGGAGTGCAACGAAGGTTCACCAGACTGGTTCCTGGGATGGGGGGATTGTCCTATGAGGAGAGATTGAGTAGACTAGGCCTATATTCTCTAGAGTTTAGAAGAATGAGAGGTGATCTCATTGAAACATACAAAATTCTTACAGGGCTTGACAGGGTAGATGCAGGGAGGATGTTTCCCCTGGCTGGGGAGTCTAGAACCAGGGGTCACAGTCTCAGAATAAGGGGTCAGCCATTTAGGACTGAGATGAGGAGAAATGTCTTCACTCAGAGGGTGGTGAATCTTTGGAATTCTCTACCCCAGAGGGCTGTGCAGACTCAGTCATTGAGTATATTCAAGACAGAGATCGATAGATTTTTGAATATTAAGGGAATCAAGGGATATGGGGATAGTGCAGGAAAGTGGAGATGTGGTAGAAGATCAGCCATGATCTCATTGAATGGCGGAGCAGGCTCGAAGGGCCGAATGGCCGACTCCTGCTCCTGTTTCTTATGTTCTTGTGTTCTTAAAATACAAATAAATCACATAGCCTTAGGGCAGACATAAAGGAGGATGCAGCCACAACAGTTTAAAAAAAATATAGGAAATCTGCGGTCGTTGACCTCGCATCCTTTTCCCCGACACACTATCGCAGTTGCATCAGTTGGTGGGGAAATTGCTCCTAATGCACTCGTAGAAGATTTAAGTTTGAGGAACGTTATAATCAACCAAAAAAAATAACAAGTGGAACAACTTAGACGTGTCGGATAAAAGCTACAGCACGTGGAAAATCAAGGGTTCTCTGAGCAAAGCCTGCTTGAACTTGCTCCATTTGTGCCTTTTAATATCTACAGCAGTTAAGTCCCTGACGAGAGTAAGTCGTTGTGCTTTTTGCACAACTTTGATGATCCCTGCTGCAATGCACCAGCGGTGATGGACGGTGTTGTGTTTATCTCTGTCCCATAGGCTGCCCAATTAATCGCCAGTTAATGGCTTGTTTAACTTTCTCATTCATGAAACGGCCTCTTATCGCCCGCTGGGTTCAGTCGAACGTGGAGTTTGTCTTCCCAGCTCAGTAATAAGGTTTGACTTTTTTTGGGGGGCGGGGTATTGTAGACATTCCAAGTACGTGGTGATGGGTCGGCTTAGACATGTGTCCAAAGCTTTGCATCAGTTTGGAAATCATGCAGCCTTGAATTCCCGATGGGTGCAATATGAGTGATTGTTTTGCTGGGAAGATCAACTTGGCTTAATGAGGAATTGACTGAAAATTGATGGGCAAATTCAGTCGGGAGAGGCCCACTCAAATGGAATGGGGGGCCAGAGATACAACAACAACAACTACAACTTGCATTTATATAGCGCCTTTAACGTAGTAAAACGTCCCAAGGCGCTTCACAGGAGCGGAAATCAGACAAAATTTGACACCGAGCCACATAAGGAGATATTAGGAGAGGAAGAGGTAGGTTTTAAGGAGCGTCTAAAAGGAGGAGAGAGGTGGAGCGGTGGAGAGGTTTAGGGAGGGAATTCCAGAGCTGAGGGCCCAGGCAGCTGAAGGCACGGCCACCAATGGTGGAGCGATGGAGTGGGGGATGCGCAAGAGGTTCAGAATTGGAGGAGGGCAGAGATCTCGGAGGATTTTAGGGCTGGAGGAGGTTTACAGAGATGGGGAGGGGCGAGGCCATGGAGGGATTTGAAAACAAGGATGAGAATTTTAAAATCAAGGCGTTACACAGGATTACAGAGGATATACAGCACAGAAACAGGTCATTCGGCCCAACCAGTCCATGCCGGTGTTTATGCTCCACTCGAGCCTCCTCCTGTCTTTCCTCATCTAACTCTATCAGTGTAACCCTCTATTCCCTTCTCCCTCATATGCTTGTCAAGCCTCCCCTTAAATGCATCTATTTTTTTTGCTTCAACCACTCCCTGTGGTAGCGAGTTCCACATTCTCACCACTCTCTGTGAAAAGAAGTTTCTTCTGAATTCCCTATTGGATTTCTTGGTGACTATCTTATATTGGTGGCCTCTAGTTATGCTGTTCCCTAGAATAGAAACATTGAGGCGTGTGGGGTGTAGCAGATTGTTACAGTGAGGCGTGTGGGGTATAACAGACTGTTACAGTGAGTGGTGTGGGGTATATCAGAGTGTTACAGTGAGTGGCGTTGGGTATATCGGAGTGTTACAGTGAGGGGTGTGGGGTATATCAGTGTGTTACAGTGAGGGGTGTGGGGTATATCAGTGTGTTACAGTGAGGGGTGTGGGGTATATCAGTGTGTTACAGTGAGGGGTGTGGGGTATATCAGAGTGTTACAGTGAGGGGTGTGGGTGTAGCAGATTGTTACAGTGAGGGGTGTGGGGAATATCAGAGTGTTACAGTGAGGGCCATTGGGTATATCGGAGTGTGACAGTGAGGGGTGTGGGGTATATCAGAGTGTTACAGTGAGTGGTGTGGGGTATATCGGACTGTTACAGTGAGGGGTGCGGGGTATATCAGAGTGGTACAGTGAGGGGTGTGGGGTATAACAGATTGTTACGGTGAGAGGTGTGGGGTATATCGTAGTATTACTGTGAGGGGTGTAGGTTATATCAGAGTGTTACAGTGAGGGGTGTGGGGAATATCAGTGTTACAGTGAGGGGTGTGGGGTATTTCGGAGTGTTCCAGTGAGGGGTGTGGGGAATATCAGTGTATTACAGTGAGGGGTGTGGAGTATATCAGACTGTTACAGTGAGGGGTGTGGGGAATATCAGAGTGTTACAGTGAGGGGTGTGGGGTATTTCGGAGTGTTACAGTGAGGGGTGTGGGGTATATCAGTGTTACAGTGAGGGGTGTGGGGTATTTCGGAGTGTTCCAGTGAGTGGTGTGGGGAATATCAGTGTATTACAGTGAGGGGTGTGGAGTATATCAGACTGTTACAGTGAGGGGTGTGGGGAATATCAGAGTGTTACAGTGAGGGGTGTGGGGTATTTCGGAGTGTTACAGTGAGGTGTGTGGGGTATATCAGACTGTTACAGTGAGGGGTGTGGTGTATAACAGGTTTTTACAGTGAGGGGTGTGGGGTATATCAGTGTTACAGTGAGGGGTGTGGGGTATATCAGACTGTTACAGTGACTGGTGTGGGGTATATCAGAGTGTTACAGTGAGGGGTGTGGGGTGTAGCAGATTGTTACAGTGAGGGCCATTGGGTATATCGGAGTGTTGCAGTGAGGGGTGTGGTGAATCAGAGTGTTACAGTGAGGGGTGTGGGGTATATCAGAGTGTTAAAGTGAGGGCCATTGGGTATATCGGAGTGTTAAAGTGAGGGCCATTGGGTATATCGGAGTGTTGCAGTGAGGGGTGTGGGATATATCAGAGTGTTACAGTGAGGGGTGTGGGGTATATCAGTGTGTTACAGTGAGGGGTGTGGGGTATATCAGAGTGTTACAGTGAGGGGTGTGGGGTATATCAGTGTGTTACAGTGAGGGGTGTGGGGTATATCGGTGTGTTACAGTGAGGGGTGTGGGGTATATCAGAGTGTTACAGTGAGGGGTGTGGGGTATATCAGTGTGTTACATTGAGGGGTTTGGGGTATATCGGTGTGTTACAGTGAGGGGTGTGGGGTATATCAGAGTGTTACAGTGAGGGGTGTGGGGTATATCAGTGTGTTACAGTGAGGGGTGTGGGGTATATCAGAGTGTTACAGTGAGGGGTGTGGGGTATATCAGTGTGTTACAGTGAGGGGTGTGGAGTATATCAGTGTGTTACAGTGAGGGGTGTGGGGTATATCAGTGTGTTACAGTGAGGGGTGTGGGGTATATCGGTGTGTTACAGTGAGGGGTGTGGGGTATATCAGTGTGTTACAGTGAGGGGTGTGGGGTATATCAGAGGGTTACAGTGAGGGGTGTGGGGTATATCAGTGTGTTACAGTGAGGGGTGTGGGGTATATCATTGTGTTACAGTGAGGGGTGTGGGGTATATCAAAGTGTTACAGTGAGGGGTGTGGGGAATATCAGTGTTACAGTGAGGGATGTGGGGTTTTTCGGAGAGTTACAGTGAGGAGTGTGGGGAATATCAGAGTGTTACAGTGAGGGGTGTGGGGTATATCAGTGTGTTACAGTGAGGGGTGTGGGGTATATCATTGTGTTACAGTGAGGGGTGTGGGGTATATCAAGTGTTACAGTGAGGGGTGTGGGGAATATCAGTGTTACAGTGAGGGATGTGGGGTTTTTCGGAGAGTTACAGTGAGGAGTGTGGGGAATATCAGAGTGTTACAGTGAGGGGTGTGGGGTATAACAGATTGTTACAGTGAGGGGTGTGGTGTATATCAGAGTATTACAGTGAGCTATGTGGTGTTTAACAGGTTGTTACAGTGAGGGGTGTGGGGTATAACAGACTGTTACAGTGAGTGGTGTGGGGTATATCAGAGTGTTACAGTGAGGGATATGGGGTATAACAGATTGTTACAGTGAGGGGTGTGGGCTATAACAGACTGTTACAGTGAGTGGTGTGGGGTATATCAGAGTGTTACAGTGAGGAGTGTGGGGTATATCAGTGTTACAGTGAGGGGTGTGGGGTATATCAGACTGTTACAGTGAGGGGTGTGGGGTATATCGGACTGTTACAGTGAGGGGTGTGGAGTATATCAGAGTGTTACAGTGAGTGGCGTTGGGTATATCGGTGTGTTACAGTGAGAGGTGTGGGATACATCAGAGTGGTACAGTGAGGGGCGTTGGGTATAACAGATTGTTACAGTGAGAGGTGTGGGGTGTATCGGACTGTTACAGTGAGGGGTGTGGGGTATAACAGATTGTTACAGTGAGGGGCGTTGGGTATATCGGAGTGTTACAATGAGGGGTGTGGGGTATATCATAGTATTACTGTGAGGGGTGTAGGTTATATCAGAGTGTTACAGTGAGGGGTGTGGGGAATATCAGTGTTGCAGTGAGGGGTGTGGGGTATTTTGGACTGTTACAGTGAGGGGTGTGGGAAATATCAGTGTATTACAGTGAGGGGTGTGGGGTATATCAGACTGTTACAGTGAGGGGTGTGGGGAATATCAGAGTGTTACAGTGAGGGGTGTGGGGTATATCGGACTGTTACAGTGAGGGGTGTGGGGTATATCAGAGTGGTACAGTGAGGGGTGTGGGGTATAACAGATTGTTACAGTGAGAGGTGTGGGGTATATCGGACTGTTACAGTGAGAGGTGCGGGGTATATCAGAGTGTTACAGTGAGGGATATGGGGTATAACAGATTGTTTCAGTGAGGGGTGTGGGGTATAACAGACTGTTACAGTGAGTGGTGTGGGGTATATCAGAGTGTTACAGTGAGTGGTGTGGGGTATATCAGAGTGTTACAATGAGGGGTGTGGGATATATCAGTGTGTTACAGTGAGGGGTGTGGGGTATATCGGTGTGTTACAGTGAGGGGTGTGGGGTATATCACTGTGTTACAGTGAGGGGTGTGGGGTATATCAGAGGGTTACAGTGAGGGGTGTGGGGTATATCAGTGTGTTACAGTGAGGGGTGTGGGGTATATCAAAGTGTTACAGTGAGGGGTGTGGGGAATATCAGTGTTACAGTGAGGGGTGTGGGGTTTTTCGGAGAGTTACAGTGAGGAGTGTGGGGAATATCAGAGTGTTACAGTGAGGGGTGTGGGGTATATCGGAGTGTTACGGTGAGTGGTGTGGGGTATATCAGAGTGTTACAGTGAGGGATATGGGGTATAACAGATTGTTACAGTGAGGGGTGTGGGCTATAACAGACTGTTACAGTGAGTGGTGTGGGGTATATCAGAGTGTTACAGTGAGGAGTGTGGGGTATATCAGTGTTACAATGAGGGGTGTGGGGTATATCAGACTGTTACAGTGAGGGGTGTGGGGTATATCGGACTGTTACAGTGAGGGGTGTGGAGTATATCAGAGTGTTACAGTGATTGGCGTTGGGTATATCGGTGTGTTACAGTGAGGGGTGTGGGGTATATCGGATTGTTACAGTGAGTGGTGTGGGGTATATCGGACTGTTACAGTGATGGGTGTGGGATACATCAGAGTGGTACAGTGAGGGGCGTTGGGTATAACAGATTGTTACAGTGAGAGGTGTGGGGTATATCAGACTGTTACAGTGAGTGGTGTGGGGTATAGCAGAGTGTTACAGTGAGTGGCGTTGGGTATATCGGAGTGTTACAGTGAGGGGTGTGGGGTATATCGGAGTGTTACAGTGAGTGGCGTGGTGTATATCGGACTGTTACAGTGAGGGGTGCGGGGTATATCAGAGTGGTACAGTGAGGGGTGTGGGGTATAACAGATTGTTACAGTGAGAGGTGTGGGGTATATCGGACTGTTATAGTGAGAGGTGCGGGGTATATCGGACTGTTACAGTGAGGGGTGTGGGGTATATCAGTGTGTTACAGTGAGGGGTGTGGGGTATATCAGAGTGTTACAGTGAGGGGTGTGGGGTGTAGCAGATTGTTACAGTGAGGGGTGTGGGGAATATCAGAGTGTTACAGTGAGGGCCATTGGGTATATCGGAGTGTTGCAGTGAGGGGTGTGGGGCATATCAGTGTGTTACATTGAGGGGTTTGGGGTATATCGGTGTGTTACAGTGAGGGGTGTGGGGTATATCAGACTGTTACAGTGAGTGGTGTGGGGTATAGCAGAGTGTTACAGTGAGTGGCGTTGGGTATATCGGAGTGTTACAGTGAGGGATATGGGGTATAACAGATTGTTACAGTGAGGGGTGTGGGGTATAACAGACTGTTACAGTGAGGGGTGTGGGGTATATCAGAGTGTTACAGTGAGGGGTGTGGGGAATATCAGTGTTACAGTGAGGGGTGTGGGGTATTTCGGACTGTTACAGTGAGGGGTGTGTGGTATATCGGACTGTTACAGTGAGGGGTGTGGGGTATATCAGTGTGTTACAGTGAGGGGTTTGGGGTATATCGGTGTGTTACAGTGAGGGGTGTGGGGTATATCAGAGTGTTACAGTGAGGGGTGTGGGGTATATCAGTGTGTTACAGTGAGGGGTGTGGGGTATATCAGAGTGTTACAGTGAGGGGTGTGGGGTATATCAGTGTGTTACAGTGGGGTTGTGGAGTATATCAGTGTGTTACAGTGAGGGGTGTGGGGTATATCAGTGTGTTACAGTGAGGGGTGTGGGGTATATCAGTGTGTTACAGTGAGGGGTGTGGGGTATATCAAAGTGTTACAGTGAGGGGTGTGGGGAATATCAGTGTTACAGTGAGGGGTGTGGGGTATATCAGAGTGTTACAGTGAGGGGTGTGGGGTATATTGGAGTGTTAAGGTGAGTGGTGTGGGGTATATCAGAGTGTTACAGTGAGGGATATGGGGTGTAACAGATTGTTACAGTGAGGGGTGTGGGCTATAACAGACTGTTACAGTGAGTGGTGTGGGGTATATCAGAGTGTTACAGTGAGGAGTGTGGGGTATATCAGTGTTACAGTGAGGGGTGTGGGGTATATCAGACTGTTACAGTGAGGGGTGTGGGGTATATCGGACTGTTACAGTGAGGGGTGTGGAGTATATCAGAGTGTTACAGTGATTGGCGTTGGGTATATCGGTGTGTTACAGTGAGGGGTGTGGGGTATATCGGATTGTTACAGTGAGTGGTGTGGGGTATATCGGACTGTTACAGTGATGGGTGTGGGATACATCAGAGTGGTACAGTGAGGGGCATTGGGTATTACAGATTGTTACAGTGAGAGGTATGGGGTATATCAGACTGTTACAGTGAGGGGTGTGGGGAATATCAGAGTGTTACAGTGAGGGGTGTGGGGTATATCGGACTGTTACAGTGAGGGGTGTGGGGTATATCAGTGTTACAGTGAGGGGTGTGGGGTATATCAGACTGTTACAGTGAGTGGTGTGGGGTATAGCAGAGTGTTACAGTGAGTGGCGTTGGGTATATCGGAGTGTTACAGTGAGGGGTGTGGGGTATATCGGAGTGTTACAGTGAGTGGTGTGGGGTATATCAGAGTGTTACAATGAGGGGTGTGGGGTATATCATAGCATTACTCTGAGGGGTGTAGGTTATATCAGAGTGTTACAGTGAGGGGTGTGGGGAATATCAGTGTTACAGTGAGGGGTGTGGGGTATTTCGGAGTGTTCCAGTGAGGGGTGTGGGGAATATCAGTGTATTACAATGAGGGGTGTGGGGTATATCAAACTGTTACAGTGAGGGGTGTGGGGAATATCAGAGTGTTACAGTGAGGGGTGTGGGGTATTTCGGAGTGTTACAGTGAGGGGTGTGGGGTATATCATAGTATTACTGTGAGGGGTGTGGTGTATAACAGGTTGTTACAGTGAGGGGTGTGGGGTATATCAGTGTTACAGTGAGGGGTGTGGGGTATATCAGACTGTTACAGTGAGGGGTGTGGGGTATATCGTGTGTTACAGTGAGGGGTGTGGGGTATATCAGTGTGTTACAGTGAGGGGTGTGGGGTATATCAGAGTGTTACAGTGAGGGGTGTGGGGTATATCAGAGTGTTACAGTGAGGGTGTGGGGTATATCAGTGTGTTACAGTGAGGGGTGTGGGGTATATCAGTGTGTTACAGTGAGGGGTGTGGGGTATATCAGTGTGTTACAGTGAGGGGTGTGGGGTATATCAGTGTGTTACAGTGAGGGGTGTGGGGTATATCAGAGTGTTACAGTGAGGGGTGTGGGGTATATCAGAGTGTTACAGTGAGTGGTGTGGGGTATATCAGTGTGTTACAGTGAGGGGTGTGGGGTATATCAGAGTGTTACAGTGAGGGGTGTGGGGAATATCAGTGTTACAGTGAGGGGTGTGGGGTATATCGGAGTGTTACAGTGAGGAGTGTGGGGTATATCAGAGTGTTACAGTGAGGGGTGTGGGGTATATCAGTGTGTTACAGTGAGGGGTGTGGGGTATATCAGAGTGTTACAGTGAGGGGTGTGGGGTATAGCAGATTGTTACAGTGAGGGGTGTGGGGAATATCAGAGTGTTACAGTGAGGGCCATTGGGTATATCGGAGTGTTGCAGTGAGGGGTGTGGGGTATATCAGTGTGTTACATTGAGGGGTTTGGGGTATATCGGTGTGTTACAGTGAGGGGTGTGGGGTATATCAGACTGTTACAGTGAGTGGTGTGGGGTATAGCAGAGTGTTACAGTGAGTGGCGTTGGGTATATCGGAGTGTTACAGTGAGGGATATGGGGTATAACAGATTGTTACAGTGAGGGGTGTGGGGTATAACAGACTGTTCCAGTGAGTGGTGTGGGGTATATCAGAGTGCTCCAGTGAGGGGTGTGGGGAATATCAGTGTTACAATGAGGGGTGTGGGGTATTTCGGACTGTTACAGTGAGGGGTGTGTGGTATATCGGACTGTTACAGTGAGGGGTGTGGGGTATATCAGTGTGTTACAGTGAGGGGTGTGGAGTATATCAGTGTGTTACAGTGAGGGGTGTGGGGTATATCAGTGTGTTACAGTGAGGGGTGTGGGGTATATCGGTGTGTTACAGTGAGGGGTGTGGGGTATATCGGTGTGTTACAGTGAGGGGTGTGGGGTATATCAGAGGGTTACAGTGAGGGGTGTGGGGTATATCACTGTGTTACAGTGAAGTGTGTGGGGTATATCAGTGTGTTACAGTGAGGGGTGTGGGGTATATCAAAGTGTTACAGTGAGGGGTGTGGGGAATATCAGTGTTACAGTGAGGGGTGTGGGGTTTTTCCGAGAGTTACAGTGAGGAGTGTGGGGAATATCAGAGTGTTACAGTGAGGGGTGTGGGGTATATCAGTGTGTTACAGTGAGTGGTGTGGGGTATATCAGAGTGTTACAGTGAGGGGTGTGGGGTATATCAGTGTTACAGTGAGGGGTGTGGGGTATATCAGACTGTTACAGTGAGGGGTGTGGGGTATATCAGAGTGTTACAGTGAGGGGTGTGGGGTATATCAGAGTGTTACAGTGAGTGGCGTTGGGTATATCGGTGTGTTACAGTGAGGGGTGTGGGGTATATCGGAGTGTTACAGTGAGTGGTGTGGGGTATATCGGACTGTTACAGTGAGGGGTGTGGGATACATCAGAGTGGTACAGTGAGGGGCGTTGGGTATAACAGATTGTTACAGTGAGAGGTGTGGGGTATATCGGACTGTTACAGTGAGGGGTGTGGGGTATAACAGATTGTTACAGTGAGGGGCGTTGGGTATATCGGAGTGTTACAATGAGGGGTGTGGGGTATATCATAGTATTACTGTGAGGGGTGTAGGTTATATCAGAGTGTTACAGTGAGGGGTGTGGGGAATATCAGTGTTACAGTGAGGGGTGTGGGGTATATCAGACTGTTACAGTGAGGGGTGTGGGGAATATCAGAGTGTTACAGTGAGGGGTGTGGGGTATATCAGACTGTTACAGTGAGGGGTGTGGGGTATATCAGACTGTTACAGTGAGAGGTGTGGGGTATATCAGAGTGTTACAGTGAGGGGTGTGGGATATATCGGAGTGTTTCTGTGAGTGGTGTGGGGTATAACAGAGTGTTACAGTGAGTGGCGTTGGGTATATCGGAGTGTTACAGTGAGGGATATGGGGTATAACAGAGTGTTACAGTGAGGGGTGTGGGGTATAACAGACTGTTACAGTGAGTGGTGTGGGGTATATCAGAGTGTTACAGTGAGGGGTGTGGGGAATATCAGTGTTACAATGAGGGGTGTGGGGTATTTCGGACTGTTACAGTGAGGGGTGTGTGGTATATCGGACTGTTACAGTGAGGGGTGTGGGGTATATCAGTGTGTTACAGTGAGGGGTTTGGGGTATATCGGTGTGTTACAGTGAGGGGTGTGGGGTATATCAGACTGTTACAGTGAGAGGTGTGGGGTATATCAGAGTGTTACAGTGAGGGGTGTGGGATATATCGGAGTGTTTCAGTGAGTGGTGTGGGGTATAACAGAGTGTTACAGTGAGTGGTGTGGGGTATATCGGACTGTTACAGTGAGGGGTGTGGGATATATCAGAGTGGTACAGTGAGGGGCGTTGGGTGTAACAGATTGTTACAGTGAGAGGTGTGGGGTATATCGGACTGTTACAGTGAGGGGTGTGGGGTATATCAGATTGTTACAGTGAGGGGCTTTGCCAGACAGGAATCAATGTCGGTCAGTGAGGACAACGATACAGTAGAAAAGATCTTTGATCCATGCTGGAGGTTCAAGATTGGTCAATGTAATATATTATGTATTACTCATGAGGATGGCCTCAATCGCGATATCGGGTTCATGTCACGATACAGAACGTGACTTGACATCATGGCCGGTCTTTCCAGGTTTATTTTTACACAAGAACCAAACCCAAATGGAGAGGATATGCGGCCAGCAGGTGTTTTGACACGTTGGACCCCCTGGGACACATCTCATTGTCTTGGCTGTGCTCTTAGTGTGTCTTTGATGTAGGGAAAGATTTGAATACATTTTTTCTGTGTTTATATTGTGAATTCTGGGAGATTCTCTCACAGCTACCCTACCTGAAGAAGGAGCGACAGCTCCAAAAGCTTGTAATTTTAAATAAATCTGTTGGACTATAACCTGGTGTTGTGCGACTTCTCAGTCATATATTATCACATGGTTAGTCACATGGTTTAGTCTGAGCATGCTCAGTTCGCTCGGGCCTAGTAAACAAGCACATGGACTCGCAGCTCATCCTGTCTCTGACCTTCATTTGTTCTACCCACATATATTACATTTTGGCGACGAGGATGGGATCCCAAAGACATTTTTAGGGATCATGGAAGGACACAATGTTCAACCTTCGAGTGAAAAAGTTGAAGGTGAATTTGTGACAGCTAAACGGAATTTTTTGCGATGTTTTACTATTAATGCTGATGCATAATCGTCTGTGCTTCGCCTTCGTGTGTATGTATACACAGCAACAGCGGCGTTGATTCTCACAGGTACACAGTTAGCGGCTGAGTCACTGTTCGACGGGATCGGGACAATCATGGCCGCACCTACGGGATTCATCGGAAGCCTCAGCCTGTGTGACCGAGCTCGCGAACCATTCAGTTCTTACACTGAGCGGATGGAGATGTTTTTTAAGGCCAATAACATTATGGGCCAGAAATTCGGCTCTTGTCGGGTGAGTACGCACTGTGTACTCACCCGTAAGGCCACCTGAAGTGTCGGTTTCCTGCATGCACTGCGCATGCGCTGGAAACCGGAACTTCCGTTCCCCTGAAGGAAGGGGTTCAGAAGTCGAACGTGTGCACGGGAGAGGCAGCGCGCACGCAGCGAACTTCGGTTTTTTTTTTCAGGTTTCTCCGGGAGGGTAAGTACGGAGAAGCTGCACATTTAAAAAGGAGGCGCAAGGCCTGTTTTTAACAAGGTAAGTGGTTAATTAATTACAATTTAAACATTTTTTCAACAGGTTTATCTTTTTTACATACTTTAAAGAAAGGTAAGTTTATTTTTAGCACCGTTAAAAAGTGTAATTAACTTTTTCAAAAATTTAAATTTTTGTTTAATGTAGTTAATTTATGTAATTTATAGTTATTTTAAAAATGTGATGGTTTTTTTAAAATTTATTTGAAGTTTTAGTGTGGTTTTGGAGCCGATCTCTATTCATAGATTTGACAGGTCTTCCTGTCAAATCTATGAATGAAAATGCCCTGCTACGATTGGCTCTCCATGGCCCACGTGATGCCAGGGGACGCTTCGAACTAACTGCGCCCCTGGGATACGCGAGCACTGCGCGCCGGCAGCTGGAGGAGGCCCAGGACCCGAAGTCCTTGTGGGCCCGAAGCACAAAGGCAGGTGCGGTAGGTAAGTACGCGCGCGATGCTTGCACCCTGCAGGAAGCCGGAGAGCCGAATTTCTGGCCCATTGAGACCGAAGACGCAGATGAGAATGTTCAAGCTCAAAATAAAGTAATTCATGAATGTAAAAAAGCAATTTTTCTAACGGAGATCAGGCCAGATGTCTACAGAACGTTGACAAACTTACTCGCGCCAGGGAAAGTGATGAATGTGTCATTTGAAGACATTGTCGAGAAACTCGAGAACCATTTCAACCCAAAGCCATTAGAAATAGCAGAGAGCTATAAGTTTGGTACCAGAAACCAAAAACAAAGTGAAACCATCAGTGAGTACATTGTAGCTCTTAGAAACCGATCTTTGCATTGTAACTTCGGCACATTTCTGGATCGTGCGTTGCGAGATAAGTTTGTGTGTGGACTGGTGGATTAGCGCACACAGTCCAAGTTACTGAACACACTGAACTTACCGTTTGACATAGCATGCAAAATTGCCCTATCGATGGAGATGGCGTCTAAGAATGCTAGGGAGCTCCGTCCAACTCAAGTGACGAGTGCAGCTGAGGTCTACAGTCACAAAGGCACTGCCAAACCGAAAGCTGTGAGACCGAGTCAAAAGCATGTCGGTGAGAGCAGTTCAGTGAATTGTTATCGCTGCAATGGAAATCACTCACCACAGTCCTGCCAATACAGAAATGCAAAGTGTTTTCACTGCCAGAAGCAAGGCCATATTTCAACAGCTTGCAGAGCTAGATCGAAAGTAGGAAGTAAGAACCATTCTAGTGGCAATGCAAAGCAGCGACAACAAAAGGGATGAATTCACAATGTTGAAGTGAACACACCTGATGTTGAAGAACTAGGCATCTACAGTATCTATGCCACCAGCGGCAACGCCAGCAGTCGTGAGAAAGACTTCTGTACAAAACTTTTGATCAACGAGCAATATATCGATATGTGTATCGACACGGCGGCGGACTGCTCTATCATGAGTAAGGACACATATGAGAGTAAGTTTAATCAAATACCACTTACAAAGAGTACCGTAGAGTTAAAAACCTACTCTGGAGAAATCCTAGAGACATGTGGACAAATGGAATGTACAGTTCAACACAATGGCCAGTCAGTAAAGCTGCCTATTACTGTAGCGAGCTACAACAAGCGGTTGATGACAAGCAGTACCCATTACCTACAGCGCAAGATTTGTATGCAGCACTCTCTGGGTCAAAGGTTTTATCCAAGCTTGACCTGTCGCATGCTTACGCTCAGCTGAATGTTGACAAAGAGAGTCAACAGTCTCTCACCATCAACACACACAAGGGACTGTACTCATACACCAAGCTGCCGTATGGTGTAAAGTCCTCCCCCAAAATCTTCCAGGCTACGATGGATAAGATTTTGCAAGGAGTTCCAAATTGCTTATGCAATCAAGACAATGTGCTGATCGCAACAAGCAGTGAGGAAGAAAATTTAGAAGTGTTAGATTTAGTGCTTCAAAGGTTGAATTCCCTCAATGTCAAATTGAAAAGGAGCAAATGTGCTTTTGTGCAGCCCGAGGTTGCAAACAGTGAAGGAAAAGGTTGATGCTGTCATCAATGCTCCAAAGCCACAGAACGTGTCTGAGTTAAGATCTTTTCTTGCAATGGTCCAGTACTACACACGTTTCTTGGGGGAGACCGGGTGTGGTAACACAATACAGCTTCCTGTGACTCGAACTTTATTGCATCACTTCCTGTGATTAGTCCAGGATAAATACTGGACTGATCAGTTGGATCCTGGAGAGGCATAGAGTAAGACCTCTTTTGTATGTAGCACCTTTTTAGTTGATTAAAGCTTACTTTAAGTTCACCACGCGTAAGGCTCATTCTTACGACACCGGGCGTGAGAGATCGCGAGTCCAATTTCTCCCCCAGAGTCTCTTCTAATTCTTCCTTACATTTCCCTGGGGATCCCTGGCTGTAACGGATGCAGCCAGTGCCTGTTGGGAAATTACGGGCATGCGGTCTGTGCTTTAGTATTGGATTTTTCAAGGGATAGAAAATGCATTTTCCAATTTGTATTGGTGGTGTGGGGCCCGGCAAAGTTTATCCTTTACAACCGCAACTATGGCACCAAGTGAAATGGCTTTCCACCAATGCTACTGTTGTAGTATAAATCCCCCCGCCCCCCCACAAACCCCGGGGATTCCACAAATGCATTCACAAAGGACATATTGGCCTTGGAGGGGGTGCAGCGCTAATACCGGGGCTAAAAGCGTTAAATTATGTTGCATAGACTAGGCTTGTATTCCCTCGAGTCTAGAAGATTAAGGGGTGATCTAATTGAGGTGTTTAAGATGATTAAAGGAGTTGATAGGGTAGAGAGAGAGAAACTATTTTCTCTGGTTGGGGGAGAGTCCAGAACAAGGGGGGCAAAACCTTAAAATTAGAGCCAGGCCGTTCAGGGGTGATGTCAGGAAGCCCTTCTTCACACAAAGGGTTGTGGAGATCTGGAACTCTCTCTCCCTCAAAAAGCTGTTGCGGCTGGGGGATCAATTGAAAATTTCAAAACTGAGATTGATAGATTTTTGTTCGACAAGGGCATGTTCCCTCCCCGAACCTTTTCGCCTCTCCACCTCTCTCTCCTCCTGTAAGATGCTCCTTAAAACCTATTTCTTTGACCAAACTTTTGGTCACCTGTCCTGATATCTCCTTCTGTGGCTCGGTATCAAATTTGGATCGATAATCCTTCTGTGAAGCCCCTTGTGACATTTTGCTACATTAAAGGCGCTATATAAATGCAAGTTACAATCATAGAATCGTAGAATGGTCATAGCACAGGGGAGGGCCATTCGGCCCGTTGAGCCCGTGCCGGCTCTCTGCAAGAGCACCTCAGCCAGTCCCACTCCCCTGCCCTTTCCCCGTAGCCCTGCAAAACAAATTTTCCTTCAGGTACTTATCCAACTCCCTTTTGAAAGCCGTGATTGAATCTCCCTCCAGCACCCTCTCAGGCATTGCATTCCAGATCCTAAACACTCGCTGCCTAAAAAAGGTTTCCCTCATGTCGCCTTTGGTTCTTCTGCCAATCACACCTTGATTGTTGTGTTTGTAGTTTTCCTTTTAAGTCAAGCTTTACACGTCGCTTCCTCACACCTTCCCAGCATATATTTTGCACTATTTGCCTGACCTGGCTTGCCGTGAGGAGGAGGGAATCCGATTTGCTTATGTACAGTCACTCGCTGAACGCAATTCGAATACCGCTGAGCAGCTTCCGAGAGTCGAGGAATATCGCCGATACACTTTGAAATTGAGAAGTCGCACAACACCAGGTTATAGTCCAAGGGGTAAAAATTCAGTTGGTTGCGCCTCCCGTTAGCGCCTTAAGAGGGCGCTAATGGGGCGTTAAGCCGCTAACGCCCGGGCGCAGCGCTGTTTGCGCCGCTCGAGAACTTAACTTGAGATTGTGCGGCGGCGCTAAAACTTACCGCTGCGACCACCTGCGCGCGCAGATTGTGACGTCATTCCATGGTGCAACGCCCTTGGGGCGCCCCGGAGCGGAAATTGAGTGGCGCCCCCTGCCTTACCGCCTGGCGCTTCCAACGACCGGAAGACTGGAACGTTATCAATCGGTGTGGGGCTGGGGGGGCGCTATTTAAAGGGGGCCTCTTCCTGTCTTTTTCTGTGGTCGACATTTATGCACCACTCGTTCTGAGAGAGAGAGAGAGATTCGGAGAGAGAGAGAGAGAGACTTCTACATTGACTCAACGCTTTGTGAGGTAGTTTTGCCTAGTTCATCCTAACTTTGTTGCTACTTTAGTTGCTGTACCTCATTACTTTTCTGGCAAAGAGAATATGGGGGCTGCAATGATTGGGGGCGTCGTCCTGCTCCAGCTGAATCGGAGGATACTGAGACGCAGACAGAGAGTGGCAATGATGGCCAGACGGAGGAGGGCCATCAGGCGCATGTACAGGAGAGCTTACCCTCCCAGGGTATATCGTGAACAGTTCTCCTACATCCATATGTCCGAGGAGCTGTGTTTGCGAAGGCTGCGATTCAGCAAGGAGGTGGTCACTGAGCTCTGCCACCTGCTGCAGCCAGATCTGCAGCCTCAGCTGAGGTCCAGGACGTCTCTGTCGGTGGCAGTGAAGGTCACAGTGGCTTTGAACTTCTACGCCACTGGCTCATTCCAAGCTGCTGTTGGGGACCTCGCCAATATCTCCCAGTTTGCGGTGCATCGCTGCATCCGGCAGGTCACCAATGGCCTCTTCAGAAGGAGACGAGACTTCATCTCTTTCCCTATGACCCCAGACAAGCAGCGTGACCGTGCTCTGGGCTTTGCGAGGGTAGCGGGCTTCCCCATGGTGCAGGGCGCCATTGACTGCACGCATGTGGCTTTGCGTGCTCCGCGAGAGAATGCAGAGGAATTCAGGAACAGAAAGGGGTTCCATTCCTTGAATGTGCAGTTGGTCTGTGACCACAGACAGGTGATACTCGCTGTCAATGCCCACTATCCGGGCAGCTGCCACGATGCTTTCATCCTGCGCCAGACTACTGTGGCAGAAGTTTTCGAGGCACCGCATCAGCCAGTTGGTTGGCTTCTGGGGGACAAGGGGTACGCATTGAGCACCTGGCTGATGACACCGCTCCGTACGCCAAACACCCCTGCTGAGCTGCGGTACAATGAAAGCCATCAAGCAACCAGGAACATTATTGAGCGCACAATCGGCGTGCTGAAACAACGGTTCCGCTGTCTGGACCATTCCGGAGGAGCCCTGCAGTACTCGCCTGAGCAAGTTTCGAACTTCGTAGTCGTGTGCTGCATGTTGCACAACATGGCAATCCTCAGGACCCAGCCAATGCCACCAGGCCTTGTAGCACCACCAGAGGAGGAGGAGGAAGAGGAGGAACAGGACGAGGACGATGATCATCAGCAGCACCAAGGCAGGAGGGCGGCCCACAATGGTCAAACTGCAAGGGCCGTCCGTCAACGACTAATAGCAAGCCGCTTCTAGGGCCCCTGCCATTGCTACAAACACTAATCAACCCAGCACGCAACCCCTAAGCCGGCCAAGGCACCAATAATTCCAACCACCAGCCATGTATATTTTGAATACAGAAACTTATTTATTTTACAAACTCTGTGTGTGTCAATTCCTCATGACAAACTCATAGAAATAAACACAAAAAAACAGTCAATAACATAACTGGTTCTAACAACCTGGAGATAATGTCCAAAACACTAAACAAAAGTTGGACCATGAACCTCGGCCTTTAATAAAAAAATGACCAGCATTTTGGCACACCTCCTACTTTTTGCCCTTCGAGGGTGATCTCCTTCCCTTGCGCACTTCCCCCCTTCTAACCCTACTGCTCCTCCGTAATGGGACCTCAGTGGCTGCAGCAAGGCTGGTGGAAGGCTGCTGCTCGTCAGACCCTGACACTGCAGATGCCCCTGAAGGACGGCCTCGACCACTTCTGGGCCTGGAGGGCCCGGCTGCAGACTGCACCAACTCTGCATGGGCGGCAGCAGTCTGTCCTACAGGCGGTGGCAAGTGCAGTGGAGAAGTGACAGTGTTGGCAGCAGGAATGCTGTCATCGTGAGAGAGGCCAGCAACTCCCTGCTCGCCCGACACACTGGCACTCCCACGGGGCAGCACTTCAGCATCCGGAGCAATTTGCCGGAGAACAGATTGCTGGCCTGCTGCGGCGCGGTGACAGCCCCGGGGACATGTGCACGAACCATCGAGGTTGGCAGCAGTCTGTGCTCGCGTGGCCTCCATCTGAGTCTGTATGAGAGCAGTCAGAGGTGGGATCACAGCAGTCATTGACTGAATTGCAGCACTAAGCGTTAGTGTGGCATCCGCCTGTGCTACAGCGAAGTGCTCCACACTCCTTGCCAGTGACTCAATGCAATCGGGCACCCTTCCCACTGCACCCATGAGCTCAGTGTGCATGCCCACCGCCTGGGTGTTCATTTCTGCAATCAGCCGCTCCTCCTCTGCGTCCATTGCAGTAGGAGTGTCTGGCATACTCTCCCTCTGGGGAGAAGTCCCCCGTTCTTCCCTACCCCCCCCATGGCGTTGCTGCAGCCCGCTGGGTCCTGGAGCTTCACCATCATCAGCCCCTTCCCCCCTGCTCCCCTCCAGGGAAGGCGTGTTCCCAGTGTGGGCATGGGCTTCCTCGGGAGAGGGTGGCACTGATGCTCCGGCTTCCTCTTCCTCCTCAGCTGCAGCATCACTCCCAGTGGCAGCTTCAGGGCCCGTCTCCTCAGCTGGTGAATTACCATCTGAAAGCAGGGAGGTACAAGAGTGGCTTTAGCGTGAGGACAGGGTGGCAGTAAGGGAGGAATAAGTGCAGCGAGTTAGCAAGTTGGATTGAAAGTGTCAAAGGCTGGTATTGTGAGGGACAAGTGGAAGGACAGAGGACAAAAAGGTGATGACCTTACCATTGCTGTCCACAACGGGGTCGGCATCTCCAGTGGCGACGGGACCGATCACCCGGCTTGCCACAATCCTGTGGACGCGCTCCTCCAGATCGCTGAGGGGTTGCAGCTGAAGCCGCCCTCCACCCGTCCGTTGCTGCTGTCTCCGATTATGAGCCAGCTTAGCCTGCAAGAAAAAGGACAGCATCTGAGTAAATATACAGCCATGGTCTTGCCTGATGTGCCTCCCATAGGTGAATAGCCCTTACTGTATGCAGCCATGGTCTTGCCTGATGTGCCTCCCATAGGTGAATAGCCCTTACTGTATGCAGCCATGGTCTTGCCTGATGTGCCTCCCATAGGTGAATAGCCCTTACTGTATGCAAAGTGTGGAATGTGTGTGTGTGTTTGATGAAAGGGCCATAGGTGTTGGATGAGTGTTGTGCATTGGGGTTTTAAGACCCTCTGGCCATAGAGTGAGGTTGAGATGGAGGGATGGAGAGGTATTGAGAAAAAGCCACTCACCCTGACGACCCGAGTGAGGTCGTTGAACTTTTTGCGGCATTGAACATGGGTCCTGGGCACCATGCTCCTGGAGGAGACGCTCTGAGCCACCTCCCTCCACACTCTTCTGAACTCGCGTGGCAAAGGCCTCCTGCCACTCTCCGGGAACAGCATGCATCGTCTGCGCTCCACTGCGTCAACCAGAGCATCCAAGGCCCGCTCGGTGAAGCGATGAGCGCGTTCTCTCACCCTCTCCATGCTTGGCAGCAAAATGGATTACAGGTCTCTCCAGGCTGAGATTCAAGGCTGCAATGAGCAGGGTGTGGCTGGGGAGCAAGTGGCCCCCCCCGCTTTAAGAAGTGTCCGGCGCCATTGTGTCTGTGTTCCCTCGCTAACTGGCAGCAGCTGCGCTGCGCTCGTGCGCTGAGTTAGCGCCTCACTCCTTGGCCTTTGCGCCTTAAGAGAGGTGTGCAGCGCCTACTTTAGCGCTCCACTCACCTCCCGGGGCGGTAAAAGTGAAGTTTCCTGTCAGTGCCGATAATTAGCGCCAGGCGCTAATATTTGCGTCCGGACGATATTTGCGCCCCAAATGGGGCGCGACCTAATTTCCACCCCCAACAGTTTTATTTGAAATTACGAGCTTTCGGAGCGCTGCTCCCTCGTCAGGTACAGTGAGGGAATACAAATCAGTTACAAAGTATATATATCATGATGTGGAGATGCCGGCATTGGACTGGGGTGGACAAAAATGAGAAGTCGCACAACACCAGGTTATAGTCCAACAGATTTATTTAATTTTACAAGCTTTCGGAGCTATCGCTCCTTCGTCAGGTAAGTTAGCAATGAGAGAATCTCCCAGAATTCACAATTTAAACCCAGACAAAATCTATTCACATTATTCGCTACAACAAAGAGCACAGCCAAGACAATGAGATGTGTCCCAGGGGGTCCAGCGTGTCAAACCACCTGCTGGCTGCATATCCTGTCAATTTGTGTTCTTGTGTTTTTAAAAAAAAAAAAAAAAAAACACCTGGAAAGACCGGCCATGATGTCAAGTCACGTTCTGTATCGTGACATGAACCCGATATCGCGATTGAGGCCATCCTCATGAGTGCGGAACTTGGCTATCAGTTTCTGCTCTATGATTTTGCGCTGTCGTGTATCTCGAAGGCCGCCTTGGAGAACGCTTACCCGCAGATCCGAGGCTGAATGCCCCTGGCTGCTGAAGTGTTCCCCGACTGGGAGGCAACCGTCCTGCCTGGCGATTGTTGCGCGGTGTCCGTTCATACGTTGTCTCAGTGTCTGCATGGTCTCGCCGATGTACCATGCTCTGGAGCATCCTTTACTGCAACGTATCAGGTAGACAACGTTGGCCGAGTCACATGAGTATGTACCGTGTACCTGGTGGGTAGTGTCCTCACGTGTAATGATGGTATCTGTGTCCATGATTTGGCATGTCTTGCAGAGGTTGCCGTGGCAGGGTTGTGTGGTGTCTTGGTTGCTGTTCTCCTGAAAGATGGGTAATCTGCTGCGAACGATGGTACTTTTGAGGTTAGGCGGCTGCTTGAAGGCGAGTAGTGGAGGCGTGGGGATGGCCTTAGCAAGGTGTTCGTCGTCATCGATGACATGTTGAAGGCTGCGAAGAACATGGCGTAGTTTTTCCGCTCCGGGGAAGTACTGGACGACGTAGGGTACTCTGTTGGTTGTGTCCCGTGTTCGTCTTCTGAGGAGGTCTATGCGGTTTTTCGCTGTGGCCCGTCGGAACTGTCGATCGACGAGTCGAGCGTCATATCCCGTTCTTATATAGACAGAGAACAACTTTGTAACCGATTTGTATTCCCTCACTGTACCTGACGAAGGAGCAGAGCTCCGAAAGCTCGTAATTTCAAATAAAACTGTTGGACTATAACCTGGTGTTGTGCGACTTCTCATTTTTGTCCACCCCAGTCCAACACCGGCATCTCCGCATCATGACCACTTTGAAATTGGTTTGGCTTCCAGAATTCCCATGTATCCAACATGGCCGTCGGTGAATCAACATTCCGTGATTGTCTCCCTAAATCCAACCTGCTGGCGAGGCTGTAATTGTAAGTTTTAGAGAAAGCTGTGAAAGGCAAAACCACCACAATTTAATTAAAGAAGTCAGCGACACAGAAATCTTTATAAAAAAAATGAACTGTTTATTGTCACCGCGCAGCCCAGCACTTGAACTATAAAATCATGATATATTTTAATGTGCTCATCCTATCTCAGCCTCTAGTTTCTAGTGTGTCTGTCAAATTATTTCTTTCTGCTTGGTGGAGTTTACGCTAAAGCTGTCAAAATGGTCATGTCCCTCTGAGTCTGTAACCTATCCAGCAAATCCAATTATTATGTTCTATTCCATTTATTTTACAGCACTGGAACTGAGCGTTCACTTTATTGAGTGGCTTGATATCAGACGAGGGCGCATCCTGTCTCCGCCATTAGACTGACTCCGCTGTAGACTGGCTGTTGCAGTTAGATTCTAATCACACAGCACAGGAGGAGGCCATTCGGCCCATCGTGCCTGTGCCGGCTCTTTGAAAGAGCTCTCCAATTAGTTTCACTCCCCCCCTGCCCTTTCCCCATAGCCCTGCACATTTGTCCCCTTCAAGTATTTATCCAATTCCCTTTTGAAAGTTACTATTGAATCTGCTTCCACCGCCCTTTCAGGCGGTGAATTCCAGACCATAACAACTCGCTGTGTAAAAAAAAAATTCTCCCCATCTCCTCCCTCTGGTTCTTTGTCCAATTACCTTAAATCTGTGTCCTCTGATTACCGACCCTCCTGCCACTGGAAACAGTTTCTCCTTATTTACTCTGTCAAAACCCCTCATGATTTTGAACGCCTCTATTAAATCTCCCCTTAACCTTCTCTGCTCTGAAGGAGAACAACCCCAGCTTCACTGGTCTCTCCGCATCACTGAAGTCCCTGATCCCTGATCCCATGCTGGTAGATCTCCTCTGCACACTCTTCCCAAGGCCCTGACATCCTAGATGGGGAGAGTATAAGGTAAAGTCAGACAGTGTGGTGTGCTTGAAGAGTTAAGCCTCAAATTTAACCACGCTGTGCTAGACAAGAATGGGGAGGGATTTAAAATCGCGGCCGTCTGCAACTCACCGGGTCTGTGCTAACCTCACACCACCCGCCAGTTTAATGGGGGCATTTTGACCAGCCAGCAAGAACCTCATTGAGATTCAAAAGTCAGGATCTGATATAATGTCAGTCAGACCGCGATGCTATTAATTTAATTTATTCGTTCACGGAATGTGGGCGTCGCTGGCAAGGCCAGCATTTATTACCCATCCCTAATTGCCCTCGAGAAGGTGGTGATGAGTTGCCTTCTTGAACCTGCTGCACTCTGTGTGGTGAAGGTACTCCCACAGTGCTGACTTTGTCGTAGCGGTGTGGTACAACTGAGTGGGTTGCCAGGCCATTTCAGAGGGCAGTTAAGACTGGAGGTCTGGAGTCACATATAGGCCAGACCGGGTAAGGGCGGCAGATTTCCTTCCCTAAAGGACATTAGTGAACCAGATGGGTTTTTACGACAATCCGGTAGTTTCATGGTCACCATTACTGATACTAGCTTTTTATTCCAGATTTATTTAATTAACGGGGGATGGTAGCATAGTGGTAATGTCACTGGGTTAGTAATCCAGAGGCCTTGGACCAATGATCCAGAGACATGAATTCAAATCCCACCACGGCAGCTGGGGAATTTAAATTCAGTTAATTAAATAAATCTGGAATAATTACAAGTATCAGTAATGGTAACCATGAAACTATCGGATTGTCGTAAAAACTCATCTGGTTCACTAATGTCCTTTAGGGAAGGAAACCTGCCGTCCTTACCTGGTGTGCGCTATATGTGACTCCAGACCCACAGCAATGTGGTTGACTCTTAACTGCTCTCTGAAATGGCCCAGCAAGCCACTACGAAACAAAATAATAAGAAAGAAACTGGATGGACCCCTCAGCACCGACTACGGACACGACAACGGCACACCCAGCCCAGTCAACCGTGCAAAGTCCTCCTCACCAACATCTGGGAAATTGTGCCAAAATTGGGAGAGCTGTCCCACAGACTAATCAAGCAACATACTGACAGAATCATACCTTTCATCCAATGTCCCAAACTCCTCCATCACCTGGGTATGTCCTATCCCACCGGCAGGACAGACCAACCAGGGGTGGTGGCACGGTGGTATACAGTTGGGAAGAAGTGGCCTTGTGTGTTCTTAATATTGACTCTGAACCCCATGAAGTCTCATGGCTTCAGGTTAAGCATGGGCAACAAAATCTCCTGCTGATTACCACCTACTGCCCTCCCTCAGCTGATGAATCAGTACTCCGCCATGTTGAACACCACTTGGAAGAAGCACTGAGAGTAGCAAAGGCACAGATGGACTCTGGGTGGGGGACTTCAATGTCCATCACCAAGAGTGGCTTGATAGCACCACTGCTGGCAGAGTCCTGAAGGATATAGCTGCCAGTGTGGGCCTGTGACAGGTGGTGAGGGAGAACCAAAACGCGGGTAAAACCTACTTGTCCTCATCAATCTACCTGTCGCAGATGCATCTGTCCATGACAGTATTGGTAGCAGTGACCACCGCACAGTCATTGTGGAGACGTCACACTGAGGCCACCCTCCATCGTGTTGTGTGGCACTACCACTGTGCTAAATGGGATAGATTCAGAACAGATCTAGCAGCTCAAAACTGGGCAGCAGCAGAATTGTATTCCACCACAATCTGTAACCTCATGGCCCGGCATATCCCTCACTCTACCAGTTCCATCAAGCCAGGGGCCCAACCCTGGCTCAATAAGGAGTGTACAGGAGCAGCACTAGGTGTACCTAAAAATGGGAAGCTGCAACGCAGGAGTACATGCATGCTAAAAAGCGGAAGCAGCATGCTTTCAACAGGGTTAAGCGATCCCACAATCAACAGATCAGATCAAAGCTCTGCAGTCCTGCCACATCCAGTCGTGAACGGTGGTGGACCATTAAACAACTAATGGGGGAGGAGGAGGCTCCATGAATATCCCCATCCTCAATGATGGTAGAGCCCAGCACATGAGTGCAAAAGACAAGGCTGAAGCATTTGCAACCATCTTCAGCCAGAAGTGTCGAGTGGATAATCCATATCGGTCTCCACCATCACAGAAGCCAGTCTTCAGCCAATTCGATTCACTCCACGTGATATCAAGAAACGGCTCAGCGCACTGGATACAGCAAAGGCTACGGGCCTTGACTATCGTGCTGAAGCCTTGTGCTCCAGAACTAGCCGCGCCTCTAGCCAAGCTCTTCCAGTACAGCTACAACACTGGCATCTATCCGACAATGTGGAAAACTGCCCAGGTATGTCCTGTCCACAAAAAGCAAAACAAATCCAATCCAGCCAATTACCGCCCCATCAGTCTACTCTCAATCATCAGCAAAGTGATGGAAGGTGTCATCGACAGTGCTATCAAGCGGCACCTGCTCACTGATGCCCAGTTTGGGTTCCGCCAAGACCACTCTGCTCCCAACTTCATTACAGCCTTGGTCCAAACATGGACAATCGAGCTGAATTCCAGAGGTGAGAGTGACTGCCCTTGACATCAAGGCAGCATTTGACCGAGTCTGGCATCAAGGAGCCCAAGTAAAACTGAAGTCAATGGGAATCGGAGGGAAAAGTCTCCACTGGCTGGAGACATACCTAGAACAAAGGAAGATGGTTGTGGTGATTGAAATTCAATCATCACAGCCCCAGGACATCGCTGCAGGAGTTCTTCAGGGCAGTGTCCTAGGCCCAACCATCTTCAGCTGCTTCATCAATGACCTTCCCTCCAACATAAGGTCAGAAATGGGGATGTTCGCTGATGACTGCACAGTGTTCAGTGCCATTCACAACTCCTCAGTTGATGAAGCAGTCCATGCCCGCATGCAACAAGACCTGGATGATATTCAGTCTTGGGCTGATAAGTGGCAGGTAACATTCGCACCACAGAAGTGCCAGGCAATGATTATCTCCAACAAGCGAGAGTCTAACCACCGCCCCTTGACATTCAATGGCATTACCATTGCCGAATCCCCCACCATCAACATCCTAGGAGTCACCACTGACCAGATACTTAACTGGACCATCCACATAAATACTGTGGCAACAAGAGCAGGTCAGAGGCTAGGTATTCTGCGGCGAGTGTCTCACCTCCTGACTCCCCAAAGCCTTTCTACCATCTACAAGGCACAAGTCAGGAGTGTGATGGAATATTCTCCACTTGCCTGGATGAGTGCAGCTCCAACAACTCTCAAGAAGCTCGACACCATCCACGACAAAGCAGCCCGCTTGATTGGCACCCCATCCACCACCTTAAACATTCACTCTCTTCATCACTGGCGCACCGTGGCTGCAGTGTGTACCATCTACAGGATGCACTGCAGCAACTCGCCAAGGCTTCTTCGGCAGCACCTCCCAAACCCGCGACCTCTTCCACCTAGAAGGACAAGGGCAGCAGGCGCATGGGAACACCACCACCTCCAAGTTCTCCTCCAAGTCACACACCATCCTGACTTAGAAGTATATCGCCGATCCTTCATCGTCGCTGGGTCAAAATCCTGGAACTCTCTCCCTAACAGCACTGTGGGAGTATCTTCAACACACGGACTGCAGTGGTTCAAGAAGGCAGCTCACCCCCACCTTCTGAAGGGCAATTAGGGATGGGCAATAAATACTGGTCTTGCCAGCAATGCCCACATCCCATAAATGAATTTAAAAAAAACTGAATTTAATAGTGTGGGTTCTCGGTGTCTTGTTTGACTCAGAGATGAGGTTCAAACCTCATAGTCTATCCATTATCAATATCTTACTTCCAGCTCCACAACATTACTTATCTATCATCCCCACTGGGCAGCTGTGGCTCAGTTGGTAGCACTCTCTCACCTCTGAGTCAGAAGGTTGTGGGCTTAAGTCCCACTCCAGGGACTTGAGCACAAAACTCTAGGCTGACACTCCCAGTGCAGTGCTGAGGGAGCGTTGCACTGTCGGAGGTGCCGTCTTTTAGATGAGACGTTAAACCGAGGCCCCATCTGCTATCACTGGTGGATGTAAAAGATCCCATGGCACTATTTTGAAGAAGAGCAGGGGAGTTCTCCCCGGTGTCCTGGCCAATATTTATCCCTCAACCAACATCACTAAAACAGATTATCTGGTCATTATCACATTGCTGTTTGTGGGAGCTTGCTGTTCGCAAATTGGCTGCTACATTTCCCACATTGCAACAGTGACTACACTTCAAAAGTACTTCATTGGCTGTAAAGCGCTTTGTGATGTCCGGTGGTCGTGAAAGGCGCTATAGAAATGCAAGTCTTTCTTCTTTCACTACAACACTTCATTAGCTCAATACTGAACTTCTCCAATACCCCCTTGTTGGCTTTCAAATGTCTTTGCAGATCTTACAGTCGGAGATGTTTTCTTATACAGGCTCAAAGTAATATCCTAGCTGTGGCTCAGTTGGTAGCACTCACACCTCTGAGTCAGAATGGTTATGGGTTCAAGTCTCACTCCAGAGACTTGAGCACAAAAATCTAGGCTGACACTCCAGCGCTGCACTGGTCGGAGGCGCCGTCTTTCGGTTGAGACGGTAACCTGAGACCTCGTCTGATCTCTCGGGTGGGCATAAAAGATCCTTTGACCACTATTCAAAGAAGAGCAGGGGAGTTCGCCCTGGTGTCCTGGCCAATATTATTTGTTTTTTTCTCTAGAAAAGAGAAGGTTGAGGGGTGACCTGGTAGAGGTCTTTAAAATTATGAAAGGGTTTGATAGGGTAGACGTAGAGAAGATGTTTCCACTTGTGGGAGAGACCAGAACTAGGGGCCATAAATAGAAGATAGTCACCAATAAATCCAATAGGGAATTCAGGAGAAACTTCTTTACCCAGAGAGTGGTGAGAACGTGGAACTCGCTACCACAGGGAGTGGTTGAGGCGAATAGCAGAGATGCATTTAAGGGGAAGCTAGATGAGGGAGAAAGGAATAAAAGAATAGGCTGATAGGGGCAGATGAAGAGGGGTCAGAGGAGGTCCAAGTGGAGGATAAACACCGGCATGGACCAGTTGGGCTGAATAGTCTGTTTCTGCTGTACATTCTATGTAATATGTAACTTACATGACCCATGGCTGATCATTCATCTCATTGCTGTGTGTGGGACCTTGCTGAGTGCAAATTGGCTATCACATTTGCTTACAAAATAACAGTGAAAGAAAGAAGAAAGAAAGACTCGCATTTATATAGCGCCTTTCACAACCACCAGATGTCTCAAAGCGCTTCACTTCAAAACCAGTTTGTCGGCTGTGAAGCACTTTGGGAAATCCTGAGGAGGTGAAAGGTTCTATATAAGGGCAATGTCTTTCTTTTCCCATCTCTCCATTCCTGTATTCACTTGGAGGACCTTCTCACTGAAACTGGCTGTTGAGTCATCACAAGTGGACTTTGAGCCACTCAGGAGCAGGGGGAAGATTGCTAATACAGCTGGTTTGTGATTGCTGCTCATTTATCTCGCTGTTTCTGAATTTGCATTTCTTACAGTTTTAGGGGGGAAAATTGGTGCCCCCGAAAAAGATAGCGCCCCCGCGCCCGAAATTGAATGGTAGCACTCCAAGCAGGAGGCGGGGCGCTACTGGAAGAGCTCCCCCTCCCTCTTGGGGCGCACCCGTTCAATATCGCGGCGCTATGCGCTATAACACCACGAGCTTCGGCACGTAGCGCCACAGTACTACAGGCCTCCCTCCCCTGAGTAAAGGGGGGGCGCCTAGCACAGCGCGCACCGGGGCCCTGCTGGACCACCGGGGAGCGGGGTGCCAGGAAAACAGTCCGGCACTCAAGAGGAGTGCCAGGCTGACTGATTGCGGCCGGCACCCCGCAGGAGGAGGCCAGAGGGGGCAGGTGCTGGCAGGCGGCCCAGAAAAAAATGGCCACCCCAGGTACCTGCCCTTTAATTTGCACCGCCCCGGCCACAAGAACGCCACCCTGACCCTATCAGACATGGCGTCCGACGGTAGGTCAACGGGTGCGAGCCACGTTTGCGGCCGGGGCGCGAGCGGGGCACTGCGCACAGCGATGACGTCATCGCCGGAGGCGCAGCGCCACGGCTACCGTCGCTGCTAACCTCCCGCTGAATTTCGCGGGAGGCGTTAGCAGCACCACGCCCAGGCGCTGGGTGCTTTGCGCCCCGTTAGCGCCCGCTCGGGAGCTAACAGGAGGCACAAAGCAACCGAATTTTTTTCCTATTACAGTTTCTTACAGGAGCGCGTCTCCCCCCCAGCTATTTCATCAAAGTTCATTAAAGACCTGACAAATGGGTTTTACATCTGGCTTTTGCTGGATCGAGGAATGGGAATTTCAGTCCGCTCGTGCGTGACTGTCAATCATCCATGACATAAAAAGTAATCATTTCAAATGTCTCATCATTGTATCACACTCATCATTCAAACTTCCTCTGGTGGGGGGAGTCCAGAACAAGGGGGGCATAACCTTAAAATTAGAGCCAGGCCGTTCAGGGGTGATGTCAGGAAGCACTTCTTCACACAAAGGGTGGTGGAAATCTGGAACTCTCTCCCCCAAAAATCTGTTGAGGCTGGGGGTCACTTGATCATTTCAAAACTGAGACTGATAGATTATTGTTAGGTAAGGGTATTAAGGGTGACGGAACCAAGGCGGGCAGATGGAGTTAAGATGCAGCTCAGCCATGATCTAACTGAATGGTGGAACAGGCTCGAGGGGGCTGAATGGCCTCCTCCTGTTCCTATATTTCTCCGTTTAATAGTTTAGGAAATGATGAGGTGATTTTTGACTGCACACTCCTGGCAGGGAGCTTCGCCCGTTGGGAACACACGTTGTAAATTGGCCTGTGATTCATCAACCCTCTCCCACCAGCCTTGCAAATCCAGAAAATTACCCCGAGCAGGCAATTTTCAGACAAAAACAGCCTCTCCTTCGGGCACGAAGTTCATATTTAGATGACTTCAAGAGCATTGTCAAGTCTGCATTTACAAAAGCGAGGCGAAGCAACAATTAAGCAGCTGCGAGCCCAGGAAGGCAGTCACGTTTGTGCCATTCCTGCAGAGCAATTCACTTGGAAACTCCACGGTATTCCTCACGGATGCAAACAACGAGCCCAGCTCATTAAGTGATGCATCATAAATCACCGTTCAGACCCACAGAAAACATATTTTGTCTCAGACGACTGTTCCTTGTCGTTACCGCTGCTCCGTTGCCAGTGCTGTCGCTGGGCTCTGTGTCCCATTTGGAAAGATGCTGAGATTGGATGTGTTCGTCTCCAAGGCGGGGTGGGGGAGGGAGGGAATGGGGTGGGGTGGAGTTGAGCAGAGGCGGGAGGGAGGGGTTCTTGAAGTTGCTTCGACAGCTGAATTCTCCGTGTTCTTATGGTAAACAAAATCATTATTTCTTTTAATTTTCCATCGAGAAGCTTCATAAAGCTCGCTGCTGCTCGTCACTGCCCCCCAGTTGTTGCTGAGGTGGTAAACATGCTGCAGGATGAGCGCAGTATCAGTGGCCTATTTTGGGTTCGAGTTGGAGTATTACCGGCGTCGGGCTTGGCTTATTTCACACAGACGGGCTTCGGGGCGACGGCTGTTTATGTTCAAAGGCCACCAGTAATGACTAATTTGAGAGGAATCAGAGCTTAATAGCTGATGCTGTTTGTTGAGTTTTCCAATATACTGGTAACCAAAGCAGACATTTCTCCAGATTCTCCATTAGAACAGCACTGGCACCGAGTGGTTATTATTATTTAAATTAGAATGGATTTTCTGCTCAGTTGAGGAGTCTATTCTGAAAGCTCTCTCACTCATTCTCTCTCACTCTCATTCTCTGCCATTTTCTCATTCAATCACTTTCTCTCTCTTTGTCTCTCACTATCTCTCATTCTCTCTGGTTCTGTCTCCTCTGTCACTCTTGCCCTGCCTTTCTTTCTCTCATTGTGTCTCTCTTGTTCTTTCTCTCTCGCTCTGTCACTCTTGCCTTGCCTCTCTCTGTCTCTCTCTCTGTCTCTCTCACTCTCTCTCTCTGTCTCTCTCTCTCTGTTTTTCCTCACTTTGTGTGTTTCTGTCTGTCTCTCTGTCTCTCTCTCACTGTCTCGCTCTCTCTCTCTCTCTGTTTATCTGTCTCACTCTCTGTCTCTGTCTCTCTCATTGTCTCGCTCTCTGTCTCTCTCTCTCTCTCTGTCTCTATCTCTCTCACTGTCTCGCTCTCTGCTCTCTCTCTGTCTCTCTCTGTTTATCTGTCTCACTCTCTGTCGCTGTCTGTCTCTTGCTTTGACTCTTGCCTTGTTTCCTTCTGTCACTTGTGCTCATGCTCTGTCTCTCTGCCTCTCTATCTCACAATCTCTCTTGTGCTCATGCTCTGTCTCTCTGCCTCTCTATCTCACAATCTCTCTTGTGCTCATGCTCTGTCTCTCTGCCTCTCTATCTCACAATCTCTCTTGTGCTTGCTCTGTCTCTATTGCCCTATCTCTCTCCTTCTGTTTCTCACTCCATCTCTCATCTTGTCTCTGTCACTTGCTCACATGCCCTGTCTCTCTGCCTCTTTCCCTCTATCTTGCCCTTGCTCTACCCCATTTTCTCTCTCTCTCTCTCTTTCTCTCTCGGTCTCTTTCTCTCTATCTATCTCTTCTCGGTCTCTTCTCTCTCGGTCTCTTTCTCTCTCGGTCTCATGCTCTGTATGTTTCTCTGGCCAGGACTTCCTGCTGATGATTTCCACTGGCAAGTGATGACTGAGAATCATACTTAGCTTATGTTTAATGTCAAGTAATAGATATTATTAGCAATTATTTTTCATCTTTTACTCTGTCAGCATTAAAGAGGGCACTGGGGACAGGCAAATGATAGAATTTTATCTGTTAATTGGAACTCCCAAAAATCAATAAATTTGAGATTATGATGATGTGGGGAGATGGTAGAGATAAGCTATATAGGGGCCTGGGGGTCTTGTATTCCCTCAATGATAGAAGATTAAGGGGTGATCTAATTGAGGTGTTTAAGATGATTGAAGGAGTTGATAGGGTAGAGAGAGAGAAACTATTTCCTCTGGTGGGGGGAGTCCAGAACAAGGGGGCAGAACCTTAAAATTAGAGCCAGGCCGTTCAGGGGTGATGTCAGGAAGCACTTCTTCACACAAAGGGTGGTGAAATCTGGAACTCTCTCCCCCAAAAAGCTGTTGAGCCTGGGGGGTCAATTGAAAATTTCAAAACTGAGATTGATAGATTTTTATTAGGCAAGGGTATTAAGGGTTATGGAACCAAGGCAGGAAAATGGAGTTAAGATACAGATCAGCCATGATCTAAATGAATGGCGCAACAAGTTCGAGGGGCTGAATGGCCGCCTCCTGTTCCTATGATTCTGCTTCTAAAGATTGTGTCTCTCATTAAGGCACTTCTAACATTTACTACAACAGGCACAGGATGACCATTTGGTTCATCTTCAATCTCCTGCTAATCATGATCTCCATCCATAGGACCATAGCAACAGGAGGAGGCCATTCAGCCCCTCCAGCCTGTTCCGCCATTCAATTAGATCATGGCTGATCTGCACCTCAACTCCAGTTTCACGCCTTGGCTAATTGGAAGTCCCAAAAATCCCTTGATAGCCCTACCTAACAAAAATCTATCGATCTCAGTCTTGAAATATCCAATTGACCCCAGCATCTGCAGCCTTTTGGGGGAGAGAGTTCCAGATTTCCACTAACCCTTTGTGTGAAGAAGTGCTTCCTGACATCACCCCTGAACGGCCTGGCTCTAATTTTAAGCTTCTGCCCCCTTGTTCTGGACTCCCCCCACCAGAGGAAATAGTTTCTATCTCTATCTCTATCTACCCAATCAAATCCTTTTAACATTTTAAACACCTCATCAGATCACCCATCAATCTTCGATACTCGAGGGAATACAAGCCGAGTTTATACAACCTCGCCTCATAATTTAACCCTCTAAGCCCAGATTCAGATCCTCCTCCTCCCTTCTTCTAGATACTTCTGTCCGGTGTGTGGTTGTGCAGGATGCAGCAGCTGAGGACGATTCTGGAAACTTGTGCTGCAACATATTGGCCCTGGATTTCTGATCGGAGGCTTCCTGCGGGCGGATGCCTCCGATCGGAAAAAATCTACGCACTTACCTGCTGGCTCCGTAGGTCCCGAGGCTGGCGATCCTGGGCTCTCCTCTTCGAAATGCGTAGAGGCTCAGGTATCCCAGGGGGCGCAGGCGGTTCGCAAGCGCTCCTGGGATCACATGGGCCAGGCGAACCAATGAAAGAAGGGAATCCCCATTCATACTTTTGACAGGTCCGTACGCACAGAACTGTCAAAAGTATGAATGGGGATCACATTTAAAAACACACTAAAACATTAAATACATTTTTTTTTAAATTACATGTTTAAAATTAATTAAAAAGACATTTAATTAAATATTTTAAACAAAAAATTTTATTTTTTGAAAAAGAAATTACATGTTTATACGGGGCTAAAAATTGAACTTACCTTTTTGAAGAGTATTTTTAATTTATAAATGAGTTATCAAATTTCATATTTCTATTTTTTTAAACTCTAAACTGGTAAAAGCTGGCCTTATACCTGCTTTAACCAGGCGTAAGAATTTGACAGGCATTCTGCGGGCAGAAGTTGTGCAAAAAGCCCCAACTCTCCACCCGCAGAGGCCCTTCTCCTGGGCAGGCAGATGATCTGTCAGATCATAACAGATCGCAAGTGCCGGGTTTTAGTGCACGCGCTTCGCACGCCTGAAACCGACACTTGCACGGCCCCTACGGGCACGTACACACCTCCTACGCACCTGTAGTGGTAGCAAAATACGGCCCATTGTAAGGAACCACCTGACCTGTGCAGCCAGACCAATCGGGCTTTTAGGGGGAAAAATTGGGCATCGCCCATTTCAGGGCGCTAATATCGGCCGGGCGCAAGGTTTAGCACCCGGCGCTAATTATCGCCTCTGACTGCAAAATTCGCTTCTATCGCCCCCTGGAGGTGATTTGAGCGCTAAAGCAGGCGCTACACACCTCTCTTAAGGCGCAAACGTCAGGGAGCGAGGCGCTACCTCAGAACGCTACCGAAGCTCAGGCGATGCCAATTACGATGGAAGCCAGACAGACTGGCGCCATCCAGTTCTTAAAGGGGAGGGGCCATCTTGCTGGCCAGCCACTCCCTGCTCATTGCAGCCTTGAATCTCGGCCTGGAGAGACCTCGAAAGCAATTGTGTTGGAAGCACTAATGGATAGGCCCAGGGAAAGAGCTCGGCGCTTAGGAACCTCAAAAGTGGTGCTGAGGGCCAAAACTCTTTAGGACAGCGTTAAATCTCTCCAGACGTCTCTCTCCCTCTCAACCTGCGTGTACCAAAAATTTTGCCAACAAGAAAAGGCAGGAAGCGCCCGCCTTTAAATAGCGCTCCCCCAGCCCCTTCCTGACTTGAAAACGTTCCCCTCTACCCGTTATTCCTAGCGTCAGGCGCTAAGGCAGGGGGTGCGACTCAATATCCGATCCGGGGCGCTACCGGGCCGTTGAATGCTCGACTGACGTCATGATCTGCGGGCGCAGGAGATCGTGGCGGTAGTGTTTAGCGCCGCCGCAAAACGACTGGTCAATTTTGGGAGCGGCGCTAAAATCGCCGCGCTCGGGCGCTAAGTTCCTAGCGCTAACGGGAGGCGCTAACCAACCGAATGTTTCCCCCTTAGCATTCCAAAAGTGTGCTCTATGGTGACTCCGGTAGTCAAATGGGCCTCATTGTATCTCTCCTCAACATCGCGGTGAGGAACCCTGACTGGGATCAGGAGTTATGACTGGAGGAAGATTCCCCTTATCTCTCAGAAGCCATCCAGACATCTGCCTCTCATTTGCAAGCAAAAAGAGCTGGTACCTCACAGTTGATGTGCAATATCTTATCCTTGTGGTTACAGCGCAGCTGAATATTTAAGAATTATTGGCCGGAATTTTCTTTACCTGGGTGAGTCCGGTGCGGGCGGTGGCCATGGCGGGTCACGACCCCGTTGCTGGCTCCATCCCGCTCCACAGAACGGCTTTACGTTAATAGGCCCTAATAAGCCCGCCCTGCACGTTACCCGGCCCAATTAAATGGTGCGGGTCTGATGACGTCATTCATGACGCGTTTTCAGCCGGGATCTTTAAAGGGGCCATGGCCACATTACATTTGAAGGTCAATGTAACATCCCCAGCATACCTTGCACGACACCAGCATACCTTGCACATCAGTGCGACATTCACCTTCAAATGGAGAAGAAATCTCCCCAGGAGACCAAAACAGCCTGGTTGGAGATTGCAGAGGAGGTCACCAGCAGGGATGTGGTCAGGAGAACCTGGGTGCAGTGCCACAAACATTTCAATGATCCCATTAGATCAGGAAATGTGAGTACAAAGCCACACTCAACCTCATCCTGCTGTGCCACTCATCACATCCCCATCACTCTGCCTTCCCTACCCTACTCCTGCACCTCCTTACTCACACCAACTTACCTTGCACCTCCACCCATCTCTCTCTACTTACATTATCACATCCCCATCTCACTAGCCACCCCTCACACTCACCCTGATCCTCGTGCAATCATACCAACTAACAACACACAAGGAGGCCACTTGGCTTTGGCACCCCACTCCATCATAGTCTCCCTCTAAAGATCTAACCCATCCATTCCTTACACTCATTCCATCACTCTTACTCAACCTTCTCTTCTTTCCCTCCTTGCAAGAAAAGACAGCCCAAAATAAGAGGGAGAGGGGGAGAACCGGCGGTGGCCCTCCATCATTTGCCACACTTGTAACAGCAGAGAAGGCTGCTTTAGAAATATTTGGAGTCGCCGAGCAGCTGGAGGTAGGAGACGGAGAGAGGGGGACATCTCAGCAACCTGGTGACAAAATTACATATCATACAGCTACATGGCATACAGCAGTCACTCATATAGGGACTGATGTCAGCAGCCACTGCATGTTCATCATGTGCATAATGGTACCTGTACCCATTCTTCATATGCCATATCTAACTCATCTCACAGGTCCATTAAGAAGCCCCCCCACCCGCTGTCCAGGAGGAAGAGGAAGATGACTCCTCAGAGGAGCCTCCAGCCTCTGAGGGCGCACCGTCACCAGACATAAGCGCACCCAGCACCAGCACAGATACGCACACCTCAGTGGGTCCCACACGAGATAGAGTAATGTTGTCACCTGGTGTCTCAACTCACAAGTGAGCAAGAGGAGATGGTGGAGACAGGGACAACAGTAGAGCGACCTCGCCAGAGGGCACAGGACGCTTCTAGTTCTGTTCAGCTGCATGCAGACGTTGTGCCTCGGGGGCCATCCAGAAAGAGGGCAATCCTGGAGGTGCAGGAAGAAGACAGGCAGAATGGAAAAGGAGGGGGGTGGGGGGTAGCCCTGATAATAAAGGAGGGGATAAAGACAGTAGAGAGAAAGGACCTTGGCTCAGAAAAACAAAATGTAGAATCAGTTTGGGTGAAGCTAAGAAACAACAAGGGGCATAAAACACTAGTGGGAGTAGTTTATAGGGCCCCTGACAGTAGTTGGAGTGTCAGGCAGAGTATAAATCAGGAAATTAGAGATGCATGTAACAAAGGTAATACAGTAATCATGGGGGACTTTAACTTTCATATAGACTGGGCAAACCAAATTTGCAGTCATAGTGCAGAGGAAGAGTTCATGGAATGCATTCAAGATAGTTTTCTAGATCAGCATGTTGAGCAACCTACTAGGGAATTGGTTATTTTAGATCTAGTACTGTGCAAGGAGACGGGGTTAATTAATAACCTTGTAGTAAAGGATCCTCTGGGGAGCAGTGATTATAATCTGAAAGAATTTTATGTTGCATTTCAGAGTGATTTAGTTAAGTCCAAAACTAGAGTCCTAAATCTGAACAAAGGAAACTACGTAGGTATGAGAGGCGAGTTGGCTAAAGCAGGTTGGGAAACTTGATTAAAAGATATGACAGTAGAAAAGCAATGGCAAACATTTAAAGAAATAATTCATAATTCGCAACGAATATACATTCCCTTAAGGAATACAAACACCACAGGAAAAATGGTCCACCCGTGGCTAACAAGAGAAATTAAAGGTAGTTTTAGATCAAAGGAAGAAGCCTATAATGTTGCCAAAAAGAGTAGTAAGCCTGAGGATTGGGAGGATTTTAGAATTCAGCAAAGGAGGACCGAGAAATTGATAAAGAAACGGAAAAAAGATTATGAGAGTAAACTACCAAGGGACATAAAAACAGATGGTAAACGTTTCTATAGATATGTAAAAAGAAAAAGATAAGTGAAAGTAAACGTGGGTCCCTTACAGGCTGAGACAGGAGAAATTATAAAGGGGAATAAAGAAATGGCAGAGAAATTAAACAAATACTTTGGGCTGGATTTTACCAGCCTTCAGGAGGCAGGTTTGGAGACGGGACTGCTGGGAAAGTCAAAAAGAATGGAAGAGGGTCCCAAACCCGCACCCAACCTGCCTCCAACCAATCTTCCCGAGAGTCAGGTCCCCAATTTGCGCAGGGACCCGACTCTTCGTGGCGGGAAGATGATTATAGCCACTTAACTGCCTGTTTACAGGTAGTGAACAGGCAGTTAAGAGGCTTTTTCCAATTTTTAGACTTCTGCTGTGGGCTTCCCGACGTCGGGGAACCCCGCCAGGGTAAGTGAGGCATGCTGTGGGTCTGTTGTTATGTTGGTGTATAGATGCCAGCTGCAGAAGTGGTGTGAAGGATGCAATGGGACACTGGTGGGTATCAGAGGTAAGGAAATGTTGGGAAAGTCATTTTTAATGTGTTTAGATTTTTCTGTAGCTGACAGATCGCTTCTGTACCCTCATCTGCAGCTGTCATCTGTTTTATCCTAAGGAGAGAGTCACTGGAGAGCCTAGGTGAAAGGGCTCACTTGTGTACAGTGATTGTCAGTGTTTGACAGCACCTCAATGCTGTCAAACACTGTCAAATCATCTGTCAAAAATTTATCGTTCATGTGCCTTTCAGAAAACCGGCAGATGAAGCGTCATCAACTGACGTCATCTGACACCGGCTTTCTCTTAATTGGCCGGCAAGCCCGCAGGGTGGGCTTAACAAGGCCAATCAGGGGAAAATAGCGTCTGTGCATCAGACATCGCTGGGGGCGGGACTAGAACCCGGAAGGCAGCAGTCCCGCCCCCAACGCGTCTCGGTGAGTAAAATCCAGCCCTTTGTGTCTGTCTTCACGGAAGAAGATGGAAATAATGGAGAACCAAGGGTTAGTGAGAATGAGGAACTGAAAGAAATTAGTATTAGTGAGAAAATAGTACTGGAGAAATTAATGGGACTGAAAGCCAATAAATCCCCTGGACCTGATGGCCTACATCCTAGGGTTTTGAAAGAGGTGGCTATAGAGATAGTGGATGCATTGGTTGTCATTTTCGAAAATTCCATAGATTCTGGAATGGATCCCGCAGATTGGAATGCAGCAAATGTAACCCCACTACTTAAGAAAGGAGGGAGAGAGAAAACAGGGAACTACAGACTAATTAGCCTGACATCAGTAGTAGGGAAAATGCTAGAATCTATTATTAAGGATGTGATAACAGGACACTTAGAAAGTAATAATAGGATTGGGCAGAGTCAACACGGATTTATGAAAGGGAAATCGTGTTTGACAAATCTATTAGAGTTTTTTGAGGTCGTAACTAGCAGGATAGATAAGGGGGAACCAGTGGATGTGGTGTATTTGGATTTTCAGAAGACAATTCACTAAGGTGCCACACAAGAGGTTATTAAACAAAATTAGGGCTCTTGGGACTGGGGGTAATATATTAGCCTGGATTGAGGATTGGTTAACGGACAGAAATCAGAGAGTAGGAATAAACGGGTCATTTTCGGGTTGGCAGGCTGTAACTAGTTGGATACCGCAAGGATCAGTGCTTGGGCCTCAGCTATTCACAATCTATATCAATGATTTGGATGAGGGGACCAAATGTAATATATCCAAGTTTGCTGATGATACAAAGCTGGGTGGAAGTGGAAGTTGTGAGGAGGATGCAAGGAGGCTTCAAGGGGATATAGACAGGCTAAGTGAGTGGGCAAGAACATGGCAAATGGAATATAATGTGGAGAAATGTGAAGTTATCCACTTTGGTAGGAAAAATAGAAAAGCAGTGTATTTTTTAAATGGTGAGAGATTGGGAAATGTTGGTGTTCAGTGGGACCTGGGTGTCCTTGTACACAAATCACTGAAAGTTAACATGCAGGTACAGCAAGCAATTAGGAAAGCAAATGGTATGTTGGCATTTATTACAAGAGGATTTGAGTAGAAGAGTAAAGACGTCTTACTGTAATTATATAGAGCCCTGGTGAGACCACACTTGGAGTATTTTGTACAGTTTTGGCTTCCTTACCTAAGGAAGGATATACTTGACATAGAGGGAGTGCAACGAAGGTTCACCAGACTGATTCGTGGGATGAGGGGATTGTCCTGTGAGGAGAGATTGAGTAGACTAGGCCTATATTCTCTGGAGTTTAGAAGAATGAGAGGTGATCTCATTGAAACATACAAAATTCTTAAGGGGCTTGACAGGGTAGATGCTGGGAGGATGTTTCCCCTGGCTGGGGAGTCTAGAACCAGGTGTCGCAGTCTCAGAATAAGGGGTTGGCCATTTAGGACTGAGATGAGGAGAAATTTCTTCACTCAGAGGGTTGTGAATCTTTGGAATTCTCTACCCCAGAGGGCTGTGGATGCTCAGTCGTTGAGTATATTCAAGACAGAGATCAATAGATTTTTGGACACTAAGGGAGCCAAGGGATATGGGGATATTGTAGGAAAGTGAAGTTGAGGTAGAAGATCAGCCATGATCTTATTGAATGGCGGAGCAGGCTCGAAGGGCCGAATGGCCTACTCCTGCTCCTATTTCTTATGTTCTTAAGTGCAGGGGGCTCTGACAGGTTTTGCGAGCGTGATTTCTGCAAATGTTCAGAGAATGGAGGAGTCCATCTCCAACATGAGCACCACCGTGTCGCAGGTGATGGCGACTGTCGGCTCCTCCATGGATAGGATGGCCACTTACATGGAGCAGCTAATGCGCCACTCACATGGGCACATGGTCTCTATGGAGAATAGATGACTATCTATGGAGGATAGAAGGCTATGTATGGAGGATAGATGGCAGAGGCTCATACACCTCCTCTCTAGGAGGGTTGCCAGCGTAGACGTGGGTCCTCATGGCCCCACTGATGTGCAGCAAGGTGCTCTCTGGCTCCTTGGCAGCAGGAAAGTGAGCAGGCTGCCTCTATCTCTGCTGAAGCCACAGGGCTAGCACTTCGTAGAAGCACGCGGAAGAGAAAGATGACACACGGGTAGATTCGCAAGGTTGGCACTTGGGTGTTTTATCCAATGTTTATGTAAAGTTTCCGTTAATGTGCTGTCAAACATAAATATCTTTATTTTGCACCACTTACCCGTCTTGGACACCTTTGTGGAGCAATGGCCACTCAACTTCGACCTCAGGTTGACAGATGTGGTTCCCAAGCAGCGTGGTTCCTGTGGCCGTGTAGCTAAATTTAAAATGATGGGGGGAAAAGGCTCTTAACTGTCTGTAAACAAGGTTCTAATGATTTCAATTAGGTCGCCCGCCTCTGTCGGTAGGGTCGCTGCCGCACCGGCGAACGCACCCGAGGGAAAGGCGCATGAGTGTGGGATGACGGCGGGTTCCTGATCCGCTCCCACTTTTTTCAAATTTCCCACCCGCTCCGCCTCCATTCCCGCCCGCACGGACCCCAGAGAATGCCGTCCGTTATCTCTCCCCATGAATGTATGCATGGCATCCTCAGTTGGCACTGTGGTGCCCACTTCCAAGTAGTCAACAGCCCCTTAAAGAAAGAAGAAAGAAATACTTGCATTTGTACAGCGTCTTTCGCAACCTCAGGATGTCGCAAACCACTTCACAGCTTTTGAAGTGTAGTCACTGTTGTAATGTGGGAAACGCAGCAGCCAATTTGCGCACAGCAAGCTCCCACAAACAGCAATGTGATAATGACCAGATAATCTGTTTTAGTGATGTTGGTTGAGGGATAAATATTGGCCCCAGGACACCGGGGAGAACTCCCCTGCTCTTCTTCAAAATAGTGCCTTGGGATCTTTTACGTCCACCTGAGAGAGCAGACGGGGCCTCGGTTTAACGTCTCATCTGAAAAACGGCACCTCCGACAGTGCAGCACTCCCTCAGTACTGCACTGGTGTGGCAGCCTAGATTTGAGCGAAAGACGAAGGAAAGGGTGGGATGATGGGGAATCTCCCGGAGGATGTTACTGCATCATTCTGCCCTCATTTAAATGCTGAGTTACTGGGAGGTGCCAGGAGTGCCCCTCCGTCCAGTGGTGTCACGCGTCCTGCCCGCCATATTGGAGCCATGGGAGATCCAGGAGGTTAAATTGCGCCCATTTTTCAAGCGCTATGTTGCGCTTCACAGGACCCATTAGTCGTGGAACCAGCAAGTAGCAGGCGGCAAGATGACTGGAAGCTGGAAAGATTGCCTCAAGGTGCTTTGGGAATGAGCTGATTGCATTCATTTATACAGCGACAGTCCACATAAGCGGGCAGATGGCATTACACGAGGGTACGGCAACATGCGGCACATTGGATGTAAACATAAATTCGTTGTCTGCAATATTGAGTTGTTTACTTTAGTAGATGTGATTTCCTAGAAAGTACTCAAGTCTCCTCAGGCTCAATGCAGACTATCGACATCTACTTTTCTTCTGTTTTCTTCTTTTCATCTCTCCACCATTGGCGGTCATGCTTTCAGCTGCCGAGGTCTGATATCTCCTTATGTGGCTCGATGTCAAATTTTGTTTGATAATCGCTCCTGTGAAGCACCTTGGGACGTTTTTACTGGATTAAAGGTGCTGTATAAATGCAAGTTGTTATCCTAACCCCAGTAAGTTCTGCTCACCCATCGCCCTTATGCTCACTGACATACATTGGTTCCCAGTCCTCCAATGCCTCAATTTTTAAAATTCTCATACTTATGTTCAAATCCCTCCATGGCCTTGCCCCTCACTATCTCTGTAACCTCTTCCAGCCCCACAACCCTCCAAAAAAACTGCATTCCTCCATCTCTGGCCTCTTGTGCATCCCCAACATCCTTTGCCCCATGATTGCCATCTGTGCCTTCAGCTGCCTTGGCCCTAAGCTCTGGAATTCCCTCCCTAAACCTCTCTGCCTCTCTACCTCTCTCTCCTCCTTTAAGATGCTCCTTAAAACCTACCTCTTTGACCAAGCTTTTAGTTGGGTGTCTGATTAAGCTCCTGTGAAGCTCCTTGAAATGTTTTCCGACACCGATCCCCGGCCCCTGATCTCGACCCCGACCCAGAACCCCATGCCCGACAACAATTAACTGAGGGCCACTGAATGCTAGCAGTGGCCCAAACTTCGGAACATAGGAACAAGGAGTAGGCCATTCAGCCCCTCGACCCTTCAATTAGTTCATGGTTGAGCTGTAGCTTAACTCTAGCTGCTTCTTCTTTCGTATGGTAGTAGCAAAGCCAATCAAATGTCATTATCTAAGTCAGATATCCAGGCCAAAGCTTCCGGTGTAACAGCATGGATATCTTGTAGTGTGAAGGAATAAGCCATAAAGCCTATTCAGAAAAATATACCATTCTATGAAATAATTCTGGCCTTATTAAAACATGACAAACTGGGTCTGGAAATCTGGAAACCTAACTGAAAAAGCTGTAGTAGCATTCTGGCAATAGAGATAAGATAGTTGTTGACACTGGATCAATAACCTTATTGAAACAGAATGTTAAAGGCTCCTGACATTCTGAACCTTTCGGAACAAAACAAAAGTTCACCCTGTACAAGGTGTTCTAATTTACACTTCGTAAAGAGGCACAAACAGAAGGCCTTAGTAAAAATGACATCAAATAAAATGCACCTGCTGTTATACCGTTTTTTATGGTAAGCTTGGAACACCTAGAGGAGAGACACGATTCTGCATTGCTACCAGCTGAGGTGACTGTAAGAATTTCAGAAGTCAGCAGAAAAATGACTAGAGATAATTAGCTTACATCAGCAGAAAACCTTAAAGGGAATACCACTGGAAAAGGGTATAAATAATGAAATCTCAAATAGGATAGTAGATTCGCTGTAAAGGGGCAAAGTGATTCCCAGGCTTCAGAGGCAGCTCTGTAAGTCTACAACTCTTTATACCTCGGGGATCAAAGGTACTGTATTTGATTTTGGTGGATATCCTGAATAAGACTAAGAACTGTAAAACTGTAGCGAAGTTAAGATTTGAGAATAAGGATCTCTGATAAGATTGTAAAGCTTTCTCTTTTTGGAACTGTTAATGTTGCGATTGACTCACCAACTGTAATTACATGTCGGTTCTTTAATAAATCTATGTATTTTTAGAATTGTCTCACATAATACTTCTGTATCAAACTCGCAAACTCAATCTCTGTACGCTCTTTGGTGAGGAGTTGCAGAATTATGGGGGAGTTTTCCGGACCCTCATAATATCCGGAACGTTACAGTCTAGCTAAACTTATTAAAAGTGCTATCTGGAGGACGGTAACATTTTCAGGTTGTTCGTTACTTTAGGGAGAGATAGTCCGGACCTTTAGACCCAATTAAGCGTCTTTAGGATTCGGCTACCTCAAACTTTAGTTGAAAGTGAACGTCTGAGGAATACGCCTGATCCGGGGTAGCCCTAAAGGGGCTAGGGCTAGTAATTATCCCTTCAGTAGGCTGCCTGTGAATTTCCTCTGAGGGCAGTGCGCAATGATCTGTTCCAGGGTCTGATCGGGAGCTCCACAGTCGCATGATGGGGATTCTTTAACCTTCCATCTATGGAGAAGGTGGCAGCATCTACCATGACCAGTTCTGAGGCGGTTGATGGTTGTCCACTGTTTGCGAGGGAGGTTTGATCCTTCAGGTTGTACGGTGGGGTCCTCTGTAAGGAATCCATTCCGTATGTCACAGTTCTTCCAAGCATTTCGCCATCGGTCATCAAGGCTGAGGGGAGATCGCTGAAGGGCTTCGGCGACGGTCCAAAATGGCCTTCTAGATTCGAGACGGGTTGGTGGTAGGTTGTTCAAGTCGGCCTGGATCGGCATGTCTTGGCTGGTGTAGCGTTTTTATTCCCTGGAGACTGCATATTCGCGGCGTAGGTGTGGTGGTGCGATGTTTGCAAGCATGGGCAGCCAAGGTGTTGGTGTCGATAAAAGCGTACTGGTGATAATTTTCATAGTAGAGTTCAGCTGGACATCAACGGATTTGACATGCGGACTGGATAGCCATGCCAGAGAGCAGTACTGTGCTGTAGAATATACCAGGGTGAGTGCTGACGTATGGAGGGTTTGAGCGTCTGCTCCCCCTGTGGATCCGGCCAGTTTCTGGATCAAGCTTGACCCTGCTCTTTAGTCTCAGCTCCCCGTCTACTTGGACTCCTCTTCACTCTTGGGCTCTTCACACTGCACCGGCAATATTGAAATGAGGCTCGAGGTCCAATATCTGGAGAGACTCGGGCCTCACCATTCAAAGATTGCCCGCTCACTCTTGAGTCTGCCCTTTCTTGATAACCTTGTGATTTGTTTTCGCAGGCACGGTGGCTTAAGGTCAATGGCCCAGAAATTTGACTCGGAGTCTTGCCGCGGGGGTAAGGATCCCCCGCAATATCGCACTCCGCGCCGGCCGTTGTGTTTTGGGCCCACACGAACTTCAGCTCCTGGGCCTCTCCCTGGTGCCGGCGCGCAGTGTGTGCGTGTCCCAGAGGCGCAGTTAGTTCGATGCGACCTCTGGGATCATGTGGGCCATGGAGAGCCAATGGCAGCACACCATCTTTCATTCATAGATTTGACAGGAAGAACTGTCAAAACTATGAATACAAATTGCCCCCAAAAGAACAGCTAAAGCTCAAATAATTTTTTTTAAAAACCATCACATTAATAAAATAACTATAGTTAAATAAATTAACCACTTTAAACAAAAATTTTAATTTTTGAAAAAATTTAAATTCTTTTTAAAAGTTATAAAAATAAACTTACCTTTCTTTAAAGTCTCTAAAAAAGATAAACCTGTTGAAAAAATTTTAAAATAATACTTAATTAACTACTTACCTTGTTAAAAGGGGGTCTTACGCCTCCTTTTTTCATGTGTAAATTCTTCCATACTTACCTTCGCGTTGAAACCTGAAAAAAAAACTAAGTGTGCTGCGTGCGCACAGCCTGTAGTGCGCACGCGGTTCACTTAGGAACCGCCCCCTTCGCCATACCGGAAGTGCCGGTTTCCCGCGCATGCGCAGTGCATGCAGGAAACCGGCACTTCGGGACTGAATACGCGAGAGTACACAGTTCGTATTTTTGGGCCATTATCTCGCTTACTTTGGTATTGTGGAGCAGTCGTGTTTCACTGGAATAGACCAATCAGGAATCTGTGCAAAGGAACTTTTAATTTTATTGATATATTGTTTCTAGTTCAAAGTCTCTTGCTTAGGTATTTTGTCCATGAGTGCCATTACAAATTACATTTCCTTCATCTTTAACCTTATCTATTATGTTTTAATTCAGTAAATTCATGCACAATACAACAGCATAAACTTCATTTATATAGTGCTATATTATCACTCCACCTCTCTCTCTCTCGCGTTATCTCTCTCTATCTATATCTCTCTGTCTGTCTCTCTGTCTGGCTCTCTGTCTCTGTCTGTCTCTCTGTCTGTCTCTCTGTCTGTCTGTCTCTGTCTGTCTCTCTCTCTCTCTATCTATATCTCTCTGTCTGTCTCTCTGTCTGTCTCTCTGTCTCTGTCTGTCTCTCTGTCTGTCTGTCTCTCTGTCTGTCTGTCTGTCTCTCTCTCTGACTATCTGTCTGTCTGTCTTGCTCTCTCTCTCTCTATCTATCTCTATCTCTCTGTCTGTCTCGCTGTCTGTCTGTCTCTCTCTCTGTCTCTCTGTCTCTCTCTCTGTCCCTCTGTCTCTCTCTCTGTCTCTCTGTCCCTCTGTCTCTCTCTCTGTCCCTCTGTCTCTCTCTCTGTCTCTCTGTCTCTCTGTCCCTCTGTCTCTCTCTCTCTCTCTCTGTCTTCCTGTCCCTCTGTCTCTCTCTCTGTCTATCTCTCTCTCTCTCTCTCTATCTCTCTCCACCTCTCCATCTCTCCATCTCTCTCTGTCTCTCTCTCTCTCTCTCTATCTATAAACATCGCAAGTTGCTTCACAAATGTGTAAGAAAAAAATGGGTGCTGAGCTTAATTGAGATATTGGGAGGGGTGACCAAAAGCTTGATCAAAATGGAAGGTTTTAGGGAGGGTCTTAAAGCAGGGGAGAGGAAGCTGGAGAGACAGAGAGGTCTGAAGAATTCTTTCAAGCAAAATTATGAATGACCTAGATGAAGATTTACAACTTGGACATAGAGGTAGGTTTTAAGGAGCGTCTTAAAGGAGGAGAAAGAGGTAGAGAGGTTTAAGGAGGGAATCCAGAGCTTAGGGCCCAGGCAGCTGAAGGCACGACCGTCAATGGTTGAGCGATTAAAATCGGGGATGCGCAAGAGGCCAGAATTGGAGGAGTGCGGAGATCTCAGAGGGTTGTGGGGGCTGGAGGAGGTTACAGAGATAGGGAGGGGGCGAGGTCATGGAGGGATTTGAAAACAAGGATGAGAATTTTAAAACATAGGCATTGCTTAACCAGGACCCAATGTAGGTCAGCGAGCACAGGGGAGATGGGAGAACGAGACTTGGTACAGCCTTGCTAGAGACCTACCTGGCATTTATATCAGTAACTGAGTTTGGTGTCTGGATAGAATGAACGAGCTGCATTTTCTTGCAACCTCTTCGTTAGGCACAACCCCGATTTCCATCGTTCCACCATTGGCACCAGTGTCTTCAGCTGTCTCGGCCCTAAGTTCGGAAATTCCCTTCCTAAACCTCTCTGCCTCTTTACCCCTCTTTCCTCCTTTGAGAAGCTCCTTAAAACCTACCTCGTTAAAGGCGCTTTATAAATGTATATGTGTGGTTGATACTGAAGAAGGAAGCTGTAGACTGCAGGAAGATATCAATAAATTGGTCAGGTGGGCAGAACAGTGGCAAATGGAATTCAGTCTGGAGAAGTGTGAGGTAGTGCATTTGGGGTGGGCTAGCAAGGAAAGGGAATACACATTAAATGGTAGGACACTGAGTAGTGTAGAGGAATAAAGGGACCTTGGAGTGCATGTCCACAGATCCCTGAAGGTAGCAGGCCAGGTAGATAAGGTGGTTAAGAAGGCATATGGAATGCTTGCCTTTATTAGCCATGGCATAGAATACAAGAGCAGGGGGGTTATGCTTCAACTGTATAAAACACTAGTTAGGCCTCAGCTAGAGTACTGCGTGCAGTTCTGGTCACCACATTACAGGAAAGATGTGATTGCACTAGAGAGGGTACAGAGGAGATTTACAAGGATGTTGCCGGGAGTAGAAAATCTTAGATATGAGGAAAGACTGGATAGGCTGGGTCTGTTTTCCTTGGCACAGAGGAGGCTGAGGGGAGACCTTATTGAGGTGTATAAAATTATGAGGGGCATAGATGAAGTGGATAGAAAAGACCTATTTCCCTTAGCAGAGGGGTCAAAAACCAGGGGGCACAGATTTAAAGTAATTGGTGGAAGGTTTAGAGGGGATTTGAGGGGAAATTTCTTCACCCAGAGGGTGGTGGGGATCTGGAACTCACTGCCTGAAAGGCAGGAACCCTCATCACATTTAAAAAGTACTTGGATGTGCACTTGGGATGCTGTAACCTGCAGGGCTACGGACCAAGAGCTGGGAAGTGGGTTTAGGCTGGATAGCACTTTGTTGGCCGGCGCGGACACGATGGGCCGAAATGGCCTCCTTCCGTGCTGTAACTTTCTATGATTCTATGATTCTATAATTCTATAAAGGCAGGTTGTTGGCGTTGATCACAGGTGTTGGCTGGTCTCACAGCAGGATGCTTCTGTAACAAGTGCAGCTGCCTCACACAATTGGTGCCTATGGTTGCTGGAAGCTCATAAACGGTACTGAGGTGCCAGTAGGAGAGTCAGCGAGTTCTCAGGTCCCAGTACATGCTCCAGCAAGCCTGAATCAGCAAGTGGCACGACTTAGCTCAGCACTTTATATTCTGCATTCAGAGGCCATGTTTCAGGCGATGGTCGGGAGCTGGTGGTGGGCGGATAATGGGAGATCTCCAAGGTAGGAGCTCAATGTGTGAAACCTCACTGATGTTACAGTTCTACTCGCCATATTATAAAAAGGATATCGAGGCACTGGAGAGGGTGTAGGGTAGATTTACAAGGATGATACCAGAAATGCAAGGGTATACCAATCAGGAAAGGATGAACAGGCCGGGTCATTTTTCTCTTGAAAAAAGAAGGCTGAGGGGTGACCTAATAGAGGTCTTTAAAATTATGAAAGGTTTTGATAGAGTGGATACAGAGAGAATGTTTCCACTTGTGGGGAAGAGCAAAACTAGAGGCCATCAATCTTCTCTGTTCTGGGAGCTATGATGGGTGATGCTCGGTCGGAGCGTGGCATCTCTCTCCTCTTCACCTTCCTCTTTCTTTCTGCCTTCACTGTGTTTTTTTTCCTTGTTTCTGAAATGTGGCTTAGTTAGAAAGGAGAATGTAAGGGATACAGTTGGGGTTAATTTGAATATAAGATAGTCACCAAGAAATCCAATAGGGAATTCAGAAGAAACTTCTTTACCCAGAGAGTGGTGAGAATGTGGAACTCGCTACCACAGGGAGTGGTTGAAGTGAATAGTATCGATGCATTTAAGGGGAGGCTGGACAAACATATGAGGGAGAAGGGAATGGCGGGTTACGCTGATAGATTTAGATGAGGAAAGACGGGAGGAGGCTCGAGTGGAGCATAAACGCCAGCATGGACTGGTTGGGCCGAATGGCCTGCTTCAGTGCCGTATATCCCATGTAATGTAATCCTATGTAATTTGAGGAACTCCATCCCTCTCCCTGGCCATTGTCTAAGACCGTTCGCAACCTTAGTGTCCTATTTGAATCTGTGCTGAGCTTCCAATCCCATATCCTCTCCATCACCAAGACAGCCTACTTCCACCACCATAATACAGACCCCATCTGCTGCTGAAACCCTCATCCATGCCTTTGTTACCTCTGGATTCAACTATTCCAATGCTTCTCCTGGTCGGCCTCCCACCTTACGCCCTCCGTAAACTTGAACTCATCCAAAACTCTGCTGCCCCGTATCCTAGCTCGCACCAAGTCTCCATGACCCACGATGTGTGCTCGCTGATCTACATTGGCGCCCGGTCCAGCAATGCCTCAATTGTTCTGATATCTTCTTGTGTGCTAGTTTCACACTGCTCTCGCAGTCCAATTTCGCCCCCAGAATGTTGATGTAGCTCTAGTGCCCCTGGCATAAGCATAAAGGTTTTTCTGAAACACTAGCCACTCTTGTGTTGCCGTCACTTTCATCAGTTTGTGTAGAGGACTGGCAGATATCCATAATGGCCCAGTATTGTCGAGCATGGGCTCTCCAAAGGGTGAGGTCATCCTCACCCAGTCCATTGTTCTGCAAGGGTCTGGATTACACTGAATAGAGGATCAAGAGGAGGGTTTTCTCTGCATTCATCCTCCCCATTTGTTTGTTTCAAGAGCGTTTGGATGCGAGTGCCAAGCCAAGGAGCTGAGTGTTCTTAACTGAACAGAGCTTGGAACATGCCTGTCTTTCAGAGGAGAAGTTACCCATTGTGAGGAGGGTCATGTCATCGGCAGGGAGAACCACAACAACCAGGTTGCAAATGAGGATCAGAAAGAGAAGATTTCTTTCGTCACCAGGGAGCTTTTGTCAGCAGAGTCTGTAAGACGGTAAGCAATCCCTTCTTGTTTCTTTTTTTATTGCTCGTATTGATTCACCGATGAGGATCTTTACGACTGTGAACTTTATGTTCCACAGTGGTTGTCGAGGTTCCAGAGCTGGCACAGACAATTTCAGGAAAAGTGGGTGAGAAGAAATAGGTCTGGGAGGAGGCTGGTGTGGGGCATAAACACCGGCGTGTATCAGTTGGGGTCGAATGGCCTGTTTCTGTGCTGTGCATTCTATATAATTCCACACAAGTGCAATCCATACAAGGCAGTTTTTTTTGCACGACTTAACATTTTGATGCGAGGAAAAGTATTCTAAACAGAACACTCGTTTTGTTGACAGCAAGTTTCCATTAAAAAACAGTCAAAACAAAAATATTGCACGGCTCCACGCTGTGTTTATTTTCAGCTGCAGTACAAGATTAAAACCTGCTAGGTGGAGCCAATATGCAGATCATAGAATCATAGAACCATAGAAAGTTACAGCACGGAAGGAGGCCATTTCGGCCCATCGTGTCCGCGCCAGCCAACAAAGAGCTATCCAGCCTAATCCCACTTCCCAGCTCTTGGTCCGTAGCCCTGCAGGTTACAGCATCCCAAGTGCACATCCAAGTACTTTTTAAATGTGATTAGGGTTCCTGCCTCTACCACCCTTTCAGGCAGCGAGTTCCAGACCCCCACAACCCTCTGGGTGAAGAAATTTCCCCTCAAATCCCCTCTAAACCTTCCCCCAATTACTTTAAATCTGTGCCCCCTGGGTTTTGACCCCTCTGCTAAGGGAAATAGATCCTTTCTATCCACTTTATCTATGCCCCTCATAATTTTATACACCTCAATAAGGTCTCCCCTCAGCCTCCTCTGCTCCAAGGAAAACAGACCCAGCCTATCCAGTCTTTCCTCATAGCTAAGATTCTCCAATCCCGGCAACATCCTTGTAAATCTCCTCTGTACCCTCTCTAGTGCAATCACATCTTTCCTGTAATGTGGTGACCAGAACTGCACGCAGTACTCTAGCTGAGGCCTAACTAGTGTTTTATACAGTTGAAGCATAACCCCCCTGCTCTTGTATTCTATGCCACGGCTAATAAAGGCAAGCATTCCGTATGCCTTCTTAACCACCTTATCTACTTGGCCTGCTACCTTCAGGGATCTGTGGACATGCATTCCAAGGCCCCTTTGTTCCTCTACACTACTCAGTGTCCTACCATTTAATGTGTATTCCCTTTCCTTGTTAACCCTCCCCAAATGCATTACCTCACACTTCTCCGGATTGAATTCCATTTGCCACTGTTCTGCCCACCTGACCAATTTATTCATATCTTCCTGCAGTCTACAGCTTCCTTCTTCAGTATCAACCACACAGCCGATTTTAGTACCATCTGCAAATTTCTTAATCATACCCCTTATATTCACGTCTAGATCATTAATATATACCACAAAAAGTAAGGGACCTAGTACTGAGCCCTGCGGAACCCCACTGGAAACAGCCTTCCAGTCGCAAAAACACCCATCAACCATTACCCTCTGCTTCCTGTCTCCGAGCCAGTTTTGAATCCAACTTGACACTTTGCCCTGGATCCCATGGGCTTTTAACTTCATGACCAGTCTGCCATGTGGAACCCTATCAAAAGCCTTGCTAAAGTCCATATACACTACATCAAACGCACTACCCTCATCTACCCTCCTGGCTATCTCCTCAAAAAATTCAATCAAGTTTGTCAGACACGACCTTCCCTTAACAAATCCGTGCTGACTATTCTTGATTAATCCATGTCTTTCTAAATGAAGATTTATCCTGTCCTTCAGAATTCTTTCCAATAATTTTTCCACCACCGAGGTTAGGCTGACTAGCCTGTAATTACTCGGTCTATCCTTTTATCCCTTTTTAAACAAGGGTACCGCATTAGCATTCCTCCAGTCCTTCGGCACCACACCTGAAGCCAGAGAGGAAAGAAGCTATCTCAGCCTGTTATGGGTAGCGCAGTCAATGTCACCCACTGATAGACTTTAGGTATAATTCTGCCTTCGACGGCCACGCAAAAAGGATTTCAAAGCCAGCTGTGTTGTGCGGAGAATTTGCTTTGCGTGGGTTCTCTCATTTTGAGCTCGTGTCTTTGCACTTGATCAAGAACGCTGATCGAGAGCCTCTCTCACCTCCTTTAAGACGCTCCTTAAAACCTACCTCTTTGACCAAGCTTTTGGTCACCTCTCCTAATATCTCCTTGTGTGTCTCGGTGTCAAATTTTGTTTGATGATCGCTCCTGTGAAGCGCCTTGAGATGTTTTACTGCGATTATACAGGGCCCTGGTGAGACCACACCTGGAGTATTGTGTACAGTTTTGGTCTCCTTACCTAAGGAAGGATATACTTGCCATAGAGGGAGTGCAACGAAGGTTCACCAGACTGATTCCTGAGATGGGGGGGATTGTCCTCGGAGGAGAGATTGAGTAGACTAGGCCTATATTCTCAAGAGTTTAGAAGAATGAGAGGTGATCTCATTGAAACATCTAAAATTCTTACAGGCCTTGACAGGGTAGATGCTGGGAGGCTGTTTCCCCTGGCTGGAGAGTCTAGAACTAGGGGTCACAGTGTCAGGATAAGGGGTCGGCCATTTAAGACCGAGATGAGGAGAAATTTCTTCACACAGAGGGTGGTGAATCTTTGGAATCCTCTACACCAGAGGGCTGTGGAGGCTCAGTCGTTGAGTGTATTCAAGACAGAGATCAATAGATTTTTGGATACTAAGGAAATCAAGGGATACGGGGATAGTGCAGGAAAGTGAAGTTGAGGTAGAAGAACAGACCTGATCTTATTGAATGGCGGAGCAGGCGCGAAGGGTCGTATGGCCTACTCCTGCTCCAATTTCTTATGTTCTTAAGTTTACTACGTTAAAGGCATTATGTAAATACAAGTTGTTGCTGTTGTGATCTAGAACCGAATCAAGAACATGATTAATTTCCTTCTGCAAAGAATGTACGATGGAGAATGGGGACATCATCCTTAAGAAGTAGCTACCATGATTATTCGAAGTAGAACCCAAGATCTATCTTTACACTCAACGTGATGGGGTTTTGCCATGAATGGATTTCCACTAAATGCCATGAATGCAAAATCAGGGGTGCTGGATGTATCCCTGGTTCAAGGGACGGGAGGTACGTAGAAATAGATCAGAGATATGAAACCGGTAGATCCCTTTTTCTGGATAACCTTTCCCCATTGTTCTTTCCATCTAATATATTGTCAAATATCAATGAAAAATGGAGACCTAGGTTTTCCTTTTTTTTACAAAAAAACTGAGTTTGCGTGTGGAGTAATACAGCTTAAGCACCGATTTATCATGATGGCTTCAGACTCTAACCCTGTAATCCCGAAATTATTAACTTTCAAAGTTAATTCAATAGTATTAAGGTTTTGCGGGCAGAATTTTTCAAAAATGTGACGTTAGGTCACATTTACCGCTATGATGTTTGGGGTCGGTGGCAATTGTGCAACAAGGTTTTCAGGTCAAGCGAATCTTGAGTCTGCCAGCAGTTCACTTACAAATTACATTCTGGAGTACTGTATCATTCAGCACAACAGCTTCTAGGGAAATCCACTTAACTCTTTGGTGTACAGAATGGCAATCGTACATTTTTATCAGTTTGTTGAGATATTCCATACACCAACTGAACTAATTCATGAAGCGTGCACCAAACTCTGCATTAAAACGTAGTCCAGCTCACGGGAGACTCCAGCCTTATCTCTGAAGAGCCAGAAGGCAGTAAAAGCCATTTAGGTGTCAGCCGTGGCTCAGTGGGTCGCACTCTTGAACTCTGAGTCAGAAGGTTGTGAGTTCAAAGTCCCACTCCAAGAAACTTGAGCACAAAACTCTAGAGCTGACACTCCCAGTGCGGTGCTGACGGAGTGCTGCACTGTCAGAGGTGCCGTCTTTCGGATGAGATGTCTGCTCTCTCAGGCGGACATAAAAGATCCCACGGCCACTATTTCGAAGAAGAGCAGGGGAGTTCTTCTTTCGACCAACATCGCTAAACTGATTATCTGGTCATTATCACATTGCTGTTTGTGGGAGCTTGCTGTGCGCAAATTGGCTGCTGCGTTTCTGACATTACAACAGTGACTACACTTCATTGGCTGTAAAGGGCTTTGGATCATCCTGAGGTTGTGAAAGGTGCTGCATGAATGCAAGTCTTTTCTTTCTTTTCATACGCCTAGAAGCAGAGGATTCCCTACAGAACGTTATGAAGTCCTTCTTGTCAAGAGAAGAACTCTTCTCCTCTGAGCTGTCCCAGAGGAAAGAGAAAGGGACAAAAGTTAGGATGGCATTGCGAGGCTTGGACAGTAGCAGATGACAGTAATATAACCTGATCTAGTTGACAGAACCTGCCTCCCCGCCCCAGCCTCAGAATGTCCTCTCCTGACAACTCTTGGTTGCCTATAGTGACACCACTTGCCCCAGCCAGAATGGAGATGATTGGGTAATTCCACTGTCAATCACGCCTGGAGATCGCACTGTTGTGAGTGACTGAGATCGATTTTACGCACACATCATTTGTAATATGTAACTATCCTCCACTCACTGCATCTATAGAATCATGGAATAGTACAGCACAGAAGGAGGCCATTTGGCCCATCGAGTCTGCGCCGGCTCTTTCGAAGAGCGATCCAGTTAGTCCCACTCCCCTCCGCTTTTTCCCCAGATCCCCGCAATTTTTTCTCCTTCAAGTATTTATTCAATTCCCTTTGGAAGGCTACTATTGAATCTGTATCCACCGCCCTATCAGGCAGTGAATTCCGAAGCCTAACCACTCGTTAGGTAAAAATGTTTTTCCTCATGTCGCCTTTGCCAATCACCTTAAATCTGTTTTTTTTCTCCTGGGGAAATCATCCTGTTTTTATCGGGAGATGTTGCTGGAGTTCATGGCAAATCTGTTTGATGAGTAAATCGCCTCTGTTTGCCACACTCTCACCAATACCATTGATCTCGATTGCTTGCTGTTCCAGCTCCAATAGCACAATTATATATTTTTTTTTTATTCGTTCATGGGATGTGGGTATTGCTGGCAAGTCTAATTGGCCTTGAGAAGGTGGTGGTGGTGGTGAGCCACTATCCTTGAACGGCAGAGGGCAGTTAAGAGTCAACCACATTGCTGGGTCTGAGTCACAACAGCAGATTCCTTCCCTAAAGGACATTAGTGAATCAGATGGGTTTTTAATGACAAACTGGTAGTTTGGTCACCATATATTCAAGAATGAGTTAGATATATTTCTTAAAGCTAAAGGGATCAAGGGATATGGGAGAAGGCAGGGACAGGGTACTGAGTTTGGATGATCAGCCATGATCTCATCGAATGGCGGAGCAGGCTCGAGGGGCTGAATGGCCTACTCCTGCTCCTATCTTCTATGTTTCTATTACTGATACTAGCTTTTATTTAATTAATTGAATTTAAATTCCCCAGCTGCCATGTGGTGGGATTTGAACTCACGTTTCATGGAATCATTAATTCAGGCCTCATGGATTAACTAGTCGAGTAACATAATCACTATGCTACCGTACCTGCTCGGTAGAAATATTGAGTGGTCCTCCCACCAAGTGCCTGGTGGACCTGTTTTTTTGGGTTCCTCCTGACGCTTCTTTATTTGATCCCTCATGCCACATAGTTTTGATTTCCTCTTTTAATCTGGTGCTGTATAACTATTCCCAATTATAACCTTCTATCCACAGGTAATAGGTTTCCACCCACATTCTAAGCCTTCATTCAGCAGAGGTTAACTTATCTCATTTGATTACTGTCAGATCCTCTCTTAAACTCAATACTGCCACTTCTAATAACAACACTTAAGAAGCAATTTACCAAAATCCTTCAATTGTTACCACTATTTAGATCTTCTCACATGAGTAATATATTGTGTTAACTGTAATGGAATTACTCTATGTGAGGTGCATCTTTATTGAGACCGTTTCATATATTTTTTCCTATGTGTTCCATAGCCTCACCCCTCCCTTTCTCTGCAACCTCCTCTAGCCCTACAACACTCCAAGATCTCTACCCTCCTCCACTTCTGGCCTCTTGCGCATCCCCGATTTCCATCGCTCCACCATTGGCGGCCGTGCCTTCAGCTGCCTAGGCCTGAAGCTCTGGAATTCCCTCCCTAAACCTCTCCGCCTCTCTACCCCTCTCTACCTCCTTTAAGACACTCCTTAAAGCCTACCTCTTTGACCAAGCTTTTGGTCATTTGCCCTAATATCTCCTTATGTGGCTTGGTGTCAAATTTTGTCTGATAACGCTCATGTGAAGCACCTTAGGATGTTTTACCACGTTAAAGGCGCTATATAAATGCAAAGACACTGGGGAGAACTCCCCTGCTCTTCTTCGAATAGTGCCATGGGATCTTTTATGTCCACCTGAAGGGCAGATGGGGCCTTGGTTTAACGTCTCATCCAAAAGACGGCACCTCCAACAGTGCAGCAGTCCCTCAATACTGCACTGGGAGTGTCAGCCTGGATTATATGCCGAGGTCCCACGACCTTCTGAGTCAGAGGTGAGAGTGCTACCCACTGAGCCACAGTTAAGAATAAAGGCAATGGGGAAGATTGTCAACTGCTAACCACCCGTTGCTTGGACAATCATAAGGGTATCGCAAAACCATTAACACTGCTTTCATTGTTTGTTCATGAGGCTTTCAACCTAGTGCCTCATGCGACCCTTATAAAGACGCTGGGAAATATCGGCGTACATGGCCCAGTCTTGGCATTTACTTGAGATGTGTATTCTAGATCCAGAGACTTGAGCACAAAATCTAGGCTGACACTCCCAGTGCCAGTACTGAGGGAGTGCTGCACTGTCGGAGGTGCCGTCTTTCGGATGAAACGTTAAACCGAGACCCCGTCTGCTCTCTCAGGCTGACGTAAAAGATCCCATGACACTATTTTGAAGAACAGCAGGGGAGTTATCCATGGTGTCCTGGGCCAATATTAATCCCTCAATCAACATCACTTAAAAAAACCAGATTATCTGGTCATTTATCACATTGCTGTTTGTGGGAGCTTGCTGTGCGCAGATTGGCTGCCACGTTTCCTACATTCCAACAGTGACTACACTTCAAAAAGTACTTCATTGGCTGTAAAGCGCTTTGGGACATCCGGTGATCGTCCGGCTATATAAATGCAAATCGTTCATTCTTTTGCAAGATCTGCCTACAGGTAAAGGAGAGATTCAATGAACGCATCTACACCCAATTACTGTGGTCCTCTGCATCTCAGAGACTCAGCAGGTCAAAAAATAAATGTGGTGGAATTACCTATTGTCCATGAAATGACAAGTGAAGTAAAATCTCCTCCAAATCACGGCACCCTTGGAACCAAGATCTGTGTTGTTCTGGAACTCACGACCGCAAGAAATAGTTGAGGCGAATAGCATCGATGCATTTAAGGGGAGGCTAGATAAGCACATGAGGGAGAAAGGAATAGAAGGATATGCTGATGGGGTGAGATGAAGAGGGGTGGGAGGAGGCTCGTGTGGAGCATAAACACCAGCACGGACCAGTTCGGCCGAATGGCCAGTTTCTATGCTGTAAATATTTTGTAACTTTGTGGGTTTTTTTTATTCATTCATGGGATGTGGGTGTCGCTGGCAAGGCCAGCATTTATTGTCCATCCCTAATTGCCCTTGAGAAGGTGGTGGTGAGCCGCCGCCTTGAACCGCTGCAGTCCGTGTGGTGAAGGTACTCCCCAGTGCTGTTGTTGTATAAAGGGATACATTTTATATTGAATATTGGCCGTATTTAAAATATATATTCATTCTTAGTTGCTAGGCGTCGCTCGCAAGGCCGGCATCACTTGAGAAGGTGGTGGTGAGCCGCCTTCTTGAACCGCTGCAGTCCGTGAGGTGAAGGTACTCCCACAGTGCTGTTAGGGAGGGAGTTCCAGGATTTTGACCCAGCGACGATGAAAGAACGGCCGATATATGTCCAAGTCAGGATGATGTGTGACTTGGAGGGGAACTTGGAGGTGGTGGTGTTCCCATGCACCTGCTGCCCTTGTCCTTCCAGGTGGTAAAGATCGCGGGTTTGGGAGGTGCTGCCGAAGAAGCCTTGGCGAGTTGCTGCAGTGCATCTTGTAGATGGTGCACACTGCAGCCACGGTGCGCCGGTGGTGGAGGGAGTGAATGTTCACACTATGGATATGGATATTATGCAGTTAGATAGAATAGTGTAACTTTTTAAAATCTGTTTATTCATGTCCTATTTTTACATAGAATATACAGCACAGAAACAGGCTATTCGGCCCAACCAGTCCATGCCGGCATTTATACTCCACTCGAGCCTCCTCCCATCTTTCCTCATCTAACTGTATCAGCATAACCCTCTATTCCCTTCTCCCTCATGTGTTTATCGAGCTTCCCCTTAAATGCATCGATACTATTCGCCTCAACCACTCCCTGTGGTAGCGAGTTCCACATTCTCCCCACTCTCTGGGTAAAGAAGTTTCTCTTGAGTTCCCTATTGGATTTATTAGTTACTGTCTTATATTTATGGCCTCTTGTTTTCGTCTCCCCCACAAATGGAAACATTTTCTCTATGATTACCTTATCAAACCCTTTCACAATCTTAAAGACCTCAATCAGGCACCCCTCAGCCTTCGCTTTTCTAGAGAAAAGAGCCCCAGCCTGTTCTATCTTTCCTGATAGGTATAAACTTTCAGTTCTGGTATCATCCTTCTAAATCTTTTTTGCACCTTCTCCAGTGCCTCCCTTTCTTTAATATGGAGACCGAACTGTGCAAAGTATGCTTACGTGTGGTCTATCCAAGGTTCTATATAAGTTTAACATAACTTCTCTGCTTTTCTATTCTGTTTCTCTAGAAATGAATCCCAGTGCTTTGTTTGCTTTTTTTTATGGCCTTATTAACCTGCGTCGCTACTTTTAGTGATTCGTGTATCTGTACCCCCAGATCCCTTTGCTCTTCGACCCCATTTAAACTCTTAGGGGGAAAAATTAGGTCGCGCCCCGTTTGGGGCGCAAATATCGTCTGGACGCAAAAATTAGCGCCTGGCGCTAATTATCGCCACTGACTGGAAACTTCACTTTTACCGCCCCGGGAGGTGAGTGGAGCGCTAAATCAGGCGCTGCACACCTGTCTTAAGGCGCAAAGGCCGAGCAGTGAGGCGCTAACTCAGCGCGCGAGCGCAGCGCAGGTGCTGCCAGTTAGCGAGGGAACACAGACACACTGGCGCCGGCCAGTTCTTAAAGGGGGGGGGGGCAACTTGCTCCCCAGCCACACCCTGCTCATTGCAGCCTTGAATCTCGGCCTGGAGAGACCTGTGAATCCATTTTGCTGCCAAGGATGGAGAGGGTGAGAGAACGAGCTCAGCGCTTCACTGAGCGGGCCTTGGATGCTCTGGTTGGCGCGGTGGAGCGCAGAAGATCTATACTCTTCCCTGAGAGTGGCAGGAGGCCTTTGCCACGCGAGTACAGAAGAGTGTGGAGGGAGGTGGCTCAGAGCGTCTCCTCCAGGAGCATGGTGCCCAGGACCCATGTTCAATGCCGCAAAAAGTTCAACGACCTCACTCGGGTCGTCAGGGTGAGTGGCTTTTTCTCAATACCTCTCCATCCCTCCATCTCAACCTCACTCTATGGCCAGAGGGTCTTAAAACCCCAATGCACAACACTCATCCAACACCTATGGCCCTTTCATCAAACACACACACACATTCCACACTTTGCATACAGTAAGGGCTATTCACCTATGGGAGGCACATCAGGCAAGACCATGGCTGCATACAGTAAGGGCTATTCACCTATGGGAGGCACATCAGGCAAGAACATGGCTGTATATTTACTCAGATGCTGTCCTTTTTCTTGCAGGCCAAGCTGGCGCATAATAGGAGACAGCAGCAACGGACAGGTGGAGGGCGGCCTCAGCTGCAACCCCTCAGCGATCTTGAGGAGCACGTCCACAGGATTGTGGCAAGCCGGGTGATCGGTCCCGTCGCCACTGGAGACGCCGACCCCGTTCTGGACAGCAATGGTAAGGTCATCACCTTTTTGTCCTCTGTCCTTCCACTTGTCCCTCACAACACCAGCCTTTGACACTTTCAATCCAACTTGCTAACTCGCTGCACTTATTCCTCCCTTACTGCCACCCTGTCCTCACGCTAAAGCCACTCTTGTACCTCCCTGCTTTCAGATGGTGATTCACCAGCTGAGGAGACGGGCCCTGAAGCTGCCAGTGGGAGTGAAGCTGCAGCCAAGGAGGAAGAGGAAGCCGGAGCATCAGTGCCACCCTCTCCCGAGGAAGCCCATGCCCACACTGGGAACACGCCTTCCCTGGAGGGGAGCAGGGGGGAAGGGTCTGATGAGGGTGAAGCTCCAGGACCCAGCGGGCTGCAGCAATGCCATGGGGGTAGGGAAGAACGGGGGCCTTCTCCCCAGAGGGAGAGTATGCCAGCGACTCCTACTGCAATGGATGCAGAGGAGGAGCGACTGATCGTAGAAATGAACACCCAGGCGGTGGGCATGCACACTGAGCTCATGGGTGCAGTGGGAAGGGTGCCCGAATGCATTGAGTCACTGGCAAGGAGTGTGGAGCACTTCGCTGTAGCACAGGCGGATGCCACACTAAAGCTTAGTGCTGCAATTCAGTCACTGACTGCCGTGATCCCATCTCTGACTGCTCTCATGCAGACTCAGATTGAGGCCACGCGAGCACTGACTGCTGCCAACCTCGATGGTTCGTTCACATGTCCCCGGGGCTCTCACCGCGCCACAGCAGGCCAGCAATCTGTGCTCCAGCAGATTGCTCCGGATGCTGAACTGCTGCCCCGTGGGAGTGCCAGTGTGTCGGTCGAGCAGGGAGTTGCTGTCCTCTCTCATGATGACAGCATTCCTGCTGCCAACACTGTCACTTCTCCACTGCACTTGCCACCGCCTGTAGGACAGACTGCTGCCGCCCATGCAGAGTTGGTGCAGTCTGCAGCCGGGCCCTCCAGGCCCAGAACTGGTCAAGGCCGTCCTTCAGGGGCATCTGCAGTGTCAGGGTCTGACAATCAGCAGCCTTCCACCAGCCTTGCTGCAGCCACTGAGGTCCCATTACGGAGGAGCAGTAGGGTTAGAAGGGGGGAAGTGCGCAAGGGAAGGAGATCACCCTCGAAGGGCAAAAAGTAGGAGGTGTGACAAAATGCTGGTCATTTTTTTATTAAAGGCCGAGGTTCGTGGTCCAACTTTTGTCTAGTGTTTTGGACATTATCTCCAGGTTGTGAGAACCAGTTATGTTAATGACTGTTTTTTTGTGTTTATTTCTATGAGTTTGTCATGAGGAAATGACACACACAGAGTTTGTAAAATAAATAAGTTTTTGTATTCAAAATATACATGTTTGGTGTTTGGAATCATTGGTGCCTTGGCCGGCTTAGGGGTTGCGTGCTGGGTTCATTGATGTTGTTAGCAATGGCAGAAGCCATTTCCACAGCAGGGGCCCTAGAAGCGGCTTGCTATCAGCCGTTGACGGACGGCCCTTGCAGTTTCACCATTGTGGGCCGCCCTCCCGCCCTCCCGCCTTGGTGCTGCTGATGATCATCCTCCTCGTCCTCTTCCTCCTCTTCCTCCTCCTCCTCTGGTGGTGCTCCAAGGCCTGGTGGCATTGGCTGGGTCCTGACGATTGCCATGTTATGCAACATGCAGCACACAACTACGAAGTTGGATACTCGCTCAGGCGAGCACTGCAGGGCTCCTCCAGAATGGTCGAGACAGCGGAACCATTGCTTCAGCACGCCGATTGTGCGCTCAATGATGTTCCTGGTAGCTTGATGGCTCTCGTTGTACCGCAGCTCAGCAGGGGTGTTGGGCGTACGGAGCGGTGTCATCAGCCAGGTGCTCAATGGATACCCCTTGTCCCCGAGAAGCCAACCAGCTGGCTGATGCGGTGCCTCGAAAAGTTCTGCCACAGTAGTCTGGCGCAGGATGAAAGCATCGTGGCAGCTGCCAGGATAGTGGGCATTGACAGCGAGTATCAGCTGTCTGTGGTCACAGACCAACTGAACATTCAAGGAATGGAACCCCTTTCTGTTCCGGAATTCCTCGGCATTCTCATGTGGAGCATGCAAAGCCACATGCGTGCAGTCAATGGCGCCCTGCACCATGGGGAAGCCCACTATCCTCGCAAAGCCCAGAGCGCGGTCACGCTGCTTGTCTGGGGTCATGGGGAAAGAGATGAACTCTCGTCTCCTTTTAAAGAGGGCATTTGTGACCTGCCGGATGCAGCAATGCACCGCGAACTGGGAGATATTGGCGAGGTCCCCAGCAGCAGCTTGAAATGAGCCAGTAGCATAGAAGTTGAGAGCCACTGTGACCTTCACTGCCACCGACAGAGACGTCCTGGACCTCAGTTGAGGCTGCAGATCTGGCTGCAGCAGGTGGCAGAGCTCAGTGACCACCTCCTTGCTGAATCGCAGCCTTCGCAAACACAGCTCCTCAGACATATGAATGTAGGAGAGCTGTTCACGATATACCCTGGGAGGGTAAGCTCTCCTGTACAGATGCCTGTTGGCCCTCCTCCGTCTGGCCATCATTGCCACTCTCTCTCTGCGTCTCTGTGTCCTCCGATTCAGCTGGAGCAGGACGACGCCCCCATTCAGTGCAGCCCCCATAGTCTCTTTGCAAGCAAAGTTATGAAGGACAGCAACCAAAGTACCAGCGAAGTTAGGATCAGTAGGCAAAACTACCTCACAAAGCGTTGACTCAATGCAGAAGTCTCTCTTTCTCTCTCTCCGAATCTCTCTCTCTCTCTCAGAACGAGTGGTGCAAAAATGTCAACCACAGAAAAAGACAGGAAGAGGCCCCCTTTAAATAGCGCCCCCCCCCCAGCCCCACAGCGATTGATAGCGTTCCAGTCTTCCGGTCGTTGGATGCGCCAGGCGGTAAGGCAGGGGGCGCCACTCAATTTCCGCTCCGGGGCGCCACAAGGGCGTTGCACCATGGAATGACGTCACAATCTGCGCACGCAGGTGGTCGTGGCGGTAAAGTTTAGCGCCGCCGCACAATGTCTAGTTAAGTTCCCGAGCGGCGCAAACATCGCTGCGCCCGGGCGCGAGCGGCTTTGCGCCCCATTAGCGCCCTCTTAAGGCGCTAACGGGAGGCGCAACCAACTGAATTTTTCCCCCTTATTGTCCAAGGAGTGTGTGGCCTCCTTATTCTCCCTACCAAAATGCACCACCTCACACTTATCTATACTGAAACTCAATTGCCAATTACACGGCCATTTTGCAAGTTTATTAATGTCTTCTTGTATTTTGTCTCAGTCCTCCTTAGTATTAACTACACCCGCTGTTGGTTATGTCAAGATTTTACGTCATTAGTTAATAATTCCTGGGCCAGGTTACAAATAGACTTCCCTCTTAATCAATCGAGTTGTCAAAGCACTTTATCTTCTTCCATTTTTTTTAGACATCCAATTAACTGCAGCCAAAATTTCCTTGTACAAAGTTGGTAGAGTATTAGCACTCAATTTTGAAAACAAATGGCCAGAAAGGTACTTTGAGTTCAGTCTCGTGATTGAAGAAATAGCCCTTTGAACAAGGAGCTGTTGTTGGCGGGGGGGGGGAGGTAGTGTTGGCTGCATTGAACTTGACGACTGTTCACTTGCATATGATGCTGAAAAAGCCTCGGAGGTTGCTCAGCCTTATTAAGAGTGGCATTGGCAGAATGTTCGGGACAGGATGCCAGTGACCATCTTGGCTGAGGTATGGCGTACAGCAGCAGAGGGTGACCTAACGGGCGAAAGAAAATAAAATAATAACGAGAGAACATAAACCAATAATGAGATGAAAGAAAGGATGACCTTGCACTTCTACAGCGCCTTTCACGACCTCAGGACCTCCCAAACTGCTTTACAACCAATGAAGTACTTTTTGAAGTGTAGTCTCTGTTGTAATGTAGGAAACGTGGCAGCCAATTTGCGCACAGCAAGCTCCCACAAATAGCAATGTGATAACAACCAGATAATCTGTTTTTAGTGAAGTTAGTTGAGGGATAAATATTGGTCAGGACTCCGGGGATAACTCCCCCGCTCTAATTCAAAATATTGCCAATGGAAACTCTTGAATGGGCCTCAGTTTAACATCCAAATTTAGGCAGGACAGGAGTGACTCTCTCCTCGAATTTATTGATGGATTACCATGACATGGCTACGGTTTAACGTCTCCTCCGAAAGACGGCACCCCCTCAGTACGGCACTGGGAGTGTCAGCCTAGATTTTTGTGCTCGGGTTTCATGGCGTGGGGACTCGAACCCACAACTATTCTGACTCAGAGGTGGGGGGTGCTGCCCACTGAGCCACTGGCTGGCACACAAAGTTTTGATAGGCAGGTGATTAGCACCCAAATCTTCACCATGATACTAAGCTCTCAGTTCAGCCAATATATTTCCCCTCACATTTTCCCTCACAGGTCAAACTGTGGTCAGCTGAAAATGATAAAAGTTCGACTTTATCGGCAACGTATGTTCTGTTAAGATGAAGCGTTTCGCCAATCCAATTAACATAGTGTGTGGAGAAACACTTACAGTCCTCAGTAACATTCTCTAATGTCTGTGTAAACGCAAATATTAATTAGATTACTGGGTACATATTTAGAACAGAATTTTAGTCATCAGTAGAGTTGCAGCCCTCCTTTCTTCGTTCTTTAATGGGAATACATTATTAACAGAAATTAAAATGTCAGTACACGCTCTGTGTAATAAGTCATCTTTATAATTTAATATTTAACCAGCAATTCAAACATTCTTGGAATCTGTACTGTCAACAACTGTTGTTATAAAAGATTATGTTTACGCTGTTTGAAATGTTGTGCCCTGCACTGCGACAGCTGTCTTTGTTAAGCTTTGCAAGGTAGTTTCAAGGGATTGTCTATAATTCACATGGACCTTCAGAAAGTCTATTAAATTCAGCAATTTTCCTCTCGGCTATTAGACAAAGAGAAGTGTTGGCTTGACTGCGCTAAGAGGAAGTGTTGTTTAACAATATTGCAATGGACAGCGTACATACAGCTGAGGATCAGTAACCTGAGATTGTGGAGGGAATTAAAAAGACCTATTGGAAGGCCAAATTTCTGCGACTGAATTCGGGTTCCCGACTCTGGTTGGCCATATTCCGGGAGGTGTCATCGCGTGACCTCTCGCCTCCAGCCGCCCCGCCCCCACGCTCCCGCCATTGGTCGCCCAACACGCCTATACTCCCACACCACTCGGAAAGCGAACAGACTCTTCATTACCTGATTGGATGATTTTTGACCGTCAAACAGCCTTTCATAGAATCATAGAAATTTACGGCACAGAAGGAGGCCATTCGGCCCATCGTGCCTGTGCCGGCCGACAAAGAGCTATCTAGCCTAATCCCACTCTCCAGCTCTTGGTCCATAGCCCTGTAGGTTACGGCACTTCAAGTGCATATCCAAGTACTTTTTAAATGTGATGAGGATTTCTACCTCTACAACCCTTTCAGGCAGTGAGTTCCAGACCCCCACCACCCTCTGGGGGAAAAAAGTTCTTCTCAACTCCCCTCTAATCCTTCTACCAATTACTTTAAATCTGTCCCCTGGTTATTGACTTCTCTGCTAAGGGAACTAGGTGCTTCCTATCTACTCTATCTGGGCCCCTCATAAATTTATACACCTCAATTAAATCTCCCCTCAGCCTCCTCTGCTCCAAAGAAAACAACCCCAGCCTTTTTACGGCATCTCAGAGTTTTTTATAATTAATATCCCTAATAAATATAACTTTTAATATCCCTATGATTATTCTCCCGTGTGTTGTTCGCTGCATTGTCCTGGAGATTAGTTTTTAATTCCTGGAGACTCCTGGGCGATCCTGGCGGGTTGGCAGGCCTGGTCTGAATGGAAGTGCTAAGAGTGCTCAATACCCACTGAAACAAAACCTGCCACGATATTAGCATGACAAAGTAAAATGTTCAGCATCTTCCAAGGCAACCAGACACCACAACATTGAAAGCAAAGTCTGCGAGGCTCCACTTCAGGACATGAGCACGTAAGCGAGGCCGACACGACAGTGCAGTGCCGAGGGTAGTGCTATGTCATCTGAGGTGGTTACCCTTGGATAAGGTGTTAAACCAAGGCCCCAGCCTGCCTGTTCAAGTGGATGCAAAAGATCCCATTGCACTCTTTGAAGAAGAGCATGAAGTCCTCCCAATGACCTCCCTCAAGCAACACCACCAGAGGAGGTTAACTGGTCGTAAAACTCATTTACTCTTTGTGGGATCTTGTTGTGTGAAAAATGGCACACTGCATGAGCCTACATAACAGCAGTGACTGGACTTCTACGTGGTTGTACATGAAGCGCTTTGTGACGTTTCAGAGAAATATGATAATGCGCTACAAGTCTTTTTCTATACTGCCATCAGCAGTTTGAGTGGACTTGCCTCATAGCTGTGTGCTGCCTTTATATTCAAGGTGGCTGGCAGATAGATGGAGAATATGGTCACTCTTCACTTCAAGGCATGCTGAGTATGGGATCTTGGGTCCAACCAGCACTGAGAATACTAACTCGTAAACATAGAAGGATGCAATTCTGGCCTCTTGCTCATCCTCGATTCTCATCGCTCCACCATTGGCGGCCGTGCCTTCAGCTGTCTGGGCCCTAAGCCCTGGAATTCCCTCCCTAAACCTCTCTGCCTCTCTCTCCTCCTTTAAGATGCTCCTTAAACCCTACCTCTTTGACCAAGCTTTTGGTCACCTGCCCTAATATCTCCTCATGTGGCTCGGTGTCAAATTTTGTTTGATAATCGCTCCTGTGAAGCGCCTTGGGAAGTTTTTACTACATTAAAGGCGCTATATAAATACAAATAAAAACAGAAAATGCTGGAAATACTCAGCAGGTCAGGCAGCCTCCGTGGAGAGAGAAACAGAGTTAACGTTTCAGGTCGATGGCCTTTTGTCAGAACTGGAGAAAGTTAGAGATGCGACAGGTTTTTAAGCAAGTGTAGGGGCAGGGAAAGGGGGGAGGGGAGGATAGAACAAAAGGGAAGGTCTGTGATAGGATGGAAGGCAGGAGAGATTAAATGACAAAAGGAACAGAAAATGCTGGAAATACTCAGCAGGTCAGGCAGCATCTGCGGAGAGAGAAACAGAGTTAACGTTTCAGGTCGATGATCTTCCGTCAGAACTGGAAAAATATACATTTAAAGTATATAAATGCAAATTGCTGTTGTTTGCAAAGGGACAGGCAGCATTCAGAAGCTCATCTTGGTTCATGAAGTTATGCGGACAGCCTTAAAATTAGCCAATGGCTGCTGGGAAAATGCCAGCATCAGGGTTTGATCACCAACCAATTTAATAAAGCTTTCTTCTCTCTGGCTTTGTGATGAATTGGCTGCAGTGTTGGCTTGACAATGGAGGGCTTCCTGACCCAAACTTCACTTCATTGTTGCTGCTCTCTGGAAAATACGCACCCAGCCAGCTCAGTCGAGGGTTGAACAATCACAAGCTGGCCACGTTTCAGCTGACAGGAAATCATTGGGTTCATGGTTACTAGACCAGCAGTCCCGGAGGTTTGAGTAGTTCAATTCCCACCATGGCAAGTTGGGAAATTGAACTCGGTAAATTTGGTACATTTATGGGCTGGCATCAGATATTTAAAAAATGAGCATAAAATATTCTGAATTGTTGTAAAAACTGAAACTGGTTCACTCATGTTCTTTAGGGAGGGGGGCAGTAATGATGACCATGTAACTACCGGATTGTCGTAAAAACCCATCTGGTTCACTAATGTCCTTTAGAGAAGGAAATCTGCCGTCCTTACCCGGTCTGGCCTATATGTGACTGCAGACCCACAGCAATGTGGTTGACTCTTAACTGCCCCTCTGAAATGGTCTAGCAGGCCACTCGGTTGTATAGGGATGGGCAATAAATGCTGGACTTGCCAGCAACGCCCACATCCCGTGAATGAATAAGAAAAAATTATGATTCCAGTCCCGTGTGATATTCATTGGCTGTAAAGCGCTTTCAGATGTCCTGAGGTCATGAGAGGCGCAATATAAATCCAAGTTTTTCTTTTATATGTCAACGGATGGGTCAGTTTTCAGTTTCCTAACTGATGGCTATGGTCACGTAGGACAAGAGTTATTGCTCAACAAGTGTTCAAAGGTGCAACGCAGCCCAGTTGATGGAAGCAATTAACATAGATCAGTGGGTTGCCAAACGCCCACGTTCACAGCCTGTGGCATTCACAATGGTTCCAAGCCTCTGAGAAGCTAAATACAAACACTCCTGCGGCCTTACATTGATGGCTGCTGATTGGAAACAGCCCAAGCTATTATCTGTAATGGCTCCTTCAGCAGCGAGTCCAGGCGAAAAGACTCTTGCGATGCCACTGTCGCCCACATCCCGAGAAGAAATACAAATAAAGCATCTTGCACTAAGTTCGAATGGTGGGGAGGGAGGATTTCCATGCGTAACGGGCGTGAGGTCGGCCGAGTGGCCCCACTGCCCGCCCAAAGCCGGTGTTGGGGGCACCGAACCTCAACGCACCTTCCGATCTGTGGGCGTCAAACTGTCGTGAAAGGAGCTATATAAATGCAATTTCTTTCTTTCTTTTCATTTAACCATTAAAGGGGCGCTGCTATTAATGTGCTGAATAGCTCCCCATGCAGGGCCACACTTTTTACACAAACACCTGCTTCTTGTGTTTGTATCCAAACCGAAAGAAAGGTTTGTTTCCTAGAATTAAATGGGGCTCAAATAAAGGGGACGTTTCAATGGGAAAGGAGAGAATGGTCATTTGACATAAAGGAAAGGGTACAGAGGGCGAGATGGAGGGAAAGAGAGAGCAAGAGAGGAAGGGAGAGGGAGACTGGGGGAGGGAGGGAGAGCGAAAGAGGAAGGAAGAGCGAGGGAAATAGGGAGGGAGAGCGAGAGGGAAGGAGAGCGAGAGCGGGAAAGAGAGAGGTGGAGGGAGAGCAAGAGAGAGAGAGGAGAGTGCGAGGGGGAGCAAGAGAGACAGAGATCGGGAGGGCGAGCAGGAGGGAGAGGGGGAGGGAGCAAGGGAGGGAGAGTGGGAGGGAATGAGAGAGAAGGGGAGGGAGTGAAAGCGAGAGAGGGGGAGGGAGGGAGAGTGAGAGAGAGGGGGAGGGGGAGAGGGAGAGAGGGGAGAGGGGGAGGGGGAGAGGGAGAGTGAGAGAGGGGAAGGGACGGAGAACGGGAGCAGGGGAGGAGGAGAGAGTGTTAGGGAGGAGAGAGAGGAGGGAGGGAGAGAGAGAGGGGGGGAGGAAGGGAGAGCGAGAGGGAGGGAGAACGAGAACGAGAGAGAGAGAGGAGAGCAAGAGATTACTCACCATCCTCAGTTCTGCAGGTATGGAATTAGCAAAGTAAATTTGAAGAGATTTCAGAGGAGAATCAATTTTTACATAATTGTTCTCACTGAGTCATTGCTACTTTATGTATTTGAATAAATATTTATATACTCTATGGTTTGGACAAAGCAAGCGTGGCTTATGAATTTTTAATAACACACCAAAATGGTCCTAGTTGTGTGAATAAATAGAATGTGCAGCATATTTGTGTTCGCTTATGAGAAAACTCACTTGATGTTGCTAGGTTATTTTCTAATTTATTTTTCAGAAGTCAGTGTTCCCCATGGTGCACCTTTTATTTGGTAAAGACAATGTACTAAACAACCACATTTCTTAGCAAGAGTCTGTTCTCCCTGTATCTCAAAATAAATCTAATTTTATTCGAATTTGCAGGGAGTTTAATCTTATCTCCAACTCCCATCTGGAAGTGGCTTTGCCAAGGAAAGAGGTTATGTTCAATCTGTAGACTAGGAAGAAAGACTTGCATTTCTATAGCATCTTTCACGAGCTAAGAACGTCCCAAAGCGCTCTACAGCCAATTAAGTGCTTTTGAAGGCTCACATTTTCACCTTTGCACCCTCATCATTGGCAGGCTCAAGGGATGACACTGACGAGGTCGTGGGCCTTTACGTGCCCCCGTTACACTTTTGGATCCTTGTCCTCGTCTCCAAATCCTGCTGCACCCCACCCCTGCATGTCCCTTTGTGCGCCCTCTACTCCTCCAATGCTGGCCTATTTCTCGTTGCCACTCCAACACTGGTGCCTGATCAGTCAGCCACTGTGTCCCTCAGCACCTCCACACTGTCACTTCCCTCCTCGCGTTCAAAAGCTTCTCAAAGCTACTTCCAATCCTTCTTAGTTACGGGGGTGGTGCCAGAGGACTGGAGAATTACAATTGTTACACCCTTGTTGAAAAAAAGGTATAAGGATAAACCCAGCAACTACAGGCTAGTCAGTTTAACATTGGTGTTGGGGAAGCTTTTGGAAATGATAATCAGGGACAAAGTTAACAGTCACTTGGGCAAGTGTGGATTAATTAAGGAAAGCCAGCATGGATTTGTTAAAGGCAAATCATGTTTAACTAACTTGATCGAGTTTTTTGATGAGGTAACAGAGAGGGTTGATGAGGGCACTGCAGTTGACGTGGTGTATATGGATTTCCAAAAGGCGTTTGATAAAGTACCAGCAAAGTTGAAGCCCATGGAATAAAAGGAACAGTGGCAGCATGGATACAAAATTGGCTAAGTGACAGGAAACAGAGAGTAGTGGTGAACGGTTGTTTTTCGGACTGGAGGAAGGTATACAGTGGTGTTCCCCAGGGGTCGGTACTAGGACCACTGCTTTTCTTGATATATATTAATGACTTGGACTTGGGAGTACAGGGCACAATTTCAAAATTTGCAGATGACACTAAACTTGGAAGTATAGTGAACACTGAGGAGGATAGTAATAGACTTCAAGAAGACATAGACAGGCTGGTGAAATGGGTGGCCACATGGCAGATGAAATTTATCGTAGAAAAGTGCTACATTTTGGTAGGAAGAACGAGGAAAGGCAATGGCCCAGAAATTGGAGTTCGATGGTTGCCGCGGGGGTAAGGATCCCCCGCGATATCGCACTCCGCGCCTACCTTTATGGTTTTGGCCCACACGCACTTCAGTTCCTGGGCCTCTCCCTGGTGCCGGCGCGCAGTGTGTGCGTGTCCCAGAGGCGCAGTTAATTCGATGCGACCTCTGGGATCACGTGGGCCAGTTAGAGCCAATGGCAGCACAGCATCTTTCATTCATAGTTTTGACAGCAAGGGCTGTCAAAGCTATGAATACAACAAGCCCCCAAAAGAACAGCTAAACCTCAATTAAATTTTAAAAAAAGCCATCACATTAATAAAATAACTATAGTTAAATAAATTAACCACTTTAAACAAAAATTTAAATTTTTGAAAAAATTTAAATTCTTTTTAAAAGTTATAAAAATAAACTTACCTTTCTTTAAAGTCTCTAAAAAAGATAAACCTGTTGAATTTTTTTTTAAATAATACTTAATTAACTACTTACCTTGTTAAAAGGGGGTCTTACGCCTGCTTTCTTTATGTGTAAAATCTTCAACACTTACCTGCGCGCTCAAACCTGAAAAAAACACTAAGTGCGCTGCGTGCACACAACCTGTAGCACGCACGCAGTTCACTTAGGAACCGCCCCCTTCGCAATACCCGAAGTGCCGGTTTCCCGCACATGCGCAGTGCATGCAGGAAACCGGCACTTCGGGACCTAATACGCGAGAGTACACAGTGCGTAATCTCCCGTATTAGGTCTAATTTTCGGGCCAATATAATCTAAAAGCTACAATTCTAAAGGGGGTGCATGAACAGAGAGACCTGGGGGTATATGTGCACAAATCATTGAAGGTGGCAGGGCAAGTTGAAAAAGCAGTTAAAAAAGCATACGGATTCTGGGCTTCATAAATAGAGGCATAGAGTACAAAAGCAAGAAAGTTATGATGAACCTGCATAAAACACTGCTTCAGCTTCAACTGGAGTATTGTGTCGAATTCTGGGCACCGCACTTTAGGAAGGATGTGAAGGCATTAGAGAGGGTGCAGGTACGGATACGGTAGCATAGCGGTTATGTTACTGGACTAGTAATCTAAAGGCCTGGGCTAATGATCTAGAGAGGTGAGTTCAAATCCCACCATGGCAGCTGGAGAATTTAAAATTCACTTAATTAAATAAATCTGGAATAAAAAGCTAGTATCAGTGACCATGAACACCACTGGATTGTTGTAAAAATGTATCTGGTTCACGAATGTCCTTTAGGGAAGGAAATCTGCTGGTCTGGCCTATATGTGCCTCCAGACCCATAGCAATGTGGTTGACTCTTAACTGCCCTCTGAAATGGCCCAGCAAGCCACTCAGTTGCACCAAACTGCTAGCAAAGAAGTACTCCCACTGTGGGAGTACCTCCACCTTATGGACTGCAGCGGTTCAAGAAGGTGGCTCACCACCACCATCTCAAGGGCAATTAGAGATGGGCAATGAATGAATTAAAAAAAAGAAAAGATTTACAAGAATGGTTCCAGGGCTGAGGGACTTCAGTTACGTGGAGAAGCTGGGGTTGTTCTCCTTCGAGCAGAGGAGATTTGATAGAGGTATTCAAAATCATGAGGGGTCTAGATAGAGAGACACTGTTCCCATTGGTGGAAGGATTGAGAACCAGAGGACACAGATTCAAGGTGATTGGCAAAAGAACTAAAGGCGGCATGAGGAAAAACTTTTTTGTGCAGTGACTGGTTAGGATCTGGAATGCACTGCCTGAAAGGGTGGTGGAAGCAGACTCAATCAGGGCTTTCAAAAGGCAGTTGGATAAGTACCTGAAGGAAAAAAAATTGCAGGGCTACAGGGAAAGGGCGGGGGAGTGGGACTAGCTGAAGTGCTCTTGCAGAGAGCCGGCACGGGCTTGACGGGCCAAATGGCCTCCTTCTGTGCTGTAACCATTCTATGATTCTAAGACCTTTCTCTTGGCTTGTACTTTGGCCCTTTCTTAATCTCTCGTTTCCATTCCTCCCTCCTGCGTGTTGTCCATTCATTGTCCACTGCCCTGTTAAGAATTAGGAGCAGGAGTAGGCCATATGGCCCCTCGAGCTTGCTCTGCCATTCAATAAGATCATAGCTGAACTTCTACCTCATCTCCACCTTCCCGCCCGATCCCCAGATCCCCAGATCCCTTGATTCTCTTAGTCTCCAAAAATCATTGATTTTAGTCTTGAATATACTCAATGACTGAGCATGCACAAACTCACAATTCCAAAGCTTCACCACCCTCTGAGTGAAGAAATTCCTCCTCATCTCAGTCCTAAATGGCTGACCCCTTATCCTGAGACTATGCCCCCCTAGTTCCAGACTCTCCAGCCAGGGGGATACAACCTCTCGGCATCTACCCTGTCAATCCCCCTCAGAATTTTATACGTTTCAGTGAGATCACCTCTCATTCTCCTAAACCAGAGTAAAAGCCCATTCTACTCAATCTTTCCTCGTAGGACAACCCTCTCCTCCCAGGAATCAATGTAGCTGGTAGTCTTAAGGGTATGTTGTAATTAAAGGATGGGCAATACAAATATCTGAAAGTAAACTTTTACAGAACTACTTAGCTGGTAATTTCAGGAGCTTGGCTTATTTCTGGCCATTCATTTCCACTATTCCTTGGATTGCCTTTTAATTAACAAAACTGGGAATAGTTCATGCTGTTCCCCTCCCCCTGTGTGATGACTATCATTGTGCTCTTCTCTATTTACTAACTCATGCATTAGATTCTTTGTGTTTGCCATCACTTTGCCCAAATATTTAATCTGAAAGCGAAACTGGAAATTGCAGCAGGGCCATTTCATTCATCAAAGAGCTGGGACTCTTTGCATTGTCTTTGGGGGAGGGCTGCAATAACTTGGAGTTGTTTGCCCTTGTCTGTCATGCTTTGTGTTGAAGTTTGCAGAAGGAGAGCGATGGCCTGTATCAAAAAATGAGTTCAGACTCCTGCCCAAAGTCATTCAGGTCATGGGGCCCTGTCTCTGTGCCAAGTATTCAAGGGAAGAGGTAGAGCGAAGGGGAACGGTTTCAATAGAAGATGTGTAATAAATCTGCTGCTCGGGAACCTGCTGTGCCTGTTGCCGGTTCACACTTTTACTGGATCCTTGGGATTGCAGCTCCAGAGAGAATCCTGGAAATTGGCAATCAGGATCCCGGTTTCTAGGACGTTCGAGCTGGAAAAAGTCATGAGCCGATGACAATTCTCCCTTAATAGAAAATGGCAATCCTGCTAAAGTGACACCTCATAAAAATACGTAGGGACAGGGGTATCCCATTCCGCATCTTCTGGCAATGTCCTAAATCTGACCCCATTCTGAACAGATGTCATGGAGAGGCTGTCTGGAATGACTGGGGAAAACAGTGCTCTCATTCCAAAGGTCCCACTCTTCCATTCATCGTTGAATCCCGCACAATAGATCACTGCTTAGTATAACCAAGAATAGCCAGGCAAGTGCACTTCTCAACAGCATGAAGAATAAAAGCCTAGCTCATAGATAAGGGAAGAAATGCTAGCTGTCATGAATAAATATGGAATGGGGAGAAGGATGAGGTATGTGATTAAAATTGCATCAAGGTCTCAATGCTTTAAAATTAGGCTATTCTAATGTTAGTGCAAGAAAGACTTTAATTTACACAGCACTTTATCATGTGTCTCCACATCATTTCCCACATTACAACAGTGGCTACATTCCAAAAAAGTACTTCATTGGCTGTAAAGTGCTTTGAGACGTCCGGTGGTCGTGAAAGGTGCTATATAAATGTAAGTCTTTCTTTTCTCTCACAACCATCCCAATGAAATGCACTGGCATTTAGGAAGGACGTAAAGGCTTTGGAGAGGGTACAGAAGAGATTTACTGGAATGGTTCCAGGAATGAGGGATTACAGTTACGTGGATAGACTGGAGAAGCTGGGGTTGTTTTCCTTAGAGCAGAGAAGGCTAAGAGGAAATTTGATAGAGGCCTTTTAAAATCATGAAGGGTTTAGATAGAGTAAATAAAGAGAAACTGTTTCCAATGGCTGAAGGGTCGATAACCAGAGGACACAGATTTAAGGTGATTGGCAAAAGAACCAGAGGTGACATGAGGAAAAACATTTTTACACAATTGGGCCAGAAATTCGGGTCTCCACGGGTGAGTACGCGCTGGGTACTCACCCGCAGATCCAGCGATAGTGCCGGTTTCGCGCTTGCACTGCGCATGCGCTGGAAACTGGAACTTCCGTTCCCTTGAAGGAAGGGGTTCAGAGGTCGAACGCGTGCACCGGAGAGGCAGCGCGCACGCATCGGACTTCAGCTTTTTTTACAGGTTTCTCCGTGCGGTTAAGTCCCTAGCAGCTGCGCGGGGATAAAGCAGGCGCAAGGCCTGCTTTTAACAAGGTAAGTGGTGAATTAAGTAAAATTTAAAAAAATTTTCCACAGGTTTATTATTTTTAAATACTTTAAAGAAAGGTAAGTTTATTTTTAGCCCTGTTAAAATCTGTAATTAATTTTTTCAAAAATTTAAATTATTGTTTAAAATAGTTATTTTATGTAATTTATAGTTATTTTAAAAATGTGATGTTTTTTAAAAAAAATATTTGAAGTTTTAGTTAGGTTTTAGGGCCGATCTCTATTCATAGATTTGACAGGTCTTCCTGTCAAATCTCTGAATGGAGATTCCCTGCTCCGATTGGCTCCCCGTGGACCACGTGATCCCAGGGGACGCTTCAAACTAACTGCGCCCCTGGGATACGCGAGCACTGCGCGCCGGCAGCTGGAGGAGGCCCAGGATCGGAATCCCACGCAGGCCCACAGCACAACGGCAGGCGCGCTATGTAAGTGCAGGTCGGGGGCTTGCACCCGCGGGAAGCCTCCGACCCGAATTTCTGGGCCAATGAGTGGTTAGGATTTGGAATGGACTGCCTGATAGGGCGGTGGAAACAGATTCAATAGTAGCCTTCAAAAGGGAATTGGATAAATACTTGAAGGAGAAAAAATTGCAGGGATATGGGGAAAGAGCGGGAGAGTGGGACTAACTGGATTGCTCTTCGAAAGAGCCGGCGCAGACTCGATGGGCCGAATGGTCTCCTTCTGAGCTGTACTATTCCATGATTCTATGACAGTTGCAGCTATTAAGTGGGTATATACAGTCGGCATTTTCCGCACACAACAAACAACTGTGCGATGAATGACCAGTTAACCTCTTTTTGATAGTGTTGCTTGAAGAAAGAATGTTGGCTCAGACATCGGGAGAACTCCCTTTTATGTCGTAACATGGGGGTCTTTAGCCTCCACCTGGACCCTCATGGAAGACAGACGGGACCTCGGATTCACAACTCATCTGAAGAGTTGCATCTTCAACACTGTGGCACTCCCTCGGTACGGCACTGACTTGCCAGCTCGATCCCTAGAGTTGAACCTGAGCCCCTTGCTCTGGAATGAGATCAGTCCTAGTTTTAATCATAAGAGATAAACATGATAGCCTAAATTTTCCAAGTGTGGGCCGGCGGTAAAGTATCTCACTGCCACCAGCGTGCAGCCGATATTTTTCCGATATGTGTTGGCGATGGACACAGGAAATTTAGCGCTCGATCTTTTTACAAATCGTTTTGGCTCGGTCAAAATGGGTGAAAGTAATTTGGTTTCTGTAAATTGCTAACTGCAAGGGTTTTCTCCAGTTTCTTTCTGTGTCTATCTCTGCCGGATGCATTGCAGCAACTCGCCAAGACTTCTTCAGCAGCACCTGCCGAACCCTCGACCTCCACCACCTAGAAGACAAGGGCAGCAGGTGCATGGGAACACCACCACCTCCCATTTCCCCTCCAAGCCACAACAACAGCAAAGTGCATTTATATAGAGCCTTTAATGTAGTAAAATGTCCCAAGGTGCTTCACAGGAGAGATAATCAAGCAAAATTTGACACTGAGCCACATAAGGAGCTAATAGGGGAGTAAGAGTAGGTTTTAATGAGTGTCAAAAAGGAGGAGAGAGAGGCAGATTGGTGGAGAGGTTTAGGGAGAGAATTACGGAGCTTAGGCCCTAGGCAGCTGAAGGCACGGCCGCCAGTGGTGGAGCGATTAAAATCGGGGATACGCAAGAGGCCAGAATTGGAGGAGTGCCGAAATCACGGAGGGTTGTAGGGCAGAAGGAGGTTACAGAGAGAGGGAGGAGTGAGGCCATGGAGGGATTGAAAATACGAATGAGAATTTTATACTCACACACCATCCTGAGTTGGAAATATATCGATCGTTCCGTCGTCGTCGCTTGGTCAAAATCCTGGAACTCCCTCCCTAACAGCACTGTGGGAGCACCTTCACCACACGGACTGCAGCGGTTCAAGAAGGTGACTCAATACCACCTTCTCAAGGGGCACTAGGGATGGGCAATAAATGCCAGCCTTGCCAGCGATGCCCACATTCCTTGAGTATAGAAGGGTTGATCTAATTGAGGTGTGTAAGATGATTAAAGGACATGATAGGGTAAATAGAGAGAAACGACTTACTTTGCGGGGGGGGGGGGGGGGGGGGGGAGTCCAGAACAAGGGGGCATAACCTTAAAATTAGAGCCAGTCCATTCAGAGGTGATGTCATTAAGCACTTCTGCACACAAAGAGTGGTGGAAATCTGGAACTCTCTCCCCCAAAAAGAGGCTGGGGGGTGGGGGGGGGCTCAATTGAAAATATCAAAACTGAGATTGATAGATATTTGTTAAGCAAGGGTATTAAGGGTTATGAAACCAAGGCGGGTAGATGGAGTTAAGATACAGACCAGCAGTGATCAAATTGAATGGCAGAACAGGCTCGAGGGGCTGAATGGCCTTCTCCTGTTCCTATGGTTCCGAAAGAGAAAATCGCCCTGCTCTAGCAGAGTGCAACGCAATGTTAAGTTGCACTCAAAGTTTGTTCCTGGTTGCGAACACTTTGGATTGCCCCAGTAATTGTTGGACTTTGCTGATTTAAGCAATGGATGCTCTATAACTGATGGCTATGGCCACTGATGACAAGAGCTGTTGCTCCACAAGTGTTCGAAGGTGCACCGCAGCCCAGTTAATGGAAGCAATTAACATAGATCAGTGGGTTGCCAAACGCCCACGTTCACAGCCTGTGGCATTCACCAACAGCTCCCGGCCTCTGAGAAGTTAAATACGAACACTCCTGCGGCCTCACATTGATGGCTGCTGATTGGAAACAGCCCAAGCCATTATCAGCAGCGGCTCCTTCAGCAGCGAGTCCAGCCAGAAGGACTCCTGCAGTTTGGCGTCTCCTGGAGACGTGTGAATTGCTTCATTCTGGCCTCAGAGGCATTTCTCTAAAGCCAACGCCGCCAACAAAAACGGATTAACTCTGGTCTCATTGCTGTTTAGGGGACCTTGCTGTGCACTAATTGAGTGCCGCCTTTCCTCTATAAACAACAGCGACGACACGTGAAAAGTAATTCATTCATTATGAAGCACTTTGGGGTGTATTAAAGAGACTCTCTGAGAGCAAATTCTTTCTTTCGTCTTTTATTGATAGTTCTGCAACCAGAATTTGGACATAAATAGAACTATTTCTCACTCCCTTTAGTTTAGTTTATGCAGTACCATTGCACATACAAGTTGTTGCATTGAGGACAAGGTACTTTTAAAAGCTTCTGTATAACTTTACCTGTTAGCAATAAATAGCGTTAATGTTTTTTTAGCCTCAGCCATACGATTTGTCAGCATTATGTTTTCAGCCATGGAGAGAGCTGGAGGACAGGGTGGGTAAAGGGGCATTCTCCCCCGTGTCCTGGGCCAGCGGTTATCCCTCAACCAACATCATTAAACAGACTATCTGATCATTATCACATTGCTGTTTATGGGGCCTTGCTGTGCACAAATTGGCTGTTGCGTTTCCTACATTACAACAGTGACTACACTTCAAAAGTACTTCTTTGACTGTAAATTGGCTTTGGGACATCCTGAGGTCATGAAAGAGCTATATAAATGCAAGTTCTTTCGTTCTAAAGCCGCACTCTTTACAGTGTATACTCCAATGGCATAACAGTTTATTGTTTGTCTTGTGGCAGCACTATCCTGGATAACTCAACCACAAGGTTAAGTTTCAATTGATGGGAAGATTGTCTACGGACATGTACTTTTAGCATTGAGCATGAGTGAAAGGTACTGGGAAGTAGCTAGAGTTGTATTGGCCACAACCTTCTGATTCAGGCTAGCGTTCCATCAACTGAGTCAAGCTGACCTCAGTACAATGGAGCTCATACGATTAGCATTATTAACAAGGTATAAATTGGGCAAATATGGTCTTTAAATTTAAGAAGGGGTTCGGTAGGGTAGACGTACAGAAGATGTTTCCACTCGTGGAGGGTGTCCAAAACTAGAGGTCATTAATATAAGATAGTCACTAAAAAATCTAATAAAGAGTTTAGGAGAAACTTCTTAACCCAGAGAGTGGTGAGAATGTGGAACTCGCTACCACAGGGAGTGGTTGAGACGAATAGCATAGATGCATTTTAGGGGAAGCTAGATAAGTATATGAGGGAGAAAGGAATAGAAGGATAGGCTGATAGGTGAGATGAAGTAGGGTGGGAGGAGGCTCGTGTGGAGTATAAACACCGGCATGGACCAGTTGGGCCGAATGGCCTGTTTCTGTGCCGTAAATTCTATGCTATTTCATGAGTAGCTGAGGCTTGGAAATAGGAATTTGCTTGACGATAAAAAGACCGAGGTCCTCTAGTTCACCTTCTACCATCCTGATAGTCACATGATACAACCATAATGGAGTTGTTGACCAATCATAGCACTCAATCGCTTATCAATTAATCTACAGCAGATGCAGTCATGAGGCGAGGAAAAACCCCAGTGGTTGAGAGCTTAGGTCCAAAGTCACCTGTTCCTCCCGAGCACGCTACACTCACCACACGTCATGTCTCAAATTACTCAGAGACTGCATCCCAAAATGTTATTTTCTGGAAGAAATCTATCTAATTTTGCATTTGAATAAATCGATACTTAACTACTTCCACCGTCTCCCTAGGGGGCCTCTTCCATAGATTGACCACTCAAATATTGTTTCCGCAGATTAGTTTTGAATTAAAGCGCAGGCCGTGCCCGTTGGTTCCAACGTTCTGCGTTGATTGAAACAAAAATGGACAAACAGTTGAAGTTGAGGATGTGGCCGGGTGATGGGAGAGAGAGCAGGGTAGTGGGGTTAATTCTGAATTGCTCCAGTAAAGAGCCAGGACAAACACAATGAGCTGAATGACCTCCTTCGGTGCTGTAAACCTCTACGGTTCCATTATAACCCGATAAACAGTCTATTAAATTGGTGCCTGCTAATTCAATGCAGTGCTGCATTGCAATTCATAACCACGACCTTGGAGATGTATTTAAGCTTCCATCACTTGTCTGCTATTCAAGTTACACTTATTCATTAAAGAAGGATTGCAGACAATAAATAGACTGAAAGCAGCTCCCATTCAAACCTCCAGATTCTAGCAAAATTCTCCGTGTGCAGGACCCCTCCTTGCAAAGATCGCCCACTCCAGCAGACACATGCACAGACATCGACGTACTCCATCTGTCCTAAATTGTAAAGGACTCTATCAGCGACAAGAAAGAAAGCAGAGCTATCATTGCAGCAAATATCTGACTGAAAGTCACCCAATTCCAAAAGATGTTGAGCACCAGCCATGGCTCAGTGGGTAGTACCCTCATCCCTGAGTCAGAAGGTTCGTGGGTTCACATCTCACTCCAGTGCCTTGAGCACAAAATCTAGGCTGACACTCCCAGTGCAGTGCTGAGGGAGTGCTGCACTGTCGGAGGGGCAGCACTGAGGGAGCGCCGTACCTTCGGAGGGGCAGTACTGAGGGAGTGCTGCACTGTCGGAGGTGTGTCTTTCGGATAAGACGTTAAACTGAGGCCCCGTCTGCCCTCTCAAGTGGACGTAAAAGATCCCATGGCCACTATTCGAAGAAGAGTAGGGGAGTTCTCCCCGATGTCCTGGGCCAATATTTATCCCTCAATCAACATCACTAAAACAGATTATCTGGTCATTATCACATTGCTTTTTGTGGGAGCTTGCTGTGCGCAAGTTGGCTGCCGTGTTTCCTACATTACAACAGTGACTACACTTCAAAGAGTACTTCATTGGCTGTATAGCGCTTTGGGACGTCCGGTGGTCGTGAAAGGCGTTATATAATGCAAGTCTTTCTTTGTTTATAAACCGTCCCCTGGGATATCATGAAAGGAATAGAAGGATATGCTGATAGGGTGAGATGAAGATAAAAAAGAAAGAAAGACTTGCATTTCTATAGCACATTTCATGACCACCGGACGTCCCAGAGTGCTTTACAGCCAATGAAGTACTTTTTGAAGTGTAGTCACTGTTGTAATGTGGGAAACGCAGCAGCCAATTTGCGCACAGCAAGCTCCCACAAACAGCAATGTGATAATGACCAGATCATCTGTTTTTTTGTTTTAATGTAGGTTGAGGGATAAATATTGGCCCAGACACTGGGGATAACTCCCCTGCTCTTCTTCGAAATAGTGGCCGTGGGATCTTTTATGTCCACCTGAGAGGGCAGACGGGGCCTCGATTTAACGTCTCATCCGAAAGACGGCACCTCCGACAGTGCAGCACTCCCTCAGCACTGCACTGGAGTGAAGAGGGGTGGGAGGAGGTTCGAGTGGAGCATAAATACCGGCATGGACCAGTTGGGCCGAATGGCCTGTCTGTGTGCTGTACCTTCTATGCGATTCTATGTAATGTAATGAAACAAGTCCGCCTGATCAAATTACGTGTTCCAAATCTGCAACAAAGATAAAAGGGGTTCTCAAGGTAAAGATCAAGGGAGAACGATTACTGAGATTGATTCTGTACAGACTGTTAATGAGACTATGAGCCAGTTGGTTGTGAAAGTTTCACCAATAATGTTGGGGAAAGCCTGAAAGGGCCAGCATTGCTATATTTGGCAGGTTAGATTTCCATGTGAAAGAACAGGAAGCTTGCAATAGTCTCCCTCAGATAAAGAAGATGTGTACGGCATTAAGTCTGAAAAAAGTTTTTTTTACAAGGACAAGCGTTAATGATTCAATTAATTATTACAAGGAACAAAATGAGTATTGAGTGCGTGTCCTTCGAGCCATAATCCCATTCTCCCCATGCATTCCTTTCATGTATTCTTTTCCTTATTATTTTTTTAATGGAAATACATGTTGTGAAACAGCCTGAATCATCTGTGTAAGGGCTGTGCTTGGGAACCATACCAAAATCTGTTTGGCAAAGGTTGTGTTTTAGGCTCCTCTATTAATGATTGAGTCAGAACCATTGCACGCCAGGTCCGGGGAGTGTTTGTGGTGCATCGGAGTACAGGGAAAGAAAGAACTTGCATTTATATAGCGCCTTTCACGACCTCAGGACGTCCCACAGCCAATTAAGTTGAAGCCACTGTTGTACTGTAGGAAACGCGGCAGCCAATTTGTGCACAGCAAGCTCCCACAAATAGCAACCAGATAATGCGCAGATAATCTGTTTTTTAGTGATGTTGCTGGAGGGATTAATATTGGCCCCAGGATACCGGGGAGAACTCCCCCTGCTCTTCTTCAAAATAGTGCCACGGGATCTTTTACATCCATCTGAGAGAGCAGACGGGGCCTCGGTTTAACGTCAGATCCGAAAAACGGCACCTCCGACGGTGCAGCACTCCCTCAGTACTGGCACTGGGAGTGTCAGCCTGGATTGTGCGCTCTGGAGTGGGACTTGAACCCACAACCTTCTGATTTGGATACGATGAGTGCCAACACTGAGCCATGGCATGACACAGCTAAAAGTATTGGATAACGAAGATTTAAGCCTTTTCAGTTCAGTAACATTAAATGATTCTTAGCTATTTATAATTATTTTATTACAGGATTTTGGCAAATGCAGATATTAACATTATACGTGCGGTTCTTATTTTCTCACTAACTGCTCGTTGACCTGTCTCTGGGATATCAATGCAAACTTTATTAATGTCATTTCAGTATATCTTTCAGTTTTGCTTATTTACTAGCAGTCTCATCTCTAGACCAGAAGGTAGTCGGGGTTTGAAATTACAGTACAGGCTGATGCTTCCGTGCAGCAGTGAGAGAATGCTCCGTTGTCAGAGGTACCATCCCTCAGATGAGAGACTAAACTGAGGCCCCCCCCATCTTCACGCTCAGTTGGACGCTTATGATACCAAGGCACTACTCAAAGACGAGCAAGATCCCCTGGTGTCCTGGCCAGATTTTCTCCCCCAACCAACACCAAAAAACATTGCTGTTTGTGGGATCTTGCTGCACACAGAATGGCTGCCACTTTTGCTCAGTAATTCATTGTATGCAAAGTATTTCAAAGTCTGATTGACATGATGAGGTGTATATGGTTTTTGGTTTTATAATGTTTGATAAACGTCAGAAAACCATTAATCTGCACTGTTTCCCCAATGGTGGAGCGACTCCCTCAGTATCGCACTGACTGTCAGCTTAGATTTTGTGCTCAAGTCTCTGGAGTGGGACTTGAACCCACAACCTTCTGACTCCGAGGTGGGGATGCTGCCCACTGAGTCATGGCTGAGACCAACTCTCCTATTTCCTCTGGGTCCAATAACTCAGCATCTTGTTTGGTAACATCGCAGTATTAAAACTGCTCCGATACCAGGAGTAGCTTTGTTCTGATAATATCACCCCGATACAACACACATACAATCGGAAAATCAATCGAGTTCAGCTACATTGGCATTGGGATTGCATTGTGCAATTATTAGTGCACGAGTGCTTCATAAGTTCCTTTTCAGTGTGAGCTGGGCTCTGTCAGTGGAACTTGCACCTGAGTCAAAGGACTGTGGGTTCTAACTCGAGCATGTAATCTCGGCTGCTACTTCGATGCAGTACTGAGGGAGTGCTGCACTGTCGGAGGTAGGATCAGAGAATGGTTACAGCACAGCAGGAGGCCATTCGGCCCGTTGAGCCCGTGCCAGCTCTCTGCAAGAGCACTTCAGCTAGTCTCACTCCTTCGCCGTTTCCCCGTAGCCCTGCAAATTTTTTCCTTCAGGTACTTATCCAACTCCCTTTTGAAAGCCACGATTGAATCTGCCTCCACCACCCTTTCAGGCAGTGCATTCCAGATCATAACCACTCGCTGCGTAAAAAAACTTTTACTCGTGTCACCTTTGGTTCTTACATAGACATAGAAGATAGGAGCAGGAGTAGGCCATTCGGCCCCTCGAGCCTGCTCCGCCATTCGATGAGATCATGGCTGATCATCCAAACTCAGTACCCTGTACCTGCCTTCTCCCCATATCCCTTGATACCTTTAGCTTTAAGAAATATATCTAACTCATTCTTGAATATATTTAATGACTTGGCCTCAACTACCTTCTGTGGTAGAGAATTCCACAGGTTCACCACTCTCTGGGTGAAGAAATTCTTCCTCATTTCTGTCCTAAATGGCTTACCCCTTATCCTTAGATTATGACCCCTGGTTCGAGACTCTCCGACCATCGGGAACATTCTTCCTGCATCTAGTTTGTCCAGACCTGTCAGAATTTTATATGTTTCGATGAGATCCCCTCTCATTCTTCTATACTCCAGCGAGTATAAGCCCAATCGACCCAATCTCTCCTCATATGTCATTCCTGCCATCCCAGGTATCAGCCTTGTGAACCTTCGCTGAACTCCTTCCATGGCAAGAACATCCTTCCTCAGATAAGGCGACCAAAACTGCACACAGTACTCAAGGTGTGGTCTCACCAAGGCCCTGTACAACTGCAGAAAGACATCCTTGTTCCTGTACTCAAACCCTCTCGCTATGAAGGCCAACATACCATTTGCCTTCTTAACCGCCTGCTGCACCTGCATGCTTACCTTCAGCGACTGGTGCACAAGGACACCCAGGTCTCGTTGCACTTCCCCTTCTCCCAATCTATTGCCATTCAGATAATAGTCTGCCTTTCTGTTTTTGACACCAAAGTGGATAACCTCGCATTTATCCACGTTATATTGCATCTGCCACGCTTCTGCCCACTCACCCAACCTGTCCCAATCATCCTGGAGTTTCTCAGTATCCTCCTCGCAGCACACACGCCCATCCAGCTTTGTGTCATCTGCAAACTTGGAGATATTACATTTAGTTCCCTTATCTCGATCATTAATGTATATTGTGAATAGCTGGGGTCCAAGGACCGAACCCTGCGGTACCCCACTAGTCACTGCCTGCCACTCGGAAAAAGACCCATTAATTCCTACTCTCTGCTTTCTGTCCGCCAACCAGTTCTCTATCCAAGTCAATACCTTGCCCCCAATCCCATGTGCCTTAACTTTACCCGCTAATCACCTTCTGCCAGTCACCTTAAATCTGTGTCCTCTGGTTCTCGACCCTTCCACCAATGGGAACAGTTTCTCTCCATCTACTCTGTCTGGATCCCTCATGATTTTGAACACCTCGATCAAATCTCCTCTCAAACTTCTCTGCTCTAAGGAGACCAACCCCAGCTTCTCCAGTCTATTCACGTAACTGAAGTAACGCCTTTTGGATGGAAAGTTAAAGCGATATGCAACCTACCTGCTCAGTTGGTTGTGAAAGATCCTGTGATGTGATTTGAAGAGTTCTACTGGAGATCTGACCTCTCAGTCAGCATCACCACAACAGATTAACTCCTCCCTTATCTCATTGCTGTTTGTGGGACCTGGCTAAGTGCAAACTGGCTACAAAAACAACAGTGACTGCACTTCAAAAGGAATTCACCGGCCCAGATCTTGCTGGAGCGGGGCATCTCGCGGCGTGTCCCGTTAGTTAGACTGTTTCCCGCATCCTTCAGCTCCAATGTAATTTGCTCTGTAACTCGCCGGGAGTGCGAGCTGATACCGGCATGGCGAGAGCAACGGGGCATCTGGGACCTCGGTGAACGATGGGACCAACAGTCTATCTCCTTAACCCATGAGATTTAAGGATTGAGAAAGAAACAGAGGAACGACAGAGAAGGAAATCAGGTGAATTAGAGTCAAATCAGGTACAGAAAGAGAAATAAAGAGAGGGAAAGAAAGGTTGGATTAAGAGAGGGAGAGAAAGATTGGATTGAGAGGGAGAGAAAAGAGACAGAAAGGAAAAGTAAGAAAAAGAATTACAAATTTTGAATTTAGAAATTTCTAAAAGCAATTTACTACCTGCAGGAATGAGACTCCACAAGTTATGTTGTTCCTTTACTGGGCCGGAGAGGTTGAGTGGCATTGCAGGAACACAAATCTCATCAATAAAAGGGTCCTTACGCTGTGAAGTACCAGCCTAACTTTCCGCGGCGAGTTTAATGGGTAATTGATGCGCAAGTGCAGCAATTTCTTGACCCCCCTCCCCCCGCCACGAGGGAGGATGAGGGCGAGCTGTCGTTTTCGGGAGGCTAACGGCAGAGCGGCGCAAATGGTCCAGAAATTTGTGGCGATTCACCACTCACGGGACAAATCTCCCTCGCCACAATTTGCGGGGCGATTTACACACTAATAACGGCGAGCGCCATTAAACGCTCCCTTATTTTGCCAGTAAAATCTGGCCCATTGTCTGTGAAGCATTCTGGGGCATTCTGAAGACAAGACACGTGTGATATGAGGGCAAGATTCTTCTTCCATTGCCACCATTTCAACCAATCAGCGACCAATTTTTTACGATGTGGGTCACACTCCACAGTGGACAGGGAGTGCAGCGCAGATTCGGTTTTTTTATTCGTTTTTATGGGATGTGGGCGTCGCTGGCAAGGCCAGCATTTATTGCCCATCCCTAATTGCCCTTGAGAAGGTGGTGGTGAGCCGCCTTGTTGAACTGCTGCAGTCCGTGTGGTGAAGGTAGTCCCATAGTGCTGTTAGGGAGGGAGTTTCACGATTTTGACCCAGCGACGATGAAGGATCGGTGATATATTTCCAGTCAGGATGGTGTGTGACTTGGAGAGGAACTTGGAGGTGGTGGTGTTCCCATGCGCCTGATGCCCTTAACCTTCTAGGTGGAAGAGATCGCGGGTTTGGGAGGTGCTGCCGAAGAAGCCTTGGTGAGTTGCTGCAGTGCATCTTGTAGATAGTACACACTGCAGCCACGGTACGCCGGTGGTGGAGGGAGTGAATGTTTAAGGTGGTGGATGGGGTGTCAATCAAGCGGGCTGCTTTGTCCTGGATGGCGTCGAGCTTCTTGAGTGTTGTTGGAGCTGCACTCATCCAGGCAAGTGGAGAGTATTCCATCACACTCCTTACTTGTGCCTTGTAGATGGTGGAAAGGCTTTGGAGAGTCAGGAGGTGAGATACTCGCCGCAGAATACCTAGCCTCTGACCTGCTCTTGTTGCCACAGTATTTATGTGGCTGGTCCAGTTAAGTTTCTGGTCAATGGTGACCCCCAGGAGGTTGATGGTGGGGGATTCGGTGATGGTAATGCCGTTGAATGTCAAGGGGCGGTGGTTAGACTCTCGCTTGTTGGAGATAATCATTGCCTGGCACTTCTGTGGCGCGAATGTTACCTGCCACTTATCACCCAAGCCTGAACGTCGTCCAGATTCACCAGAATACCAGGGCTTTAACGGGTTAAATTATGAGGGCAAGTTGCCTAAACTTGGTTTGTATTCCCTTGCGATTAGAAGGTTGAGGTGTAGTCTGATTGAGGACTTTAAAGTGTTAAAGGGATTCGCAAGGGTAGATACGGAGAAACTAGTTCCTCTGGCGGAGGGATTCCAGAACAAGAGGGGCGTAACCTTAAAATTAGAGCTGGGCTATTCAGGAGCGAAATCAGGGAGCATAAATTCACACAAAGGGCAGTGGAATTCTCGACCTCTCGTTCCCCAAAAGGCTGTGGATGCTGGGGGAGAATTGGAGCGATTTTTGTTCGTTAGGTAAGGGTAACAAGCTAAATGGGGAAAGGCGGGTAAATGGAGTTGAGGTGCAGATCAGCCAGGATCTAATTGAATGGCGGAACAGGCTCGAGGGGCTGAATGGCCTCCTCCTGCTCCTACATTCCTATTATTTGAAATTTGTTCATGCTTCTGCTAAAATAACTGACAAAGGAAATTCACAAGAACCAAGCATTTGCATGCGGATACTTGCACAGTGCAAATTCAAGGTCCTTCTGCTTGCCTTGCTTCACTACTCTCGCATTTTCTTCTTCCCCGCTCTCTCCTTTTTTCAACAACAACAACTTGTATTTATATAGCGCCTTTAACATAGTAAAACGTCCCAAGGCACTTCACAGGAGCGATCATCAAACAAAACTCAACACCAAGCCACATAAGGAGAAATTAGGGCAGATGACCAAAAACTTGGCAAGGAGCGTCTTAAAGGAGGAGCGAGAGGTAGAGAGGTAGAGGGGTTTAGGGAGGGAATTCCAGAGCTCAGGGCCTGGGCAGCTGAAGGCACGGCCACCAATGGTGGAGCGATTAAAATCGGGGATGCTCAAGGGGCCAGATACCTGAGGGTTGTGGGGCTGGAGGAGGTTACAGAGATAGGGAGGGGCAAGGCCGTGGAGGGATTTGAAAACCAGGCTGAGAATTTTAAAAGCAAGGCATTGCTTAACCAGGAGCCAATGTAGGTCAGCGAGCACATGGGTGAACGGGACTTGGTGCGAATTAGGACATGGGCAGCAGAGTTTTGGATGACCTCGAGTTTATGTAGGGTAGAACGTGGGAGGCCAGCCAGAAGTGCATTGGAATAGTCAAGTCTAGAGGTAATAAAGGCATGAATGAGGGTTTCAACAGCAAATGAGCTGAGGTAGGGCGGAGTCGGACGATGTTCCGCAAGTGGAAATAGGTGGTCTTAGTGATGACGCGGATAACTACAATTTTACTTTATTTCTAGCTGACAAAACCCATTCTGACGAAGGGTCATCGACCTGAAACGTTAACTCTGTTTCTCTCTCTACAGATGCTGCCTGATCTGCTGAGTATTTCCAGCATTTTCTGTATTTATTTCAGATTTTCAGCATCCGCAGTGTTTTGCTTTTGTAAAACCCATTCTTACTGTGCTGTGAATATATTTTCTTAACTTTAAAGTTTTTCGTGTCTTTATGGTCCCACTGTCCGTTTTGGGCAGTGGGACCCACATTATAAAAATGATTGACTTAAAAAAAAATGCTTATTTAAGATACAATTTTCACCCAATCTAGGCTCAGAACACTAAAGGGTGGCACGGTTGTGACCAAATCGAGTTTATGGCGTATCCGAAAGGAAGCCCTCCCACTTGACTCCTCGACAATGGCTCCAATGGGACAACATGGCCAAGAGGAAAACTTATTGGAAATGCGTCAAGGCTTAAAGCATTTGCTGAGCTATTCCTTTTGAAACACAGGAACAGGAGGAGGCCAATTGGCCCCTCAAGCGTTTTTGGGGGAGCGAGTTCCAAATTTCCACCATTCTTGGTGTGAAGAAACCCAAAGCCAGATTATTATCCATTAGTTGACATTACATAGGACTGAGAATGATTAATAAAAATTGTCTTCCGCTGCAGAACCTGGCTCCAGAGCATACAGTCCCAACACACGTCACTGAAGCTCTGTGATGTTTGATCATTGTTTGGCGCTGAAAATCGTGTACAAAAATGCTTTCTTTCCTTATCCTGCAATAACTTTGCTAACGAGGCATTTCACGCTGACCTTTGAACGGAATATTCCAGGGATGCCATGTGTACAGAGAACTTTCGACCTCAACAAAAGGGTTTTGAGACTCCTAATCTGAAATAATAAACAGTATTTGGTGAGAAAAGAGGATGGTGGAAATCTCAACCCTCTTGTGACATAGAATAACATAGCGTTTACAGCACAGAAACAGGCCATTCGGCCCAACTGGTCCGTGCCGGTGTTTATGCTCCACATGAGCCTCCTCCGTACTTCATCTCACCCCATCAGCATATCCTTCTATTCCTTTTCCATCATGTGTTTATCCAGCTTCCGATTAAATGCATCTATGCTATTCGCCTCAACCACTCCCTGTGGTAGCGAGTTTGACGTTCTGACCGCTCTCTGGGTAAAGAAGTTCCTTCTGAATTCCCCATTGGATTTATTAGTGACTATCTTATAATTGTGGCCATTAGTTTTGGTCTCCAGCGCAAGTGGAAACATCTTCTCTACGTCTACCCTATTGAACCCCTTCATAATTTTAAAGACCTCTATCAGGTCACCCCTCAGCCTTCTCTTTTCTAGAGAATTGAGACCCGGCCTGTTCAGCCTTTCCCGACAGCTCTAACCTCTCATTCCTGGTAAATCAGCCTTGTAAATCTTCTTTCCACTTTCTCCAGCACCTCTATATCCATTTTGTAATATGGTGACCAGAACTGTGCACAGTACTCCCAAGTGTGGTCTAACTAAGGTTCTTGTTTAATAAGCTTGGTCAGCTCAGATTTTAAATGCTCCGACTGCCTAGCTGCGACTAAGCTGACATTTCTTGTTGGCTTTTAAGAACAGCTGGGATCATTTTACTCTGCAAAAAACAATTGGCATCTATTGGTCCCTTGCTAAATTCAGCATTTCCTGTGTACTGCTCCCTCTGCAACCAATCTCTCTGTGTCCCAGTGTTTTCGTTATCTGAGCTGATGGTTATTTTCCCTTTAAAATAGATCATCGTGGTTACCGCAATTATTTAAGGTACCCAAGGCAGATACTTTGACCAGAGATATTGTGTCAGCTGTGGTTCAGTGGGCAGCACTCTCTCAGAAGGTTGTGGGCTTCAAGTCCCACTCCAGAGACTTGAGCGCAAATATCTAGGCTGACGCTCCCAGTGCAGTGCTGAGGGAGTGCTGCACTGTCGGAGGTGCCGTCTTTCGGATGAGACGTTAAACCAAGGTCCCCGTCTGCTCTCTCAGGTGGACGTAAAAGATCCCAAGGCATTATTTCGAAGAAGAGCAGGGGGAGTTCTCCCCGGTGTCCTGGGGCCAATATTTATCCCTCAACCAACATCACTAAAACAGATTATCTGGTCATTATCACATTGCTGTTTGTGGGAGCTTGCTGTGCGCAAATTGGCTGCTGCGTTTCCTACATTACAACAGTGACTACACTTCAGAAGTACCTCATTGGCTGTAAAGCACTTTGGGACATCCGGTGGTCGTGGAAGGCGTTATATAAATGCAAGTCTTTCTTTTTGTTCTTTTATGTTACATCAATCTAAAGGAGCCGTCTCACAATGGCCCAGTGTAGAAACGCACTGCCCACCGGGATGTCAATCCATATACAGGAAACTTTCGTTTATCCGGCATCGACGGGACCGGCGTGGTGCCGGTTTATCGAAAGTACCGGATAACGGAGAGTTATATCTACCGAGGCTATTTTTAACAAAGAGACTCCAGGCAGCGTGGGAGAATCAAATCCTGCTACTGCAGTGTTTCGGACTTCCGACAGCGCCAGGTGGCCGAGTAGTGGCACTTTTGAAAAGTACCCCTACTGACTAAATCGGCGTTCGCGGACTCGGACTCGGACTCGGGATCGGCAACATTGCTGGTTATTTGAGAGGAGTTTTCGGAGCACTCGGCGTTCGCGGAGACTCGACTGCGGCTCGGCAACATTGCCGGTTATTTGAGAGGAGTTTTCGGAGGATGATTTTTGCCGGTTAAGCGAGAATTCCGGATATTTGGGTGCCGGATAAACGAAAGTTTCCTGTAGATCAGGAAGATCCCAGTTTCATTCCCAGAAGTAATTTATCTAGATTTTCAAAAGGCCTTCGATAAGGTATCACATAATACAGTAGATGGATGAATAAGGTCAGAGAATGCAGAGTCGGGGGACAAGTAGCAGAATAGATAACTAGCTGACTTCAAGACAGAAAGCAGAGAGTGGGAGTAAAGTGTAGCTGTTCACAGTGGCAGAAGGTGGGTAGTGGTGTTCCACAAGGACCACTGTTGCTTTTTAAAATTTGTTTATGGGATGTGGGCATCGCTGGCAAGGCCAGCATTTATTGCCCATCCCTGATTGCCCCTTGAGAAGGTGGTGGTGAGCCGCCTTCTTGAACCGCTGCAGTCCGTGTGGTGAAGGTGCTCCCACAGTGCTGTTAGGGAGGGAGTTCCAGGATTTTGACCCAGCGACGATGAAGGAACGGCTGATATATTTCCAAGTCAGGATGGTGTGTGACTTGGAGGGGAACTTGGAGGTGGTGGTGTTCCCATGGGCCTGCTGCCCTTGTCCTTCTAGGTGGTAGAGATCGCGGGTTTGGGAGGTGCTGCCGAAGAAGCCTTGATGAGTTAACAGGCAGTTAAGAGGCTTTTTCCAATTTTTAGACTTCAGCTGTGGGCTTCCCGACGTCAGGGAACCCCGCCAGGGTAAGTGAGGTGTGCTGTGGGTCTGTTGTTATGTTGGTATCTAGATGACAGCTGCAGGAGTGGTGTGAAGGATGCAATGGGACACTGGTTAGTATCAGAGGTAGGGAAATGTTGGGAAAATCATTTTTAATGTGTTTAGATTTTTCTGTAGGTGACAAGCTTTGAAGTGTTTGTTTGGCTTCACCTCAATGGGAGAACTGACAGATCGCTTCTGTACCCTCACCTGTAGCTGCCATCTGTTTCATCCTGAGGAGAGAAAAACTGGAGAGCCTGGGTGCAAGGGCTCACCTGTGTACAGTGATTGTCAGTATTTGACAGCACCTCAATGCTGTCAAACACTGTCAAATCATCTGTCAAAAATTTATGGTTCATGTGCCTTCAAGAAAACCGGCAGATGAAGCGTCATCAACTGACGTCATCTGACATCGGCTTTCTCTTAATTGGCCGGCAGGGCGGGCTTAACAAGGCCAATCAGGGGAAAATAGCATCTGTGCGTCGGACGTCGCTGGGGGCGGGACTAGAACCCGGAAGGCAGCAGTCCTGCCCCCAACTCGTCTCGGTGAGTAAAATCCAGCCCCACGTTTCGGGTCGATGACCCTTCGTCACTCTTACTAGTTGTGTAAGGGCAGAACTAAGTTGGATGTTAGGCAGTCCTTCTTTTCTCAGAGAATAGTGGACCTGTGGAAGAGGCTGCCGTCTCGATTTGCTGAATTCCTTCCAGCGAGAGCTGGACCTGTTTCTGGCTGGGATCAAGATCACCTCGCAAAAGAGGTAGCCACCTTGTGTCGCTAATCAAGGCCAGGGCAGTCTCCTGAACTAATTTTGGCCGCTTAAGTGGATCAGAGATCAATTTCCCAGATCTTTTCCCCCTAATTGGCCCTGGGTATTTTCGCCTCACCCAGGATCATAGGAACAGGAGGAGGCCATTCAGCCCCTCGAGCCTGTCCTGCCATTCGATGAGATCATGGCTGATCTGTATCTTAACTCCATTTACCTGCCTTGGTTCTATAACCCAATTACACGACTCTGGGTGGGGTGAGAAGTGTCTTATCATGATGCACAGGGCATCACAACTGTTTTATTATTTTATCTGGAGTTAAGATACAGATCAGCCATGATCTCATCGAATGGCAGGACAGGCTCGAGGGGCTGAATGGCCTCCTCCCATTCCTATGATCCTGGGTGAGGTGAAAATACCCAGGGCCACATCCACTTCCGTAACATCACCTGTCTCCGCCCTTGCCTCAGCTTATCCACTGTTGAAACCCTCATCCATGCCTTTGTTATCTCTAGACTTCACTATTCCAATGCACTCCTGGCTGGCCTCCCACATTCCACCTTACAGAAAGTTGAGGTCATCCAAAACTCGGCTGCCCGTGTCCTAACTCGCACCAAGTCCCGTTTGCCCATCACCCCTGTGCTCGCTGACCTACATTTTCTCCCGGTTAAGCAGCGCCTCGATTTCAAAATTCTCATCCTTGTTTTCAAATCCCTCCATGGCCTCGGCCCTCCATATCTCTGTAATCTCCTTCAACCCTACAACCCCCCGAGATATCTGCGCTCCTCTAATTCTGCCCTCTTGAGCATCCCTGATTATAATCGCTCAACCTTTGGCGGCCGTGCCTTCTGTTGCCTGGGCCCTAAGCTCTGGAATTGCCTCCCTAAACCTCTCTACTTCTCTCTCCTCCTTTAAGACGCTCCTTAAAACCTACTTCTTTGACCAAGCTTTTGGTCACCTACCCTAATTTCACCTATGTGGCTCGGTGTCAAATTTTTTGACTTAAAATACTCCTGTGCAGCGCCTTGGGACGTTTTACGACATTAAAGGCGTTATATAAATACAAGTTGTTGTTGTTGTTGTATGTTGTATGCTAATCTACAGAACAAACGGGAAACTGTTCAACCTCCGTCGCCTCCAGTCCAGATCCAAGGTCGTCCCATCCTCTGTCGTCGAATTACAGTATGCAGACGACGCTTGCGTCTGCGCACACTGTGAGGCCGACCTCCAAGCCATCGTCAACACCTTCACCGAAGCGCACGACAGCATGGGCCTTACACTAAACATCCATAAGACAAAGGTCCTCTACCAACCTGCCCCCGCCACACAGTACTGCCCCCTGATTATCAAAATCCATGACGAGGCCTTGGACAACGTGGACCACTTTCCATACCTCGGGAGCCTACTGTCAACAAGGGTAGATGTCAATGATGAAGTCCAACTCCGCCTTCAGTGTGCCAGTGCAGCCTTCGGTCGCCTGAGGAAGAGAGTGTTTGAAGACCAGGACCTCAAACCCAGCACCAAGCTCATGGTCTACAGAGCAGTAGTAATACCTGCCCTCCTGTATGCTTCAGAGACATGGACCATGTACAGCAGGCACCTCAAAGCACTGGAAAGATACCAACAACGCTGCTTCAGCAAGATCCTGCAAATCCATTGGCAGGATAGGCGCACCAACGTCAGTGTTCTCACTCAGGCCAATCGAAGCTTTGACCATGCTCAATCAGCTCCGATGGACGGGCCACATCGTCCGCATGCCCAATACGAGACTCCCAAAACAAGCGCTACTCAGAGCTCCGACATGGCAAGAGAGCCCCAGGTGGGCAGAGGAAACACTTCAAGGACACCCACAAAGCCTCCTTGAAAAAGTGTAACATCCCCACTGACATCTAGGAATCCCTGGCCCAAGACCGCACAAAGTGGAGGAGAAGCATCCGGGAAGGTGCCGAATACCTCGAGTCTCTTCGCTGGGAGCATGCGGAAGCCAAGCGCAAACAGCGGAAGGAGCGCACGTCAACCCAAGAGCCCCATCCCCACTGCCCCTTCAACCACCGTCTGCCCCACCTGTGACAGAGACTGTAGGTCCCGCATTGGACTCATCAGTCACCTGAGAACTCATTTTTAGTGTGGAAGCAAGTCATCCTCGGTTCCGAGGGAGTGCCTAAGAAGCAGAAGATGAAGTATGGGACAGGCTGGATGGACCATTTCCTGGCCATCATTTTTTTGTACGTGTAGTTAAATCGGGCGGCGGATAAAATAGTGTCTGTTTCTCACTGGGTGGGTTGGGATAGAATGATCCCCTCAGTCTTCATGGTCTGAGTGTTTGCCTATTGTGGAGTCTCGAGGGGGCCATACATAACATCTGAATCCAGGAGAGTGACTGCCCCCCGGCATCTCTCACCGCGCTGGCGTGGCTCCAGCGGATGTTCAGCGGAAGTCCCCGTTTATACGCGCTGAAGAGGTCTCCACCAAGGTTACGGAGGAGCAGTGGGAGACCCGAGTACCCACTGATCTACAAATACGAGTATCTGGTCATTTATCACATTGCTGTTTTGTGGCAGCTTGCTGTGCGCAAATTGGTTGCCACGTTTCCGACATTACGACAGTGACCACGCTTCAAAAAGTACTTCATGGGCTGTAAAGCGCTTTGGGACGCCCTGAGGTCATGAAAGGTGCTATATCAACGCAAGTCTACCTTTCTTTCATCTAGATATGACTGATTGTTCCTATTTGTTTGATGCATAGATTATAAAGTAGGTGAACGGCCTCAAGCACTTCATGTTCCAACTCTAGTCACCTCCAGCATATAATAGAGGCATTACACACACTGAGAGGCAAGACAGATACTGTTCACTGATGAGATGACTGAACTGATAGAATCCAAAGTCATCGTAAATGGATTCTCTCCCACCTCAATAACCAGATAACAAATTAAAGGTGAACCTGGGCTGTGTTACGTGCTGTACGTGGAGTACTGCGTACAGTTCTGGTCACCACATTACAGGAAGGATGTGATTGCACTAGAGAGGGTACAGAGGAGATTTACCAGGATGTTGCCAGGACTGGAGAATTTTAGCTATGAGGAAAGGTTGGATAGGCTGGGGTTGTTTTCTTTGGAACAGAGGAGGCTGAGGGGAGACTTAATTGAGTTTTATAAAATTATGAGGGGCCGAGATCAAGTGGATAGGAAGGACCTATTTCCCATAGCAGAGAGGTCAATAACCAGTGGGCATAGATTTAAAGTAATTGGTCGGAAGTTTAGAGGGGAGTTGAGAACTTTTTTCACCCAGAGGGTGGTGGGGGTCTGGAACTCACTGCCTGAAAGGGTGGTAGAGGCAGAGACCCTCGTCACATTTAAACATGATGTGGAGATGCCGGTGTTGGACTGGGGTGGACAAATGTGAGAAGTCGCACAACACCAGGTTATAGTCCAACAGTTTTATTTGAAATCACAAGCTTTCGGAGCGGCTGCTCCTTCGTCAGGTGAAGTGAAGAAATACAAATCGGCACAGCATATATAGACAGAGAACAATGCCTGTGCATTTCTTCACTTCACCTGACGAAGGAGCAGCCGTTCCGAAAGCTTGTGATTTCAAATAAAACTGTTGGACTATAACCTGGTGTTGTGCGACTTCTCACATTTAAACATGTACTTGGATATGCGCTTGAAGTGCCGTAACCTACAGGGCTACGGACCAAGAGCTGGAAAGTGGGATTAGGCTGGAGAGCTCTTTTTCGACCGGCGTAGACACAATGGGCCCAATGGCCTCCTTCTGTGCCGTAAATTTCTATGATTCTATGATCAAGCGATTGTCAATTTACGGTAACAATGGACGTTTTTCATATATTGGCAAATTACACTTCCTGTAGCCAGCCAGCCCAAGAATTGTCCTTGATTTAGAGGGCTCCAACCAGGTTGCACCTAATTATTGTTGCAGCTTCAATTATTGCAGTGGATGGCTTCTGATAAATGTTTTGTAATCCTTCCCTGTTGACGAGCTGTAACTTGGATGGATGCTGATGAGCTGTTGGGACATCTCCGATCTCAATATGACTGCAATTAGTTACGCCTGACTGCATTTCTGTTGTTGTTTTAAACACCTAATTTAGTAAGACTTTAATTATAGTAAAAACACAAATTCAGTGATAATAATGTCAAGGACGTGAACATAACTGAATTAAGTGGAGACTCTCTAAAGAATTCGTGATACCGTGCAAGAGTTTGAAATTCTTGAGCCAAGATTTCTATTCATTTATTTATATGGAAAGAAAAATGAACTTGCATTTCTGTAGCGCCTTTCACAACCTCAGGACGTCCCAAAGCGCTTTACAGCCAACGAAGTACTTTTTTGAAGTGGAGTCACTGTTGTAATGTTGGAAATGCGGCAGCCAATTTGCGCACAGCAAGCTCCCACAAACAGCAATGTGATAATGAGCAGATATTCTGTTGTAGTGATGTTGGTTGAGGAATAAATATTGGCCAGGACACCGGGGAGAACTCCCCTGCTCTTCTTCGAAATAGTGCCATGGGGTCTTTTGCGTCCACCTGAGAGAGCAGACAGGGCCTCAGTTTAATGTCTCATCTGCAAGACGGCACCTCCGACAGTGCAGCACTCCCTCAGTACTGGCACTGAAGGAGGTCCCAATGTGCTTTACGACCAATGGATTACGTTTGAAGGGCAGGCACGGTTGCAATGTGGCAAACCTGGCAGTCAATTTGTGCACAGCAAGCTCCCACAAACAGCTGATGAACTAGTGGCCAGTTAATCTGTTTTTCAGTGGTGTTGGCTGAGGGAGGAATGCTGGCCAGGACAGCGGGACGACTCCCCAGCTCTTCGTTGAACAGCTGGGGACTGCAGACTGAAAGTTCAAAATTGAGGGCAGACTCCAGGCTGAAAGTTCAAGTTTGGCAATGGTGTGAAGCGGAATTCACTTTGTGCCGATAATGTAAATCTGTCTTCAGTTTCATCTCAAGAACTCTGAGCTGCTGCTGCTGCTGCTGAGAATTTCTATTCGCTGTGAAAGGTAACCTTATAATACAATCAGATTCCAACTGAGAAAACATGAGCACATATTGAGTACTGAACCAGTCCTTCCATTGACGAGGATTGCCATTGAAGAACGCTGCTGGGAACACCAACAACAACAACTTGGATTTCTATAGCGCCTTCAACATGTAGAAAAACATCCCAAGGCGCTTCACAGGAGCGTTATTAGTCAAGAGTTGACACCGAGCCACAGAAGGAGATATCAGGGCAGATGACCAAAAGCTTGCTCAAGGAGGTAGGTTTTAAGGAGCGTCTTAAAGGAGGAGAGAGGGGCGGAGAGGTTTAAGGAGGGAATTCCTGAGCTTAGTGCCCAGGCAGCTGAAGGGACGGCCGCCAATGTTGGAGCGATTAAAATCGGGGATGCTCAAGAGGTCAGAATTGGAGGAGCGCAGATATCTCGGAGGGTTGTCAGGCTGGAGGAGGTTACAGAGATAGACCATAACTGAGATTCACGGAACACTAATGTAAGTATTTACAGTCGTTATAAGAGTCATTATGTCACTGTGTAATCCTCTATAACTAAAAGCTAAATTGGTTAATATGTGTTAAAGACCACAACAATCCCACAGACAATGGGAAATGAGAGAACAATAGCAAAATACTGCGGATGCTGGAAATCTGAAATAAAAACAGAAACTGCTGGAAACACTCAGCAGGTCAGGCAGCATGGGTGGAGAGAGATACAGAGTTAATGGCCCAGAAATTTGACTCGGAGGCTTGCCGCGGGGGTAAGGATCGCGCGCGATATCACACTCCGCGCCGGCCGTTGTGTTTTGGGCCCACAGGAACTTCGGGTCCTGGGCCTCTCCCAAGAGCCGGCACGCAGTGTGTGCGTGTCCCAGGGGCGCAGTTAGTGCGATGCGACCTCTGGGATCACGTGGGCCATGGAGAGCCAATGGCAGCAGACTATCTTTCATTCATAGATTTGACAGGAGACATGTCAAATCTGTGAATTGAAAGAGACCCCAAAAGAACAGCTAAACCTCAAATAATTTTTTTTTAAAAACCATCACATTAATAAAATAACTATAGTTAAATAAATTAACCACTTTAAACAAAAATTTACATTTTTAAAAAAAAATTTTTTTTTTTTTAAAGTTATAAAAATAAACTTACCTTTCTTTAAAGTCTCTAAAAAAGATAAACCTGTTGAAAAAAATTAAAAATTATACTTAATTAACTACTTACCTTGTTCAAAAGGGGTCTTACGCCTCCTTTTTACATGTGCAGAAGATTCAATACCTACCCTCGCGTTGAAACCTGAAAAAAAACCTAAGTGTGCTGCGTGCGCACAGCCTGTAGCGCGCACGCGGTTCACCTAGGAACCGCCCCCTTCGCCATACCGGAAGTGCCGGTTTCCTGCGCATGCGCAGTGCATGCAGGAAACCGGCACTTCGGGATCTAATACAGGTGAGTACACAGTGCGTACTCTCCCGTATTAGGCCGAATTTTTGGGCCAATGTTGCAGGTCAGTGACCTTTCATCAGAATTGGAAGATGTTAAGAAATGAAGAGTTTTTAAGCAAGTACAGAGCCAGGGAAAAGGGGGACAGGGAAAGCACAAAACAAAAAAAAAGGTCTGTGATGGGTTGGAGCCTCGGAGGGCACGAGTGCTTATTAAATGAGAAAACGTGATAGTGCAAGGCAAAAGGAGACAATAATGAGACTAGTATTAAAGATGGGTCCAGAGGAGGTGTAAATGGTTACAGCAGAAAAGAGGCCATCTAGCTCATTCCAACTCAAACCTATTGTCGTAAGAATGAGCCTTACGCGTGGTGAACTTAAAGTAAGCTTTAATCAACTAAAAAGGTGCTACATACAAAAGAGGTCTTACTCTATGCCTCTCCAGGATCCAACTGATTAGCCCAGTATTTATCCTGGACTAATCACAGGAAGTGATGTAATAAAGTTCGAGTCACAGGAAGCTGTATTGTGTTACCACATTCTCCCCCCCCAAAAGATTAGGAGGCCGGGATGAAGTTCGAGTTACAGGAAGCTGTATTGTGTTACCACATTCTCCCTCCATTTCGTAGCCGCTGGACGAGGGAGAGCCGCACCCGTTTGGGTTCTCGTAACGGTAGAGGGCCCCTAGCCCGTTTACCCGCCGCGGGCCGTGGACCAGAGTCCGAGTGATCCAGCCCGCTCTGTGAGGGGTCAGGACGATCCTGACTGTGTACTGGTGCCCGAACGGGTGTCGGGCAGGGCTGTGGCAGATCCGTTTCCGAGCGTATGGTACGGGGTGGATCGTGGCTGCGCGTGCGAGCCCCGACGGGCTCATAGTCAGTCTGCCCCAGGTCGGCACGCTGGAGTGAGGTACCAGCCGGCGTCAGATCCAGATCGTGATGAGAGGCACCTGGCGAGCCCAGAGATGTGCCTGGTACAATATCATCCCCTGGTGTCCCTCTATGTTTCGGCGGGCAGGGAGCCAGATCCCGCAATGACACGGTAGATTCCCGACCGTCAGGATACCGAATATAGGCGTAGGTAGGGTTGACGTCAGTGAGCTCAACCTCATCTACCAGGGGGTCATTCTTAGACGCCCGAACATATCTTCGGAGTAGCACTGGTCCCGGTGCAGTCAGCCACGACGGGAGAGATATCCCATAGGATGAGCGACGCTGAAATCGGAAAAACCGTTCATGAGGCGTCGTATTTGTGGCGGTCGAAAGGAGGGACCATGTGGAGTGTAATGCGTCTGGAAGTACTGCTTCCCATTGCTGGTTGGGTAGGCCCCGAGATCTCAAAGCCAGACGTACCGCATTCCAGATGATAGCGTTAAAACGCTCGACTTGCCCATTCCCGACCGGATGATAAGGCGTCGTTCTGCTGGCAGCAATACCCTGTTCCGAGAGATAGGCCTTGAGTTCTCCTGACATAAAAGAAGGGCCCCGATCCGAATGAACATAGGATGCCATGCCACAGAAAGCAAATACCTGCTCAAGGCAGCTGATAACCGTGGTCGTCAGCATATTGGGGCAGGGAAAGGCAAATGGAAAACGGGAATACTCATCGACCATGGTCAATAGATAAGTGTTGCGAGTTGAAGAGGGCAACGGCCCCTTAAAATCGATGCTAAGCCGTTGCATTGGCTGGGTCGCATGTATGAGTATACCACCCGAGGGGCGGAAAAACTGAGGTTTCAATTCCGCACAGACTCTGCAGTCCGAGCACATCTTCTTTACATCCCCGGTAGAGAATGGGAGATTTCGGGACCGCACGAAGTGTAGCATGCGAGTAACGCCCGGATGACACAACCCATCATGGATGTCTACGAGCGTAGAGGGTGCCATGGCGGAGCAGAATGCTCGTGTGAGGGTATCCGGAGCCACATTCTCCTTGCCAGGTCGATAGTGGATGGTGTAACCAAAAGAGGCCAATTCCAGCCGCCAAAGCTGGATTTTATTATTTTTAATTTTGGTCCGTTTTCGATTATCGAGCATGAAGGCGACCGATCGCTGGTCTGTGATTAAGGTAAAGTGCTGGCGAGCTAGGAGATGAGTCCACTTCCGTACTGCCTCTATGATGGCTGTAGCTTCTTTCTCGACTGGAGGATAATGTAGCTCAGCCCCTTGAAAAGTCCTGGACAAAAATGCCACCGGACGACCTTCCTGATTCAGAGTGGCCGAGATCGCCACCTCCGAGGCATCACACTCAACAACAAAAGGAAGACTCTCATCGATGGAGTGAAGAGCCGCTTTCTCCAACTGTTTTTTCAGGAGGTTAAAGGCTGCAACAGCCGCTGTGTCTAGTGGGAATGTGCTGGCCTTCAGTAGAGGTTGGATTCGGTCCGAGAAGTTAGGAATCCATTTAGCATAGTATGCAAACAGGCCGAGGGCCCGGCGCAAGGAGGCCGGATTCTTAGGTGGCGGGAGTTCTTGGAGTGGGCGAAGCCTTTCAGGGTCAGGTTTAATGATGCCATTGCCCACACAATAGCCAAGGATGTTGATGGTTGGTTGTGACTCAATGGATTTAGCCGCATTTAATGTCAAATTACGGTGCTGGAGTGCATCCCAAAATCGTTGGAGATTGGCGTCATGTTCCCGCTGATTGCGACCTGCGACAGTAATATTGTCCAGATAAGGAAACGTATCTTTTAAGTCTTCCTGTTTGACCAGGTCATCCATTGCTCGCTGGAAGACAGCCACTCCATTAGTGACCCCAAAGGGGAGGCGACGAAATTGATACAGCCGTCCATTGGCTTCAAAGGCCGTATACTGCTTGTCTGAGACCTTCAGGGGTACCTGATGATAGGCACTTTTCAGATCATATGTTGAGAACACCGTGTACTCAGCCAGTTTATTAACCATATCATCGATGCGCGGCAATGGGTATGCGTCCAAGTCCGTATATTGATTGATGGTCTGTGAATAGTCAATGCACAGCCGTTTCTTGTGAGGTTGTAGAGGGTTCTTAACAATAACGACCTGGGCGTGCCATGGCGACGAACAAGGCTCGATGATATCCTCTGCTAAAAGCCGAGAAATCTCAGCCGCAATAAAAGACTGGTCTTCCTGACTGAAACGTCGTGACTTTGTTATAATCGGTTTGCATCGAGGAGGGATACTGGTAAACAGTGAGGGTTCATCCAGTGAAGCTGCTGACAATGCACAGAACGGTAATCGAGGTCGTATATTAGAAATAGTGAGTTCAGGTTTGGATCCGCCGAACTCAATGGTGAGCTTCTTATGCTGCTTTTGAAAATCTAGCCCTAAGATAAGATCACTACATAAGTCCTTGAGCACCGAAAGCCGGGTGGAGGGATACCTGTGACCATTAAGTGTTATTTCAACCATACAAAAGCCAGAAATTCTGGTATTAAGTGATGACTGAGCCATCGCAATTGCCTGGTCCGATGGGAAAACATGTAGCTTTAACTCTGCAACAATCTGTTCCCTAATGAAACTATCAGTGCTACCTGAGTCAATTAAGGCATCTAAAGTATGTCCATTAATTGATGCTTTTGTAGCTGCATGGAATAGGTTCTGAGGACAAGCAGCTGTAATTGGTGTCGTTGCACAAAGAGTGGCTGAAACTCTAGGTGTGTTTCTTTGAGAGAAAACCCGAGAGGAAGCACGATAGATTTTAGCCGGAACATCTTGATAGGCCCTTACCGGGGCAGTTCGGTAGGACTTAGCTTGATAAGCCCTCGTAGAGGCTCTTGATAGGCAAACCTTTGCAAAATGACCCTTTTTGTTGCAATGACTGCAAAACGCATTGCGAGCAAGGCAGAATTTCCGAGGGTGAAACTCATCACCACAAAAGAAGCATTTCTTAGATTGCCAAGAGGCTGCCACAGTGGGGTCATCATCCTCTTCATCAGTGAAGTCATCAGATTGATCGTCAGGGATAAAGTCCTCCCTAATAGAGTTCACCTGTGGCCTCTTAAATTGCCTGACTGTAGTTAAGGCAGCAGACCGAGGTCTGGGCACTGTATAAAGGTCTGCATTTCTTTTTGCCAGATCTAGAGAGCAAGCCATGTCATAAGCTCTCTGAAGCTCAAGTGTCTTACTTTCCAGTAGACGCTGGCGTATAAATGGGGAGGCAAGCCCGCAGATGAAAGCATCACGGATCATTTCTTCACGGTACAGCTCAGCTGAGGCCGCCTGAAAGTTACAGTCCATACTAAGTCTGCGAAGCTCTTGGAGGAATTTATCAATGGATTCCTCCGGCCCTTGTTGGGCTGTAGCTAGTAGATGTCTGGCATAGACCTCATTCGGTGTCTTAGTATATAGTCTTTTAAGCGTCCGAATTGCCTCCTCGTAACTGCCCCATTCCTCGACATACTGAAATACATTCGGGGTGACACAGTTGATGAGTATCCGCAATTTTGAGTCATCATCAGCCTTGCAATATTCGAGAAAATTGTCAAACGTGCGATACCAGTGTTTCCACACCTTACCGACTGCTGGGGTGTTTGGGTCCAAGTCAAGACGTGATGGTTTAAGGATGTTTTCCATGATGGGTGATTCCCTGGATCCTTAGTTCCGAGTTCGTCCAAAAAGTTTGAGTGCGAAGTTTTTCAAAGTTGATTAAATTGTCGTAAGAATGAGCCTTACGCGTGGTGAACTTAAAGTAAGCTTTAATCAACTAAAAAGGTGCTACATACAAAAGAGGTCTTACTCTATGCCTCTCCAGGATCCAACTGATTAGCCCAGTATTTATCCTGGACTAATCACAGGAAGTGATGTAATAAAGTTCGAGTCACAGGAAGCTGTATTGTGTTACCACACCTATGATCCTTCATTAACTACCTCTTGAATGGCTAGTGTTTCTGCCTCCACTCCCCGACCATTTCAAGCATTAATCACTCTCTACTTGAAGAAGTGCTTCCTGACGCCAGTCCTGAACTTGCTTTCCCTCTGTTTCTGCAGCTATGTCTCCTCATCCTCCAGTCATAGCTCAACTTAAAATAATGCCCAGGATCCACCTTTCCTTTTTGGTATCAGAAGGCGGCCATGCTCAACAACTTCATTAATTCCTTCCATTAATTTCAAGCCAAATTCAAAACCGTTGATAAAATGTGTCACCTCAGTCTAATTGCAGTGAGTTTTGCAGGTAAGTTGACCAATCAAAATGATTCTCATCAAACTTGTGAATGGGACATGATTTACACTACCTCATCACTAGTTACTGGCCTCCATGACCTATGGAGTCAAAGGGCTGGATTTTGTCAATGGGGACGTGATGGAGGCGGGACTCCCACTTTTTGGGTTGTAGTCCCGCCTCCATTGACTTGTGGCCAACCCACTGTATTTTCCCTTGATTGACCTTGTTTAGCCCGCCCAGCGGGCTCAGCAGGCCAATCAAGGGTCCCTTGGATACAGGTGACGTCAGCCATTGAAATTTCATCTGTCAAGAGCATTTGACAGATGAAATGTCAGTGTTTGACAGCTCTGTGAAGCTGTCAAACACTGACAATATGATTTCTAACGTGAGTCCCTGTACTTAGACCCAGTTAGAAATCAATCCAGCACAGAAAGCAGAGACTGCAGCTTTTAACAGCTCCGCGGCCATTCTGCTTTCTGTGCCGTGGATGTGAGGGATTCCCGACACCTTAGCCTGCAGGACCAAGTTAAGGTAAGTAAAAGTTCTTAAAACACTTTACACACACCAAACACACTTACCTCTGCACTCATGCACCCATCACTCACCTGCACACCGGACATCTCGACCCCTCCAAGCCCTCCAGACCGACGGTCCGCCTCGCTAAATCGGCGTGGTTCGGACTTGTCGGGAAGCCCACACTTCAGGGCTAAAAATAGGGATTAGGCAAAAAACTGCCTGTTAACTACCTGTTAACAGGCAGTTTATTGGCACTAATCCCCTTCCCGCCTCGGGGAGGCGGGTCCCAGCACAGGTCGGGTACCCGCCTCCTGGGAAACTGGCATGGAGGTGGGTTGGGGGCGGGATGGGTTCGGGACCCCCGAATCTGCTATTTTCCCACCCCACACGCCTCCAAACCCGCCTCCACGGGTCAATGAAAATCCTGCCCAATGTCTGGAAAGGTTCCTTGGGTTATATTTTGATAACTTTGAATGATGTCCTCGCCAATCAATATTAAAATACAGTGCTAATGTAATGGGTGCGTGCAAAGTGCATTCAGCTTTCAATTTGTTGCCATTTAAATTTGGCTTTTTATTCCTTTGACCTCGGACTTTTGTGTGGCGTCTGTTTCTGTCCATCATTGGCTTGTCTTACTGAAATTCCAGTGAATCGCTTTGTTTTTTGGAAGTAGGCCTGAATAGTCCCCCTATTGATTGCAGCCTATCCACGACAATCCGACACTTGGAGCCACCAATTACAGACAGGCATCTGTGAGGCACAAAAAAGATTTATGAGGATGATACCAGAACTGAGAGGTTATAACTGTCAACATTACACTCCAAAAGTGCTTCATTGGCTGTAAAGCGCTTTGAGACGTCCGGTGGTCATGAAAGGCGCTCTCGAAATCCAAGTCTTTCTTCTTCTTCTTTCTTTCTAACGATCAGGAAAGATTGAACAGGCTGGGGCTCTTTTCTCTGGAAAAGCGAAGGCCGAGGGGCGACCGGATCGAGGTCTTTAAAATGATGAAGGGGCTCGATAGGGTAGACGTAGAGAAGATGTTTCCATTTGTGGGGGGATGATAAACTAGAGGCCATAAATATAAGATAGCCATCTAATAAATCCAATAGGGAATCCAGGAGATTTAATAGGATGGTGCCAGGGATGAGGGACTTCAGTTATGCGGAGAGACTGGAGAAGCTGGGATTGTTCTTCTTAGAGCAGGGAAGATGAAGGGGAGTTTTAATAGAGGTGGTCAAAATCATGAAGGACACAGATTTAAGATAATTGGCAAAAGAACCAGAGGGGGAGATGAGGAGAATTTTTTTTATTGAGCGAGTTGTTGTGATCTGGAACGCGCTGCCTGACAGGGCGGTGGGGCAGATTCAATAGTAACTTTCAAAAGGATATTGGATATGTACTTGGAAATGAAAAGTTTACAGGGCTATAGGGGAAGAGCAGGGGGGGAGTGGGACTAATTGGAGAGCTCTTTCAAAGAGCCGGCACAGGCACGATGGGCCGAACGGCCTCCTTCTGTGCTGTATCAGGACAGGCTGGGGTTGTTTTCCTTAGAGCAGAGAAGGCTGAGGGGGGACCTGATTGAGGTGTACAAAATTATGAGGGGCATAGATAGGGTAGATAGAAAGGAACTTTTCCCCTTAGTAGAGGGGTCAATAACCAGGGGCATAGTTTCAAGGTAAGGGGCAGGAGGTTTAAAGGGGATTTGAGGAAAAACTTTTTCACCCAGAGGGTGGTTGGAATCTGGATCTCACTGCCTGAAAGGGTGGTAGAGGCAGGAACCCTCACAACATTCAAGAAGCATTTAGATGAGCACTTGAAACGCCATAGCATACAAGGCTACGGACCAAGTGCTGGAAAATGGGATTAGAATAGACAGGGCTTGATGGCCGGCGCGGACACGATGGACCGAAGGGCCTCTTTCTGTGCTGTATAACTCTATGGGCTGGATTTTGATACTGGGGCGGGTTGGGGTCGTGTCATCCGCATTTCGTGTTATCCACCCGCCTGCAATTGGATGTGGGAGATTGATGCAATTTTCACCTAATTGGCAATTGAGTTCCAGCATGTGGGAACCCATGAACCAATTAGTGGTTTCAGTCTGAAAGTCGCCTCTGATGATGTCATCATTGTTGCTGTATTGCAGGTCAGAGATTGCCTGGTCTCAGAGATTGCCTGGCCTTTGCTGTGAGAGGACCTGGATGCAAAAGGAGCAGCAGCTCTAAGGAGAGAGAGAGAGAGAGAGAGAGAGAGAGAAAGGCAGCATCAGAGGCGACTTTCAGACCTAATACTACTACTACCTTCAACACATCTCCGTTGTAATAGTGGACCTGCAGCTGATAGTCAGCTATCCAAATGTGCTCCCGTCAGGTTTCACTGGCGTGTTTCACATCAGGCGTGCGTCATGTGGGAAAAGGGTTAAACTAGCTAAAAAGTTTCAAAATGGCATTACAGAGCCAATTTAGGGCTTGTTAAGGGCTTTAATGGCCTCTCCCGCCTCTTGGAGGCGGGATGGAGACGGGAACACCGCACACGATTTCTTCAAAATTGCGTGGAGGCGGAATGGAGGCGGGATCAGGTCCGCCTGCCACTTTTCGCAATTTTAACCCCCCACACGCCTCCAAACCCGCCTCCACAGGTCTATGAAAATCCAGCCCATTGACTCTATGTATCATTCTGTGATTTTAAGAGGTACTTCAAAATCCAAGGGGGTAAACTTTCACCTTCACGACCTGGACACGTTTTACACTGGAGCAGATTGTTGGCTCATTATAGAAGCCGTCTGATTTTCATTCCATTTATTTCACACTGGTTCATCACTAACAGAGAGTCTCCAGTCAAAACGTTAACCAGTGTGGGTTTTTTATTCCACTTTGCCTGGATGCTGTGCATTTCCAGCATTTGCTGATTGTTATCTTAATTGCAGCAATTCAAAACGAATCTAGGCCTCCTTTTATCCCTGAAAGAGTATCAGTTGTTCAGGATTATTATTTGGTATCTCTAACCGCCTGTCCTCCTCCTCTCACAGAGACACTGGCTCGTGCTCAGATGTGAGAGTAAATGGTGCGAGGCGCCCGCAACTGGTAAAATCTTGCACATCGGTTAATCCTGGCCCCACGACTTCCCATGCATTGGTTTCCACAGATGCCGGCTATCCCTTGAGGAAAGAAAATAGCTGCATTTTAGCACTTTAACATATCCTCTGTATGCCCCGAAGCATTTTACAACTAATTCATTATTTTTGAAATGTTGTTCTGCAGGCAAAGACGGCAGCTAATTGCCGCACGCACAGCAAGGTTCCACTAACCAGTTCAGTTATTATTGGGTGGTGATGAATGAAGAAATGAATGTTGGTCAGGCCACCAGGAGAACTCCCTGCCCTTCCTCAGTACTGAAATGTTGGCCTAGATTACCAGCACAGTTTCTGGAGTGGGTCTTGAACTCACGACCATCTGACTCCAAGGTGAGAGTGAACAAAACTGACACTGTTTCTTTAACCCAGCTGCCCAATCTTCATAGAAAGACTTGCATTTCTATAGCGCCTTTCACGACCTCAAGATGTCCCAAAGCGCTTTACAGCTAATGAACAGCACGGACTCGATTGGACTTATGACTCTATAAGTACTTTTTGAAGTGTAGTCACTGTTGTAATGTAGGAAATGCGGCAGCCAATTTGCACACAGCAAGCTCCCACAAACAGCAATCAGATAATCTGTTGTAGTGATGTTGGTTGAGGGATAAATATTAGCCCAGGACACTGGGGAGAACTCTTCTTCAAAATAGTGCCGTGGCATCTTTTACGTCCGCTTGAGAGGGCAGATGGGGCCTCGGTTTAACGTCTCATCCAAAAGGCGGCACCTCCGACAGCGCAGCACTCCCTCAGTACTGCACAGGAATGCCAGCCTAATTTTGCGCTCAAGTCTCTGGACTGGGACTGGAACCGACATCCTTCTGACTCAGAGATGAGAGAGTGCTACCCACTGAGCCATGGCTGACACCACATTCATCCCATTTACCTGCAGGCCTATGCAAGATCAGTTAGTGTGTGCATGTATTTCACATATTGAAAGTCTTGCATCCGCGTGTACTTCCTGTTGTGTAACACTGACTGAAACGCTCAGGGTTTTTTCCTGTGACAACCAATCTTCCCTCTAATTTTTTTTGTGCGCAGTCCCTTTAACGGGCCGCGCGGCCCATTCAAATTTTCGCGCATTCGCGGTTTCTTCCAGGTGAACGGGACCTCCAGACCGCTGCGCAGCCACACAGCTTGACGGGTACATTGGCCAATGTTCCCTTTGAGCTGTGCAGCCGCACAGCGCTCCAGGGATCCTGCGCAGCTGGCTTGCAGGCCTTTCAATGCAAAAACCGCGCATGCGCAGTATTTCGAATGGCCTGCGCAGCCCCTTAAAGGTAGCCATGCGGCGCCAAAAAAAAATCGGTAACAATCATATTTTTTCCATCACACTTTTGCTGTCAAACTTTGTTAATTGGCAGAAAGTGCAAAAGCAGCAAGTCAGAACTGAAGAGGCGGGGAACGTCCAAACAAAAAGTTAGGAGGGTGGCTAGGAAATAGCTAATAAGAAATTACAAAAGATTAATGGAAACAAATATTTCAGAATATCAATCAGGAGAACCTGCCAATAAATAAAGAAAATGGTGAACCAATTGAATCAACCAAAAAAGAAAAAAATAGAATCACCGGCCATTTTTTCCCAGTAACTGAAATTTCTAATTATCCCAAAAAAATTAGAAACAAAATAAAAACATCAGAAAAATTACATATTTCACATAACATGATTACAGTTACCTACTGAATCATCTTTGAATATTTTTTTTTCATTTAAAGCCTTAACATTTCCCCAAAAGTCTGTATTTTGATTTGATACTTTGCCCAGGGATATAACTCTAGTGGATGAAGCTATACCCGGCAGTGTAAGGATGAGTATTAAATGGTGTTTTATGGGATGCATCAGTAGCATTTAGTCAGCATCACTAGCAAAAATGTTGATTTTCAGCCTCCAACACTATCTGACAAAAAGCTAGAGTGTAAATTTCAAAAGCTTTATTCAGGGAACATTTATTCAGGTTTTTTGTTGAAACTGTGTGGGAAACAGATCTCAAATATGACAGACTTTAGTGATTATCAGAACATCAGAAATAGGAGCAGGAGTAGGCCGTTTGGACCCTCGAGCCTGCTCCGCCATTCAATAAGAACATGGCTGATCTTCGACCTCAACTCCACTTTCCCGCACAATCTCCATATCCCTTGATTTCCTTCGTATCCAAATATCTATCGATCTTTGTCTTGAATACAGTCAATGACTGAGCATCCACAACCCTCTGGGGTAGAGAATTCCAAAGATTCACCACCCTCTGAGTGAAGAAATTCCTCCTCATCTCAGCCCTAAATGGTCGACCCCTTATTCTGAGACTGTGCCCCCGAGTTCTAGACACTCCAGCCACTGTCGCTTTTGTTTATTTTCGAAGATGTTTCCGCTTGTGTGGGGAATCCAAAACCAGGGGCCATAAATATAAGAGTCACTATTAAATCCAATAGGGAATTCAGGAGAAACTTCTTTACCCGGAGAGTGGTGAGAATGTGGAATTCGCTACCACAGGGAGTATTTGAGGCGAATAGTATAGATTATTTAAGGGGAAGCTAGATAAACACATGAGGGAGAAAGGAATAGAAGGATATGTTGATGGGGTTAGATGAAGAGGGTGGGAGGAGGCTCGTGTGGAGCAGAAACACCGGCATGGACCAGTTGGCCTGAATTGCCTGTTTCTTTGCTATTTCTGTTTAATTCTATTTTCCTTAGTGGAAAAGAGAAATTTTGACTCCGCGTATAATAACATTTCAGTTTGTGTGTCTTTTTAAAGTTCTTTGAACGCAAACTGTTTGAGTCTGTTTTCAATTAAATACTTAAATAAAAGTTATTAACTTCATTTTATTGATTTAGGAATCATGTCAACTTGAAAGAGATAGATGGAGAGTGAGATAGACAGACGCTGCCCCACTGTTTACATCTAAGCAGGATTTACATAAAAGCATAATACTGCGGGTGCTGGAAATCCCAGATAAAATCAGAGAATGCTGGAAATACTCAGCAGTTCAGGCAGCATCTGTGCAGAGAAAGAAGAAAGAAAGGGAGACTTGCATTTCTATAGCGCCTATCACGACCACCGGACATCTCGAAGCACTTTGCAGCCAATGAAGTATTTTTTTTGATGTGTCGTCGCTGTTGTAATGGAGGAAAACGCGGCAGCCAATTGCGCACAGCAAGCTCCCACAAACAGCAACGTGATAATGACCAGATCATCTCTTTTAGTCATGTTGGTTGCAAGATAAACATTGACCAGGGAGAACTCTCCTGCTCTTCTTTGAAATAGTGCCATGGGATCTTTTACATCCACCTGCGAGGACAGACGGGGCCTCAGTTTAATGTCTCATCCGAAAGACGGCACCTCTGACAGTGTGGCACTCCCTCAGCACTGCACTGGGAGTGTCAGCCTAGATTTTTGTGCTCAAGTCTCTGGAGTGGGACTCTGAACCCACAACCTTCATGACTCAGAGGTGAAGGTGCTACCCACTGAGCCACAGCTCAGAGAAAAACAAGAGTCAACGTTTCAGGTCAATGACCTTTCATCAGAACTGGAAGAAGTTAGAGATATTTCAGATTTGCAGCATCCGCAGTATTTTGCCTTTGTTGAAGCTGGTGATGTAACAAGCTTTAAGCAAGTACAGAGGCAGGGAAAGAGGGACGAGGGGAGTAAGGAACAAAAAGGCAAGGGTCTATGATAGGGTGGAAGGCAGGAGAGATTAAATGACAAAAGGGGTGATGGAGCGAGGTGAAAGGAGATGGTAAAGGGACAAGTAAAGAAACAAAAGATGGGTCTAGAGGAGGTGTAAATGACAACAGCAAAACCTGCTCTCTGAAAAAATGGGAGCAGCGGTTATGATCTTATGATTTACATAAGATTTGTTAATATTATTGGTGTAGACCAATTAAATTCTAATAACTTGTTGAGTGGAAATTGAGTGTGAGGTGATTTTTTTTTAATTAACTCAATTACAACACAAACCATTTTGTTGTTCTCAGTTTTTATTAATAGAAGTGTTTTGGGACTGTCATCGCCGATCAAGAAGGCCAACGGAATGTTGGCTTTTATTGCTAGGGGGATAGATTATAAAAACAGGGAGGTATTGCTGCAGTTATATAAGGTATTGGTGAGACCGCATCTGGAATACTGCATACAGTTTTGGTGTCCATACTTAAGAAAAGACATACTTGCTCTCGAGGCAGTACAAAGAAGGTTCACTCGGTTAATCCCCGGGATGAGGGGGTGGACATACGAGGAGAGGTTGAGTAGATTGGGACTCTACTCATTGGAGTTCAGAAGAATGAGAGGCGATCTTATTGAAACATATAAGATTGTGAAGGGGCTTGATCGGGTGGATGCGGTAAGGATGTTCCCAAGGATGGGTGAAACTAGAACTAGGGGGCATAATCTTAGAATAAGGGGCTGCTCTTTCAAAACTGAGATGAGGAGAAACTTCTTCACTCAGAGGGTAGTAGGTCTGTGGAATTTGCTGCCCCAGGAAGCTGTGGAAGCTACATCATTAAATAAATTTAAAACAGAAATAGACAGTTTCCTAGAAGTAAAGGGAATTAGGGGTTACGGGGAGCGGGCAGGAAATCGGACATGAGTCTGAGTTCGGATCAGTCGAGGCCCTGTGGGTGGCGTAGCGGGCCCAGGGGCTGTGTGGCCGGGTCCTGCTCCTACTTCTTGTGTTCTTTAGATTTGAGGTGAGGATCAGATCAGCCATGATCTTATTGAATGGCGGAGCAGGCTCGAAGGGCCGATTGGCCTACTCCTGCTCCTATTTCTTATGTTCTTATGTTCTTATAATCATTTCTGAAAGTGTTGCTATTTGACAAGAAGACTGGACATTTACACAGGAGGTTGGTCACCATACCCGCCCCCACCCCGAGATTCCAGAGGCTGGGGGTGGGGGGGGGCGCGGGGGAAGTTTCCGCTAGTTTTGCACCCAGATTGCAGCGTGAGCCGGGCGTAATCGTCCGAACCAGCGCAAAAAAGATCGCAAGTGAGCTGCGGCCAAAAAACACCCACGCTCGTGTTTCCTGCGATCATTCCGCTGGATCAGGCCCCACCCACAACACTGGCCCCGCCCCCCCAGGGTCGACATTGCGAGATTCCGGCGATCGCGCTGGGTCGGGAAGGCTCTTCAAATCACGCTCGCTGTCTTACAGGCTCTGGTCGGCACGTTTTAAAACGTTTTTTTCATATCAAAAGCTATTTAATTTATTAAGAAATTGACTCGTGTACGCCAGTGAAACTATGAAATGGTTCAGTGTAGTTTTTTTTAAAGTTATTTTCAGTGATTATAAATTGGGTTACTCACAGGTGATGGACTGGACACTCTGATTAAAAATGTTTATCTTTGGTGATAAACCCATTTTCAGCCGGATTAATCAAACTGCAGCAGGTTACCGCTCTCGAATATATCAAGGAATGCTTTTTAATGGAAAGAGTAAAAGGTGAACGATTCCGTTCTGTTACGCTGCCCGATTGCACTGGTTCATGGAAGAGTTTACATTTGTGATTATGCAAATGAATTTTAGCGGAAGCTTGAACTGTGACCTCACCAGCCCAATTTCAAGCGCGTTTGGGCGCGAATTTCCCGATTGCGCCCAAAGCAGAAACTCTAACCCCGAGAAGTGCTGACTGAATTTTACCCGGTTAAAAATGAAATTGTATTAAAGCAGCCATGTGTTTGTTTATCTGTGGTTCCAAGGAGGCGGAGAGAGTGAAATCTGTATATTTATCCATGCTTCTCCAGAAACCAATCACAAAAAACTATTAACTCAATGTTTGCAGAAATCTATTAGAAGCGGCGGTGTCGGGTCAGGTGTTGGAACCTGCAGCATCAACAACAACAACTTGCATTTATATCACGCCCTTAGCGTAGTAAAATGTCCCAAAGTGCTTCACAGGACATATTATTAAACAAAATTTGACACCGAGCCATATAAGGAGATGTTAGGGCAGATGAGCTAAAGCTCGGTCAAAGAGGTCGGTTTTAAGGAGCGTCTTAAAGGAGAGGGAGGTAGAGAGATTTAGGGAGGGAATTCCAGAGCTTAGGGCCCAGGCAGCTGAAGGCACGGCCGCCAATGGTGAATGATTCTGGTCTCTTGCGCATCCCCTGGATTGCCTGCTCCAGTCTCTGGAGTGGGACTTTAACCCACAACTTTCTGACTCAGAGCTCGCCGAGGCTTGTAAGGCTGGAGGAGGTTACAGAGATACGGAGGAGGCGAGGCCATGTGCACACCAGTGCCCTCCCTCCCCTTGACGACTTCAGACAGACCCCACCAGAGCCAACCAGTGAGCCAAGCACCACATTTACCCTCTCCCCCGCCCAACGATTCTGCCCTCCTCCACAGAGCAGACAAAGCACGGACACCACCCCCCGCCCCTCCACCCACGTTTCAGTTCCACCATGTAACCCACAACTTGTCAGCCCTGGCTCAGTGGGTAGCGCCCTCGCCTCTGAGTCAGAAAGTTGTGGGTTAAAATCCCACTCCAGAGACTGGAGCAAGCAATCCAGCCTGACACTCCCAGTGCAGCACTGAGGGAGTGCGGCACTGTCGGAGGTGCCGTCTTTCGGATGAGATGTTAAACTGAGGCCCCGCCTGCTCTCTCAGGTGGGCGTAAAAGATCCCGTAGCCACTATTCCAAAGCAGAGCAGGGGAGGTCTCCCCGGTGTCCTGGCCAATATTTATCCCCCAACCAATGTCATAAAAAATAGATCATCTGGTCATTTGTTTCATTGCTGTTTGTGGGAGCTTGCTGTGCGCAAATTGGCTGCCATGTTTCCTACATTACAACAGTGACTGCACTTCAAAAGTACTTCATTGATACCCTAAGGTTGTGAAAAGTCTTATATAAATCCAAGTTCTTTCTTTCTTTAGGTTCAATGGCCTGTTTCTATGTTATAATTTCAGTGTAATTTTTTCTGACACCTAACACTGATAAAACAGGGTCTCTCACACTGTGAGCATTGCCAGAGAGATATCTGTGCTTACGTGTATGTATATATATATCAATACACACACAGGCTATAGATATATCAATACACACACTATAGATAGATACATACCAAAACACACAACAACAACAACAACTTGTATTTACACAGCGCCTATAACATCGTAAAACGTTCCAAGGCGCTTCACAGGAGCGATTATCAGACAAAATTTGACACCGAGCCACATAAGGAGAAATATGGGCAGATGACCAAAAGCTTAGTCAAAGAGATATGTTTTAAGGAGAAGCTTAAAGGAGGAAAGAGAGGTAGCGAGGCGGAAAGGTTTAAGGAGGGAATTCCACAGCTCAGGACCTCGGCAGCTGAAGGCACGGCCTCCAACGGTGGAGCGATGGAAATCAGGAATGGTCAAGAGGCCAGAGTTGGAGGAGCGCAGAGATCTCTGAGATTTGCAGGGCTGAAGGAGATTACAGAGATAGGGAGGGGGCGAGGTCATGGAGGGATTTGAAAACAAGGATGAGAATTTTAAGATTGAGGGGTTGCCGGACCTATGGAGGATAGAACGTGGGCGGCCGGCCAGGAGTGCGTTGGAATAGTCAAGTCTGGAGGTAACAAAGGCATGGCTGAGGGTTTCAGCAGCGGACGAGCTGAGGTGGAGACGGGCGATGTTACGGAGGTGGGGAATAGGCGGTTTTAGTTATGCCACGGATGTGCGGTTGAATGCTCATTTCAGGGTCAAATACGACACCAAGGTTGCGACCAGACTGGTATATATAGATACCAATACACACACACTATATAAAGTTGAAATTTGTTGCGTGCTCCAGCGCCACACTCCTGCAATGTAAATCTGAAGTCAGAGGCAGAGCAGTGAGGTGGAATGAGATTCACTGCAGTTACAGGGTCTGGGATAATTGGAAACCTTTACTGAACATTCAATATCTGTTTATTTGTACTGTAAACACAAAGCAATCTTTAAAAATAAATAATTGATGATATGATTTTAATTTACTATCTTTAATCTGGAGGTGAATTTTTGCAACAAGTGATTGTACACTGTAGACAAATTGCTTGGAAATCTCCGGCTGAAACCAAATTAAATCTGTTCCCCCACCCCACCTAGTCTGAGTCAGAATTTAAACTTTTTTCCCTCCCCCAAAGTACTGCATAAAACAAGTTCCCATTATCGCTGGATTAAATAGGGCATCATCTCATCTTTGTCCTTTCTGTCATTTTATTTTAATATGTGTTGGCTACCCCAGGTTTGCAATGTAGAATCATAGGGGGAAAAATTCGTCCCCTTAGCGCCTCCCGTTAGCACCAGCAGATGGCGCTAACGGGGCGCTGCAGCATTATCGCTGGGGTGAGGCGAATCCAGCGCCCCACGCCAAATCCCGTACTCCCGTAGCACCGCCGGTAAGAGGTGTCGCTGGGAATGTCAACGCCAGGTGGATCGTGACGTCAGTAAGTGCGCTCACTGAACACCCAATCTGCTAAATTGATTGTCGCCACCTACCTTAGCACCTGGAGTAAACACCGACAGGGAGAGCTGGTGTGAAGCAGCAGGAAGCTGGCTCCAGGGACATTATTTAAAGGGATCATCAGTAATGACTCGCAGCTGTCAGGTTTGTGCAGTTTCAGTGGTCTCTTGTCAGTTTCGGATACTCCAACAGTTTCATTCAGTAATTTCAAGGTTCTTTAGTATCAGGAGTGTTGTGGCAACTAAAAAGTAACTACATTTATTCCGAAAAAAATCAAACTGCTACACTTGGTAACATTAATGGGGGCTGTACTGGCAGTCGACCTTGCCCTCCAGGATCTACGGCGGAGGGAGTGGAAGTAGCGAGAAAGACTGGAACACGTGACCAGAGGGAGGAGGAGGGCCATCAGGGCTCTCAACAGGAGGCCTTACCTTCCAAGGGTATTCTGCGAGCACTTCTCCTACCTCCAATTAAGCGAGGAGCAGTGTATTAGAAGGCTCTGCTTCACCAAGGAGGTGGTCACAGAACCCTGCCACCTCCTGAAACCAGACCTCCAGCCTCAGATCAGGGCGACCATGGCTCTCTCAGTGGCAGTCCAGGTCACCGTTGCCCTTAATTTCTTCATCAGCGGATCCTTCCAGTCTGCAACAGGAGCTTTAGTAGGTCACAGAGGTTCTCTACAGTAGGAGAATTGACTACATTTCCTTCCCCATCACCAGAGAGAAGCAGGACGAGCGTGCATGTGGCTTTGCCAGGATAGCAGGATTCCCCATGGTGCAGGGCACCATTGACTGCACCCACATGGCTTTGTGGGTGCCGCATAACAATCCTGAGATCTTCCATAAGCGCAAAGGCTACCACTCGCTTAACGTGCAGTTGGTGTACGACCACAGGCAGTGAATCCTCATTGCGAATGCCCGCTATCCCAGTGCAGATCCCACTACTATACTAGCCTCTAAAGAATGCGTAGTGCCAGTATCTGAGCTGGTGCCTGTGGGTGAGACATGCAGTGACGCAGTGTGTACTTCCTCCTCCTCTTCTCCTGCATCGCTCTCTATGGTGCCCTCTGGGACAGTCTGCTTTGGTGCTTGCTCATTATCTGAAAGCATAAAGGCACAAGAGTCGGGTTAAGGTGAGGGGAGGGGGGCAGGAAGGGAGAAATGCATACATACAGCATGATTAGCTGGAAAGTGTGAAAGGCTTGTGGGGTGAGGGGGAAGTGGGATGTGAGAAGGGGGTCAATGTCGCCGGTGGCCACGGCGTCCACCACCTGGCACCCAATAATCTGCAGCTCTTGATTCTCCAGCGCAGACAGTGGTTGGGTGTTGGCTTGTCCCCCACCTGTGCACTCCTGCTCCCTCCTGTTGTGAGCCATCTTGGCCTGCAAGAGAAAAGAAAGTGTGTGAGTGAGTGTGGAGCAATGTGCTTGGCTGATGTGCCTGCCATAGTTGAATAGCTATCATTGTGTGTGAGGTGTGAGTGTGAGTGTGAGTGTTGGTAGGTAGAGATTGTTGGTGGGTGAGTGCTGGGGGTGTGGTGCTTTGGGTAGTGTGTGTAGACTGCGGTGCAGATGGTGGTATGTAGCATTTGTTGAAGCATTCACTCACCCTGACCACCCGAGTGAGGTCATTAAATTTCTTCCTGCACTGTGTGTGGGTCCTCCAATCCACATGGTGCGGAAGACTTATGGCGAAGACCTCCTGCCTCTTTCCAAGTAGAGCACCACCCTCCATCTCTCCACAGCAAAAACCAATGCCTCCAATGCTTGGATCTGTCTGGGGCATGGATCTGCCATGAGTACAGCTGCCTCAGTCCTTTGGCTCCTGCTCCTTGACCTGCTTCTACTTGCTGAGGCAGCTGCACAGCCAGCAATGCTGAGAATGAGGTGCTGCAGCATCAATGAACCTCCCCTTTAAGAACTGGAAATAGCCTGTGGCAATAATGACTTGCGGTTACACTGTACCTGATATTGGTCCACCCTTTGAGTGTAATCTTTTGAATGGGTACCAATCAAATATCTATAAATCAATAAAACTTTAAATGAAACTTAACAAATTAAATTAAAATTTGATTGTCCGGGGTGACGATGCACTCCAGTCCCCGCGGCGCCCACCGGTTGTGGAAAAACTCAAGCGTGCCGGCAGACACCGCGTGCTCCATCTCCAGGGCCACCCGGGCGCGAACATGGCCGCGGAAGAGAAGCAGGCAATCGGGCCGAACGACCCCCTCGACCGCCCGCTGCCTGGACCAATTGATGGCTTTCTTGGCCAGGCCCAGGAGCAGTCCTACGAGGAGGTCCTCCGACCTGCCTGCTCCCCTCCGCACCGGGTGACCGTAGATCAGGAGCGTGGGGCTGAAGTGCAACCAGAAATTGAGGAGCAGCCCCACCCTTTGAGTGTATCACCAATGAGCTTGGGCTTTTAGACTTCAATTAGGACTCCAATCATTCTTTTGAGCAGTGACCACGAATTTTGTGTGCAGTCTAAAGCATTAGCGCCTGGCGCTAATTCTCCAACTTTTCTACTGACACTGCCCATTCCTTGGCTAGAATCATAGAATGGTTACAGCACAGAAGGAGGCCATTCGGCCCGTCGAGCCCATGCCGGCTCTCTGCAAGAGCACTTCAGCTAGTCCCATTCCCCCACCCTTTCCCCGTAGCCCTGCAAATTCATTCCCCTCAGGCACTTATCCAACTCCCTTTTGATGGCCACGAATTTCTACCCAGTAGAATTTTACAGGAGGAGGCCATTGTGCCTGTGCCGGCTCTTTGAAAGAGCTCTCCAATTAGTCCCACTCCAAGGGTCATCGACCTGAAACGTTAACTCTGTTTCTCTCTCTCTCTCCGCAGAGGTTGCCTGACCTGCTGGAGTATTTCCAGCATTTTCTGTTTTTATTTCAGATTTCCAGCACCCGCAGTATTTTGCTTTTGTGTTAGTCCCACTCTCCTCTTCCTCCCCCCCCCCCCCTCCCCTCCGAGCCCTGCAAGAGTCCTGCCCTTCAAGTATTTATCCAATTCCCTTTTGAAAGTTACTATTGAATCTGCTTCCACCGCCCTTTCAGGCAGCGCATTCCAGATCACAACAACTGGCTGTGTTAAAAAAAAATCTCATCTCATCTCTGTCTTACAGTTTGTGCAATTCGCTGACATTCTGAGTTCAAATATGCCTCGACCCCGGAGCGTTTTGTGGACAATTCTTTTGCAAAAAAAAAGCCGAAAATAGCGTCCCACAATTGGCAAGTAACTTTTAAAATAAAAAAAAACACAAAATTGTGCCTCTTTAACCATTACCACTCTCCCTCCAGTCTGCACCTCAGCCCGACTTCCTTTTAATTTTAAATGTAATTACAGACATCTTTGTCTCTAAACTCCCCTAAGCTTGTTGAAAAGTTTTTCTGTGTGTTTGTGGAGTATTTCGAGGGGACGTGCAGTTCGAGATCTTTTAAACAGCGTTTTGGAAACGTGAGGGAGACTGGGGAAGAGCTGATCCTCGCCTTGTGTTGGCTGTCTTGATTATATTCTTCTCAATCACCTCCCTTTCGTCTTTAAAAAAAAGGGAGAAAAATCCCCTCCCATTCCCCTCCCTCTCTGTGTGAATCATCAGGGCTAATTGTCAACACGGGACTGTCCAGAACGACAGACCCTGCTCTGGGAGGTAAAGCAGCGCTGGGCTCTGCCAGATAACTGGCTTTTTCTTCGATGTGTTGCGCCAGTGCTGAGGGAGGGATGGCAGTCTGAGCTTGGGGGGTGGGTGGTTTTATTTGGGGGGTGCTTGGGCTGGTGTCAGTCAGCTACAAGTGAAACTCGACTTGAAATTGACGGGGTCTGGTCAATTTCACCAGATTTGGAACATTCCAAAAAGCAACACTTTCTAATATATATATATATCTGTGTGTGTGTCTCTCTGTTTCAGTCTGCAGATAAGAAGCGAGGCACTGGAGTCAGAGTAACAGGGAACAAGACACACACACACACAGGATGGACTTCAGTCTGCGCTTCCTCGCTCTGCTCCTCGCCTTCCCTGCGGCCGTCCCCTCCTTTTACGACGAGAGCCCGGTGACCGACGGATACTGCAGCCGCATCGTGAGGTCCCAGGGCAGCCGGAGGGACGGCAACACCGGCTTCAGTCTGCGGATCGAAGGGAGCCCCGAATTCTACACTCCGGGCAGCACCTACCGGGGTAAGTGGGGCATGTTTCTGTTTCCAGCCCAGGCGGTTCCAGCACGAACTAGACCTGCTCTCTCTCTCTCTCTTTCTGGGATTGTTTGAAGGGGTGTCCTGCCAAGAGATTCCTCCACAAACATAAATCCCATCATGTTAAGTTTAAATGTGCTTTATCTTGTGAGTGCGCCCTCCAAACTCTATGTGAAATTTGAAATCTGTGTGCTAACTTTACAGATGCATCTGGTGTGCTTTTTTTCCTCTTGCTGATTTATTTTCTCTCTCTCTCTCTGTCATCTCCAGTCACCCTCTCGGCCACAGTCCCCTCCTATTTCCGTGGATTCACCCTCATAGCTCTCAGGGACGGAGAGGACGGCGACAGGGAAGAGGAATACGCCGGTAACTTCCAGGTAGGCAGCCAACACCAGCCCTCCTTCTCCTCTTCCTCCTCCTCCCCCCCATCCTCTCCTCCCCCAGCACATCCCATAATGGCAAAGGTAAACTCATAAAGGGCTAAAGCTTTCAGTCACCTTTCAGATGGAGGTGAAGATTTGTCTGCGAGACAGGCTCGATGATGAGGGAGAATGTGTGACTCTGAGCCCAACTATTATTTCCTAATGATGGCACAGAGAGAACTGCCAGTCTGCAGCTCACAGTGCAGAGAGTGTGTGGGGCTCACTGACAATGTCTTGCGAATTAATTCTGATAGATAGTTTTTTGATGAGTGTATGTGGATGAGCGAGTGTGAGTGTTTGTGTGTGTGTGTGTGTGTGAGAGAGAGAGAGTGTATGTGTGAGTTTGTGTGTGTGTGTGTGTGTGTGTGTGTGAGAGAGAGAGAGAGTTTGTGTGTGTGTGAGAGAGAGAGAGAGTGTGTGTGTGAGTTTGTGTGTGTGAGAGAGAGAGAGAGTGTGTGTGTGTGTGTGCTCCCTAAACCTCTCCGCCTCTCTACCGCTCTCTCCTCCTTCAAGACGCTCCTTAAAACCTATCTCATCGACCAAGCTTTAGGTCATCTGCCCGAATTCCTCCTTATGTGGCTCGCTGTCAAATTTTTTGTCTTATAACACTCCTGTGAAGCACCTTGGGACATTTTACTACGTTAAAGGCGCTGTATAAATACAAGTTGTTGTTGTATGTGTGTGAGTATATGTGTGTGTATATATGTGTTTGTGCATGTTATATATGTCCGTGTATGTGTGTGTGTGTATAGTCCGTGTGTGTGAGTATATGTGTGTGTGTGTGTGAAGAGGACCAAATGCAAAAAATCCTGTAGTCAAAATTGTTTCTAAATCGAGCTTCCAAACTGGAGCCAACGTATAATCTGTGTCCACACTTAACCTGCAGATTGACTTCCTTGAATCACCATTCAGTAACATGTCTGGTTTACGGAGTCGTTATTGGGAGCGATTAAATAATTTCAAAATTATCTTTGAGCAAATACAAAAAGAAAAAATCTAATGCTGTCTTTATGTAGATTGTTTTTCTTCAATTGTCATTTCCCATATATTATACATCAAACAACACTGTAAGTCTGTGCTGTGCTATTTTGTAGACTGTACCGGTCTAATCTTGCTTAGTTCAAATGATCTGGCAATTCACTTTTTAAAGGATTACGCTCCCTTTTTTCTGTGTTATTTATTTTGTTTAATTAAAATGACTGGATAATTCAAAAAACATTTTAGCGCAAGAACTGACTTTGAATTGTCAGGATTTCAAATGGATTCAGACCTTGTCAGACTTCTGTGTGTCTCATCTTATTTTTTTCCCTTTCTATGCAGTGCTGCTACTTTCTAATTTATCTCAAATCCAAATAAGGGATTAAGACATCCATATAGCTCTGAAAGTTTTGTAAGACTGCGATGCATCTTAGAACATGTCAGTGCTCAATAAGACAGCAGTGTTGCAATCAATGTTACAGTTATATAAAGCTCTGGTTAGACCCCATCTGGAGTAACTGCGTTCAGTTCTGAGCACTGCACCTCAGGAAGGGTATATGGGCCTTGGAGGGGGAGCAGTGCAGATTCACCAGAATGATACCCGGGGCTAAAAGGGTTAAATTATGAGGACAGGCTGCATAGACTAGGCTTGTATTCCCTCGAGTGTTGAAGATTAAGGGGTGATCTAATTGAGGTGTTTATGATGATTAAAGGAGTTGGTAGGGTCGATAGAGAGAAACTATTTCCTCTGGTGGGGGGGGGGAGTCCAGAACAAGGGGGTGTAACCTTAAAATTAGAGTCGGGTCGTTCAGGGGTGATGTCAGGAGGCACTTCTTCACACAAAGGGTGGTGGAAATCTGGAACTCTTCCCCCCCCCCCCCCCCCCCACTCCCCGCAAAAAGCTTTGAGGCTGGGGGTCATTTCAAAACTGAGATTGAGAGATTTTTGTTGAGTAAGGGTATTCAGGGTTACAGAACCAAGGGCAACACGGTGGCATAGTGGTTAGCACTGGTGCCTCACAGCGCCAGGGACCCGGGTTCGAATCTGACCTCGGGTGACTGTCTGTGTGGAGTTTGCACATTCTCCCCGTGTCTGCGTGGGTTTCCTCCGGGTGCTCCGGTTTCCTCCCACAGTCCAAAAATGTGCGGGTTAGGTTGATTTGGCTATGATAAATTGACCCTTAGTGTTAGGGGGGGATTAAATATGTGGGGTTATGGGGATAGGATGGGATATGTTAGGGGGAATTAAATACGTGGGGTTACGGGGGTAGGGTGGGATATGTGTACTGTGGGGATTAAAGCAGGGACAGGGTACTGGATTTGGATGATCAGCCATGATCGTATTGAATGGTGGAGCAGGCTCGACAGGCCGAATGGCCTACTCCTGCTCCTAGATTCTATGTTTCTATGGATAAATGGAGTTAAGATGCAGATCAGCCCTGATCTAATTGAATGGCGGAACAGGCTCGAGGGGGCTATATGGCCTCCTCCTGTTCCTATATGGTGAAGGGCACATACTGATTTGTTCAAGTCTGTGTTGGGGTTTGTTGAGGTGACTGGAGAATTTAAATTATAACTTCAATCGTGTGAATGCTGTTATCGTGTGTATGTGTATATATATATATATATATATATTTGCATGGAATACATTTAGCCTATGCTGTGGGATGTCAGTGTATGGATGATAAAAGCATTCTCTCTCTCTTCACTTTACCTCAGCAGAGGCACTACCTGATTTATTTTAAATGGGTTAACACCGCTGCTAAAATTGCAAATGATCTTGTTAAGTGTCCTTGTGCTAGTATGTCGTGTGCAATTTTTTCTTTAATCATTCTCGGGGTGTGGGCGTCGCTGGCAAGGCTCAGCATTTGTTGGCCCTTGAGAAGGTGGTGGTGGGCCGCCGTCTTCTTGAACTGCTGCAGTCGGTGTGGGGTAGGTACTCCGACAGTGCTGTTAGGGAGCGAGTTCCAGGATTCCATCTCGGCGACGATGAAGAAACGGCCGATATACGCCCAAGTCGGGATGGTGTGTGACTTGGAGGGAAACTTGGAGATGGTGGTGTTCCCATGCGCCCGCTGCCCTTGTCCTTCTAGGTGGTGGAGGTTTGGAAGGTGCTGTCGAAGAAGCCCAAGATTTCAGGGCGATTGTATATACAGGAAACTTTTGTTTATCCGGCACCCAAATATCCGGAATTCTCGCTTAACCGGCAAAAATCATCCTCCGAAAACCCCTCTCAAATAACCGGCAATGTTGCCGAGTCGCAGTCGAGTCTCCGCGAACGGCGAGTACTCCGAAAACTCCTCTCAAATAACCGGCAATGTTGCCGATCCCGAGTCCGAGTCCGTGAACGCCGATTTAGTCAGTAGGGGTAGTTTTCAAAAGTGCCACTACTCGGCCTCCTGGCGCTGTCGGAAGTCCGAAACACTGCAGTAGCAGGAGTTGATTCTCCTGTGCTGCCTGGAGTCTCTTTGTTAAAAATAGCCTCGGTAGATATAACTCTCCGTTATCCAGTACTTTCGATAAACCAGCACCACGCCGGTCCCGTCGGTGCCGGATAATAAAGAGTTTCCTGTACTATGCAAGTCTATATGATAACAGCAGTCAACTGGACAATGTTACATGATTTCTACCCTCCATTCACCGTAAGTGCACCTTTAAAGATATAATTAGGTTCACCAGCAAAGTTGAAGCACTTGGAATAAAAGGGACAGTGGCAGCATGGATACGAAATTGGCTAAGTGACAGGAAACAGAGAGTAGTGGTGAACGGTTGTTTTTCGGACTGGAGGAAGGTATACAGTAGTGTTCCCCAGGGGTCGGTTCTAGGACCACTGCTTTTCTTGATATATATTAATGACTTGGACTTGGGTGTACCGGGCACAATTTCAAAATTTGCAGATGACACAAAACTTGGAAGTATAGTGAACAGTGAGGAGGATAGTGATAGACTTCAGGAAGACATAGACAGGTTGGTGGAACGGGCGGACATGTGGCAGATGAAATTTAACGCAGAAAAGTGCAAAGTGATACATTTTGGTAGGAAGAACGAGGAGAGGAAATATAAACTAAAGGGTACAATCCTAAAGGGGATGCATGAACAGAGAGACCTGGGGGTATCTGTGCACAAATCGTTGAAGGTGACAGGGCAAGGTTGAGAAAGCAGTTAAAAAAGTATACGGGATCCTGGGCTTCATAAATAGAATTGAGAGGTCGCACAACACCAGGTTATAGTCCAACAGTTTTATTTGAAATCACAAGCTTTCGGAGCTATCGCTCCTTCCTCAGGTGAAGTAAATTGGATACAGAATCGCCAGAGCATATATAGATGGAAAAAAAAGCATGTGTACTTTACAATTGCAGACCAATAGACCAATTCATAAATAGAGGCATAGAGTGCAAAAGCAAGGAAGTTATGATGAACCTTTATAAAACACTGGTTCGGCCTCAACTGGAGTATTGTGTCCAATTCTGGGCACCGCACTTTAGGAAGGATGTGAAGGCCTTAGAGAGGGTGCAGAAAAGATTTACAAGAATGGTTCCAGGGATGAGGGACTTCAGTTACGCGGATAGACTGGAGAAGCTGGGGTTGTTCTCCTTAGAGCAGAGAAGATTGAGAGGAGATTTGATAGAGGTGTTCAAAATCATGAGGGGTCTGGACAGAGTAGAGAGAGAGAAACTGTTCCCATTGGCGGAAGGGTCAAGGACCAGAGTACACAGATTTAAGGTGATTGGCAAAAGAACCAAAGGCGACATGAGGAAAAACTTTTTTACGCAGCGAGTGGTTAGGATCTGGAATGCACTGCCTGAAAGGGTGGTGGAGGCAGATTCAATCGTGGCTTCCAAAAGGGAGTTGGATAAGTGCCTGAAGGGAAAAATATTTGCAGGGCTACGGGGAAAAGGCGGGGGAGTGGGACTAGCTGAAGTGCTCTTGCAGAGAGCCAGCACGGGCTCGACGGGCCGAATGGCCTCCTTCCGTGCTGGAACCATTCTATGATTCTAATTATGTGTCTACAACAATATTTTGTTGGCTTTATTCCATTTTAATTGCTGATACACAACGACAACTCTAATTAGAGGATGGATTTAGATGTTGAATCTATCAATCATTTAATCTTGCTAGAAATATGAATGATTACACTCCTTCAAAATCTATTCATTGATCCTGCACGAATACTGCGCAACACCTGAGAATATATAATGCAGTTGCTGCAGTGAGTATTGGTGCAGTTTGTGCCTGTATGTTGATTTGTAATCTGGCGTGACTACAGTTTGTTCCTACAAGCACGTTACCTAAGCCTTTCAGAAGTAAGTTATTACTTAACAAATGCTATTAACTGGTGTCAGCCGTGGCTCAGTGGGTAGCACCCTCGCCTGCTGGTAGTGGGTTCAAAGTCCCACTCTAAGAGACTGGAGCACAAAAATCTGGGCTGACCCTCCCAGTGCAGTACTTGAGGGAGCGCCGCACTGTCGGAGGTGCCGTGAGATGTTAAGCCGAGGCCCCGTCTGCCCCCTCGGGTGGATGTAAAAGATCCCATGGCACTATTTCGAAGATCCCGTTGTCCTTGGCCAATATTAATCCCTCAGCCAGCAGTTTATCTGATAATTATCACACAGTTGTTTGTGGGATCTTGCTGTGCTCAAATTGGCTGCTGTGTTTCCTACAATACGAAAGTACTTCATTGGCTGTAAAGCGCTTTGGGATGTCCCGAGGTCGTGAAAGGCGCTGTATAAATGCAAGTCCTCTTTTTTTTTTCCCGTACTATTAACGAATGTCTATCTTCTCCCCACTCTCTCTCTTTCCAGATAATTGACCACGAGGACACACAGTTTATGACGAACTGCCCATACGCCGTCACGGAGAGCACCCCCAGGAGACGGACTCGCATCCAGGTCTTTTGGACGGCGCCCTCTGCTGGTTCAGGCTGCGTTACGTTGAAGTAAGTTACGTCGCACGCCAGCGAGGGATTGGGGGCATCCAGAGGGGCGGGAATCCAAGCTTGAGGTCACGCAACATAAACTGGCCAATGATACACTGACAGAGGAATAACGAGGCAAAAAAAAAAGGCCAAGGTCCGTCAAGTTCGACTTCTACCATCCTGGTAGTCGCAAAGCAAGCTGTACCGTACCTGATGTACCTCTGGGTGTTATGTATTTGACGAGTTGGTGACAGTCATGGCAATCGTTCTCTTATAAATTAGCTATAACAGACCCAGACATGTTTAAAGAAAGAAAGAACTTGAATTTCTACAGCGCATTTCACAACCTCAGGACGTCCCAAAGCGCTTTACAGCCAATGAAGTGTAGTCACTGTTGTAATGTAGGAAACGCAGCAGCCAATCTGCGCACAGCAAGATCCCACAAAGAGCGATGTGATAATGACCAGATAATCTGTTTCAGTGATGTTGATTGAGGGATAAATATTGGCCCCAGGACACCGGGGAGAACTCCCCTGCTCCTCTTCGCAATAGTGCCGTGGGATCTTTTACATCCACCTGAGAGGGGCAGACGGGGTCCTCGGTTTGACGTCTCATCCGAAAGACGGCACCTCGACAGTGCGGCGCTCCCTCAGTACCGCACTGGAGCCTCAGCCTAGATTTTGTGCTCAAGTCCCCGATGTGGGACTTGAACCCACTGAGCCATGGCTGACGCCCAGTCCTAATGTTTTCGTTAACTAAGATGTTTGTGATTTTATTGCCCACTTTTCTCTCGCCGAGCAAGCTGCACAGTTCTGTTATCTTGCCCAGTGGCCCCCCCTTGGCGTTATGTATGAGACGAGTACTTTGTTGTAGTGTTTTTGACTGGGTTAGAATGTGGTTGGATTGAACAAGATAAGTGAGATCAACTTTCTGCAGTGCACACAGGGAGGGTGTGAATTTAAAATGAAATGAAGGAGTGTGTTGCTCCATTGTAATAGATGCAGTGGAAAACCACAGATTCACGGCCATTTGATGCATTTTTTTAATGGCTGGTGCACAGGAACATAAAACAATAATGGCCCAGAAATTCGCCTCTCCGGCTTGCCGCGGGGGTAAGGATCGCGCGCGCACTTACCTACCGCGTCTGCCGTTCTGCTTCTGGCCCACGGGGACTTCAGCTCCTGGGCCTGCCCCAACTGCCGGCGCGCAGTGCGTGCGTGTCCCAGGGGCGTAGTTAGTGCGATGCGTCCCCTGGGATCACGTGGGCCATGGAGAGCCAATGGCAGCAGACCATCTTTCATTCATAGATTTGACAGGAAGACCTGTCAAATCTATGAATTGAAATCGGCCCCAAAAGAACAGCTAAACTTCAAATACATTTTTTTTAAAAAACATCACATTTTTAAAATAACTATAGGTTAAATAAATTAACTACTTTAAACAAAAATTTAAATTTTTGAAAAAATTAAAATACTTTTTAACAGTGCTAAAAATAAACTTACCTTTCTTTAAAGTATCTAAAAAAGATAAACCTGTTGAAAAATTTTAAAATTATAATTAATTAACCACTTACCTTGTTGAAAACGGGTCCTGCGCCTCCTTTTTAAAAGCGCAGGTTCTTCAATACTTACCCTCCCGGAGAAACCTGAAAAAAAACCTAAGTTTGCTGCGTGCGCGCAGCCCCTACCGCGCACGCGGTTCACCTCTGAACCGCTCCCTTCACCAGACCGGAAGTTCCGGTTTCCCGTGCATGCAGGAAACTGGCACTTCAGGAGGCCTTACGGGTGAGTACACAGTGCGTACTCACCCGGCAAGGGCTGAATTTTTGGCCCCTTATTTGTGCGGAGCAAGATCCACAGTACCCGATGACTGACTTATAAATGGATATAGCTTACACTGTAATGAAAGGAGTACAAAAAGTGGGAGTAAATAAGATTAGATTAGATTCAGAGTCTCTTGAGTTTCAATTTATTTTCTCTAAAGAAAAGATTACTTCATCCTTGTCCGTTACATATGGTTTGGTCACTATTCACCCTGAATATTCTTACAAATTGTAAAAGAAAGAGAGACTGCTATTTATACCCTGAGCTGAGCTTCAGATTCCACATCCTCTCCATCACCAAGGGCGCCTACTTCTCCCTCTGTAATATCGCCCGTCTCCGCCCCTGCTTCAGCTCATCTTCTGCTGAAACCTTCATCCATGCTTTTGCTATCTCCATACTCGACTATTCCAACGCTCTCCTGGCCGGCCTCCCACCATCCACCCTACGTAAACTTGAGGTCATCCCAAACGCCGCCTCCCGTGTCCTAACTCGCACCGATTCCCGTTCACCCATCACCCCCTGTGCTCGCTGACCTACATTGGCTCCCGGTCCGGCAACGCCTTGCTTTTTAAAATTCTCATCCTTGTTTTCAAATCCCTCCATGGCTTCACCCCCCCTGCCTATCTCTGTAATCACCTCCAGCCCCTACAACCCTCCCAGGTCTCTGCGCTCCTCCAATTCCGACCTCTTGCGCATCCCCGATTTTCTTCACTCCACCATTGGTGGCCGTGCCTTCAGCTGCCTGGGCCCTAAGCTCTGGAATTCCCTCCCTAAACCTCTCCGCCTCTCTCCTCCTTTGAGACGTTCCTTAAAACCTACCTCTCACTTGTCCTAATATCTCCTTATGTGGCTCAGTGTCAAATTTTGTTTGGTAACACTCCCGTGAAGCACCTTGAGACATTTTACTACGTTAAAGGCGCTAGATAAATGCAAATAATTGTTGTTGACGTAGCTGACGGCATGTCTTTATATCAAGTGATTGTATTCAGTTATTTTGCCTGTCAATCACTCCTCACACCAGGTTGGCTGCACGCGCTGCCCAGCCTTATTATCATGCTCCCTGCTTTGCCATTCTCTTTGCTGTCTGCTAATTGTCAATCTTTTACTTTTTCCTTCATGTACACAGTCCCATCATCTCTGCTTAGGTATTTCATGTGATCTTTTCCCAGCTGGGATCCATGGAGGTCGGGCGGGAAAGTGGAGTTGAGGTCGAAGATCAGCCCTGATCTTATTGAATGGCGGAGCAGGCTCGAGGGGCCGTATGGCCAACTCCTGCTCTTATTTCTTATGTTCTTATAAAGTTATGAGGGGCCTGGATAGAGTGGATGGGAAGGACCTATTTCCCTTAGCAGAGAGGTCAATAACCAGGGGACATAGATTTAAAGTAATTGGTAGGAGGATTAGAGGGGAGTTGAGGAGAACTTTTTTCACCCTGGTGGTGGGGGTCTGGAACTGACTGCCTGAAAGGGTGGTAGAGGCAGAAACCCTCACCACATTTAAAAAGTACTTGGATATACACTTGAAGTGCCGTAACCGACAGGGCTACGGACCAAGAGCTGGAGAGTGGGATTAGGCTGGAGAGCTCTTCTTGGGCCAGCACAGACACGATGGGCCGAATGGCCTCCTTCTGTGCCGTAAATTTCTATGATTCCATTGCACTCTGAGGGCACTGATCTTCAGCCGCGAGGCACATGTGGAATCTTCTCACCATGACACACACTGGTACTGCACACGGAGCACTCCTTCCTCTCACTATCACTCTGTCCTTCCAACATTGTCCTTCTACCGCACGTTCCAAAATAATTCAGCTTCTGCTTTTGTACCTTCCCAGTCCAGGTATCACAGGAAGTGCTGGCCAACATTTATCCCTCAACCAACACCACTGAAACAGATTACACATGGTCATCTCGGCGGTGCTTGTTGGGACCTGGCTGTGCACAAATTCGCGCCCAGTGTTTAGCTACATTACCAGAAGTGAGCACATTTCCAAAGTACCTCATTGGCTGTGAGGTGCTTTTGGGACATCCCTGAGAACATGAAAGACGTTATATAAATCCAAGTTTGTTCTTTCTTGAACTCAGATGGTCTCCTTTTCACACCCCATGCTATATTACTCTTGCTCAATTGTGGAATCAAAACCACATTCCCAAAGCAACGTGTCCCTTTGCCTCTTTCTTGCATTCCGCTGTGCTGCCCGTACAACTCCCAAGCTACAGAAACTCATCGACCATTTTATTTTGTAGAGCCAGCATTGTGCAGAAGCGGATAATCTGGTTCCAGGATGACGGGGCGCTTACTAAGAGACTGTGTGAAAAAGGTAAGTGCAAGATCCTCTGCGATTATCTGACATTCCCACAAAACATTTTCCTTGTGTAGTTGTCTGTTGTTGTGGTCGTCTGATTTAGTTTTGGTCCTTTTTTTGTTTGCCTTCTAATGAAGCATGTTTTGGCGTTGCCTCAGCTTAAATACAGCTTGTTGTAAGGAGCCGTTTTAACTCCAAATCGTGGGGGGATGGGGGTCATTTTCAATTTGTGCGATAGTGAAAAGTGGGTGATAGCGAGTTGGCCTAGAATCATAGAATCATAGAAAAGTACAGCATAGAAGGAGGCCATTCGGCCCATCGAGTCTGTGCCGGCTCTTTCGAAGAGCGATCCAGTTAGTCCCACTCCCCCGCTCTTTCCCCATATCCCTGCAATTTTTTCTCCTTCAAGTATTCATCCAATTCCCCTTTGAAGGCTGCTGTTGAATCTGTATCCACCGCCCTATCAGGCAGCGCATTTCAAATCCTAACCACTCGCTGCGTAAAAAGGTTTTCCTCATGTCGCTTCTGATTCTTTTGCCAATCACCTTAAATCTGGGCCCTCTGGTTATCGACCCTTCAGCCATTGGAAACAGTTTCTCTTATTTACTCTATCTAAATCCTTCATGATGTTGAACACCTCTATCAAATCTCCTCTTAGCCTTCTCTGCTCCAAGGAGAACAACCCCAGCTTCTCCAGTCTATCCACGTAACTGAAGTCCCTCATCCCTGGAACCATAATCTCTCCTGATTTTTATTTGCTATTGACTTCAACGGAAATATAAAATCGGGGGAGAGCTATACAACGGGCTGCCGATTCGCGATCACCCGTTTTATACTGTCGCACAAAGTCAAAATCTAACCCACCCAATATTATTTATAACCTGGTGGATTCGGGCCTGAGCTGCAGTTGAACTACTTGATCGTGTGACATAGTTATTGATCAACGCGATCTGTTCACCGTGTATTCGACCAAGGCTCAGCATGTGATCTTCTTTCATCTCTGAGAACTCCGGGTTCAATCCAGTCCAGAGCGACCCATTTTAAAAAGTCTCCTTTTCTTTTCACCAGCCATGAGGGTCCTAAGTGGCATGATTTTGGGAAGTCCTAACCCAGTTATCCGTGGTTACAAGTCCGCAATTCAAAGCTGCCCTTAAATCGACACCAATTGACATTGAATTGTCAGTCTTGCTCAGAGAAACCGCAAGCATGGCTGTTATGGCAACAGTAATACGTGCAGCAGGAGGTTCTTGTCTGAAGCTGGGGTCAAAGTGCATCATTGGGCACAATGGAGAGAGCTGTACTCTTTATCTCGCCGTTGCTAAACCTGACTAGGAGTCCTTGATGCTGACACTGGGTGTCGAAATTGCTACTGCATTCCTTTTCTGGGCATCTACCTTCCTGTATCTTTTAGCACCTTGAATTAAAAAATCTGCTAAAATGGTGAGCGCAACTATGTTCGACTCCAGCAAACGCAACGCTGATTCAAACGTAGAATTACCCCAAATGAATAACCGCTCGCTCCCATTATACAACACTCCTAATTCAAGCCTGCCGTTGAATGAAACATTACAGTATCTGGCTTTTGCTTTTTAGCACATCAAATATTTAATCCTTTGTCTAAACACTTGTGCAAGGAGGTTTCGATTAGTGCTTTATGGTTGCACGGGGCTTCATATTGCAGGGCTATGGGGCAGGACTAATTGGATAGCTCGTTCAAAGAGCCAGCACTGGCACGATGGGCCGAATGGCCTCCTTCTGTGCTGTAGGTTTCGGTTAGTGCTTTATCATTGCACGGGGCCTTATATTGCAAGGTTATGGGGAAAAGAGCTGGGGAACGGGGCTAATTGGACAGCTCTTTCAAAGAGCCAGCATTAGCACAATGGCCTCCTTCTGTGCTGTATGTGTGATTCTATGATATTTTTGCATGGATCCAATGAGTTGAATGAGGTTAAGATACAAAATTACTGTTGGTGACATTTGTGGATGAACACTTAGCGCGTTCATGTGAAGTTCCTCTGTCCTCTGTTATAGGTGAGCTGTTAGCTTAACTAACTTAATAGAATTCTTTTGAGGTAATGGAAAGAGTAGACAAGGGTAATGTAGTAGATGTCATATACTTGGATTTTCAAAAGGCCTTTGGTGAGGTAGCACATGATAGGCTCATGACAGAGGTTGGGGCACGTGGAGTCAGGAGACAAATAGCTGAATGGCTAGCAAAAAAAAATAGAAAGCAGAGAGTGGGGGTAAAGGGTAGTTATTCAGATTGGAGGAAGGTAGAAAGCGGTGTTCCACAAGAATCCGTGCTGGGGCCACAGTTATTCATAATTTACATTAATGATTTCGACTTAGGAACAAGTAACGCAATATCAACATTTTCAGATGATGCCGAGCTGTGGGGTGGAGGGGGTGGGGGGGCAATGTTCCCCCTAAGGTGCGCGGCCATGCACCGATTGCAAGGTGTCGCGCACCAGTGGCGCCGCTGGGAGAGGTACTGCGCATGCGCAGCTGCATAGCAAATTTAAAGGGCCCGCACAAGGGGGTGGTGTATATCTAACACTGAGGAAGAATGTAACATAATACAAGAAAACATGAGAGAACTTGCAGTCAAGTGACAAATGAATTTTAACATCCATAAATGTGAGAAACTTCACCCCCACCTTAGGAAATAAGAAACTCACTGGCGTAGAAGAGTAAAGCGATCTAGCGATACAGGTGAACAAATCATTAAAAACAGCACCGCAGGTCCACAAAGCAGTGCTGGGAATACTACCACGAAGCCAAAGGCTAATAAAATCAACGGTAATTTCTAGACTATAACGAATTACCTGTTGATTTTTGTCTCGGGGGTGGGGGGGTGGGGAAGAAAGACTTGCATTTCTATAGCGCCTTTCATGACTACCGGACGTCCCAAAGTGCTTTACAGCCAATGAAGTACTTTTGGAGTGTAGTCACTGTTGTAATGTAGGAAACACGGCAGCCAATTTGCGCACAGCAAGCTCCCACAAGCAGCACTGTGATAATGACCAAATAAACTGTTTTAGTGATGTTGGTTGAGGGATAAATATTGGCCCAGGACACCGGGGAGAACTCCCCTGCTTTCTTCGAAATAGTGCCATGGGATCTTTTACAGCCACCTGAGAGAGCAGACGGGGCCTCGGTTTAACATCTCACCCAAAAGACGGCACCTCTGACAGTGCAGCACTCCCTCAGCACTGCACTGGGAGTGTCAGCCTGGATTTTTGTGCTCAAGTCTCTGGAGTGGGACTTGAACCCACAACCTTCTGACTCCGAGGCGAGGGTGCTGCCCACTGAGCCACATGTGAAATTCTGGGAGTCCTGAAATAGTCGCAACATTTCTTGATTTAGGTTTCAGCTCTGGGATATAACGTCTTTTTTCAGCTGCCTGCATTAGGCTGCTGCTGTGAGACAGGCCTACAGGGAACGAGTAAACCCTAGTCATTATTGAGTCCGTGGGGACTGTAAATGTGTAATATTCCATTTCTGATCCGAAGAGGATTCTATTCCATTTCTGATCCAAAATGTAGTCGGTTCTGAATAAGTAGACATTTCTCCTTTCATTCCCTCCTCACAGAGCTGAATGAAGAATACGCCACCGAAAGACCCATTCAGGACTGCTGTGCCTGCGGTACTGCAAAATACCGGATAACCTTTTACGGAAATTGGTCGGAGAAGACTCACCCGAAGGATTATCCAAGTAAGACGCGAGCCTTTTGTCAATAAGCTTTTTTTTTTATCATATATTGAACGTCATTCGGATCTCAAGCTTCAATAGGCTGTGAATTAATCTTGAGGATTGCGCTTAAATCAATTTAAGGAATGTCCCCCGCCCACATTCAAGTGAATCTGACAGTTTCTTAAAGTTAATATGAAAGAGAGGTCGAAAGCAAACACCGGAAGAATTAAAGTGAAACATGAGAGAAGAACAGTAACTTTGAACTAAAATTTCGGTCAACTCCTGTACCTTAATTAAAAAGGGAAAGGAAGAGAATCTACTGAAATTAATGAGATTTTAAGAAAAGTATTGCATAGAATTACAAAGCATTTACAGCACAGTAACAGGCCATTCGGTGTTTATGCTCCACACGAGCCTCCTCCCACCCCTCTTCATCAAACCCTATCAACATATCCTTCCTCCCTCATGTGTTTATCCAGCTTCCCCTTAAATGTATCTATGCTATTCACCTCAAAGAAAGACTTGCATTTATATAGCACCTTTCACGACCACCGGATGTCTCAAAGCGCTTTACAGCCAATGAAGTACTTTTTGAAGTGGAGTCACTGTTGTAATGTAGGAAACGCGGCAGCCAATTTGTACACAGCAAGCTCCCACAAACAGCAATGTGATAATGACCAAATAATCTGTTGTAGTGATGTTGATTGAGGGATAAATATTGGCCCCAGGACACCGGGGATAACTCCCCTGCTCTTCTTTGAAATAGTGCCATGGGATCTTTTACGTCCACCTGAGAGAGCAGACGAGGCCTCGGTTTAATGTTTCATCTGAAAGACGGCACCTCTGACAGTGCAGCACTCCCTCAGTACTGTATTGGAGCGTCAGCCGAGATTTTTGTGCTCAAGTCTCTGGAGTGGGACTTGAATCCACAATCCTTCTGACTCAGAGGTGAGAGTGCGACCCACTGAGCCACGGCTGACACCATTGACACAACTACTCCTTGTTCCACATTCTCACCACTCTCTGGGTGAAGAGGTTTCTTCTGAATTCCCTGTTGGATTTGTTAGTGGCTATCTTATATTTATGATCTAGTTTTGGGTTTCCCCACGAGTGGAAACATCTTCTCTACGTCTACCCTATCAAACCCCTTCATAATCTTAAAGCCCTCTATCAGGTCACCCCTCAGCCTTCTCTTTTCTAGAGAAAAGAGCCCCAACCTGTTCAATCTTTCCTGATTAGGTATAACCTCTCAAGTTCTGGTATCATCCTTGTAAATCTTTTTTCCACCTTCTCCAGTGCCTCTATATCGTCTTCAGATGGATTAAAGGAATACTCTCGCCACACACAGATTATTTAATCTACAGAACAACTACCGCCTTTAAAAAATGTTGTTTGTTTTCCAACTTTTTGAGATATGCTTACATTTATATGCAAATCATTTAAAATCTGTTTAGTTCTGGCGGCTACCTTGATCACTGATTAGCAGATTCTACACAGTGTAAGAACCATCTTATCACAATGGATGTGATGGTGTCACATGGCTCGGAGCAGGATCTGGCCGAATATTATACGTGCCATTTCACGTGACTCAATGTTTGGATGGAGGGAAGGCAGAAGTATGTAACATGCATTTACGAGAACGAAAGGAATCTGGTATAAAGTGCAGATACTCGGTCTGTCTTTCACTGTTGAAGCAAAGGGCTGTGATGTTGATTGTTCCGATGACACAGTTTCAATATTCAGTTTTAATAGCCTGAGATAGTAGCAGATGAACATTTAGAAGCTTGGTGTGATGGTCCCCTTTCTGCTATTTTAACATAGGCCATATCCTATTTGTTTCAAATGCCCCAATAGACATCACTTGTGTAAATGCCCCAATCTTCGACAGCACCTCCCAAACCCATGACCTCTACCACCTAGAAGGACAAGGGCAGCAGGCGCATGGGAACACTACCACCTCCAAGTTCCCCTCCAAGTCACACACCATCCTGACTTGGAAATATATCGGCTGTTCCGTCATCGTCGCTGGGTCAAAATCCTGGAACTCCCTCCCTAACAGCACTGTGGGAGCATCTTTACCACACGGACTGCAGCGGTTCAAGAAGGCGGCTCACCACCACCTTCTCAAGGGCAACCAGGGATGGGCAATAAATGCCGGCCTTGCCAGCAACGCCCACATCCCATGAATGAATTAAAAAAAAAAAAGCCATCACTTGTGTAAATTGCCCAATAGATATGAATCCTTGTTGACCACACACCACAGCACAATATTGAAGCTCTAACGCGCTGCTCATTTCTTCCAAATATTTTCTCTACATACAGAATAACGATACTGATTTCGAACAGCGTCATACTGCATGGTCTCATCGAATCATCAACAGTTGCACTGGACAATGCTGGTGCTCGCTCTGGCTGGAGCTGGCTGACAGAATCCCATTACCCTGCCATTTACCCATTATCCTTTTACATCGCTCCTTCTTTCAACATTTGTCCGTATTCCAAGTGTACACACCGAGCAAGTTATTTTTTGCGAGCGACAAATGTTGGGAATATCAGAAGCCAGGAAGCTTATGTGAAAGAAAGAAAGACTTGCATTTCTATAGCGCCTTTCACGACCACTGGATGTCCCAAAGTGCTTTACAGCTGATGAAGGACTTTTTATTGAAGTGTAGTCACTGTTGCAATGTGGGAAACGCAGCAGCCAATTTGCACACAGCAAGCTCCCACAAACAGCAATGTGATAATGACCAGATAATCTGTTTTTTTTGTGATGTTGATTGAGGGATAAATATTGGCCCCAGGACATCGGGGAGAACTCCTCCTGCTCTTCTTCGAAATAGTGGCCGTGGGATCTTTTACGTCCACCTGAGAGAGGCAGACGGGGCCTCAGTTTAACGCCTCATCCGAAAGATGGCACCTCCGACAGTGCAGCGCTCCCTCAGCACTGCACTGGGAGTGTCAGCCTAGATTTCTGTGCTCTAGTCTCTGGAGTGGGACTTGAACCCACGACCTTCTGACTCAGAGGTGAGAGAGTGCGACCCACTGAGCCACAGCTGACACACTGAAGCGAAATGAGATAAATCACACAAATTTGAACAAGAAAAACTCGCGAGTAATTAGTTTCTGTTGCGTGGGTTGTTTAACATATTTCTTAAGATGGATTATCCTTTAAATTCGTGTGTATGCTTTCCATCATTTTTAGAAAATATAATTGATGGTGTTTTGTATATAATACATGCGCTGCTCTGCCCTAAAGCAGACTTGTAAGCTGTGCCTGTTTTGTCTCGCAGATGACCATAATACGCCCAACAATTGCAGAGAAAACAATTTCTCACTGTTGCTAACCTTTAGTTGGTTTACTTCTTTCCTTTGCCTTCGATTTCCCCCTGATCCTGCTCCGCTCCCCTCCCACCAATCCTGCTGAAATTCCCAGATGTTGCACAGCCCTCCGATACCTTGTCCGAGCGATCCATCAGGATAGGACGTGGCCCCGGTTTTTTTTTCTTCCCCCGAAATGCCTCAGGCACTTGGCTCCTCCCCCCCACCAATTATTGCAGGTCAGGGGTGGCCAACTCCGGTTGGACATTTTCCAGGAGGTGTCATCACGTGACCTCCTACCGCCATTGGTCCCCCCACATGTCCATCCTCGCTGTGCCCTCGCCTTCCCACGGCCAATCGGAAAGAGAATACTCTTCATTGGCCAATTGGATGATTCTTGATTATCATTCGAAAAGGTTCATCCAATATTTTTAGAACCAATAAAAAAAAAAACTGTGAAAAGATACTTAAAAAAACCCCACACAATTTCTATTATTTTTAATCTTGGGTTTTTCTCAGAACAGTGTCCTGGAGTTAGTCTTTAATTCCTGGAGATTCCAGGGCAATCTTGGAGGGTTGGAAACCCTATTGGAGGTAGAGGCCTGAGGTCTACGCTGCATCCAATTTGCTTCGCAAGTCCTGCTGTGATTGGCCAGAATCTAGGGCAGTGGGAGCCTGCACCCCCAACAGTGTGCTAGATCCCTATAGGCCCCTAAGCTAATGAGGGTGGCTCCCTGTAGTGTTGGCTTGAGAGCCTGAGCAGGCACCGAAGGAAATTTATTTCTCCCCAGGCGTGCCCTGACCTGCCACTAGGACCGGCCAGCCCTCCATCCAGTGCCACAAAAGGCCATTCCGTCTCTGCCCATCCACCATATCCTTCTTTCTTGATGTTCCAATGACTCTTTACGTGCTGTTGGTGTCTAAAATCCTGTCCCCGCGAGCTGGGTGTACTCCCAGTACCACACATGCAAGGAGCAAGATGCTAATATTGAGGGAGCTTACTTTGGACTGTGGGGTTTACTCACCGCATGCAGGGCTAGTGCCTTGGGAGCAGCTATTCCAGCAACGTTCAAGAACAAGGCCCACCACCACCTTCTCGAGGGCAACTAGGGGTGGCCAATAAATGCCAGCGATGCCCACACCAATGAGGTTGACCCTCAACTGCCCAATAATGAATAGAATAAAAAGGTGCAAATTCTGCTGGCTATTAGACTATGAAAGACCTCACCTTTTCTTTAATTATGGGCATCGCTGGCAACGCCTCACTGATCGCCCATTCCTAGTTGCCCTGAGAAGGTAGTGATGGGCCGCCGCCTTCTTGAGCCGCTGATAGTGATTTGACGTAATTGAGCGGTTTGCTCGGCCACTTCAGAGGGCGGTTGAGAATCAACTGCGTTGGTGTAGGACTGGAGTCACGTGTAGGCCCAGACCATGTTGGGACGGCAGGTTGCCTTCCCTGAAGGGCATCAGTGGCTTTTTAACGACAATCCGGCAGCTTTCACGGTCGCTTATTTCCAGATTTTTTTAAATAGCTGTACTCAAATTCTCAAACCGCCGCGGTGGGATTTGGCCTTCGGATTACTGGTCCGATAACACAACCGCTGTAGCTTTTCTGGTACCTGTGGATCCTCGCTTTCAGGGCGGAGTACTTGCTACTTTAAGGTTAAACTTGATGTCAAACTGAGAAACTGCATAGCACCAATTAGTCAAAATCCATCAATGAGGGCAAAGTGCTTACAACGTGATTGGATCAATGCTGATCTAATTACCATTGGAAACCTTCAGAGTGTGTATTACTGGATTGGAAGGGCTAAAATTAGCCTTTGCAAAAGGCTTTGGTTTTGTCTTTTGAAACTGAGAAATAGATAAAGAAGAAAAAAAGAAAGACTTGCATTTCTATAGCGCCTTTCCCGACCTCCGGACACCCCAAAGCGCTTTACAGCCGATGAAGAACTTTTGGAGCGTAGTCACTGTTGTAATGTAGGAAACGCAGCAGCCAATTTGCGCACAGCAAGCTCCCACAAACAGCAATGAGATAAATCCCCAGGGCCTGGTAATCTGCATCTCAGAGTACTAAAAGAGGTAGCCATGGAAATAGTGGATGTATTGGTTGTCATCTTCCAAAATTCTATAGATTATGGAACAGTTCCTGCAGATTGGAGGGTGGCAAATGTAACCCCACTACTTAAAAAAGGAGGGAGAGAGAAAACAGGGAACTACAGACCGACCGGTTAGCCTAACATCAGCAGCAGGGAAAATGCTAGAGTCTATTATAAAGGATGTGATAACAGGACACTTAGAAAATTTCAACGGGATTAGACAAAGTCAGCATGGATTTATGAAAGGGAAATCGTGTTTGACAAACCTACTGGAGTTTTTTGAGGATGTAACTGGTAGAATAGATAAGGGAGAACCAGTGGATGTGGTGTATTTGGATTTTCAGAAGGCCTTTGATAAAGTCCCACATAAGAGGTTAGTGTGCAAAATTAAAGCACATGGGATTGGGGGTAATATACTGGCATAGGTTGAAAATTGGTTAACAGACAGGAAACAGAGAGTAGGAATAAATGGGTCTTTTTCGGGGTGGCAGGTGGAGACTAGTGGGGTACCGTAGGGATCAATGCTTGAGCCCTAGCTATTCACAATATATATCAATGATTTGGATGAGGGAACCAAATATAATATTTCCAAGTTTGCTGACGACACAAAACTAGGTGGGGTTGTGAGTGAGGAGGATGCAAAGAGGCTTCAAGGCGAATTAGACAAGTTGAGTGAGTGGGCAAATACATGGCAGATGCAGTATAATGTGGATAAATGTGAAGTTATCCACTTCGGTAGGAAAAACAGAAAGGTAGAGTATTATTTAAATGGTGCTAGATTGGGAAATGCTGATGTACAAAGGAACCTGGGTGTCCTTGTACACCAGTCACTGAAAGCAAACATGCAGGTGCAGCAAGCAGTTAGGAAGGCAAATGGTGTGTTGGCCTTCATTGCAAGAGGATTTGAGTACAGGAGCAAGGATGTCTTACTACAGTTATACAGAAGTAAGAAGTCACACAACACCAGGTTATAGTCCAACAGCTATTTTTGAAATCACAAGCTTTCGGAGCCATGCTCCTTCATCAGGTGAAGTCATCTGTAAAGCTGTTGGACTATAACCTGGTGTTGTGCGACTTCTCACTTTTGTCCACCCCAGTCCAACACCGGCATCTCCGCATCATGGCTACAGTTATACAGGGCCTTGGTGAGACCACACCTGGAGTACTGTGTGCAGTTTTGGTCTCCTTACCTAAGAAAGGATATACTTGCCACAGAGGGAGTTCAGCGCAGGTTCACCAGACTGATTCCTGGGATGGCAGGACTGTCGTATGAGGAGAGATTGGGTCGACTAGGCCTGTATTCACTAGCGTTTAGAAGAATGAGAGGGGATCTCATTGAAACGTATAAAATTCTGACAGGGCTAAACAGACTGGATGCAGGGAGGATGTTTCCCCTGGCTGAGAGGTCTAGAACGAGGGGTCACAGTCTCAGGATACGGGATAGGATATTTAGGACTGAGATGAGGAGAAATTTCTTCACTCAGAGGGTGGTGAACCTGTGGAATTCTCTACCACAGAAGGCTGTGGAGGCCAAGTCACTGAATATATTTAAGAAGGAGATAGATAGATTTCTAGACACAAAAGGCATCAAGGGGGATGGGGAGAGAGCAGGAATATGGTATTGAGATAGAGGATCAGCCATGATCATATTGAATGGCGGAGCAGGCTCGAAGGGCCGAATGGCCGACTCCTGCTCCTATGTTTCTATTTTTCTATGTTCTAAATGACCAGATAATCTATTTTCCTTACAATTTGGGGAAAACTTCCCTGCTCCTTTTTGAAATAGTGCCGTGGTATCTTTTACGTCCACCTGAGAGAGCAGACGGGGCCTCAGTTTAACGTCTCATCTGAAAGACGGCACCTCCGACAGTGCAGCGCTCCCTCAGCACTGCACTGGGAGTGTCAGCGTAGACTTTGTGAAATGATCTATAAGGCTGTTGATATTTGAGAATGATACGGTTAATGTGCTTGTTTGACATTCCACTCTCCGCTATCTTAACACAGATGGTAATCAGCTACACGTCTGTGTTACAATAACACGGGGAGGAATGTCATTCGAACGTGTTAAATGTTTGTCCGCTAATATTGCCAGGAGTGATTCTTAGACTATTTGAGCTTATTGCTTTTTTAACTAACTAATCTCGTGCAAATAGAAAACAATGAATGAGCAAACGATTGTCAGCCGTGGCTCAGTGGGTCGTACTCGGTGCCACTGAATTAGAAGGTTGTGGGTTCAAGTCCCACCCCAACAAGACTTGAGCACAAAAATTAGGCTGTCACTCCCAGTGCAGTGCTGAGGGAGTGCTGCACTGTTGGGGATGCTGTCTTTCGGATAAGACATTAAACCGAGGCCCCGTCTGCTCTCTCAGGTGGACGTAAAAGATTCTACAGCACTATTGTGAAGAAGAGCAGGGGAGTTCTCCCCGGTGTCCTGGGCTAATATTTATCCCTCAACCAACATCACTAAAACAGATGATCTGGTCATTATCACATTGCTGTTTGTGGGAGCTTGCTGTGCACGAATTGGCTGCCGCGTTTCCTACATTACAACAGTGACTACACTTCAAAAAAAAGTACTTAATTGGCTGTAAAGCGCTTTGGGACGTCCTGAGGTCGTGAAAGGCGCTGTAGAAATGCAAGTCTGTCTTTCTTTTATTTCAAAATCGGAGATAAAAACAGAAACCCCTGGAAACGCACAGCATCTGACATACAAAGCTCAACAATTCGGATAGGACCCTGCATCAGAACTCTCAACTTTTTCTTTCAGGTGCTGACTGACCTTTCCAGCATCTGTTCCGGAGTGTAGTGGTTATAGTGTCAGCCGTGGCTCACTGGGTAGCACTCTCGCCTCTGGTTAGTAGGAAGTTTGTGGGTTCAAATCCTACCCTAGAGATTTTGAGCACACAAATCTAGGCGGACACTCCCAGTGCAGTGCTGAGGGAGTGCCGCACTGTCGGAGGTGCCGTCTTTCGGATGAGACGTTAAACAGAGGCTCCGTCTGCTCTCTCAGGTGGACGTAAAAGATCCGATGGCCACTATTTAAAAAAGAGCGGGGGAGTTCTCCCCAAAATTTAAGGAAAACAGATTATCTGGTCATTTATCACATTGCTGTTTGTGGGAGCTTGCTGTGCGCAGATTGGCTGCCGCGTTTCCTACATTACAACAGTGACTCCACTTCAAAAAGTACTTCATTGGCTGTGAAGCGTTTTGGGACGTCCGCTGGTCGTGAAAGGCGCTGTAGAAATGCAAGTCTTTCTTTCTTTATGTTGCTGGACTTGGAATCCAGAGGCCTGGACTAATGATCCAATGCCTAGTTCAAATCCCACGATAGCAAGTTTGAGAATTTGAATTCAGTTTAAAAAAAAATTAAAACTCAGTAAAAAAAAGTGTCCATGAAGAGCTGTTGGGTTGCCGTTAAATACCCAACTTGTTCACTGCCGTCCTTACCCGGTCTGGGCCTACACGTGACTCCAGTCCCGCACCAACGTGGTCGACTCTTAACCGCCCTCTGAAGTGACCCAGCGAGCCACTCGGTCGTATCAAACTGCTACAAAGGAGAAGGCCCACCACCACTTTCTCCAGGGCAACTGGGGATGGGCACTAAGTGCTGACCTTGCCATAAAAGCCCACATCCTGAGAATAAATTAGTTAGAAAAATAAAAACTGAACTTGACCTTCGAACTTTGCTAGCAGTGCCGGAGTATCCGAACTCCTCTCTTTGTGGGCTGTGTTTCAAGGGTCATTTACTGTGGACAGTAGTTTAGGCATTCTTGGTGTCGCACGGAGCCTTTGCCTGGAATCTATGAGGTAGGAGAATAAGTGATTTTCTTTTTTCTAAAGTAGTGATCACTAATTAAAACCAGCTTTTTTACACAGCAAAGGTCTGTGAATGGGTTTGATAAGGTAGACATAGAGAAGATGTTTCCGCTTGTGGGGTGTCCAAAACTAGGGGGCCAGAAATGTAAGACAGTCATTAATAAATCCAATAGGGAATTCAGGAGAAACTTCTTTACCCAGAGAATGTGGAACTCGCTACCACAGGGAGTGGTTGAGGCGAATAGCATAGATACAATTAAGGAGAAGCTGGATAAACACATGAGGGAGAAAGGAATAGAAGGATATGCTGATAGGGTGAGATGAAGAGGGGTGGGAGGAGGCTCGTGTGGAGCAGAAACACCGGCACGGACCAGTTGGGCCGAATGGCCTGTTATTCAGTGTAATTCTATGTAATGAGTCACAACCCTAAGTAGTAAGGACAAAGTTCCTTTCTCTTTCTAATCAAGCTCACCCCTCAAGCAGCCCGGCTACGAAATCACCTCGTGCTCCGAGGTTACGTGTTTAATGAGGTATGCATTGACATTTCACAAAGTCAAGCTTCTCAGATTCGACCGATCTGTAAAGTCGATTCTGTGACTGGCGTAATGACTCTCCTTTCACCTCTGATCCAAAGTTCTGAATCCGGTCCGGACACATTGGATGAACGGCATCTTTCTACGTTGCCCTTAAGTCTGGAGCAAAAAAAAAAGACGCACTTCGATTACCTCGGCAACGTTGCTGGTGGGCGCTGACAAATCTCACGCTGAGCAAGGTGAACCTGCATTAAAATACCCAACCATCCCCTCTTCAAAAAAAAACCCCACTTTATAAAGGATCAGAAGTGAGTCTCCCTGTAGCAGCACATCTGTTCCTCATTGTTCCACCCAGAGATTGGAGCACAGGTCGTCATTCAATCGCCAGGCGTTAATGATATGCATGGTGATTTCATAGCCGGGCTGCTTAAAGAGGTTGTTTGATTCGAAAGAGAAATGAAACTTTGTCCTTGCTACCTAGGGTTGTGACTCATGACATAGAATTACACTGAATGTACCAGGCCATTCGGCCCAACAGCTCCACACCAGTGTTTCTGCTCCACACGAGCCTCCTCCCACCCTACTTCATCTCACCCTATCAGCATAACCTTCTATTCCTTTTATCCCTCATGTGTTTATCTAACTTCCCCTTAAATGCACCTATGCTATTCGCCTCGACCACTCCCTGTGGTAGCGAGTTCCACATTCTCACCACTCTCTGGGTAAAGAAGTTTCTCCTGAATTCCTGATTGGATTTATTAGTGACTATTTTATATTTATGGCCCCTAGTTTTGAACTCCCCCACAAGTGGACGCATCTTGTTTACGTCTATCTTATCAAACCCTTTCATAATCTTAAAGACCTTTATCAGGTCATGCCTCAGTCTTCTCTTTTCTAGAGAAAAGATCCCCAGCTTGTGCAACCTTTCCAGATTGTTACAATCTCTCAATTCTGGTACGAACATACAAAAAGTGACAGACATGTAAAGACCATTTGGTCCATCCACAGAATTGGGATGCCTTGTGTATCGCAATATATACACTCCCTATCCCACCGGATCTCCTGGGAAAGACGAAAAAGCAGCTTAAAAACCCAGGCCAGTTATCATCCTTGTAAATTGTTATTGCGCTTTCTCCAGTGCCTCTATGCTTTTGATAATACAGAGACCGTTGGTGGCTGAGCAACAGACAGCCGTTAATCCCACCCACTCTTCCGTCTTTCTCGTCCTCAGCAGGTTGGCTTGGGTCGGACATTTAAGACTGAGATGAGGAGGAATTCCTTCACTGAGGGTTGTGAATCTTTGGAATTCTCTACCCCAGAGGGCTGTGGATGCTCAGTCGTTGAGTATATTCAAGGTTGAGATCGATAGATTTTTGGATATTAAGGGTATCGAGGGATTATGGAGATCGGGTGGGAAAGTGGAGTTGAGGTCGATGATCAGCCATGATCTTATTGAATGGCGGAGCAGGCTCGAGGGGCCGTATGGCCGACTCCTGCTCCTATTTCTTATGTTCTTCTGCAGCATCTGTGAAAGAGCTGGAGCTTAAAGCTAGTGTGCTGAAATGTTCAATAATGATGCTGTTGAAAGGTTGAATATATTCTTTCCTCTCTCTCTTTTGATTTTTTGCACCAAAAGAATTTGCGACTCACTGGTCTGCCATCATCGGAGCGTCTCACTCCAAGTCTTACAGGCTATGGGAGTACGGGGGATTTGCCAGCGATGGAGTAAAACAGGTCGCCGAGTGGGGCTCCCCAGTGAAAATGGAAGAAGAAATCCGGCAGAAGGTAAGCCAGAAACGGGGCAGGGATTGCGACGTGTTGAAGACCCTAACCACGTGTCCACCTGGATTGCACAGCTGGTAGATGCAGTCGCGCCCAGTTGAGCAGCTGATTTTATTACGGCGCCCACTCGGCAGCTTCAATCGTGAGCCACATCGTACTTGCACGTTGCATAACGGAACACTAGAGGGCCTCCCTGCTGGGAGTAAGCAAGTCGTGGCGCTATTGCACCCCCAGGGTCTGCTCTTGTGTTTTTGTTGTATCTAGAGAGATGTCGAGAGGTTCTGAAGCAAAATCAGCCTTTACATGACCGCACCACCAACTTGAGTGTTTATTGGACATAGCGAGTGGCAGAACCTGAAGGCTTATCATTCCAGCTGTGCGAGTTAGAAACATGAACTTAAAGATGAAACTTTAATTTTACCTCTGTTTGCATGGAGATAATAATGTTATCATTCAACTCTCACCGTTCAGTCCGGGTGGTGGTGGTGGGGGGGGCAGCGGGATGTATTCCAGTTATTTTGGAAAGAGAACACTGAACTTTTCAATTTCCGGAGTTTTAATGAAATGCAGGAATGGAGAGATGGTAGAGTCAGCAGCAAAACTGATTGAATTCTGAGCACAATTGGAAAGGGGACATTTCCTACCATCACTAGTTGCCTTACAGCGACACAGCCACTACATAGAGCACTTAACACAGAGGGACTTCTTTATTTATTCGTTCCTGGGATGTGGGCATCGCTGGCAAGGCCGGCATTTATTGCCCACCCCTAATTGCCCTCGAGAAGGTGGTGGTGAGCTGCCTTCTTGAACCGCTGCAGTCCGTGTGGTGAAGGTACTCCCACAGTGCTGTTAGGGAGGGAGTTCCAGGATTTTGACCCAGCGACGATGAAGGATCGGCCGATATATTTCCAAGTCAGGATGGTGTGTGACTTGGAGGGGAACTTGGAGGTGTTCCCATGCGCCTGCTGCCCTTGTCCTTCTAGGTGGAAGAGGTCACGGATTTGGGAGGTGCTGTCGAAGAAGCCTTGGCGAGTTGTTGCGGTGCATCTTGTAGATGGTACACACAGCAGCCACGGTACACCGGTGGTGCAGGGTGGTAGATGGGGTGCCAATCAAACGGGCTGCTTTGTCCTGGATGGTGTCGAGCTTCTTAAGTGTTGTTGTAGCTGCACTCATCCAGGCAAGTGGAGAGTATTCCATCACACTCCTTACTAGTGCCTTGTAGATGGTGGAAAGGCTTTGGGGAGTCAGGAGGTGAGACACTCAGCCGCAGAATACCCAGCCTCCGACCTGCTCTTGTTGCCACAGTATTTATGTGGCTGGCCCAGTTAAGTTTCAGGTCAATGGTGACCCCCAGGAAGTTGATGGTGGGGGATTCGGTGATGGTAATGCCGTTGAATGTCAAGGGGTGGTGGTTAGACTCTCGCTTGTTGGAGATAGTCATTGCCTGGCACTTGTGTGGTGCGAATATTACTTGCCACTTATCAGCCCAAGCCTGAATGTCGTCCAGGTCTTGCTGCATGCGGGCATGAACTGCTTCATTATCTGAGGAGTTGCAAATGGAACTGAACTCTGTGCAGTCATCAGCAAACATCTCCACTTCTGACGTTACAATGGAGAAAGGTCATTGATAAATCAGCTAAAGATGGTTGGGCCTAGGACACTACCCTGAGGAACTCCTGCAGTGATGTCCTGGGGCTCAGCTGATTGACCTCCAACAACCACAACCATCTTCCTTTGTGCTAGGTATGACTCCAGCCAGTGGAGAGTTTCCCCCCCCCGCCCCCCCTGATTCCCATTGACTTCAGTTTTACTAGGGCTCCTTGATGCCACACTCGGTCAAATGCTGCCTTGATGTCCAGGGCAGTCAATCTCACCTCACCTCTGGAATTCAGCTCTTTTGTCCATGTATTAGTCGGGGCATAGAATATAAGAGCAGAGAGGTTATGCTTGAAATGTATAAAACACTGGTTAGGCCACAGCTAGAGTACTGCGTACGTTTCTGGTCACTACATTACAGGAAAGATGTGATTGCACTAGAGGGTACAGAGGAGATTTACGAAGATGTTGCCAGAACTGGAGAATATTAGCTATGACGAAAGATTAGATAGGCTAGTTCTTTGGAACAGAGGAGGCTGAGGGGAGACTTAATTGAGGTGTATAAAATTATGAGGGGCCTGGATAGAGTGGATAGGAAGGATCTGTTTCCCTTAGCAGAGAGGCCAATAACCAGGGGGCATAGATTTAAAGTAATTGGTAGAAGGATTAGAGGGGAGTTGAGGAGAACTTTTTTCACCCAGAGGGTGGTGGGGGTCTGGAACTCACTGCCTGAAAGGGTAGTAGAGGCAGAAACCCTCATCGCATTTAAAAAGTACTTGGATATGCACTTGAAGTGCCGTAACCTACAGGGCTACGGACCAAGAGCTGGACAGTGGTATTAGGCTGGATAGCTCTTTGTCGGCCGACAGACACGATGGGCCGAATGGCCTCCTCTGTGCTGTAAACGTCTATGATTCTATGGTTAAAAGACCAGAGCCTAGAAAACCACCCTGGACAAATTTTAACAGATGCATGCCTGATGAGGCTCAGGCTCGAGGGGCCGTATGGCCTACTACTGCTCTTATTTCTCATGTTCTTATGACTTTGTACCATGTTTCCTTGACTTTTTTCTGAGTGTAGCGAGATTATTGGCCCTTAAATTGCGGTGTGTATGATGGCATACTCTCTGAGTACGCCATCATATTCCACTTGAAATCCACCACAAGTTCGGAGCCCGTGCGCGAACTTGCGACCTGTCAACTTGTGCGTTGACGGTCCATCCACGGGGGTCACGAAAAAGTAGAGTTGGGCTATTTGCCCATCGACTGGCCAGCAATTGTGCAGGTAAACAGGTGCAGGGCCTGTTTACATCAGCATAAGGGGATATCTAAACCATTAATTAAACATTTCATATCGTACATTATGCACATACACTGTATGAAATGAGTTTATGCAAATATTGGCCCGGATTACAGTCTTAATGATGTCTAAAATGATTATTTAGTGAGGTTGGTGGAATGAAGGTAATTATGAATAAAATTCCAATGCTGTAAATTGTAATTAGATGATAGTTCGGGATTCCGTTACATCTCATTACGGGATTCCCTTTGGAAATGATTAAAATGGAATTCTGCTTTGTGATTGGAGGACCAGGCCCACGTGATCCCAGGTATGTTTCCGCACGGCCTGCGTCCCTGGGATCCGTGGTCTGTTACGCTGCCCTCCGCCTCGCCGCCAGCAGGTAGGTTCGTCATTCTTTTGCGGGTCAGAGGCGTACTCCGGAGTTCCGCCTCCGACCGCTATTTCAGGGCAGCAAACAGACAAAGCAACAAAACAGACATCGCCAGTTGTCATTTCCAGGCCTTGGAATCTCTCTTGTACTCCCGCAGTGGAATGGAAAATTCTGAATAACTTTTCTTAAGTTGCTTAAAAATCACCTTCATGTAAACCGGGTCACAGGTATACTGATGTTGATTCAAAAATATACACAGATTTTCGATTTAAGTTAATACCTACTTTTTTAAAATATTATTCGTTCATGGGATGTGGGCGTCGCTGGCAAGGCCAGCATTTATTGCCCGTCCCTAATTGCCCTTTGAGAAGGTGGTGGTGAGTTCTTAAAGGGGAGGGTTGATCTTGCTCTCCATCCACACCCTGCTCATTGCAGCCTTGAATCTCGGCCTGGAGAGACCTGTACATCAAATCTGCTGGAAAGAAAAATGGAGAGAAACAGGGAAAGAGCTCAGAGAGCAGCCCCCATCGTCTATTCTAAATCGATGCAAGGAAGGTCAAATCAAAATGAACCTGCAAAGTGCTGCTCAGTACCCAAAACTCCTTCACACAGCGTTGAATCTCTCCAGAAGTCTCTCTCTCTCTCTCTCTCTCTCTCTCTCTCTCAGAATGCGTGGTGCAAAAATGTTGGCGACAAAAAAAGGCAGGAAGCGGCCGCCTTTAAATAGCGCTCCCCCAGTCCCTTCCCGACTGCAAAACATTCCCCTCAACCTGTCGTTGCTAGCGGCAGGCGGAAAGTCAGGGGGCGCCACTCAATGTCCAGGGCGCTACCGGGGCGTTGCACGCTCGACTGACGTCACGGTCTGCCGACGCAGGAGATCGTGGCAGTAGTCTTTAGCGCTGCCGCAAAATGTCTGGTCAATTTCGCGAGCGGCGCAAACATTGCCGCGCCCGGGCGCTAGTTGCTTTGCGCTAATGGGAGGCGCAAAGCAACCAAATTTTTCCCCCTCTGAGCTTTTAAGCATTCGAAGTATTCGAAGCTGTGTAAAGTAACAGGGAACATTGGTTGACTGTGTAGCGCACAGCACGGATTGGTTATTCCGAAAGCAAAATACTGCGGATGCTGGAAATCTGAAATAAAAACAGAAAATGCTGGAAACACTCAGCCGGTCAGGCAGCATCTGTGGAGAGAGAAACAGAGTCAACGTTTCAGCTTGGTAACCTTTTGTCAGAACTGGAAAATAGTTAGAGATATAATGGGTTTTAAGCAAGTACAGAGACAGGGAAAGGGGGAGAAGGGGAGGGAAGAACAAAAGGGACGGTCTGTGATGGGGTGGAAGGCAGGAGAGAGTAAATGACAGAAGGGATGATGGTGCGAGGCAAAAGGAGATGGGTTGATTATTTATCTCTTTGTTTATTTCGTCCAACTATTTAAAACCTGAAGGAACCCGAGTAACCCATTTATCCAGCGGCTTTGTAAGAAATTAAAAATAGACCTTCAGTACTAATGGAGAATTTCTGGCAGACTTTCTGGGATTTATTTACTGTGCAATGAATTGAAATCCTGGGGATATTGAAAGTCAACATCTACAATCTGTGTAGTTTTGCAGTTGGAGTCTTTAGAATTAAAGATGACTCTACTCTGAAATCCCGGCTAATCCTCCTACACTTGATTAAATTGAGCCACAGCGACGCAGAGGTGTTCTTGCCTGGGAATCGGGTGAAGTCGGAACTTGTTGAACTAAAACAACAGACTTGTTTTTGTTTTTGTTTCGCAAGGACCTCGCTCTTTGAACTTGTAAGACCCACAAGAGTGATCGAATAGGCCTGGACTTCAGTCACATGTAAACAGTGCCGTGTGTAAAGGCCTGTGATTCTTTTATATCAGTGTCAGCTGTGGCTCAGTGGGTAGCACACTCGCCTCAGTCAGAAGGTTGCGTGGTTCAAGTCCCACTCCAGGGACTTGAGCACATAAAGCTCGGCTGACACTCCCAGTACGGTACTGAGGGAGCGCTGCACTGTCGGAGGTGCCGTCTTTCAGATGAGACGTTAAACCGAAGTCCCGTCTGCCCTCTCAGGTTGACGTAAAAGAGCCCATGGCACTATTTCGAAGAAGAGCAGGAGAGTTCTCCCCGGTGTCCTGGGCCATATTTATCCCTCAACCAACATCACTAAAAACAGATTATCTGGTCATTATCACATTGCTGTTTGTGGGAGCTTGCTGTGCGCAATTGGCTGCCGCGTTTCCTACATTACAACAGTGACTACACTTCAAAAAGTACTTCATTGGCTGTAAAACGCTTTGGAACATCCTGGGGTCATGAAAGTCTTTTCTATTCTTTACTATAGGGCCCCTGACCCATTTTGTGCTCTTGGACTCTCCAGCCGTTTTGCAGTCTCCCAGGCTACTCTACATACCTAAGCTGGGGTTATATCAGACCCAACTAACGGAGCTATGGTTCAGCGCTGGTCTGCCACCCTCGTCTCTTCAACAACCACAAATTACATTTATATAGCGCCTTTAACGTAGTAAAACGTCCCAGGGTGCTTCACAGGAGCGATTATCAAACAAAATTTGACACTGAGCCACATAGAGATATTAGGACATGTGACCAAAAGCTTGGTCAAAGAGGTAGATTTTAAGGAGTGTCTTAAAGAGGAGAGAGAGGCAGAGAGGTTTAGGGAAGGAATTCCAGGCATTGGGGCCTAGGTGGCTAAAGGCACGGCCGCTATTGATGGGGTAAAGGAAGTAAGGGATAGGCAAGAGGCCAGAATTGGAGGAATGCAGAGATCTTCAACTCCTAGTCAACCACAGCACGGGCAGCGTGAGACCAGGAGTTGAAACAGTCGGCTCAATTCCTGTCAATGATGCCCTGTTTTTCTGTTTGAATTTGGAGAGCCCAGTATGCTAGGAAATGTCTGAGCTCATGGCGACTCCCTCAGTGGTGAATTTATCAACTGGCATCACACCCGCGAGTGATGACATTCCCTCAACTTTAGACATGTAGGCCTAGAAATTAGTTTGGACCTGTTTTCAGTGCGACCAGCGAGCACCTGAACCGAGAGGACTGACAATTGATGGAAATTGGTTAATATGAGACTGAGCCAGTAGATATAATCCCGATTATTTCAAGAAGTCTGAATTTTACAGGCTAATTCAAAGTGGCAGTCATGGTAACTTTTGTTTTACAGAGAACAGATGATTAATATTTAAGATTAGAAAGAATCATTTTTTTAAATAAAAGTTAATGTCATTGAAATGTATAAAATTCTTAGAGGGTTTGACAGGGTAGATGCTGAGAGGCTGTTTCCCCTGGCTGGAGAGACTGGGGGTCATAGTTTCAGAATAAGGGGTCGGCGATTTCGGTCTGAGATGAGGAGGAATTTCTTCACTCAGAGGGCTGCGAATCTTTGGAATTCTCAGCCCCAGAGGGCTGTTAATGCTGAGTCGTTGAGTATATTCAAGGCTGAGATCGATAGATTTTTGGACTCTAGGGGAATCAAGGGATATGGGGATCGGGCGGGAAAGTGGAGTTGAGGTGGAAGATCAGCCATGATCTTATTGAATGGCGGAGCAGGCTCGAGGGGCCAAATGGCCGACTCCTGCTCCTAGTTCTTATGTCCTTATGTAATGGCCGTTGGATTTTGCCATTCTTCCATTTGCTAAATTCTGTCGAACATTCCTCCAGGGTATGATTCCTGATACACAGACCATTTGTTTAAAATTGTTGATGGCTAAATAAAAGATTGCATAGGTTTGCAAAACTACTTCATGCATTAAACTCAACCCTTGATTGTTTTTTAGCGGATATTGATCTGAGTGGAACATTTGCAAAAATATGCTAACTTCCTATAAAAATCTATATCAACTAAAAGTCTCGTGACTAACGTGTGTTCCAACATCCCATCTATCATCAAATTCACACTTCTTGAGAGAATCGGGGTTATATCTATTGGCTTAGTCTCCTATATAATGTTCCGAACAGCCCATCTATCTTTGATGGTGGCAGGATAAGTTGAGAAGGCTGTTAAAAAAGCATAAGGGGCCCTGGGCTTTATTAATAGAGGAATAGAGTGCAAAAGCAAGGAAGTTACGCTAAACATTTATAAAACATTGGTTAGGCTTCAGTTGGAGTATTACGTTCCATTCTGGGCACCACACTGTAGGTAGGACGCCAAAGCCTTGGCGAGGGTGCAGAGGAGATTTACTAGAATGGCACCAGGGATGAGGAATTTCAGTTATGTGGAGAGGCTGGAGTTGTTCTCCTTAGAGCAGGGAAGGTTAAGACACTTGTCGATGGAATAAAAGTGGAGTCTTTATGACTAGAAATTAGTTGGCAGTAGAACGTAAAGCCATTATATTCTATAGAAAAATATGTTCCCACATAACCAGGGGGCATAGATTTGAAGTAATTGGCAGAAGAATTAGAGGGGAGTTGAGGAGAACTTTTTTCACCCAGAGGGTGGTGGGGGTCTGGAACTCACTGCCTGAAAGGGTGGTAGAGACAGAAACCCTCATCACATTTAAAAATTACTTGGATATGCACTTGAAGTGCTGTAACCTACAGGGCTACGGACCAAGAGCTGGAAAGTGGGATTAGGCTGGAGAGCTCTTTTTCGGCCAGCACTGACACGATGGGCCAAATGGCCTCCTTCTGTGCTGTTAATTTTTATGATTCTATAGTCAGTCAGCCTCTATTACCAAAATATTGCAAGAGATAAAATGTTCTTTTTTACTTTGGTGTCCACCATTCACCAACGCACTTGTGATGTGTGGTGTTGTTCTCTTTAGAGCACAGAAGGTTAAAGGGAGATTTAATAGAGGTTTTCAAAATTCTGAAGGGTTTCGATAGAGTAGATAAGGAGATACTGTTTCCAGTGGCTTGAGGGTCGGTAACCAGAGGACACAGATTTATGATCATTGGCAAAAGAACCAGCGAGGGAGATGAGGAGAATTTTTTTTACGCAGCAAGTTGTTGTGATCTGGAATGCGCTGCCTGAATGGGTGGTGGAAGCAGATACAATAGTAAATTTCAAAAAGGAATTGGATATGAATTTGCAGGGCTATGGTGAAAGTGCGGGGGAGTGCGACTAATTGGATAGCTCTTTCAAAGAGCTAGTACAGGCACGATGGTCTGAATGGCCCCCTTCTATGCTATATGATTCTATGACTGGGAGTAAGAGAGATCGAAGGGATGGCGTGCGTGCCTCAGAACTTGCCTCCATGTCCTAACGATAATGAAAAGGGTACCAGGACAACCAGAGGTCTTGTTAGAGTCCAGAGAGCAGAAGATCTCGCAGACCGAGCTGGGATAAAGGTTAATCGGAGTCGATGAAAGTGGAACAGAATATAGAGCAATGAAGAAGAGATGTTCTTCACCAAAGCCATCAAGGTTAGAGTTGGAGTAGAAACTGAACCAAAGGTGTACTGGGTGGTGCAGAGTAATAGACATTGACCCTTCCCTTCTGGAACCTCAGTCTGCTTCTGTTTCTGCTGGCTGCAAGTGTCTTGTGTGAAGTTAGTTTGAGCACTCAATCCAATTCTTCATGGACATAACTGTCCCTAGTTTGGCCCTAATTCAGAATCGCACGCGAAGTGGCTGACTGTGGGAAATGGAAACATGTTACCCTTCTGCCAGTGCTGGATCATCCTCCTCATTGTGGAGACAAAGTAGAGGGAGCTCTACTGTCTGTGCCGTACCTTGACCGAGGAGCGCTTGATGCTGACACTGGGTGTCCTGAAATGGGAAGAGTTCCATTCATCAGCAATGACATCTCTCACTTTGATGCTCGCTCGCTCACTCACTCACGCTCACACCTCACTCACTCACTCATGTGCACACACGCACAGATACAGACAGACAGAGACACACACGCAGATACAGACAGACAGACACAATTTACAAAGTCAGCCTTTTTGATTGGTTGGATTGGATGGTTACATAAAGCAGTCTATAAATTTTCTTTGCTGCTGGAACCCGAATCATAGGCCTAGAAATCCAACACGGGCTGTGGCATCAAACGGGCGGTGTCGGATCGGCCGCCCGTTGTACGCAGTGCCTGATAACATATACCGGACGGCCGATCCAACACCGCCCGTTTGGTACCACCGCCCGTGTTGGATTTCTAGGCCATGGAATCTTACAGCACAGGAGGAGGCCATTCGGCCCATCCTCCCTGTGCCGGCTCTTTGAAAAAGCTCTCCGATTAGTCCCACTCCCCCCTGCTCTTTCCCCAGAGCCCTGCACATTTCTCCTTATGAGAATTTTCTTTGCATAACTTTAAATTTCTCATTAATGTTTTCTTAAAATACTTTGCTTCGGGGTAATTTGTCATTTAAATCAAACTTATTAGATTGTTTTCCAGAAATGATATAAATATAATCTCAAATCAAAGTGAAGTAGTTAATGAACTACTCTGCATGAATTCTAATTGCTTCATTAAACTTTGCTTGCCCGGTGACTTATTTTCCACCAGTTTTTTTGCTTCTACAAGCAGGAAGGATGTTTGATGCAGTTCCGTATCATTTGCAAACATCATGAAAATAAACAAAATGATCTCTTAATGTCTGCTTTTAATCATTTAAAAAAAAAATACGTGACACTGGCAAGGCGCAGTTGCTGCAGCCTTGAGAAGGTGCCGTCTTTTGGATGAGACGTTAAACCGAGTCCCCGTCTGCCTCGCTCAGGTGGACGTAAAAGATCCCACAACCACTATTTTGAAGAGGAGCAGGGGAGTTCTCTCCCAGTGTCCTGGGGCCAATGTTTATCCCTCAATCAACATCACTTAGAAACAGATTATCTGGTCATTATCACATTGCTGTTTGTGGGAACTTGCTGTGCGCAAATTGGCTGCTGCGTTTCCTTCATTACAACAGTGACCACACTTCAAAAAGTACTTCATTGGCTGTAAAGCGCTTTGGGACGTCCTGAGGCCATGAAAGGCGCCATAGAAATGCAAGTCTTTCTTTACTTTTTCTTCCCCCGACTCCTCTGCCACCTTCGCTTCGAGCACCTCATCTTTGTTTCACCCCTCTTGCCATTCCTTTAACTTCCTTGTACTCTGCTGCACCCTCCCAAGTGCCCATCCCGAGTTTCTCACTGGGCTCTCCTCCCTCCGCCTCTGCACTGAGTGACGACTCACCATTGGTGTATCTCAGTCTTCATCTCAACTTGCCGTGCCCTCTCTCCTCTGATGCCACTGTTCTCCATTTAAACTCACCGCCCCATATTCGCAGCCACCCCCTCGACCTTGCCATTTCCTGTGGCCTCTCTACTCCCATGGTCTCGACCACAGACAAGGCCACCTCTGACCACTTCCTTGTATCTGTCACTGCCCCGTTCCAACCCCACTTCCTTCTGCAACCCTACCCTGGCAAAAAACTCTACCCCAAATCACTCATAAATGCATTTCAAGCTGCCAACTGCCTAGCCTTTGCCTCTCATCGGAACATCGGAACAGGAGGAGGCCATTGAGCCCCTCGAGCTTGTTCAGCCATTCAATGAGATCATGGCTGATCTGTGACCTAACTCCATATACCCGCCTTTGCCCCATATCCCTTAATACCTTTGATTAACAAAAATCTATCAATCTCAGATTCAAAATTAACAATTGACCCAGCATCAATTGCCGTTTGCAGAAGAGAGTTCCAAACGTCTACCACCCTTTGTGTGTAGAAGAATTTCCAAACTTCACTCCTGAAAGGTCTGGCTCTAATTTTTAGACTTTGCCCCCTAGTCCTAGACTCCCCAACCAGCGGAAATAGTTTCTCTCTCTCTCTACCCTCTCTGTTCCCCTTAATATCTTGACAACTTTGATCAGATCAACCCTTAACCTTTTAAATTCCAGGGAATATAACCTTAGTTTCTGTAATGTCTTCTCGTAAGTTAACCCTTGGAGTCCAGGTAAAATTCTGGTAAATCTACGCTGCACTTCCTCCAAGACCAGTATATCCTTCCTAAGGTGTGGTGCCCAGAACTGCTCACAGTACTCCAGGTGTGGTCTTAACCAGGGCTTTGTATAGCTGCAGCATAACTTCTACCCCCCTTGTATCTATTTGTCATCATGCCTCTGCAGCTGTCCATCTGCTCAACCATTCCCTCGCCTCCATCTTTGATGCCTTTGTCCCCAGTACAACCTTTACTCTCTCTTGCATCCAAGTCATTCCCATGGTATGGTCACCATCTTCACGCTCTCAAATCCAAGGGATGGAGATTTAAGCATATCTGGTGCACAACTGCTTTAGTCATCCATTAGCAGATCTGGCTGGGCCACATCAAGCACCATTAGGCCTCACTCCCCACAGCCAACGTTGACCACTAATCCAGGATCCTTCCTAATTGCTTGCTGTACCTGCATGCTAGCTTTCTGTGTTTCTTGTACTAGGACACTTAAGTCTCTCTGAACACCAACATTTAATAGTTTGTCACCATTTAAAAAATATTTTGTTTTCCTATTCTTCCTACCAAAGTGAATAACCTCACATTTCCCCACCTTATATTCCACCTGCCACCTTACTGCCCACTCACTTAGTCTATCTATAGCCCTTTGCAGGCTCATTGTGTTCTCCTCACAGCTTACTTTCCCACCTAGCTTTGTATCATCAGCAAACTTGGATACATTACACTCAGTCCCTTCATCGAAGTCATTAATATAGATTGTAAATAGCTGAGGCCCAAGCAGCACCCCAATAGTTACAGCCTGCCAACTGGAAAATGATCTGTTTATCCCTACTCCTTGTTTTCTGTCCTCAATCCATGCTACTATATTACCCCCAACCCCATGAGCCCTTATCTTGCATAACAACCTTTTATGTGGTACCTTAGCGAACGCCTTTTGGAAATCTAACTATACTGCATCCACTGGGTCCACATTATCTCCCCTGCTAGTTACATCCTCAAAAACTCTAATAAATTTGTCAAACACGATTCCCCTCTCATAAAACAATGTTGACTATGCCTAATCATATTGTAATTTTCTAAGTGCCCTGTTACCACTTCCTTAATAATGGATTTCAGCATTTTCCCGACAACTGATGTCAGGCTAACTGGCCTGTAGTTCCCTGTTTTCTCTCTCCCTCCTTTCTTGAATAGCGGGGTTCCATTTGCTATGCTCCAATCCACTGGGACCATTCCAGAATCTAGGTAATTTTGGAAGATTACAACCAATGCATCCACTATCTCTGCAGCCACCTCTTTTAGAACTCTAGGATGTAGGCCATCATGTCCTGGGGATTTGTCAGCTTTTAGTCCCATTAGTTTCTCAAGTACTTTTTCTCTACTGATATTAATTACTGATATTAATTACTTTAAGTACCTCACTCTCATTAGCCCCTTGGTTTCCCACTATATTTTTGGTATGATTTTTGTGTCTTCTACTGTGAAGACGGTTACAAAATATTTGTTTAGCCATTTCCTTGTTCCCCAATATAATTTCTCCTGTCTCAGCCTCTAAAGGACCAATGCTTACTTTTGTTGCTCTCTCCCTTTTTACATACCAACCTTTCAGGCAGCGAGTTCCAGACCCCCACCACCTTCTAGGTGAAAAAGTTTCTCCTCAACTCCCCTCTAATCCTTCTACCAATTACGTTATATCTATTGCCCCCTGGTTATTGACACCTCTGCTAAGGGAAATAGGTCCTTCCTATCCACTCTATCTGGGTCCCTCATAATTTTATACACCTCAATTAAATCTCCGCTCCGCCTCCTCTGTTCCAAAGAAAACAACCCCAGCCTATCCAATGAGGTACTTTTGAAGTGTAGTCACTGTTGTAATGTAGCAAACGCACTTGGTTCTGTCCTCCTCATTCCTTTGCAACTCAGCACATATTTATGGTAAATTATCTCGGTCTTCGACAGGAATCGGATATTATTAACATCATTTTGCTGATTCTGCAGCCCGTTGCCAAGATGCGAACTGTTGCACTTGTGCAAGAGAAATAATGTGATCAACTCATAAAACTCAACAAACTGCTGAAAAACCAACCGGATAAAACCTGTTTATATTGAATTCTAACCCACCGCCACTCCATTTATAATTGAAAAATCCATTAACCCAATTCACTTATGATGGAATAACGTTCCTCTTATAATGAAATTACTATCCACTTGCAGTGAATGTCTAAGTAGTACACATACTCAGTGCCAGAGTTGATTCATACTTGCCGGAGCTGAATAGTGCCACTTTGGTTCTACTTAGAAACCTTTTTTTTTTCTTTCCTTTTAAAGCTTTCTTTTATTTTTTTAAATGACTTTCCCCTTACAGTTTGTCTTCTGTAATTACAACTGACGGGTGAGATATCAGATTCATTTTGCTTTGAGATTAGAAGGTTGAAGGGGCTATCTAACTGACGTGCTTAACATGATAAAGGGATTTGACAGAGTAGACAGAGAGAAGAAGCTATTTCCTCTGGTGGGGGGAGTCCAGAGCAAAGGGGGCCACAATCTTAAAATTAGAGCCAGGCCGTTCTGAAGTGAATTCGGGAAGCACTTCTTCACACAAAGGATAACGGAAATGTGGAATTCTCTTTCCCTCCCCCTGCACCCCGCCCCCCCCACCCCCCGCAAAAAGGCTGTGGATGCTAGATCAATTGAAATTATGTTGTTTGTTAAAAACCTAAATTCAGCCCACCAATGGTTACCATCTGTATGGGATGTGGTTATCCACTAGCTGGGGCCAGATGAAATACATGATAGATTGGCATCTCGTGCATTCCACATCAACTGTGGGGTTTTCTTAACAGCAACAACTTGCTTGTATACAACACCTTTAACATAGTAAAAAATTCCCAAGGCGCTTCACAGGAGCGATTATCAAACAAAATTTGATATCAAGCCACATAGGGAGATATTAGGACAGGCGACCAAAAGCTTGGGTCAAAGACCTAGGGGGAGAAATTCAGTATCGCCCCATTTGGGGCGCAATTATCGGCCGGGCGCAAAGATTAGCGCCTGGTGCTAATTATCGCCACCGACTGCAAACTTGACTTTTATCGCCCCTGGAGGTGATTGGAGCGCTAAATCAGGCGCTTCACACCTGTCTTAAGGCGCAAAGGCCAAGGAGCGAGGCGCTACCTCAGAGCGCTGGCGAAGCTCATGTAATGTCAGTCAGCAATGGAACACACACACAATGGCACGGGCCAGTTCTTAAAGGGGATGGTTGATCTTGCTTTCCATCCACATCCTGCTCATTGCAGCCTTGAATCTCGGCCTGGAGAGACCTGCACATTAAATCTGCTGGAAAGAACAATGGAGAGTACCAGGCAAAGAGCTCAGAGTGCAGCCCCCACAGTCTCTTCTAAATCGATACAAGGAATGGCAAATCAAAATGAACCTGCAAAGTGCTGCTCAGTACCCAAAACTCCTTCACACAATGTTGAATCTCTCCAGAAGTCTCTCTCTCTCTCTCTCAGAATGCGTAGTTCAAAAATGGCACCAACAATAAAAGGCAGGAAGCGGTCACCTTTAAATAGCGCTCCCCCTTTCCCTTCATGACTGCAGAACGCTCCCCTCAACCTGTCGTTGCTAGCGTCAGGCGGTAAGGCGGGGGGCGCCACTCAATATCCGCTCCGGGGCGATACCGGGGCGTTGCGCACTCGACTGACGTCACGATCTGCCGGCGCAGGAGATCGTGGTGGTAGTGTTTAGCGCCGCCGCAATATGTCTAGTTAATTTCGCGAGTGGCGCAAACTTCGCCGCGCCTGGGCGCTGGATGCTTTGCGCCCCATTAGCGCCCTCTTAAGGCGCTAACGGGAGGTGCAACCAACTGAATTTTTCCCCCCCAGATTTTAAGGAGCGTCTTAAAGAAAGGGAGAGAGAGGGAGAGAGGCGGAGATGTTTAGGGAGGGAATTCCAGAGCTTGGAGCCTAGGTAGCTGAAGACACGGCCACCAATGGTGGAGCGATTAAAATCGGGGATGATTGAGACCAGAATTGGAGGAGCGCAGAGATCTCTGAGAATTATAGAGACTTTGGCCGTGAAAATCAGTGAGGGCCGCTTCCTGGTATAATTGTTGGGTTGGGCAATAGGCCGGAATTAGAGGAGCGCAGATATCTTTGGTGGCGGGGCGGGGGACGGTTATGGGGCTGGAGGACATTACAGAGATAGGGAGGGGTGAGGCCATGAAGGGATTTGAAAGCAAGAATGAGAATTTTGAAATCGAGATGTTGCTTAACCGGGACCCAATGTAGGTCAGCGAGCACAGGGGTGATGGGCGAACGGGACTTGGTGCGAGTTAGGACACTGGGCAGCAGAGTTTTGGATGACCTCAAGTTTACGTAGGGTGGAATGTGGGAGGCCAGCCAGGAGTGCATTGGAATAGTCAAGTCTAGAGGCAACAAAGGCATGGATGAGGGTTTCAGCAGCGGATGAGCTGAGGCAGGGGCGGAGACGGGCAATGTTAAGGAGGTGGATATAGGGGGTCTTAGTTATGCCATGGATATGTGGTCGGAAGCTCATTTCAGGGTCAACGATGACACCAAGGTTGCGGGATGGAGTCAGTGGCTAGGGAACGGAATTTGTGGCGGGGACCGAAAACAATGGCTTCGGTCTTCCCGATATTTAATTGGAGAAAATTTCTGCTCATCCAGAACTTGATGTCAGGCAAGCAGTCTGACTATTTAGAGACCGTGATGGGGTCGAGAGAAGTGGTGGTGAGGTAGAGCTGGGAGACGTCAGCATACATGTGGAAACTGACGCTGTGTTTTTGGATGATGTCGCCAAGGGGCAGCCTGTAGATGAGAAATCTTTGGGGGACACCAGAGGTAACGATGCGGGAGTGGGAAGAGAAGCCATTGCAGGTGATTCTCTGGCTACGAATCGATAGATAAGAATGGAACCAGGCGTATCCCTGATTATAATCGCTCAACCATTGGTGGCCGTGCCTTCTGTTGCATAGGCCCTAAGCTCTGGAATTCCCTCCCTAAACCTCTCCGCCTCGCTACCTCTCTTTCCTCCTTTAAGATGCTCCTTGAAACCTACCTCTTTAACCAAGCTTTTGGTCACCGGCCCAAATTTCTCCTTATGTGGCTTGGTGTTAAATTTTTTTGTTTTATAATACTCCTGTAAAGCGCCTTGGGACGTTTTACTACATTAAAGGCGCTGTATAAATAAAAGTTGTTATTGTTGTTGCCTGTCCATGGCCATTGCCACCGACTCCACCAAAGTTTGTGAGCCAGAAAACTAGAGTTATGAGGAGTCACTCGAGATAGTGGGACTTTTCCACTTAAGCAGAGAAGGCTAAGTGAAGATATAATGGAAGTTTTAAAAACTGTCGAAGGGTTTTTATAGTGAATCAACTGTGGCTCAGTGGGTAGCACTCTCGCCCCCTGACTCAGAAGGTTGTGGGTTTAAGTCCCACTCCAGAGACTTGAGCACAAAAATCTAGGCTGACACTCCCAGAGCAGTGCTGAGGGAGTGCTGCACTGTCGGAGGTGCCATCTTTCGGGTGAGACGTTAAACCGAGACCCCGTCTGCTCTCGCAGGTGGACGTAAAAGATTCCGCGGCACTATTTCGAAGAAGAGCAAGGGGAGTTCTCCCCGGTGTCCTGGGCCAATATTTATTCCTCAATCTACATCACTAAAACAGATTATCTGATCATTATCACATTGCTGTTTGTGGGAGCTTGCTGTGTGCAAATTGGCTGCTGCGTTTCCTACATTACAACAGTGACTACACTTCGAAAAAGTACTTCATTGGCTGTAAAGTGCTTTGGGAACGTCCTGAGTTCGTGAAAGGCGCTATAGAAATGCAAGTCTCTCCTTCTTTCTTCCCAGCTTCTGGAAGATGGAGGGATAAACTCTTTTGTGAGATATAAACCAAGAAAGCTGGCTTATTTGACATGCAGTGCATAATTGAACACAACATAGTCTTCAATCAAACTGAATTCATTTCATATCGCTCCTTTTGACCTGAATAATAATGTGCACCACTCTAACTCTAACGGGCTAATCTCACCGCACTAGTCAGTGTTCGCTGAATTGACTGGCAATAGCTTACGAGAGGGTGCCAAGAACTTGAACTCTGACTCCTCCTTCAGCTCTCTATGTTGAGCATTGGTTCATTGCACTGTCCAATCAAGCTATTACTGCCACCCCACCGCCCTCCCACAACAGTGTGACATTCATGACATCACAGGGGCAGCTGAGAATCTTGCTGAGCTCGACAGACCTTTAGAATCATAGAGGTTTACAGCACCGGAAGAGACCGTTTGGCCCGTCATCTCTGTGCCGGCTCTTTGTTAGGGCAATCCAATGCCCCATCATTGATTTCCCAACCAGAGGAAATAGTCTTTCCCTGTACAGAAAATTTTGGCACAAGTCCCCAGATGTTGGTGAGGAGGACTTTGCAGGGTCGGCTGGGTGTGCCGGTGCCGAGATCGATGCCGGGTGGTCCGTCCGGTTTTATTTTTATTGTTTTTCGTAGCTTTCTTTTACAACTGAGTGGCTTGCTAGGCCATTTCAGAGGGCAGTTAAGAGTCAACCACATTGTGTCTGGAGTCACATATAGGCCAGACCAGGTAAGGATGGTCAATTTCCTTCCCTAAAGGGCATTAGTGAACCAGATGAGTTTTTACGACAATCCGATAGTTTCATGGCCACCATTACAGATACTAGCTTTTTATTCCAGATTTATTTAATTAACTGAATTTAAATTCCCCAGCTGCCGTGGTGGGATTTGAACTCATGTCTCTGGATCATTAGTCCAGGCCTCTGGATTACTAGTCCAGTAACATAACCACTATGTTACCGTTTCCATTAATTAAATGTAATTAAATTTGTAAATCGGTAACTTAGTTTACAGTGTAGTTTCTTGACTACTTACTTGATCTAAATTAAGTTATGGGTACTGAAATTAAATATCTACTTGTAACACAAAGCACTACAAGTAGTGTCGGCAAAAAGCAGCAACTCCTTCCCCCTCTTCTCCGAATTCCCACTCTTTCCAAATTCCCAAATGAAACACTCTGTTTAAGTACGCTCCATTTTTAATCCCACTCTGTGCAGACCGCTGCGTGCTCTGCAGACCTGTTTACTCTTATACTCTAGGAGCCTCACCCAATTTACAAGTGTTGACTCGGCTCCCCTGCTCCTGGTGATTCGCGCCTATTCAAGACAAACACTCACAGCTGACTGACAGTTAACTACCTCCGGCAGGCAGCTTCTGTTAGCTACAGTTTTTAAGGTTCTAGGTTAAAATCAAAATCGTAAACTAAATTTCACTTTTAACATCTATTACTTACCCAATATTTAAAATTCCCACTCTTTCCAAATTCCCAAATAAAACACTCTGTTTAAGTACACTTGAGTACAAGTAAACAAACATTATGGCCCTGAAAAACAAATTTTTATATTTGTGGAGTGTCAAACTTCTCCATGATGATGATGATGATGATAATTACTTATTTTAAAAAGGTAACTTTTTTTTTTGCAAGTTTGATCATGATATTTTAGCTTGTTGACATCACAGCAGCATCGCACTAGGAATCCTCATTACAGAGCACTGTAATCGATTGAACGTCAATAAAGGCAAAATTGTCGGCAGCTTTCTTCGGGACCAGCGGTGAGCGCCTTCGCTTCGCCGCTTACTGTAAATTACGGGCCATATTGTTGTGGGTGGAGTCCATGATTGAGTGGATTGGACATGGTCTGTTGGAGGAATGGGCTTGGCTGCCTGATGCTTATTTTCAATGAATCCACACAACTAAAAGGAGTTATTAATCTGTCTCATTTACATATCAATGAAAGAAAGAAAGACTTGCATTTCTATAGCGCCTTTCACGACCTCAGGACATCCCAAAGCGCTTTACAGCCAATGAGGTACTTTTGAAGTGTAGTCACTGTTGCAATGTAGGAAACATGGCAGCCAATTTGCACACAGCAAGGTCTGACATCAGATGTCAGGAAAATGCTGGAATCCATTATTAAGGAAGTGGTAACAGGGCACTTAGAAAATCAATATGTGATTAGGCAGCGTTAACATGGTTTTATGAAAGGGAAATCATGTTTAACAAATTTACTAGAGGTTTTTGAGGATGTAACTAGCAGGATAGATAAAGGGGAACCATTGGATGTAGTACATTTGGATTTCCAAAAGGCATTCGATAAGGTGCCACATAAAAGGTTGCCACGCAAGATACGGGCTCATGGGGTTGAGGGTAATATATTAGCATGGATAAAGGATTGATTAATGGACAGAAGACAGAGAGTAGGGATAAATGGGTCATTTTTAGATTGGCAGGCTGTGACTAGTGGGGTGTCGCAAGGATCAGTGCTTGGGCCTCAGCTATTTACAATCTATATTAATGACTTAGATGATGGTACTGAGTGTAATGTATCCAAGTTTGCTGATGATGCAAAGCTAGGTGGGACAGTAAGCTGTGAGGAGAACACAAAGGGGGAGAAATTCAGTATCGTCCATTTGGGGCGCAATTATCGGCCGGGCGCAAAGATTAGCGCCTGGCGCTAATTATCGCCACCGACTGCAAACTTGACTTTTATCGCCCCTGGAGGTGATTGGAGCGCTAAATCAGGCGCTTCACACCTGTCTTAAGGCGCAAAGGCCGAGGAGCGAGGCGCGGCCGAGGAGCGAGGCGCTACCTCAGAGCGCTGGCGAAGCTCATGTGATGTCAGTCAGCAATGGAACACACACACACAATGGCACCGGCCAGTTCTTAAAGGGGATGGTTGATCTTGCTTTCCATCCACATCCTGCTCATTGCAGCCTTGAATCCCGGCCTGGAGAGACCTGCACATCAAATCTGCTGGAAAGAACAATGGAGATTACCAGGGAAAGAGCTTAGAGTGCAGCCCCCACAGTCTCTTCTAAATCGATACAAGGAATGGCAAATCAAAATGAACCTGCAAAGTGCTGCTCAGTACCCAAAACTCCTTCACACAGCGTTGAATCTCTCCAGAAGTCTCTCTCTCTCTCAGAATGCGTGGTTCAAAAATGGCACCAACAATAAAAGGCAGGAAGCGGTCGCCTTTAAATAGCGCTCCCCCAGTCCCTTCATGACTGCAAAACGCTCCCCTCAACCTGTCGTTGCTAGCGTCAGGCGGTAAGGCAGGGGGCGCCACTCAATATCTGTTCCGGGACGATACCGAGGCGTTGCGCACTCGACTGACGTCACGATCTGCCGGCGCAGGAGATCGTGGCGGTAGTGTTTAGCACCGCCGCAAAATGTCTAGTTAATTTCGCGAGCGGCGCAAACATCGCCGCGCCTGGGTGCTAGATGCTTTGCGCCCCATTAGCGCCCTCTTAAGGCGCTAACGGGAGGCGCAACCAACTGAATTTTTCCCCCAAAGAGTTTGCAAAGGGATATAGATAGATTAAGTGAGTGGTCAGTAAGGTGGCAGATGGAGTATAATGTGAGGTTATTCAATTTGGTAGGAAGAATAGAAAAACAGAATATTTTTTTTAAATGGTGAGAAGCTTTTAAATGTTGGTGTTCAGAGAGACAAGAAACACAGGGAGTTAGCGTGCAGGTGCAGCAAGCAATTAGGAAGGCAAATGGCATGTTGGCCTTTATTGCAAGGAAGTTGGAGTATAAGAGTAAGGAAGTCTTGCTACAATTGTACAGGGCTTTGGTCTGACCACCTGGAGTACTGTGCACAGTTTTGGTTTCCTTATCTAAGGAAGGATATACTTGCCTTAGAGGTGACGCAACAAAGGTTCACTAGGTTGATTCCTGGGATGAGAGGGTTGTCCTATGAGGAGAGATTGAGTAGATTGGGCCTATACTCTCTGGGGATCAGAAGAATGAGAGGTGATCTCATTGAAATATATAAGATTCTGAGGGCCATTGACAGGGTAGATGCTGAGAGGTTGTTTCCCCTGGCTGGAGAGTCTAGAACTAAGGGGCATAGTCTCTAGATAAGGGGTCATCCATTTAAGACTGAGATGAGGAGGAATTTCTTCACTCAGAGGGTTGTGAATCTTTGGACTTCTCTGCCCCAGAGGGCTGTGAATGCTGAATCTTTCAGTGTATTCAAGGCTAAGATTGAAAGATTTTTGGACTCATGTGGAATCAAGGGATATGGGGATCGGGTGGGAAAGTGGAGTTGAGGTGGAAGATCAGCCATGATCTTATTGAATGGTGGAGCAGGCTCGAGGGGCCGTATGTTGGAATGGGCAAACACGTGGCAGATGAAATAAGCGCAGAAAAATGCAAAGTGATACATTTTGGTGGTAGAAAGAATGAAGAGAGGAAATATAAATTTAAGGGTACAATCCTAAAGGGGGTGCATGAACAGAGAGACCTAGGGTTATGTGTGCACAAATTGTTGAAGGTGGCAGGGCAGGTTGAGAAAGCAGTTAAAAAAGCTTACCGGATCCTGGGCTTCATGAATAGAGGTATAGAGTACAAAAGCGTGGAAATTATGATGAACCTGTATAAAACACTAGTTCGGCCTCAACTGGAGTATTGTGTCCAATTCTGGGCACCGCACTTCAGGAAGGATGTGAAGACCTAAGAGAGGGTGCAGAAAAGATTTATGAGAATGATTCCAGGGATGAGGGACTTCAGTTACGTGGATAGACTGGAGAACCTGGGGTTGTTCTCCTTAGAGCAGAGAAGATTCAAAAGAGATTTTATAGAGGTGTTCAAAATCATGAGGGGTCTGGACAGAGTAGATAGAGAGAAACTGTTCCGATTGGCAGAAGGGTCAAGAACCAGAGGACACAGATTTAGGGTGATTGGCAGAAGAACCAAAGGTGACATGAGGAACAACCTTTTTACTCAGCGAGTGGTTAGGTTCTGGAATGCACTGCCTGAAAGGGTGGTGGAGGCAGACTCAATCACGGCTTTCAAAAGGGAGTTAGATAAGTACCTGAAGGAAAAAAAATTGCAGGGCTACGGGGAAAGGGTGGGGGAGTGGGACTAGCTGAAGTGCTCTTGCAGAGAACCGGCACGGGCTCGACGGGCCGAATGGCCGCCTTCCGTGCTGTAACCATTCTATGATTCTATGACCTACTCCTGCTCCTCATTCTTATGTTCTTGTGTTCTCCCACAAACAACAATGTGATAATGACGCGATAATCTATTTTTGTTATGTTGATTGAGGTATAATTATTGGCCCAGTACACCAGGGAGAACTCCCCTGCTCTTAACAACATTAGAACATAAGAAATAGGAGCAGCTGTAGGTAATTCGGCCCCTCGAGCCTGCCCCGTCATTCAATTAGATCATGGCTGATCTGATCTTGGCCTCAACTCCACTTTCCTGCCCACTCCCCATAACCCTTGACTCCTCTGTTTTTCAAAAATCTGTCTCTCTCCATCTTGAATATATTCAATGACTCAGCCTCCGCAGCTCTCTGGGGTAGAGAATTCCAAGGATTCACGATCCTCTGAGAGAAGAAATTCCCCCTTATCTCCATTTTAAATGGGTGCCCCCTTATTCTGAAGCTATGTCCCCTAGTTCTAGATTCGCCCACGAGGGGAAACATCCTCCCTGCTTCTACCCTGTCAAGCCCCCTCAGAATCCTATATGTTTCAATAAGATCCCCTCTCATTCTTCTAAACTCCAATGAGTATAGGCCCAACCTGCTCAACCTTTCCTCATAAGACAACCCCTTCAACTCAGGAATCAACCTAGTGAACCTTCTCTGAACTGCCTCCAATGCAAGTATATCCTTCCTTAAATAAGGAGACCAAAACTGTACGCAGTACTCCAGGTGTGGTCTCACCAATGCCCTCTACAGTTGTAGCAAGACTTCCCAACTTTTATACTCCATCCCCCTTGCAATAAAGGCCAACATTCCATTTGCCTTCCTAATTACTTGCTGTACCTGCATGCTAACATTTTGCTTCATGTACGAGGACCCCCCAGATCCCTCTGTACTGCAGCATTCTGTAGTGTCTCTCCATTTAAATAATATTTTGGTTTTTCATTCTTCCTACCAAAGTGGATAACCTCACATTTTCCCACATTATACTTCATCTGCCAGATTTTTGCCCACTCACTTAACCTGTCTATATCCCTTTGCAGACTCTTTGTGTCCTCCTTACAACTTGCTTTCCCACCTATCCTTGTATCATCAGCAAATTTGGCTATAGTACACTCTGTCCCTTCATCCAAGTCATTAATATAGATTGTAAATAGTTGAAGCCCCAGCAGTGATCCCTGTGGCACCCCACTAGTTACAGTTTGCCAACCTGAAAATGACCAATTTATCCCGACTCTCTGTTTTCTGTTAGTTAGCCAGTCCCCTATCCATGCTAATATATCACCTCCAACAACATGAGCTCTTATCTTGTGCAGTAACCTTTTAGTGGGCACCTTATTGAATGCCTTCTGGAAATCTAAATACACTACATCTACTGGTTCCCCTTTATCCACCCTGCTCATTACATTCTCAAAGAACTCTAGTAAATTTGTCAAACACAATTTCCCTTTTATAAAACTCTGCTTGATTGTATTATGATTTTTCGAAATGTACTGCTATTACTTCCTTAATAATGGATTCTGGCATTTTCCCAATGACAGATGTTAAGCTAACTGGCCTATAGTTTCCTGCTTTCTGTCTCCCTCCTTTCTTGAATAGGGGCGTTACATTTGCAGTTTTCCAATCCGCTGGGACCATTCCATTCCAGAATCTTCATCAAAATAGCGCCGTGGGATCCTTTACTTCCACCTGAGAGAGCAGACGGGGGTCTCGGTTTAACGTCTCATCCGAAAGACGGCACCTCCGACAGTGCAGCGCTCCCTCAGCACTTGCACGGGGAGCGTCAGCCCAGATTTTTGTGCTCAAGTCTCTGGAGTGGGACTTGAACCCACAACCTTCTGAATCAGAGGCAAGAGAGAGCGCTGCCCACTGGGCCACGGCTGACACCTGTTCATTGCAAAAATAGTCACGTTATTTCTTTAGGTTGATGATGGTGCCAATCTCAAATAGTTGCCTGATTCTAGAATTTGGGGATTTGCTCTGTCGAACTGCAGCCTGAAAAGAGTGACTGTAACTCAAATGTACTTCACTGGCCGTGAAGCACTTTGGGACATCCTGAGGTCATGAAAGGTGCTGTATAAACACAGGTTCTGTTCTTCTCTTAATTTTTCAATGTTTCTCGTCTTCATTCTTTTATTCCTCTGCTGTCCTACGGGCTTTGCTCCTTCACCTAAGTTATTTTGTTGAGGGGAAAAAAAATCATTATTTGGCAACTGTACAAATACAAATGTCTGTTTTGAGCAAGTGGATAATGTCATTGAGTTCACGAGCGAGCTTTGTGTTGGCTGTTTTTTTTTTAGAAACTAGCTCAATTAACTCAATTTTGTGGGTTCAAGCCCCACTGGCAAGGCCGCAGAAGAAGTACGCTCTCGCGGAAAGGGCACAGAAGAGAGCAACAAGACTGATCTCGCAAAGGGAATGAGCCACAGGGACTGTGCCCTTAGCCAAGGCGCACGGTGTGATTGTAATCTCGCTCTTTGATTCAGAAGACTCAGAAGATCCAGTGGCCTGAGCACCACATCTACCCTGACACTCCCAATGCCAGTACTGAGGGAGTGCTGCACTGTCAGAGGTTAAACCGAGGCCCTGGACTGCTCTCTCAAGTGGATGTAAAAGATCCTATGGCACTATTTACGAAGAAGAGCAGAGGAATTCTCCCCTGTTTCCTGACCAATATTTATCCCTCAACCAACATCACTTTAAAAAAAAAATAGATTATCCGGTCATTGTCTCACTGCTGTTTGTGGGAGCTTGCTGTGCGCAAATTGGCTGCTGTGTTTCCTACATTCCAACAGTGACCACACTTGAAAAGTACTTAATTGGCTGTAAAGCGCTTTGGGATGTCCTGACGTCGCGAAAGGCACTACTTTGATGTGCAATTATTGCTATGTCCGTAATTATGGTAGCCATTTTGTGCACAGAAAGATCCCACAGATACAATTAGATGAATTTCTTGTCTCTCTTCCCTTCAGCAAGCGCAGAGAGGGGGAATATCCGAGATGGAGAGCAGATGCTGACTTACTCTGGGGCCCTTTCAGAACAGCCGTGAGTGGAGTCCTGGGAGTAGACTGTTTTCCCTTGTCTACAATTGGTGTTTGGTCCAGGAAGATTGGAAAGCTAGGGATTTGTCAGTGCCATTGTAACGTGGGGACTGTTTTATTCAGTGTCACTGAACAGTGACAACTATATCCACTTAGTGTACTGTGGAAAGATAGACAAGTTTCATATAGATATACTTTGAGCAAAATAAACGCACATAGCAAACCCATTTTAGAAACTGAAGTCTTATTGCATGCTGCAGTCTTTTTGATAATTTGTTGTCAACTGTGGCTCTGGTGTTATGCCTCAGGAGAGCATTCATGCCTCAATATCGTAGTTAGGATATCCGTGGATGAACAAATAATGTGACATTCCATTGTCCGCTATTGCTATGGAGGTTTAAACCCATTTAAACACCAATAACTTGCATTTATATGAGAAGTCGCACAACACCAGGTTATAGTCCAACAGATTTATTTAATTTTACAAGCTTTCGGAGCAGTTCGCTCCTTCGTCAGGTAAGTTTAGCAGTGAGAGAATCTCCCAGAATTCACAATTTAAACACAGACAAAATATATTCAAATCTTTCCCACATCAAAGAGCATAGCCAAGACAATGAGATGTGTCCCAGGGGGTCCAACGTGTCAAACCACCTGCTGGCTGCATATCCTGTCAATCTGTGTAGGTTCTTGTGTTAGCCTTTTTAAAAAAAAAACACCTGGGAAGACCGGCCATGATGTCAATTCACGTTCTGTATCGTGACATGAACCCGATATCGCGATTGAGGCCCTCCTCATGAGTGCGGAACTTGGCTATCAGTTTCTGCTCTATGATTTTGCGCTGTCGTGTATTTCGAAGGCCGCCTTGGAGAACGCTTACCCGCATATCCGAGGCTGAATGCCCCTGGCTGCTGAAGTGTTCCCTGACTGGGAGGCAACCCTCCTGCCTGGCGATTGTTGCGCAGTGTCCGTTTATACGTTGTCTCAGTGTCTGCATGGTCTTGTATTTATATAGCACCTTTAACATAGTAAAATGTCCCAAGGCGCTTCACAGGAGCGATTATCAAACAAAATTTTGCACCGAGACACATGAGGTATTAGAGCAGCTTGGTCAAAGAGGTATGTTTTGAGGAGAGAGAGGCGGAGAGGTTTAGGAAGGGAATTCTAGAGCTTAGGGCCTTGGCGGCTGAATGGTGGAGCGATGACAATCTGTGTTTAAAATACAGGTTACTGCACGCATTAAAATACAGGACAGGGGAACATCACGAGGGCGTGCTAAGCATGCGTCCGCTGGTATCGCCAACATTATTTCTTGGCTTCACTGCTTGTAAACCTAGATTGTACTCGAGCCTTTGGATTGGCGCTTGAGCCCATGACCTTCTGACTTAAAGACGAGTGTGGAAGCAGCTAAGTGAAACTGAGTCTAGCGTCCACATATAATCGGAATCAGAATCGGACCATTGGGTTGAAATCTCGCTGTGCATTACAGGAAACTCTTTGTTATCCGGCACCGACGGGACCGGGGTGGTGCCGGTTGATTAAAAATTCCGGATGACGGAGAGGGTTATCTACCGAGGCTATTTTTAACAAACAAAAATTAAAAAATCAAGAAATGTGCAGTATACAGTAATTGGGTACTCACCTACAGAATGTTGTGTTAACTGGATGGTGGAAGATGCTTGATTAAGTACAGTGCTTGGACCAACTTTTGGGAATTCCATAATGCAAGATGGGGGAGATAATTCACAATAAAGATGGAGAGACACAGAAAAATGGCGGATCGGAAGAGACTACTGGCAGCGCGGGACAGTCAGACTCCTGTTATTGAGGTGTTCGGACTTCCGACAGCGCCAAGAAGCCGAGTAGTGGCAGTTTGGAGAACTACCCCCACTGACTAACTCGGCCACCACGGGGGACTCGGACTCGGCAACATTTCCGGTTATTGAGGTGTTGTTTTCGGAGTATGAATTTTGCCGGTTAATAGAGAATTCCGGATATTTAGGTGTCGTTTAAACGAGAGTTTCCTCTATTAGTAACAAATGCTTTAAGATGGTTGGATTAAATTCCTTTGTCCGTTACTTCAATGAAGATGTTGGCCCGTTTGGGTTGATGATGTCATTAGTATAGCAGAAAGCTTTCACTTGAAGACCTTAATGTATTTGTTCCTAATTTCCTACAGTGTGATTTTTGAACCCATATCTCGTCCGTGCATTGTTAGATAAGATGATTGGAAATAGGCTGTACGAGACAGCACTATCATTATAAAGTAGTTTCTGCCTTGTGTCAGGAGGGTGATGAGCAGCAGAGAGGGCAAATGCCTAAGCATTCCTCCGACCCTCTCATGGAAAATCTCATCCTTGTTCATCCCTAAATGGCAGTCTCCTGGATATTCAGCACATTAGGTCCAAGAGACAGGGAATTACACTGCCATTCGGCCCAACTGGTCCGTGCCGGTGTTTATGCTCCACACGAGCCTCCTCCCACCCTACTTCACCTCACCCTATCAGCATATCCTTCTATTCCTTTCTCCCTCATGTACTTATCCAGCTTCCCCTTAAAGACATTCATGCTATTCGCTTCAACTACTCCCTGTGGTAGTGAGTTCCACATTCTAACCAATCTTTGGGTAAAAAAATCTCTCCTGAATTCCCTATTGGATTTATTAGTGACTATCTTATATGTACGGCCCCTAGTTTTGGACTCCCCCCACCCCCCCCCACCCCCAACAAGTGGAAACATCTTCTCTACGTCTACCCAATCAAAACCATTCTTAATTTTAAAGACCTCTATCAGGTCATCCCTCAGCTTTCTCTTCTCTAGAGAAAAGAGCCCCAGCCTCTTCAGTCTTTCCTGATAGTTATAACCTCTCAGTTCTAGTATCGTCCTTGTAAATCTTTTTTGCACCTTCTCCAGTGCGTCTATATCCTGTTCAGCCCAATTGCACAGATAATGGTGGGAAGTGGTGAATAGTCAATGTTTCCAGGTTAGCAGAAATGTTCAGCAAAAATTATGTTTTTTTTTTATTCCTCAAACTATATGTGGGACTACTTTCCATTGAAAGGCACCATCCCCAGAACATTTTTAAAATTCATTCTCGGGATGTGGGCGTCGCTGGCAAGGCCTGGATTTATTGCCCATCCCTAGTTGTCCCTTGAGAAGGTGGTGGTGAGCCGTCTTCTTGAACCGCTGCAGTCCGTGTGGTGAAGGTGCTCCCACAGTGCTGTTAGGGAGGGAGTTCCAGGATTTTGACCCAGCGACGATGAAGGAACGGCCGATATATTTCCAAGTCAGGATGATGTGTAACTTGGAGGGGAACTTGGAGGTGGTGGTGTTCCCGTACATTTGCTGACCTGGTCCTTCTAGGTGGGGGAGGTCGTTGGTTTGGGAAGTGCTGGAATCAGTGCTTGCTTGGTTTTGCAACCCAGATTTCCATATACAGACTTGCAACGTTTCAAAGCAATGTTGAGGTTAAATGTCCTCAAGCGAGAACGTAGAGAAAGGGTGTTGGTAGGAGTGTGCAGATAATCTGCATTCCTTATTATCTCAGTTTGTGTCAACAACATTCCAAACAGGGTGAATCATTGATGCCTCATTCACCTACTTTGGAAAAGGCAGGCTTCACCCAGTCACTCTTGCCTGTATACATTGCAGGGGATTAAAAGTTGAGTCATTCTAAACTGCATTGCTGTTAACAATCCCGGCTGCGAATTACAGCCTTGGAAACCAAAAAAAAACAACAGGAAAAGACAGCTCTGTAAATTGAAAGACTCGGACAGTCCCAATCTGCCAACGTAGATTCATCATCCTAATCTCTAACTATCCATATGAATTATTGAGGCTTGCTGGAATGCGAGTGAGCTGAATGCGGTCACAGCTGTTGAGTTTGAGGGGCGCTGAGGAAACTTGTAACAAGTCGAGGTTGATGGGTCACATCAGGCTGCGTTAACTTCTCAATGGTCGAGGAAGGTGTGGGGGAAAACACTTCTTTCCCCCCAATCCCTAAGGTTCGTTTTAGTAACATGGGCCATAAAAATTGGCTTTCATCTGTTTCTTCCCACTGATGTTTTCATTTGAAATCCCTTTCTGGCCAGCCATATTAAAACTTAATTGAGAAAATATAAGAAATCAAGTGGGGAGAAAACAATCACTTGCAACCTGACAGAGCCAAGAAAAAAAATATTAAAACAACAAATGAATAGACAACTTCACAGTTTTAGTGAGTTTAGAACCAATATGCCCATTTTACTGTGCTTCACAGGCTGGTACTGTGTTAATATTCTTCATATTGGTCCCTAAGGGTGTTGAACACTGATTTTTTTTAATTCATTCATGGGATGTGGGCGTCGCTGGCAAAGCCAGCATTTATTGCCCATCCCTAGTTGCCCTTGAGAAGGTGGTGGTGAGCTGCCTTCTTGAACCGCCGCAGTCCGTGTGGTGAAGGTGCTCCCACAGTGCTGTTGGGGAGAGAGTTCCACGATTTTGACCCAGCGACGATGAAGGATCGGCCGATATACTTCTAAGTCAGGATGGTGTGTGACTTGGAGGGGAACTTGGAGTTTGTGCTGTTCCCATGCGCCTGCTGCCCTTGTCCTTCTAGGTGGAAGAGGTCGCGGGTTTGGGAGGTGCTGCCGAAGAAGACTTGGCGAGTTGCTGCAGTGAATCTTGTAGATGGTACACACTGCAGCCACGGTGCACTGGTGGTGGAGGGAGTGAATGTTTAAGGTGGTGGATGGGGTGCCAATCAAGCGGGCTGCTTTGTTCTGGATTGTGTCGAGCTTCTTGAGTGTTGTTGGAGCTGCACTCATCCAGGCAAGTGGAGAGTATTCCATCACACTCCTGACTTGCACCTTGTAGATGGTGGAAAGGCTTTGGGGACATAGGAACCATCATTTATTTAAAGGTTGAAGGTTCAGGTCCCACTCCAGAGACTTGAACACACAATCTAGGCTAACACTCCCAGTGCAGTGCTGAGGGAGTGCTGCACTGTTGGAGATGTCGTCTTTCGGATGGGATGTTAAACCGAGGCCCCGTCTGCCCTCTTGAGTGGGTGTAAAAGATCCCATGGCACTATTTTGAAGAAGAGCAGGGGAGTTCTACCTGGTGTCCTGGCCAATATTTATCCCTCAACAGACACCTAAAAACAGATTATTTGGTCATTATCACATTGCTGTTTGTGGGAGCTTGCTGTGCGCAAATTGGCTGCCGCGTTTCCAACATTACAACAGTGACTACACTTCAAAAAGTACTTCATTGGCTGTAAAGCTTCTTGAGAGGTCTTGAGGTTGTGCAAGGCGTTATAGAAATGCAAATCTTTCTTTTATCTTCTTTGGTTTGGGATCCATTTTATGTCTGATCACCTCTGTGAAGCACCTTGGGGCATTTTTCCATCTTAAAGGTGCTATATAAATTCAAGTAGTTGTTGTAAGCAACCATCTTAATCCATTGAATCTGAAATCTTTGTCTTCATTTACTAATCTTCCTGTGGTCTTGCCCCCACTACCTTTTCAATTCCTGGAGTCTTGCATCACTCCCTCCTCCCTCTACTCCACCATTGACGGCGGAGACGTTAACTGTCGCCGCCCTACTTTCTGGAAATCCCTCCCTAACTCTCTCCCTCCGCCTCTCCACCTCTTTCTCTCTCCACCTTTATAAGCCATCTCTTCAACCCCAGCTGTCAGACATCTCTCCTAACTCTCCCATTGATGCTCAGTGGCTGTTCCTTTGTCCCAAGGTGAAACATCTTGGGACATTTATTATGCAAAAACCGAAGAGAGAAAAAACTTGCATTTCCACAGCTCCTTTCAGAACCTCAGAACATCCCAAAGCGCTTTACAGCGAATGAAGTACTTTAGTGTAGTCACTGTTGTAATGTAGGAAATGAGGCAGCCAATTTGCACACAGCAAGCTCCCACAAACAGCAATGTGATAATGATCAGATAATCTGTTTTAGTGATGTTGATTGAGGGATAAATATTGGCCCAGGACACCGGGGAGAACTCCCCTGCTCTTCTTCGAAATAGTGGCCATGGGATCTTTTACGTCCACCATAGAGAGCAGATGGGACCTCCGTTTAACGTCTCATCCGAAAGACGGCACCTCCGACAGTGCAGCACTCCCTCAGTACTGCACTGGGAGTGCTATCTAAATGTGAGGCGTTACACTGAAGTAATTTTTGCAAGTAGCACGACACTGCCATCAGTATTTTCGATTGTCAACTCAAGAACATAAGCACCTGTCCCTTTTTTAAAAAAAAATGCAGCCTTAATCATACCAATGATAATTGTGTACTATTGAACACGCACATTCTGATCAAAGGACCTTTGAGCCATTTTGTATGGAGTCACCAGATTAAACGTCAATAGGTTTCATTGAGCTTCTTGAGCAGGTTTTTGAAATACATTTTGTGAACCCTGCAGTCCTCTTACAGAGTATTTACAGCACAGAAACAGGCCATTCGGCCCAACTGGTCCGTGCCGGTGTTTCTGCTCCACACGAGCCTCCTCCCACCCCTCTTCATCTCACCCCATCAGCATATCCTTCTATTCCTTTCTCCCCCTCGTGTGTTTATCTAGCCTCCCCTTAAATGCATCTATACTATTCGCCTCAACCACTCCCTGTGGTAGCGAGTTCCACATTCTCACCACTCTCTGGGTAAAGAAGTTTCTCCTGAATTCCCGATTGGATTTATTAGTGACTATCTTATATTTATGGCCCCTAGTTCTGGTCTCGCTCGCAAGTGGAAACATCTTCTCTACGTCTACCCTATCAAACCCTCTCATAATATTAAAGACCTCTATCAGGTCATCCCTCAGTCTTCCTGTTTCTAGAGAAAAGAGCCGCAGCCTGTTCAATCTTTCCTGACAGGTACATCCTCTCGGTTCTCTACTCTTTCAAGTGGCTGAGTGATTTTAACCAAGAGGGTATTAATTGAAATTTTTCCACGGTGATACGCTCGTGTGCTCGCTGTTTATCTGGATTGGGCAGTTGATCAGATCCATTGAGGGTTTTTTTTTTGCAGTTCTCTGCGTCTGTCACCCTGTGTTTCCACTTCACGCTTTTTAAATCAAAGTAGAGACAGGGCGGCATGCTTGTCAATGGAGCAGTGTAAACAAAGGGAGAGCCCATCATAATTACCTGGGAGAGAGTATTTACTTCTGTTTTACATATCGCGTGCTGCAGAGCACAGATCTCTCTTCAGTCACCGGGGGTGTGTGGGGGGGGGCTAACTTGTTTAATGTTATCTGCCAGAACTTAACCGGGAGACAAATGATGCCATTCTTCAGTGAGTCCAGTTGACAATGTTTGGAAAGGATATTGGCTGCCTGATGGTGCCTGCAATTGAAGGACTGAATCTCAATAATAGGAAAAGCAAAAGGGCCGTTTATGGCTCAATGCTTTAACTGAAAAAAAAAACAAATGAGGTAAGCCCTCGATTATGTCGGATACCAGTGGATAGCACTTGGAGAAAATTGGGTTCTGTAGTCTTGAGTCAACCAAGCAGCAAGTCAGCTCTTGTTCGAACTGCAGGTAGCCCATCACACTTGACAGCAGTGGTGCAGTTAGCTAGTGAGAAATCTTACTCTTCTGTGAGGCATTGGATTGTGTGCACAGACCAGCGCACTGGGGTCTGAATATGTCCTCTTGCAAACCATTTTTAAGCATGTGCTGCCGTTTGTGACGGAACCCTATTGTGCAGCGCTGTGATGAAGCTTTCGTACATTGATTGCTTTCTCGCATAGCCTAGATCACACGGCTTAAGTCCGTATCTTATATATGCGCTTTCACAGAATCACAGAATCCCCACAGTGCAGATAGAGGCCATTTCGGCCCATCGAGCCTGCACCGACACATATCCCACCCTATCCCCGTAACCCCACGTATTTAATCCCCCTAACACTACGGGTCAATTTATCATAGCCAAATCAACCTAACCCGCACATCTTTGGACTGTGGGAGGAAACCGGAGCACCCGGAGGAAACCCACGCAGACACGGGGAGAATGTGCAAACTCCACACAGACAGTCACCCAAGGCCGGATTCGAACCCGGGTCCCTGGCGCTGTGAGGCAACAGTGCTAACCACTATGCCACCGTGTTGCCCTCCTAAGAAACATTTAAAAAAAATTCTGTTTAATTATTTACAGTGACAATTCTTATCATTTTCCACAAAGTTTCAATCTCCTTTAAGGGGTCGGCTGTTTAAGACCGAGATGAGGAGGGAATTCTTCACTCAGTGGGTTGTGAATCTTTGGAATTCTCTGCCCCAGAGGGCTGTGAATCCTGAGTCTTTGAGTATATTCAAGGCTGAGATCGATAGATTTTTGGACTCTAGGGGAATCGAGGGATATGGAGATCAGGCAGGAAGGTGGAGTTGAGGCTGAAGATCAGCCTTGATCTTATTGAATGGCGGAGCAGGCTCGAAGGGCCCTATGGATCTACTCCTGCTCTTACTTCTTATGTTCTTATGCTCTTAAAGCTGTCAATGATATTAATGCATCAGCCCTTCTCCATACCATGGCTGAGTGGCTCATTTTTTGCCTGCATCCCCCCCCACCCCCGTCCCATCATAGAGGGGCAGGAAAAGGTGAGGCACGGGGTTGAAATCTTGAAAATCATAATTCTGCCATAACATTAACATGCTGGAACCCTTCCCCCCACCCCACCAACCCCCCCCCCCCCCCCCGGCCCTCACTCGCTGATCCCCAATCGCCTCCAGACCTGACTGCCGGGGGCTGTTCCCGCGGGTCCCTGGCTGCGGACTCCTGCCACCAAGTTCCCGCTTCTGCCCACCCACACCCACCTCGGCCAACTGGAGAAGCTGGCCGGGTGTAGGGCGGGGCTCCAGGAAGTTTTATTTAACTGAGGTCCTAACTCGCACCAAGTCCCAGTCACCCATTCCCCCAATCTGTGCTCGCTGACCTACATTGGCTCCCGGTCCGGCAACGTCTCAATTAAAAAATTCTCATCCTCGTTTTCAAATCCCTCCATGGCCTCGCTCCCTCTCCCTATCTCTCTGCCCTCCTCCAGCCCCACAACCCTCCGAGATCTCAGCGCTCCTCCAATTCCGACCTCTTGAGCATCCCTGATTTTTATCGCTCCACCATTGGCGGCCGTGCCTTCAGCTGCCGAGGACCTAGGCTCTGGAATTCCTTCCCTAAACCTCTCCGCCTCTCTCTCTTTTAAGATGGTCCACAAAACCTACCTCTTTGACCGAGCTATTGGTCATCAGCCCTAATGTCTCCTTATGTGGCTCGGTGCCAAATTCTCATTGATAATCGCTCCTGTGAAGCACCTTGGGACGTTTTACTACATTAAAGGCGCTATATAAATACAAGTTGTTGTTGTTTTGTTGTTAACTGCCATCTGAAGTGGCCTCGCAAGCCACTCAGTCAGGGCAACTAGGAATGAATAAAAGGATTGAAACGTTAGGAGAAATCTTTTTATGAGAGGGTTGTTACGACCCAGAAACAATGGTGGCAACAGCATCCATAATAGCTTTAAAAAGGGAAATGGATAAATACTTGCGCAAAAGAAATGTAAAGGGAATTGAGAAAGGACAGGGAAATGGGACAAAGTGGACAGCACAGGTGCAATGGTCCAAATGGCCTCCTTTAGTGCTGTTAAATCCTGCATCGGTGTTTTTACTATATTCCTCTGCAGCCTGTTTTTAATGGGAGTGTTAACCCATTTATTTTAAATGGTGAATGACCCCATTAAAACGACAGATGGAGAGGAACGTCACTGGAACAAATTGTAGGTTGGATTTTCAGCTCTCTGTCCATGGATGTGAGCTGTTGGGAATCTGATTTTCTTCAGTTCCCGGCGGCCATAGTGACAGTTGATGATGTTCACCCAGATTTGCCCAGGTGTATTCAATTCATTTAAAAAATGTCTTTTTGGACCCTAAGGGAATCAAGGGATAGGGCGGAAAAAAATTAATTCATGGGATGTGGGCGTCGCTGGCAAGGCCAGCATTTATTGCCCATTCCTAATTGCCCTCGAGAAGGTGGTGGTGAGCCGCCTTCTTGAACCGCTGCAGTCCGTGTGGTGAAGGTGCTACCACAGTGCTCTACGGGAGGGAGTTCCAGGATTTTGACCCAGCGACGATGAAGGATCGGCCGATATACCTCTAAGTCGGGATGGTGTGTGACTTGGAGGGGAACTTGGAGGTGGTGGTGTTCCCATACACCTGCTGCCCTTGTCCTTCTAGGCCACGGGTTTGGGAGGTGCTGTCAATGAAGTTGAGGTAGAAGATCAGCCATGATCTTATTGAATGGCAGAACAGGCTTGGGGGGGTTGGGGGTGGGGGCATGCTGTATGACTACCGAGTGTTGTAAAAACCAAACTCGTTAAATAATGTCCTTCACTCTACCCATTTGATTCCAGCTACATGGTTGAACTTTAATGCCCTCTGAAGTGGTCCAGCTGGCCACTCAATTGTACAAACAAATCAGAAAACCATCACAACCATTTCAGGACAACAAGGGATGGGCAACAAACGCGGCCTTGGCACATGCCGAGAACTAATGTTAAAAATTGAAATTGCGAGGCATGGCGGAGGGATGTCAGGTGCCATTCTTCCAGCCTCATCCAAATCGGGTGCCTTCACATTGACCCCACCTGAGGGTCGGAGTCTGGAGGGTGCCGGGATCGCAGCCGGCGGCGCTTTCACGAAATGGTGGCAAAATTCAGAAAGCGGGGATTTGGCGATGAGTACAAGGTGGTGACTGATTGACAGATTAAGTGAATGGGCAAAACTGTAGCAAATGGATTTCAATGTAGGCAAGTGTGAGGTCATCCACTTTTGACATAAAAAGGATAGAACAGGGTACTTTCTAAATGATGTAAAGCTAAAAACAGTGGATGTCCAAAGAGACTTGGGGGTCCAGGTACATAGATCATTAAAATGTCATGAACAGGTACAGAAAATAATCAAAAAGGCTAATAGAATGCTGGCCTTTATATCTAGAGGACTAGAATACAAGGGGGTAGAAGTTATGCTGCAGCTGTACAAAGCCCTGGTTAGACCACACCTGGAGTACTGTGAGCAGTTCTGGGCACCACACCTTAGGAAGGATATATTGGCCTTGGAGGGAGTGCAGCGCAGGTTTACCAGAATGATACCCAGACTTCAAGGGTTAAGTTACGAGGAGAGATTACACAAATTAGGGTTGTATTACTTAGAATTTCGACGGTTAAGGGATGATCTGATCAAAATTTTCAAGATATTAAGGGGAACTGATGGGGTAGATAGAGAAAAGCTATTTCCGCTGGTTGGATAGTCTTGGACTAGGGGGCAGAGTCTAAAAATTAGAGCCAGACCTTTCAGGAGTGAAATTAGGAAACACTTCTACACACAAAGGGTGGTAGAAGTTTGGAACTCTCTTCCACAAACGGCAATTGATGCTAGATCAATTGTTAATTTTAAATCGGAGATTGATAGCTTTTTGTTAACCAAAGGTATTAAGTGATAGGGGCTAAAGGCGGGTATATGGAGTTAGGTCACAGATCAGCCATGATCTCATTGAATGGCGGAACAGGCCCGAGGAGCTGAATGGCCTAATCTATGTGCTGCTGAAGAGCTCGGTTTTGAGGAGCCTGTTGAGCTAAAGAGGAAGTTCCAGGGAGCATGGGATCTTCTCCGTCCACCTGAGAGAGCAGAGAGGGCCTCGGTTTAAGGTCTCATCTGAAAGACGGCACCTCCGACAGTGCAGCACTCTCTCGGTACTGCACTGGGAGTGTCAGCCTAGATTTTGTGCTCAAGTCTCTGGAGTGGGACTTTGAACCCACAACCTTCTGACTCAGAGGCGAGAGTGTGCTACCAACTGAGCCACGGCTGACACTCTGAGGCCCAGAGTCAGTCAAACTCACAAGAGTGGAAGGTGTGGGGTGATATCTAGGGTTGGAGGAAGTTGCATTTGGAGCGTGGAGCAAGGCCATGGTCGGATTTAAAGATGCGGATCATGAATTTGACACTTTGGGAGAGGGAAAGCGGATGTAGGAAGGCTAAAACAGTGGTGATAGATAAGCGGGATGTAAGTACCTGATAACCATGAAGCAGTTTACTATCTGACACTTCGAAAGGTTAAGAAACTCTCGGATAATTTGAAGGAAGTTCCTGGGGCTATATTTATTTATTTAAAGATTATTCTGATTTCCAATTAAATTCTTCATTCTTTGTGACTGTGATGTGTGTTCTAGCTTATTAAAGAATCATAGAATGGTTACAGCACAGAAGGAGGCCATTTGGCCTGTCGAACCCGTGCCGGCTCTCTGCAAGAGCACTTCAGCTAGTTCCGTAGCCCTGCAAATTCTTTTCCTTCATGCCCTCTGCCTCCATGCGTAGGTCTCTTTTTTGGTCCCCAATCAGCCCCACCCCTCCTTCTACTACCCGTTTATGATTTATATGCTAATAGAAGACTTTTGGATTCCCTTTTATGTTAGCCGCTAGTCTATTCTCATACTCTCTCTTTGCCCCTTTTTCACTTCCCTTCTGAACTTTCTACATTCAGCCTGGTTCTCACTTGTATTCTCAACCTGACGTCTGTCACATGCCCCCTTTTTCTGCTTCATCTTATTCTCTATCTCTTTCGTCATCCAGGGAGCTCTGGCTTTGGTTGCCCTACCTTTCCCCCTCGTGGAAATGTACCTTGACTGTACCCGAACCATCTCCTCTTTAAAGGCAGCCCATTGTTTGATTACAGTTTGGCCTGCCAATCTTTGATTCCAATTTACCCAGGCCAGATCCGTTCTCAACCCACTAAAATTGGCCCTCCTCCAATTAAGTATTTTTACTCTAGATTGCTCCTTGTCCTTTTCCAGACCTAATCTAAACCTTATAATACTATGATCACTGTTCCCTAAATGTTCCCCTACTGACACTTGCTCCACTTGTCCCACCTCATTCCCTAGAACCAGATCCAGCAATGCCTCCTTTGTCGTTGGGCCGGAAACATACTGCCCCTCTCTGCCCTTTACACTATTACTATCCCAGTCTATATTAGGATAATTGAAGTCCCCCATTATTAGTACTCTATAGTTCTTGCACCTCTCTGTAATTTCCCTGCAAATTTGCTCCTCTATATCTTTCCCACTAGTTGGTGGCCTATAGAATACATCTAGTAGTGTAATGGCACCTCTATTTTTTCTTAACTCTAACCAAATAGATTCCGTCCTTGACCCCTCCAGGGCATCCTCTCTCTCTCTCTCCAGCACTGTAATATTCTCCTTAATCAATACTGCCACACCACCTCCTTTCTTTCCTTCCCTATCTTTCCTGGACACCTTATATCCAGGAATATTTAAAACCCAATCCTGCCCTTTTTTGAGCCAGATCTCCATTATCGCCACAACATCATATCCCCATGTGGTTATTTGTGCCTGCAGCTCACCAACATTATTTACCACACTTTGTGCGTTTACACACATGCACTGTAAACCTATCTTAGACCTTCTTGTATTCTCTCTTAGTCTGACCCCACCTAATACCGTACTATTTCTTACTCTCGTGCTATCTGTCTCTCCATCCTTTGTGCACCTTGTTTCTCCTTTCTAATACTACATCCTGGTGCCCATCCCCCTGCCAAATTAGGCTAAACCCTCCCCAACAGCACCAGCAAACCCAGCGCCCCCACCCCCCCGGCGAGGATATTGGTTCCGGCTCTGTTGAGGTGCAATTCGTCCGGCCTGTACAGGTCCCACCTCCCCCAGAACCGGTCCCAATGTCCCAATATTATATTGCAGCCCTACAGGACAGCTTTTTAAAATGATTGTTCCCCCTTCCTCCTGAGCAGGAGTTCACTATTAGAAAGAGAAAGAAAGGCTCGCATTTCTACAGCGCCTTTCACCACCTCAGGACGTCCCAAAGTGATTTTTGAAGTGTAGTCACTGTTGTAATGTAGGAAACACAGCAGCCAATCTGCGCACCACAAGCTCCCACAAACAGCAATGTGATAATGACCAGATCATCTGTTTTAGTGATGTTGATTGAGGGATAAATACTGGCCTGAAGTCTCGAATGGCGCTGTATAAATGTTCTTTCTTTTTAATCACCTTTCATGTCCGCTGGATGCCCCAGAACACATCACAGCCAATGAATTACTTTTCAAGTTTAGTTCTGTTGTTATGCAAGCAAATGTGAGCAGCAATTTGTACACAACAAGGTCCTATAGGTCGCAATTGGGGTGAATACCCAGTTAATCTTGTTTAGTGGTGATGATTAAGGAATGAATGTCGGCCTGGACGCTGGCAGAACTCTCTCTGCTCGCCGTCGGATGGTGCCCTGGGATGGTTTACGGCCTCCTGAACCTGGCGAATGGGGACCGCAGTTTTAGCGTCCCATCCGAAAGATGACGCTGCTGATAATGCAGCACCTCCCCATAACTGCAACCAAATGTCAGCCGAGATTAAGTGCTCAAATCTGCTCGAGCCGACAACCTCCTGACTGCAAGCCAAGAGTGCCATCAATCAGTCACACTGACACTTGGAAGCAAACTTGTGGCCCTCGGGTCTTAAAATCAGTCAACTCAGTGCTTCGTATATCTTACTCGTTGGTTTAGCCTGCTTGGATTTAGTGGGCACTTGAGTTTTTTGGATAAGTGGCTTTTTTTTTTGCACTGGTGGAAAATTCGTAGCACCAAGATCTGTTGGTATCATCAGCTGAAGGTATCTGAATATTAATGGGAATGTGGAACAAGCGTTAACACGTGGCCCCGGGGGATTATATTGTATCCACCGAAACTGCTTGGACACTCGTGATGTACATTATGTAAGAAAGGACACACAGTACTAGGAAAGAAAGATGCGCCTTTCATGAACTTCGAACTTTCAAAACACTTTACAGCCAATGAAATACTTTTGACGCATAGTCACTGTTGTAATGTGGGAAAGGCGGCACTAATTTGTGCACAGCAAGCTCCCACAAACAGCAAAGGTCAGCTGTGGCTCAGTGGGTAGCACTCTTTTAAAGTAATTGGTAGAAGGATTAGAGGACAGTTGAGGGAACTTTTTTCACCCAGAGGGTGGGGGGGGGGGGGGGGGGTGGGGGTCTGGAACTCGCTGCCTGAAAGGGTGATAGAGGCAGAAACCCTCATCACATTTAAAGAGTACTTGGATATGCACTTGAAGTGCCGTAACCTACAGGGCTACGGACCGAGAGCTGGGAAGTGGGATTAGGCTGGTTAGCTCTTTGTCGACTGGCACAGACACGATGGGGGGAATTTTTCGGGGAGGGGGGGGGCGGTCAGCGGGCGCGTTTGGTGGCGGGACGGCTGGGAATTTTTTTTTTGAGAGTGGGTAGGGAATCCGCTGTCAACCTGCCTCGACGCTAGTCTCACAGTCGGGTCTGTCATCGCTGAACAGAGTTGACACCAAGCGGCGGGGGAGGCAATTTAGATTATTAAGAGCTTGTTAACAGGCACTTCAAACTATTTTAAGCTCACCTTTAGATTTTAAGAGTTTGCCCACAGCTTCCCCGCTGCTCGGGGATCATGTCAGGTAAGCAGGTCGGGTGTTGTGTTAGAATGGGATGATTTCTTAACTTGACAGCTGCAAATGTTCTATAAAAGCTCCCATTTCATAGCTGAGCACTTTCCAAGGTTAGAAGCAGTTGCTTACTGCATTTGAAAGACTGATTGAGCTTTATGCAGCTTGCAAGTGTTTGGAGTAAACTCTCCATCCAGAGTCACCTCATTGGAACAACCTCTCCCACCATTGACAGATCGCTTCTGTCATCTCAACCTCACCTGCCATCTATTCCATCAGCATTGGTGCCCTTGAAAAAATCTCACCTTGGTCCTCAGAATCCCAACACGATCAGCCTCAACACCAGCAGCACCAGGCACACCAGCAGCACCAACAGCCACACCAAACTTCTCCGCAATCAGCTGGTGCTGCACAGGACACAGGGCATCAGCACCCGGCCACATTGCTGCCCGGGACGCCAGGGATGGCCTCACCATGTCCAGATTTACTCCACTTGATGCTGTACACCCTGGCTGCCATATGATACGCCAGGTTGGCACCACCCCACACCAACACCATAATGCAGCCCAAGCCATTCCTTTCACACTCATTGCCATTGCAGGGGGTAACGTTATGTCTCACCATTCACTGCAATTCACTAAGCCACTTCCAAAGGTGCACATAAATCTGACCAAGAATGCAAAGTGTTGAAAATAAATGTTTGGCAGCACATTAACAGAAACTTCACATGAATATTGGCTAAAACACTCAGGTGCCTACCCTTGTGTGTTGTTAGTTGGTATGATTGGACTAGGATGAGGGTGAGTGTGAGGGGTTGCTAGTGAGATGGGGATGTGATAATGTAGATAGAGAGGGATGTGTGGAGGTACAAGGTAAGTTGGTGTGAGTAAGGATGTGCAGGAGTAGGGTGGGGAAGGCAGAGTGACGGGGATGTGATGAGTGGCACAGCAGGATGAGGTTGAGTGTGGCTTTGCAGTAACGTTTCGTGATCTACTGAGATCATTGAAAGGTTTGTGCCACTGCAGCCAGGTCCTCCTAATGACATTCCTGCTTGTGTCCTCCTGTGCAATGTGCAACCAGACTGCGTTGGTCTCCTGGGGAGGTCTCTTCCGCCCATGGGAAGGGAAGAGAACCTCCCTGCGTGCTGTGACTCCCTCCATAAGCATATGGAGGGAGTCATGGGAGAGCCTGTGTGCAGCCGTGCACCTCTGTGCAGTGCTTGTCAGTGTTTGCAGCACCTCAATGCTGTAGAACACTGACAGCACAACTGTCAAAATCAATTTGCGCATGGTCCCTTTAAGAAACCGGCTGATGGCGCATCCTCAAGTGACAGCATCAGACCCGGTTCCTTCAATTGGCCGGGAAACGTGCTGGGCGGGCTTAACAAGCCCAATCAACGTTTAATCATTTCACAGAGCGGGCTGGAGCCGGCAGCGGGGTCGCACCCCCAGCCGCACCGGACCCACGTCGGTAGGCGAAATCGCGGCCGATGGGTCAAATGGCCTCCTTCTGTGCCGTAAATTTCTATGTTTCTATGAATGTGATAATGACCAGGTAATCTGTTTTTTAGCGATGTTAGTTGAGGGATAAATATTGGCCAAGGCACCGGGGAGAACTCCCCTGATCTTCTTCGAAATAGTGGGCCTGGGATCTTTTACGTCCAACTGAGAGAGCAGATGGGCCCTCGGTTTAACGTCTCTTCTGAAAGACGGCACCTCCGACAGTGCAGCACTCCCTCAGTACTCGGAAAGGGGCAGGACAATAGGACATAATGAGTTCCAAATGTAAGAGCCAATTTTATTTTTATTGTGGTTAGAAGTCCATGCCTCTCCATCCCTGCACAGTTGGGGATCTTCAGAAAACCTCTGCTCCTCCCTGAACATCATAAAATGTTAGAGTTCGTCGAGCAATGACTTGGCTTCCAAGTCGGGGGTTCCATTTACTTTGGCTAATCCAACAAACCACTGGCTTGTTTTTATTGCGCAAACAGATGTTCAGAATGTAACAAGCCAGACATCTGCTCCTGCTTTGCTTCCCACTGCCAGAACAAAATCCAACGCAGCCGTAAAAAGGTCCACAGTGACGTTCAATTGCAAATACTTGGGAAAAATCTACTGCCCTGTACTAAACACACTCTTCTCCGTACACGCACAGAATTAACAGTTGACCGCAGCAGGAAGTCTGCAGTATTATTCTTTTCATTGCGAAATCCATTTGTTTTTGTATCTGCACAAATGAGATTAAATCAGTCAGGAGCCAACTGGTCGAAGGACTGATCTTAGAAGATAGGAGCAGGAGTAGGCCATTCGGCCCCTCGAGCCTGTTCCGCCATTTAGTGAGATCATGGCTGATCATCAAATTCAGTACCCTGTCCCTGCTTTCTCCCCATATCCCTTGATCCCTTTAGCCTTAAGAAATATATCTAACTCCTTCTTGAATATATTTAATGAATTGGCCTCAACTGCCTTGTGTGGTAGAGAATTCCACAGGTTCACCACTCTCTGGGTGAAGAAATTCCTCCTCATCTCAGTCCTAAATGGCTTACCCCTTATCCTTAGACTGTGACCCCTGGTTCTGGACTCCCCCGCCATCGGGAACATCCTTTCTGCATCTAGTCTGTCTAGTCCTGTTAGAATTTTATAAGTTTCAATGAGATCCCCTCTCATTCTTCTAAAGTCCAGCGAATATAAGCCTAATCGACCCAATCTCTCCTCATACGTCATTCCTGCCATCCCAGGTATCAGTCTGGTAAACTCTCTCGCTGCACTCCCTCCATGGCAAGAGCATCCTTCCTCAGATAAGGCGACCAAAACTGCATACAATATTCAAGATGTGGTCTCACCAAGGCCCTGTACAGCTGCAGCAAGACATCCTTGCTCCTGTACTCGAATCCTCTCGCTATGAAGGCCAACATACCATTTGCCTTCTTAACCGCCTGCTGCACCTGCATGCTTACCTTCAGCGACTGGTGCACAAGGACACCCAGGTCTCGTTGCACTTCCCCTTTTCCCAATCTATTGCCGTTCAGATAATAATCTGTCTTCCTGTTTTTGCCACCGAAGTGGATAACCTCGCATTTATCCACATTATACTGCATTTGCCACGCATCTGCCCAATCACCCAACCTGTCCAAATCATACTGGAGTTTCTCTGCATCCTCCTCACGGCACACACGCCCACCCAGCTTTGTGTCGTCTGCAAACTTGGAGATATTACATCTAGTTCCCTCGTCTAGATCATTAATATATATTGTGAATAATTTGCGCTTAATTTGGTTCCATTATGAGCTTAAACAAAGCTTGAACACCTTTTACCATAAAAGAAAATTTGTCCAGATTATACGTACATTGACGGACAGGAAAAGACCCTCCGCTCCATCCAGTCTGCCCCTGACAGCTGCGATGCCTCGGGCATGACCTTACAGACACTCCCCTCACCCCACCCGAAAGCCACAGGATGTCCCGGGAGAGGCGAAAAACCAGATTCGAAAACCCAGGCCAATTAGGGGAAGAAAAAGATCTGGAAAAATGCGCAACGATTAATATGTAAAGTCTTGAAATTAAGAATTTGTGATTTTTTTTCTCTTCAAAACGATTCTTTACGTTAAAGAGCTTGAATTGACTTGTGTACAGTTACACCCTAACACGAGCTCTAAACTCAATCCAGGCAAGGTTGGATTTCCAGTTCAGACTCGGACTCATTTTTACATGTAACCATTGCCATTTCGACACGTTGCTGTAGGACGTGCGGAGTTACCCCTCGCCCCGTCCAACAGGTTATAGAGTTCGGACTTGAGACTTATGAGAAATTACACCAGACACACGGGTTCTGTCTTTAACCTTTTATTGTTCCTGAGACAGATTGAAAACCCCAACCACTATTCGAGCAGCCCACCAATAATATTACAGAAATCATACATACAACCACCCGCCGATGATCAGTCCAGCGTTGATTGTAGGCTCCTCGTAAGTGAAAAGACCGGCCAGGCCCCTCCTTCCCACTGCAGCCTGATCCTCGTAGGCGAGATGACCGGCCAAACCACCTTCTTCATGACTCAGTGCCGATATTCTTTAGCCGCTGTGTTTTATACAGCTTTCCTTGCCTTTTGCAGTAAATCAATCCTTCAGAGTGAAATACGAAACATACGAATTAGGAGCAGGAGTCGGCCACTCGGCCCCTCGAGCCTGCTCCGCCATTCAATAAGATCATGGCTGATCCGATTACTCCACATTCCCGCCTACCCCCGATAACCTTTCACCCCCTTGCTTATCAAGAATCTATCTACCTCTGCCTTAAAAATATTCAAAGACTCTGCTTCCACCGCCCTCTGAGGAAGAGAGTTCCAAAGACTCACGACACTCTATGAGAAAAAATTTCCCCTCATCTCTGTCTTAAATGGGCGACCCCTTATTTTTAAACAGTGACCCCTAGTTCTAGATTCTCCCACAAGAGGAAACATCCTCTCCACATCCACCCTGTCCAGACCCCTCAGGATCTTATATATTTCAATCAAGTCACCTCTTATTCTTCTAAACTCCAGTGGATACAAGCCTAGCCTTTCCTCATAAGACAACCTGCCCATTCCAGGTATTAGTCTAGTAAACCTTCTCTGAACTGCTTCCAATGCATTTACATCCTTCCTTAAATAAGGAGACCAATACTGTACACAGTACTCCAGATGTGGTCTCACCAATGCCCTGTATAACTGAAGCATAACCTCCCTATTTTTGTATTCAATTCCCCTCGCAATAAACAATAACATTCTATTAGCTTTCCTAATTACTTGCTGTACCTGCATACTAACCTTTTGCGATTCATGCACTAGGACACCCAGATCCCTCTGCATCTCAGAGCTCTGCAATCTCTCACCATTTAGATAATATGCTTCTTTTTTATTCTTCCTGCCAAAATGGACAACTTCACATTTTCCCACATTATACTCCATTTGCCAGAACTTTGCCCATTCACTTAACTTATCTGTATCCCTTTGTAGCCTCCTTATGTCCTCTTCACAATTTACTTTCCTACCTATCTTTGTGTCATCAGCAAATTTAGCAACCATACCTTCGGTCCCTTCATCCAAGTCATTTATATAAATTGTAAAAAGTTGAGGCCCCAGCACTGACCCCTGTGGCACACCACTCGTTACATCTTGCCAATCAGAAAATGACCCATTTATGCCTACTCTCTGTTTCCTGTTAGCTAGCCAATCTTCTATCCATGCCAATATGTTACCCCCTACACCATGAGCTTTTATTTTCTGCAGTAACCTTTGATGTGGTACCTTATCAATTGCCTTCTGGAAATCTAAGTACAGTACTTTATCCACAGCACATGTTACTTCCTCAAAGAACTCCAATAAATTGGTTAAACATGATTTCCCTTGCACAAAACCATGTTGACTATGCCTGATTACTTTGAACTTTTCTAAATGCCCTGCTATAACATCTTTAATAATAGCTTCTAACATCTTCCCTATGACAGATGTTAAGCTAACTGGCCTGTAGTTTCCTGCATTCTGTCTCCCTCCCTTTTTGAATAAAGGAGTTACATTCACTATTTTCCAATCTAATGGAACCTTCCCCGAAACTAGGGAATTTTGGAAAATTAAAACCAGCGCATCAACTATCTCACTAGCCACTTCTTTTAAGACCCTAGGATGAAGTCTATCAGGACCCGGGGACTTGGTCAGCCCGCAGCTCCAACAATTTGCTCAGTACCACTTCCCTGGTGATTGTAATTTTCTTGAGTTCCTCCCTCCCTTCCATTTCCTGATTTACAGCTATTGTTCCTTTAATGTTTGGTCTGAGCTGTTTGCGCAGTCAAACCTTCACATTAACTCATCCTGTGTCGCTATCCATTAGTTGTCTTTATCACAGCCCAAAATTGTTCATTCACTCCTAAAGTTTACAAAAGTGGCTGAAAACCACTTGGTTACAGTTCGTGTGTTACGTGGTATTCTGCATTTCAAAACTTCAAAGGTTTAACTTCTCCCTTTTAGCCACCAAGAAGTCATTAGAGACACGGTGTCTGCAAAACTAAGGGGGTTTGTTTATCTCTGTTGTCTTTCAAAGCAAATTCCATGTCACCTTATCAGTGACAACTCTATATTTCACTTTGGAAAAAATCCTTTTGGCCTGGCAAAGCATTTCAATATATATCGAAATTAAAAATTAAGGGTCTGTATACACTTTCTACATTGCCCGCAATTTCGCCTACCAAGGTGGGTCCAGTGCGGCTGGGATCAGTGGAGGGGTACAACCCCGCTATTGGCTCCATACTGCTCTGTGAAAAAGTTTTACGTTGTTTGGGCTTGTTAAGCCCGCCCAGTGCATTTCCTAGCCCAATTGAAGGAAGCGGGTCTGATGCCATCACTTGATGATGCGCCATCAGCTGGTTTCCTTAAAGGGACCATGCGCAAATTGATTTTGACAGTTGTGCTGTCAGTGTTCTGCAGCATTGAGGTGCTGCAAACACTGACAAGCACTGCACAGAGGTGCAGAGCTGCACCCAGGCTCTCCCATGACTCCCTCCATATGCTTATGGAGGGAGTCACAGCACGCAGGGAGGTCCTCTTCCCTTCCAATGAGCGGAAGAGACCTCCCCAGGAGACCAACGCAGTCTGGTTGCGCATTGCACAGGAGGACACAAGCAGAGATGTTGTCAGGAGGACCAGGCTGCAGTGGCACAAACCTTTCAATGATCTCAGTAGATCACGAAATGTTACTACAAAGCCACATTCAACCTCATCTTGCTGTGCCACTCATCACATCCCCATCACTCTGCCTTCCGTACCCGACTCCTGCACATCCTTACTCACACCAATTTACCTTGCACCTCCACCCATCCCTCTCTATCGACATTATCATTTCCCCATCTCACTAGCAACCCCTCACACTCACCCTCATCCTAGTCCAATCATACCAACTTTCAACACACAAGGGTAGGCACCTGAGTATTTTAGCCAATGTTCATGTGAAGTTTCTGTTAATATGCTGTCAAACATTGAAATTTTTATTTTCAACACTTTGAGTTCTTAGACAGATTTGTGCGCACTTTGGAAGTGATTTAGTGAGTTGCAGTGAATGGTGAGACATCCTAGCAATGGCGGAGTGTGAAAGGAATGGCTTGGGCATTATAGGGATGCTTTATGGTGTTGGTGTGGGGTGGTTCCAACCTGGCACATCATGTGGCAGCCAGGGTGTACAGCATCAATTGAATTAAATCTGGCTATGGCGCGACCATCCCTGGCATCCCGGGCAGCAATGTGGTCGGGTGCTGATGCCCTGTGTCCAGTGCAGCATCAGTTGATTGGGAGAAGGTTGGTGTTGTTGGTGCTGCTGGTGTACCTGGTGCAGCTGGTGTTGGGGCTGATCGTGGTGGGATTCTGAGGACTAAGGTGAGATAGTTTCAAGGGCACCGATGCTGATGTAATAGATGGCAGGTAAAGTTGAGGTGACAGAAGCGATCTGTCAATGGTGGGAGAGGTTGCTCTAATGAGGTGACACTGGATGGAGAGTTTGCTCCAAACACTTGCAAGCTGCATAAAAGCTCAATCTGTCTTCCAAATGCAGTAAGCAATGGCTTCTGAGCTTGGAAAGTGAACAGCTGTGAGACGGGAGCTTTTCTAGCACATTTGCAGCTGTCAAGTAATCAGATAATTCAGTGCTGAATCCACTCACGACCTGCTGAGCTGACATGATTCCCGAGCAGCGTGGACCCCGTGGGGGACTATGTAAAATTGAAAGGTAAGCGTAACATTCTTTTTAAGTGCCTGTTAACAATCTCTCTAATGATCTAAATTGCCTCCCCCGACGCTTGGTGTCGGATCTGTTCAGCGCTGACAGACTCGACACCTGGGAGACTAGCGTGGAGGCGGCTTGACAGCGGGTTCCCCACCCACTGTCAAAAAAAAATTCCCACCCGACCCGCCTCCAAACGTGCCCGCTGACCCCCCCGCCCCTATCGAAAAATTCCCCCCCACCGTTATCTTTTACAATGTTCACTTTGTCATTATTAATAAGGTTTGGAGGCAGGGTTCCGAACTGTGGGTGGACATATTCCTGGAGGTGTCATCACCTGACCTGCCTCCACCCGCCCCACACCCACACTGCTATTTTAATTCGCACAACCGGTTTGTTTAAATGTCTTTTGTGTAATATTGCTGACTGTAATTTCTGGGGCTTACTACAAAATATGCTTTCTTTTTCCATTCAAGGGATGTGGGCATCACTGACAATGCCGGCATTTATTGCCCATCCCTAGTTGCCCTGAGAAGGTGGTGGTGAGCCGCCTTCTTGAACCGCTGCAGTCCGTGTGGTGAAGGTGCCCCCACAGTGCTGTTAGGGAGGGAGTTCCAGGATTTTGACCCAGCGACGATGAAGGAACGGCTGATATACTTCCAAGTCAGCATGGTGTGTGACTTGGAGGGGATCTTGGTGTTGATGGTGTTCCCGTGCGCCTGCTGCCTTTGTCCTTCTAGGTGGTAGAGGTCATGGGTTTAGGACGTGCAGTCGAAGAAGCCTTGGCGAGTTGCTGCAGTGCATCTTGTAGATGGTACACCCTGCAGCCACGGTGCGCCGGTGGTGGAGGGAGTGAATGTTTAAGGTGGTGGATGGTGTTCTAATCAAGCGGGCTGCTTTGTCCTGGATGGTGTCGAGCTTCTTGAGTGTTGTTGGAGCTGCACTCACCCAGGCAAGTGGAGAGTATTCCATCACACTCCTTACTTGTGCCTTCAAGTGAGTCCAGTTGACAGTGTTTGGAGAGGATATTTTAAATTGTGTCTGGTGTGCTTTGCAGAGTACTGCCTGATAACTCAGTCTCCAGAGAGGGACTGGGGCCACACAAACAACTCCAGATCTGATCCCTGGCCTGATTTGGGTTTGCTGGTCTCACCTAGAGGAGATGAAAGGTGTTGCCACAAGTATTCTCATCGCCCGAGATGTAGGGAAGGGAAAAATCAGCCAGGATTTGTGATCCTCATCATGATCCATTGATGGAAAGTGCCATTGGGTAGATAATCCATGGTGGGCAATATCAGGCTTTCGCTGTACAGCCCTCATGCTCAAAAAACAACACGCGCTGGCTGAGCCCTCAGATGAAGGATGGTCACTCATTGAAGGCAGTCAGTAGGATGGAACTGAGTCCAGGTGTTGGCTGTGGCTCAGTGGGTAGCAGTCCCGCCTCTGAGGCAGAAGGTTGCGTGTTCACTCCCGAGACTTCAGCACAAAATCTAGGCCGACACTCCCAGTGCGGTGCTGAGGGAGTGCTGCACTATCAGAGGTGCCGTCTTTCAGATGAGACGGTAAAGTGAGGGCCCGTCTGCTCTCTCAGGTGGGCGTAAAAGATCCCGTGCAACTATTCTGAAGTCTGTAAAGTCTGTAGCTTTTAACTGCTTTCTCAGCGAGTGGGGCCGAGTGTAGGGTAAGCAGTGAAACACTACAGTACATTGGTCCCTGTGCGGTGTACCATTTGAATGAATGAATGAATGAACTTGCATTTATGTTACATAGAAACACATAGAATATCGAGCACAGAAACAGGCCATTCGGCCCAACTAGTCTATACTGGTGTTTATACTCCACATGAGTCTGCTACCATTCCATTCATCTCACCTCAGCCTTTCAGCATATCTTTCTATTCCCTTCTCCCTCATGTGTTTATCCAGCTTTGCCTCAACTACTCCCTGTGGTAGCGAGTTCCACATTCTAACCACTCTCTGAGTGAAGCAATTTCTCCTTATTTCCCTGTTGGATTTATTGGTAACTATCTTGCGCTCATGGCCCGTGTATCGCACTTTTCATGACCTCGGGATGTCCCAAAGCGCTTTAGAGCCAATGATGTTTTTTTTCTGAAGTGTCGTCACTGTTGCAATGTAGGAAGCATTTCATTTGCACAGTGAGAGCATTAACGCAGTTCAGCAATTCCTTTGCAATGCAAGATACTGGACATCACTCTGTGAATTGAAGGACTGTGTTCTAACCTAGGGTTTCAAATGACACGGAGCGGAGCAACATTTGAACAACGTTATTTTTATGAATATTAAGTCACTTTTATAACTGAGGGCTTCCAGTATTAAAGTTATTTTTGATAATGAATATTTCTATAATTAACTGCGGTGTATATTATATGAATGTGTTAAGTATAATTTAAATTTGAAAGTAGGTCATCATTCTTGCGGAAGAAGAGAATTACCTCAAGATTATTCCACATTCATAGACATTAAAAATAGAGGCAAAATGTAATCACATTTTAGCCTTGGTGATTGATCTGAATTAATCCAAGCAGCATTTCTTTTTTTTTAATGTGTTTTTGATTCCTCATTTTGATCTAGAAATTGGGTTGTGTAGCGTCGGTTTTTCAGGCGCTACGAGGCCTGGTGAGTCCCCAAAATGGCGGGTAGGTAGCCCGCGCACTTCTGACTGGAAGAGCTCCGTCCGCCATATTGGGTAAGGACAACTGAGAGGCGTCCTTTACCCACGCCTGCTAATGCGGGGCCTAACGCTTGCTTCGGGTCCCCACTGCAACATTGGCTTGCCCTGAGGTGGTCAACACCATCGCGGACTACACTCGGGGAAAGCAACCATAAAGATCGCCTGCTGAGAAAAAGTAAGTTACTTATCGATAAACCACCCTCCCGATCGCCGCCACCGCTCCCATATCCCGCCTACCCCATGGCCTCGAGATTCCCGACGTCCGACCTCCCCCACTAACCCCGGCCCCGAACTTCCACCTCCCTCCCCCTCCCAGCCATCGATCGCTCCCCACCAAGGCCCGTCATGCACACCCCAAGGCCCCCCCCCCCAAGACCCGCCATACCCCCGCGGCCACCGGCCACTTTCCTGGGGCTCCTCGGATCCCACCATTCGTGTGGAGGGCAAGTACCAACGTCCCCTCTCAGCCGCGTGGCCGCGCAGCTGTCTGCCGGTCCCACACAGCCCGGGCGCCGGCTTTTCCCACGTGAAATTTTTGCACATGCCGGTTAAAGGGGTCACGAACCCCCCCCCCTGTCCCAAAAGAAACTTAGGGGGAACATTGTTTAAATTCCCTGCCCAGGGGTGCGCCCATAAACGGGCGGTCCTGAATTTCTAGGCCACAGTGGCTACATGCAATGTTGACGTGTGAGATGGGCTTTCCCATCAGCTGAGCACCGCACCTCTCCCCAGAGCCACATGTTGGAGAAGCTCACTGTCTCCAAGAAGCAAGGAGCACGCTCGGCGGGGAAAGCTGGAATTCTAAGCCCATGTGTTTTTATTTAGAGAGAATCCGAGAGCACTCGGCCGCACAGGGAAAGAGCAATTCGAAAGTCTTAAATGGGATGGAACCATCAGATGGGTTTGAGATAAAGCTGCATTGACTGCATACCTGGAGGTCTTACATGCTGAAAAATACTCATAAAATTGGAGATCTCCTCATGCAATATGTTTACCTCAGATAAACATAATCTCTCTCACAGACATGAAGGATTGAAGTTGAAGTGCGCTGTTTGCACGCTGTGCTGATGTATGTCTCAGAGTTGCTCTCGTCTCCCTTGGAGATTTATCAAGCCGTTTTTGCCTCTCATGTTTGCTCAAACTGTGGGGGTGTCTGGATAGGTTTTCCTTTCAGATTCTTCTCATTTTTTTTTATTACGCGGTCTCGTTGACTGGTCGTCCCTATTGTCCGGGCAGACAATGAGACCAGGGTGAATAAATTCTGGCAGTCCCCAGTGAATGCCGCTTGACGCACATTCCTGCTAAGTGGACTAACGCTCTGCGGTCCTGTTTGAACATTTCCATTCAAGGTCCCAGCTAGGAAATGAGCAACAACTTGGAAAAGGTCCTGCCCGTACTTAAAACCATTTGGACAATTGGGAAACACATGGTAGCTATTATAAATCACTTTTAAGATTGTAATTTACTTCATTGTCATATCTAGGGTGTCTGTAGTTCTGTTTGGAGCAACCTTTCATAGATTTGAGTGCTTCATAGAATCTTAGAAATTTACGGCACAGAAGGAGGCCATTCGGCCCATCGTGTCCGTGCCAACCAAAAAAGAGCTCTCCAGCCTAATCCCACTTTCCAGCTCTTGGTCCGTAGCCCTTGCAGGTTGCAGCACTTCAAGTGCTTGTTCAAGTACTTTTTAAATGTGATGAGGGTTTCTGCCTCTACCAGCCTTTCAGGCAGTGAGTTCCAGACCCCCACCACCCTCTGGGCTTGTGTCTGCTTCCTAACTGCATGCAAATCTGTGTTTACTTTTTTACTCCGTGGATTACTAGCTATTTCTACCCACGGGCATCGCCTTTTCACTGGCTACTCCATCTCTGCCCCAGTTTATATCCACAGGAGCATGGAGCAGGGAAGCTCCTGGTTTTCCTTATTGTTCACGCTTGCTCTTGGACCCCTTGACGGTGAGCTTAAGATTTTGTCTGTCTTCGGGGAATGCTGGCACTGCGAGTTGTATGAAATCTCTCCCTGTGCAGAGAACATATTATCCTCGTATTATCTCTCTTTGAAGGTGAAATCCCATCTCGTGGGACTGCCTGTCTAGTTAACAAATTCATTCTGCCAAAAGGCATAATAATCTCAAGGAACGACTTTATTCCCAACTTTCCTTTCATCCCTTTTCCAATGGCCTAAAATAGCCGGAGGTTAGAAGTTGCTATTGGTGATAGTAGAAAGCAAATACTTAGCAAATTCGAATCGCATTCCTGGGTCCACTATTCTGTGTGTCAGCTGTGGCTCAGTGGGTAGCACACTCACCTCTGAGTCAGAAGGTTTGTGTGCTCAAGTCCCACTCCAGGGACTTGAGCACATAAATCTAGGCAGGCACTCCCAGTGCAGTACTGAGGGAGTGCTGCACTGTCGAAGGTGCCGTCTTTCAGATGAGACGTTAAACCGAGGCCCTCATCTGCCCTCTCAGGTGGACATAAAAGACCCCCTGACATCATATCGAAGAAGAGCAGGGGAATTATACCCTGCCGATGTCCTGGGCCAATATTTATCCCTCAATCAATATGAGTAAAACAGATTATCTGGTCACTATCACATTGCTGTTTGTGGGAGCTTGCTGTGCGCAAATTGGCTGCTGCGTTTCCTACATTACAACAGTGACTTCACTTCAAAAGCACTTCATTGGCTGTAAAGCGCTTTGAGATGTCCTGAGGTGGTGAAAGACGCAAGTCTTTCTTTTACTATTCTAATGGAAGTGTTTTCAGTTTTAATATAAATGAAATAACACCAGAGGAATATCGTACGGATCTGTTAAATGTTGATTCATCTGTTTTTATCACCATCATTACTTCCTAGCCTCCCAGGTAACCTGCTATTACTGAGGCAGGAGGCTAAATTTGCTTTCTCTACACAGGTGTTGAAGATTATTTCTTAAAATAGAAAACTCAGATCTATATCGCAAGACTAAAAATAGAGTCAAAATTACATTTTGATTGCGTCATCCTTAATGGGTTATAAGCACCTGTTATTAACATAGGAGCAGGAGGAGGCCATTCAGCCCCTCGAGCCTGTCCCACCATTCAATTAGATCATGGTGGATCTGTATCAACTTCATTTACCCGCCTTGGTTCCGTAACCCTTAATACCCTCGCCAAACAAAAATCTTATTGATCTCAGTTTTGAAATTTTCAATCGACCCCCAGCCTCAACAGCTTTTTGGGGGGAGAGAGTTCCAGATTTCCACTACCCTTTTTGTGAAGAAGTGCTTCCTGACATCACCCCTGAACGACCTGGCCAGTTATCCCCCCTTGTTCTGAACTCCCCCACCAGAGGAAATAGTTTCTCTCTGTATCTACCCTATCAAATCCTTTGATCATGTTAAACATCAACAATTCGATCACCCCTTAATCTTCGATACTCAAGGGAATACAAGCCTAGTCTATGCAACAACAATAGCCCCAACTAATAGGCCTGGGGCTTGTAGACTTCTTTTTCTTTTATTGTTTTACATATCCTTTTTTCAACTGGGAGGTCTCTGAAACCAGTACCACAGTTAGCTGTGAAAAACACAACGGGGTAAAAATTGGGTAGCGCCCCCCTTTGGGGGCCCCCGCTGCCGATTTTCCCAGGTAGCGCCCCGAGAGGGAGGAGGGGCGCTACTGCAGGCCTTCCTCCCCTTATCAAAGGGGAGGGGCCTGGCGCAGCGCGTCCCGGCGCCCAGCTGCGCCACCAGGGATCGGGGTGCCGGCTGCTCTCCATGAGCCTGGCACTCCTCTGTGCCGGGCTCACGGAGAGCAGCCGGGGCTTCACGGGGGCCGGGAACAGCAACGGGGGCAGGTGCTGGCAGGTGGCCAGCAACAAAAATGGCCGCCCGCCACCTCCCCTTTAACTAGTGCCACCCCGGCCGCAGGTAGGCCCCCCTGACCCCAGCAGACATAGCGTCCGGCGATAAGTTGGGGGGCGCCACCCAATATTACAGCTGGGGCGCGAACGGGGTGCTGCGCATGGCGATGACGAAACCTCCCGCTGAATTTCATGGGAGGAGTTAGCAGTGCCGCGTCAAGGCGCTGGTTGATTTGCGCCCCGTTAGCGCCCTCTTAGTCCCCAACGGATTTAACACGGGAGATTGGACTGTTGTTCCCAGACAGACTGTGAGCTAGTTACCATTGGGCTACTTGATGGCAACACTTAAATGGTTGTGCTTTGAGTCCACTGTGGCTGAGTATTGTCCCTTCAGCACAAGCTTAGGAAATCAGGAAGTAGAAAGGAAAGCTTTGTTTCGAAGTGGCCAGGTACTTTTTGTATATCTGACTGTAATGGTTTCTCTTGAAGTGCCGTAGCCTACAGGGCTACGGACCAAGAGCTGGACAGTGGGATTAGGCTGGCGAGCTCTCTTTCCGCCGACACAGACATGATGGGCTGAATGGCCGGCCTCCTTCTGAGCCGTAAATTTCTATGATTCTTCTCCTCAAGACGCTCTGAGACGAGAGGAAACATACAAGTCAATGAGATGATATCTTTCCAATCTTGATGCGCTTAATGAGTGACTCCTTGGCAGATAGAGAGAAAGCAGCTGCGCCACCCACAAACCTTTCCAATGAAGGCTCTTCTTTGAGAACAACCAAAAAAAGAGCAATTCTGTTTTGCAGTCATGCACACGTTTAATTAATGACCTGAAGCTTTTGTGTTTCTGCCGTATAGTTCTTGTGGGACACCTGGAGACAGTCATGACAGTGTATACTTGGGTATTTGCTGATGTACAAGCTTTGTTGCTTCCAATGCAGAATTGGTATTTACTATACCCGTGAGACCTCACCTGGAGTACTGGGCACAGTTTTGGTCTCCTTATCTGAGGAAGGATATACTTGCCTTAGAGGCGGTGCAACCAAAGTTCACCAGACTGATTCTTGGGATGAAAGGGTTGTCCTTTGAGGAGAGATTGAGTAGATTGGGCCTATATTCTCTGGGGTTTAGAAGAATGAGAGGTGATCTCATTGAAACATATTCGGATTTTGAGGGGGATTGACAGGGTAGATGCTGAGAGACTGTTTCCCCTGGCTGGAGAGTCTAGAACTAGGAGGCATAGTCTCAGGATAAGGGGTCGGCCAGTTATGACTGAGATGAGGAGAAATTTCTTCGCACAGAGGGTTGTGAATCTTTGGAATTCTCCACCCCAAAGGGCTGTGGATGCAGAATCATTGAGTATATTCAAGATGCGGAGATGCCGGTGTTGGACTGGGGTGGACAAAAATGAGAAGTCGCACAACACCAGCTTATAGTCCAACAGTTTTATTTGAAATTACGAGCTTTCGGAGCTCTGCTCCTTCTTCAGGTACAGGTACAGTGAGGGAATACAAATCGATTACACAGTATATATAGACAGAGAACAATGTGTCTGCAGAGATACAATCCGTCAGGGAGGCATTACATCAAAGACACAGCAGAGTACAGCTAAGACAATGAGGTGGGGTCACAGGGGGTCCAACGTGTCAAATGCTGCCGTCTGCAGTTAAGCTTTTAACTTTTTTTTTAAAACTGGAAAAACAGACAATGATGTCGAGTCACGTTCTGTAGCGTGACATGAACCCAAGATCCCAGTTGAGGCCGTCCTCATGGGTGCGGAACTTGGCTATCAGTTTCTGCTCGATGATTTTGCGTTGTCGTGTGTCTCGAAGGCCGCCTTGGAGAACGCTAACCCGCAGATCCGAGGCTGAATGTCCTTGACTGCTGAAGTGTTCCCCGACTGGGAGGTAACAATCCTGCCTGGTGATTGTTGCGCGGTGTCCGTTCATACGTTGTCTCCGTGTCTGCATGGTCTCGCCGATGTACCATGCTCCGGGGCATCCTTTCCTGCAACGTATGAGGTAGACAACATTGGCCGAGTCACATGAGTATGTACCATGTACCTGGTGGGTAGTGTCCTCACGTGTGATGACGGTATCTGTGTTCATGATCTGGCATGTCTTGCAGAGGTTGCCGTGGCAGGGTTGTGTGGTGTCGTGGTCGCTGTTCTCCTGACAGCTGGGTAATTTGCTGCGAACGATGGTACTTTTGAGGTTAGGCGGCTGAGTATATTCAAGGCTACGATAGATAGATTTTTGGACTCCAGGGGAATCCAGGGATATGGGGATCGGGGAGGGGGCAAGTTGAGGTTGAAGATCACCCATGATCTTACTGAGTTGCGGAGCAGGCTCAAGGGGCCGTATGGCCTACTCCTGCTCCTAATTCTAATGTTCTTACACCCAACGTCAGTCTCTAGGACTTTCACAAGGTGTTGATTATGGGACACATGGGAGGGCTATTGGTGCATAGGAAGATAATTGAGGGGGTGGGGGGATCATGTACACCCCATAATTTCTTTGGTATGGACTTTGGGGGAGAAATTCAGTATCGCCCCATTTGGGGTGCAATTATCGTCCGGGCGCAAAGATTAGCGCCTGGCGCTAATTATCACCACCGACTGCAAACTTGACTTTTATCGACCCTGGAGGTGATTGGAGCGCTAAATCAGGCGCTTCACACCTGTCTTAAGGCGCAAAGGCCAAGGAGCGAGGCGCTACCTCAGAGCGCTGGCGAAGCTCATGTGATGTCAGTCAGCAATGGAACACACACACACTGGCGCCAGCCAGTTCTTAAAGGGGCGGGTTGATCTTGCTCTCCATCCACATCCTGCTCATTGCAGCCTTGAATCTCGGCCTGGAGAGACCTGCACATCAAATCTGCTGGAAAGAACAATGGAGAGTACGAGGCAAAGAGCTCAGAGTGCAGCCCCCACAGTCTCTTCTAAATCGATACAAGGAATGGCAAATCAAAATGAACCTGCAAAGTGCTGCTCAGTACCCAAAACTCCTTCACACAACGTTGAATCTCTCCAGAAGTCTCTCTCTCTCTCTCTCAGAATGCGTAGTTCAAAAATGGCACCAACAATAAAAGGCAGGAAGCGGTCACCTTTAAATAGCGCTCCCCCTTTCCCTTCATGACTGCAGAACGCTCCCCTCAACCTGTCGTTGCTAGCATCAGGCGGTAAGGCAGGGGGCGCCACTCAATATCCGCTCCGGGGCGATACCGGGGCGTTACGCACTCGACTGACATCACGATCTGCCGGCGCAGGAGATCGTGGCGGTATTGTTTAGCGCCACCGCAAAATGTCTAGTTAATTTCGCGAGCGGCGCAAACTTAGCCGCGCCTGGGTGCTAGATGCTTTGCGCCCCATTAGCGCCCTCTTAAGGCGCTAACGGGTGGTGCAACCAACTGAATTTTTCCCCCTATGTTTCCCCTCTTTCTCTCCCATCCCTCCTCGAAATCCCAAATTGTCTCAATATCTCCGCCAACTGTGTATATTTGGTTGTACCTACACCTTTGTTTACCTTCCCTGCTTGTTTCTCAGCATTGCACAGCCAGTTTTTTTTTTTCAATTTCCTATGGATTTCATGTGAATATCGTCCAAATGTCTTGACTTTCCGGGATCCTCAGAGGAACAGGAGGAGCAGGCTATTGAGCCCTTTGAGCCTGTTCCGCCATTCAATTAGATTATGGCTGAACTGTTCGTCAACTCCATTTTACCTGCCTTGGCCCCATATCCCTTGACATTTACAAAGAACGTAAAAGCCTTAGAGAGGGTGCAGAGGAGATTTACTGGAATAGTACCAGGATTTAAGACTTCAGTTATGTGGAGAGACTGGAGCAACTGGGGTTGTTCTCCTTAGAGCAGAGAAGGTTAAGGGGAGATATGGTGGAGGTGTTCAAAATCATGAAGTGTTTTGATCGAGTAAATAAGGTGAAACTGATTCCAGTGACGGGAGGGGTCGGTGACCAGAGGACACAGATTTAAGCTAATTGGCAAAAGAACCAGAGGCGACATTTTTTTACGCAGCGAGTTGTTGTGATCTGGAATGCGCTGCCTGAAAGGGCGGTGGAAGCAGATTCAATAACAACTTTCAAAAAGTAATTGGATAAATACTTGAAGGGGAAAATTTGCAGGGCAATGGGACTAAATTGGAGAGCTCTTTCAAAGAGCCGGCACAGGCACGATGGGCCAAATGGCCTCCTTCTGTGCTGTATGTCTGTGATACCCTTACCCAAGAAAAATCTAACAACCTCAGTCTTGAAAGCTCTAATTGACCCCCAGCATCTACAGCCTTTTGCAGGTGAGAGTTCCAGATTTCCACTACTTTTTAGGTGTAAAAAGTGCTTCCTGATTTCCCTCCTGAATGGGCCTGGCCTGGCTCTAATTTTAAGATTACATCCCCCACCTGAGGAAATAGTTTCTCCGTATCTACCCTCTTGAATCCTTTTAACATTTTAAACACCTCAATCAGATCACCCCTCAATCTTCGAAACTCAAGGGAATACAAGCCAAGTTTCTACAAGTTCATGAGACTCCCAGGTCAACCCATGACTCGCAGCCATCACTCATTTCTAACTTTGCATGCCTCGTGGATAATGATCCATTGACATTGGAAAAGCTGATAGGAATTGAATAAATCCCTGCTGGCACAAGAAAGTGTTGAACATCACTTGCGCTGAAAGCATTTCGCACAGGAAGAAAAAATAGCAGACTTTTGTCATTGCAGAGGTGAAGATTAATGGGTTAGCATTGTGTCTACAGGGATTTCCTGGGTGGCTGCTTCCCCCCACCCGCCCCAAGCTGACTCCTTATCTGCAGATTGTTTTAAGATTCTCATCCTTGTTTTCCAATCCCTCCATGGCCCTCGCCCCCCTCCCTATCTCTCTAACCCCTTCCCAGCCCCACAACCCTCCGCAATCTCTGTGCTCCTCCAACTCTGGCCTCTTGAGCATCCCCGATTTTCATCACTCCACCATTGGCGGCCGTGCCTTCAGCTGCCTGGACCCTAAGCTCTGGAATTCCCTCTCTAAACCTCTTCGCCTCTCTCTCCTCTCTATCTTCCTTTAAGACGCTCCTTTAAACCTACCTCTTTGACCAAGCTTTTGGTCATCTGCCCTAATATCTCCTGATGTGGCTCGGTGTCAAATTTTGTTTGATAATCGCTCCTGAGAAGCACCCTGGGATGTTTTACTACGTTAAAGGCGTTATAGAAATAAAAGTTATTTTTGTTGTTGTAAGCTCAACATCACAGCACTTCTTGGGATCTCCTGTAGAATCATACAATGGCTCAGTGGGCAGCACTCTCTGGCCTCTGAGACAGAAGGCTGTGGGTTCAAGGCCCACTCCAGAGCCTTGAGCATGAAATCTAGGTAGACTCGCCAGTGCAGTACGGAGGTGCCGTCTTTCGGATGAGACGTCAAACCGAGGGGCCCCCTGTCAGTTGGCGTAAAAGATCCCATGGCCATGATTTTGAAAAAGAGCAGGGGAGTTCTACCCCGGGAAATGCGCAAGAGGCCAGAATTGGAGGAGCGCAGAGAGATCTGGGAAGGCTGTGGGGCTGGAGGTGGTTCCAGAAATACAAACCCCAGCACCGACACCACTCGCACGAACACAAAAATATGGAAGGAAAGATAATCCTAGCAATTTAAAGTGCAGCAGCTTCTGATTTTCGTTCCGCTACTATAATAGAGTGTGGAACTTGGCGTCACTTGGCTGTCACACGCCTCACTCAAGCTTCCGTCATAATCCCAGTTAAATATTGAGGGGATTTGATCGGTATTTGGTTGGAAGTATATGAGGGTGTGTGTGTGTGCCAGATCCCACATGGAGCCTGCAGTTGTTGCATGTGAAGTGTATCTGGAAATGCACAAAAGATCGTTTATTGCTTTCGAGCAGTGAACCAGCTGGCATGGAATGGCTTGTGAGATTAGATAGAGGCATTTGTTGTTCATTTGAAATATAAGAAATCAAATCGGGGCGAGATTTACTCTTGCTGAGAGGTAATGTCAACTGAATAATTAGAACTTCATGTTTAAGATTCAATTGAGGAGCTCCCCAGTGGCTTGGCGGCTCAGTATGCTTCTTGTTTTCAAATCCCACCACAGCCTCGCCCCTCGCCCCTCTCATTATCTCTGTCACCTTCTCCAGCCCCACCACCCCTCCAAGATCTCTGCGCCCCTCCAATTCTGGCCGTTTGCGCATCCCCGATTTTCATCGCTCTACCATTGGCGGCCGTGCCTTCAGCTGCCGAGGCCCTAAGCTCTGGAATTCCCTCCCTAAACCTCTCTGCCTCGCTACCTCTCTATCTTCCTTTAAGACGCTCCTTAAAACCAACCTCTTTGGCCAAGCTTTTCATCACCTGGCCTAATTTATCCTTATGTGGCTCGGTGTCAAATTTTTTTTGGTAATGCTCTTGTGAAGTGCCTTGGGACCTTGTACTACGTTAAAGGTGCTACATAAATGCAAGTTGTTGTTGTTGGTGGGGTGGTTTTAGGTCGCGAACATCCCAGGCTCAATTCACAGTCTGTGTCGAGGTGCTCTCATTGGTTAGAGCAGGAGGATGGGTGATACAATTGGTCTTCCAAGCCCTGGTGCTAGGAATAGGGAAATCAGCCTGGCATGACCAGTGCTTTTTTTTATTCATTTCTGGGATGTGGGCATCGCTGGCAAGGCCAGCATTTATTGCCCATCCCTAATTGCCCTTGAGAAGGTGGTGGTGAGCCGCCTTCTTGAACCGCTGCAGTCCGTGTGGTGAAGGTGCTCCCACAGTGCTGTTAGGGAGGGAGTTCCAGGATTTTGACCCAGTGACGATGAAGGAACGGCGATATATTTCCAAGTCAGGATGGTGTGTAACTTGGAGGGGAACTTGGAGGTGGTGGCGTGCCCATGCACCTGCTGCCCTTGTCCTTCTAGGTGGTAGAGGTCACGGGTTTGGGAGGTGCTGCCGAAGAAGCCTTGGCAAGTTGCCACAGTGCATCTTGTAGATGGTACACACTGCAGCCACGGTACGCCGGTGGTGGAGGGAGTGAATGTTTAAGGTGGTGGATGGGGTGCCAATCAAGCGAGCTGCTTTGTCCTGGATGGTGTCGAGCTTCTTGAGTGTTGTTGGAGCTGCACTCATCCAGGCAAGTGGAGAGTATTCCATCACACTCCTTACTTGTGCCTTGTAGATGGTGGAAAGGCTTTGGGGAGTCAGGAGGCGAGACACTCGCCGCAGAATACCTAGCCTCTGACCTGCTCTTGTTGCCACAGTATTTATGTGGCTGGTCCAGTTAAGTTTCTGGTCAATGGTGACCCCCCAGGATGTTGATGGTGGGAGATTCAAGAATGGTAATGCCGTTGAATGTCAAGGGGAGCTGGTTAAACTCTCTTTTGTTGGAGAGAGTCGTTGCCTGGCACTTGTGTGGCGCGAATGTTACCTGCCACTTATCAGCCCAAGCCTGAATGCCATCCAGGTCTTGCCGCATGCGGGCATGGACTGCTTCATTATCTGAGGAGTTGCGAATGGCACTGAACACTCTGTAATCATCAGCGAACATCCCCATTTCTGACCTTATGATGGAGGGAAGGTCATTGATGAAGCAGCTGAAGATGGTTGGGCCTAGGACACTTCCCTGAGGAACTCCTGCAGCAATGTCCTGGGGCTGAGATGATTGACCTCCAACAACTATAACCATCTTCCTTTGTGCTAGGTATGACTCCAGCCAGTGGAGAGTTTTCCCCCTGATTCGCATTGACTTCAATTTTGCTAGGGCTCCTTGATGCCACACTCAGTCTACCTTGATGGCAAGGGCAGTCACTCTCACCTCACCTCTGGAATTCAGCTCTTTTGTCCATGTTTGGACCAAGGCTGTAATGAGGTCTGGAGCCGAGTGGTCCTGGCAGAACCCAAACTGAGCATCAGTGAGCAGGTTATTGGTGAGTAAGTGTCGCTTGATAGCACTGTCGATGACACCTTCCATCACTTTGCTGATGATTGAGAGTAGACTGATGGGTGGTAATTGGCCGGATTGAATTTGTCCTGCTTTTTGTGGACAGGACGTACCTGGGCAGTTTTCCACATTGTCTAATAGATGCCAGTGTTGTAGCTGTACTGGAACAGCTTGGCTAGAGGCGCGGCTAGTTCTGGAGCACAAGTCTTCAGCACGACAGCCAGCATGTTGTCGGGGCCCATAGCCTTTGCTGTATCCAGTGCACTCAGCTGTTTCTTGATATCACGTGGAGCGAATCAATTTGGCTGAAGACTGGCTTCTGTGATGGTGGGGACCTCAGGAGGAGGCCAATATAGATCATCCACTGGGCACTTCTGGATGAAGATGGTTGCAAATGCTTCAGTCTTGTCTTTTGCACTTGCGTGCTGGGCTCTGTCATCATTGAGGATGGGTATATTCATGGAGCCTCCTCCTCCCGTCAGTTGTTTAATTGCCCACCACCATTCATGACTAGCTGTGACAGGACTGCAGAGCTTTGATCTGATTTGTTGATCGTGGGATCGCTTAGCTCTGTCTATAGCATGCTGCTTCCGCTGTTTAGCGTGCATGTAGTCCTGTGTTGCAGCTTCCCCAGGTTGGCACCTTATTTTTAGGTACGCCTGGTGCTGCTCCTGGCATGCTCTTCTACACTCCTCATTGAACCAGGGTTGGTCCCCTGGCTTGATGGTAATGGTAGAGTGAGGGATATGCCAGGCCATCAGGTTACAGATTGTGGTGGAATACAATGCTGCTGCTGCTGATGGCCCACAGCGCCTCATGGATGCCCAATTTTGAGCTGCTAGATCTGTTATGAATCTATCCCATTTAGCATGGTGGTAGTGCCACACAACACAATGGAGGGTGTCCTCAGTGTGAAGACTGGATTTCGTCTCCACAAGGACTGTGTGTTGGTCACTGATAGCAATGCTGTCATGGACAGATGCATCTGCGACAGGTAGATTGGTGAGGACGAGGTCAAGTAGGTTTTTCCCTTGTGTTGGCTCTCTCACCACCTGCTGCAGTCTTCATGTGGCAGCTATGTCCTTCAGGACTCGGCCAGCTCGGTCAGTAGTGGTGCTACCGAGCCACTCCCCCATCCAGAGTACATTCTGTGCCCTTGCTACTCTCAGTGCTTCTTCCAAGTGGTGTTCAAGACAGAGGAGTACTGATTCATCAGCTGAGGGAGGGCGGTAGGTGGTAATCAACAGGAGGTTTCCTTGCCCATTGCTTGACCTGAAGCCATGAGATTTCATGGGGTCCAGAGTCAATGTTGAGGACTCCCAGGGCCACTCCCTCCCGACTGTATACCACTGTGCCGCCAACCTTGGTGGGTCTGTCCTGCCGGTGGGACAGGACATACCCAGGGACGGTAATGGAGGAGTCTGGGACATTGGTTGAAAGGTATGATTCTGTTGCTTGACTAGTCTGTGGGCCAGCTCTCCCAATTTTGGCACAAGTCCCCAGATGTTGGTGAGGAGGACTTTGCAGGGTTGACTGGGCTGGGTGTGCTGTTGTCGTGTCTGAATCCGGTGCCGAGGTCGATGCCGGGTGGTCCGTCCGGTTTTATTATTATTATTGTTTTTCATAGCGGTTTGTTACAACTGAGTGTCTCGCTGGGCCATTTCAGAGGAGCAGTTAAGAGTCAATCACATTGCTGTGGGTTTGGAGTCACATATAGGCCAGCCCGGGTAAGGACGGCAGATTTCCTTCCCTAAAGGACATTAGTGAACCAGATAGATTTTTACAAGTCACTTTTACTGATACTAGCTTTTTTTTTTATTCCAGATTTATTTCATTAACTGAATTTAAATTCCCCAGCTGCTGTGGCAGGATTTGAATTTGTGTTTCTTGATCATTAGTCCAGGCCTCTGGATTACTAGTCCAGTAACATATCCACTATGCTACCGTTCCCGTAATACCAGGTGCTAAGTTAAAAATGTTCTCCATAATCATCAAATTCAAGCAAGATTGGTTACAAGTGAATACAGACAAAACCTCTTCATACAAACAAAAGATCGTGAGCATGTGTAATTCACTGCCACAGAAGGCTATAAGTGTAAAGTCAATGGAGGTCTTTAAAAACTGGATAGACACTTAGGGCTGGATTTTACCTGCTGAGACAAGTTGGGGCCGGGACTGCTGCCCCCGCCCCCAGCGACGTCCAATGCACAGATGCTATTTTCTCCTGATTGACCTTATTAAGCCCGCCCTGCGAGCTTGCCGGCCAGTTAAGGGGAAAGCCGGTGTCAGATGATGCTTCAGCTGCTGGTTTTCTTAAAGGGACATGAACCTTTATTTTTGACAGATGATTTGACAGTGTTTGACAGCATTGAGGTGCTGTCAAACACTGACAATCACTGTACAAAGGTGAGCCCTTGCCCCCAGGCTCTCCAATGACTCTCTCCAAAGGATAAAACAGATGGCAGCTGCAGGTGAGGGTACAGAAGCGATCTGTCACTTCTCCCAATGAGGTGAGGCCACACAAACACTTCAAAGCTTGTCACCTACAGAAAAATGTAAACACATTGAAAATGACTTTCCCAACATTTCCCTACCTCTGATACTCACCAGTGTCCCATTGCATCCTTCACACCACTTCTGCAGCTGGCATCTATACACCAATATTACAACAGACCCACAACACGCCTCACTTACCCTGGAGGAGTTCCCCAACGTCGGGAAGCCCGCAGCAGAAGTTTAAAAATGGGAAAAAGTCTCTTAACTGCCTGTTAACTACCTGTTAACAAGCAGTTAAGTGGCTATAATCCTCTTCCCGCCACTAGGAGTCGGGTCCCTGCGCAAATCGGGTATCCGACTCCCGGGAAGATTGGTTGGAGGCAGGTTGGGAGCGGGTTTGAGACCCGCTCCCATTCTTTTTGATTTTCCCAGCAGTCCCACCTCCAGACCCGCCTCCTCAGGGCTGGTAAAATCCAGCCCATAGACTCATTGAATGATAAAGAAAAACTTGCATTTATATAGCGCCTTGTACAACCTCAAGACGTCCCAAAGCGCTTTACAGCCAATGAAGTATTTTTGAAGTGTAGTCACTGTTGTAATGTAGGAAATGTGGCAGCCAATTTGTGCACAGCAAGCTCCCACAAACAGCACTGCGATAATGACCAGATAATCTGTTTTAGTGATGTTGATTGAGGGATAAATATTGGCCATGACACCGGGGAGAACTCCCCTGCTCCTCTTTGAAATAGTGCCATAGGATCTTTTACGTCTACCTGAGAGAGCAGATGGGGCCTCGGTTTAACGTCTCATCTGAAAGGCGGCACCTCAGACAGTGCAGGACTCCCTCAGTACTGCCCTGGGAGTGTCGACCTAGATTTCTGTGCTCAAGTCTCTGGCGTGGGACTTGAACCCACAACCATTCTGACTCAAAGTCGAGAGTGCTACCCACTGAGTCACAGCTGACACTACTAATACAGCACAGAAAGAGGCCATTTAGTTCATCATTCCTGTGCCAGCTCTTTGGTAAAGCTTACAATCTATACTGGAGAAGCAAGGATATTAAGGGTTCTGGAACTGGGATTAAAACAATAGAGTTGACATGTGACCTACTCCTGTTCCCATATTCAGAACCCTGACCTTTCAGTTGTGTTAAGGCCGGATTTGAAGCATGGGTTGCCACTCTCTGGGAACTGCAACGGGCCAAGGAACTGGGCCAAGTTCAGTCCAGTCTCCTGTGGAAATTAATCCCATGCAAGGGATTGTTCTCCAACTCAGAACAATTAACAGCCGGTGAACATTTTCAGAGGCATAGAAGGATGGACAATGTTAGAACTATAAGTCATGATCGTTGGGCGTTGGTGGCAGGGGGTGATGACTCGGATCCTTCTCTGAAGTTGACCTTATGTCTGTGGTTGATCTTTGCTCAGTTGCGTGCGCGTGCCCACTTTACTCCATCTGGTCCCCATTATTTCTGATGTGGGAGTGCTTAATTTTGTAAAATGAGACCGATTTCCATCGCTCCACCATTGGCGGCCGTGTCTTCAGCTGCCGAGGCCCTAAGTTCTGGAATTTCCTCCCGAAACCTCTCCACCTCTCCTCCTTTAAGACGCTCCTTAAAACCAGCCTCTTAGACCAAGCTTTTGGTGACCTGCCCTCATATCTCCTTATGTGGCTTGGTGCCAAAGTTTGTTCGATTACGCTCCTGTGAAGCGCCTTGGGACGTTTTACCACATTAAAGGCGCTGTATAAATGCAAATTGTTGTTGTTGTTCCCCAGCACTGCCATCAGAGAACTAGATGATCGTGTCATTCAGCACTGGAGTTTACTGAGTAACCTAAGTGGAAATTTATGTTAGGACACACATGTGTCTCCGAGTACATTGCAGGGAACTTGCGTTCTGAGGAAGTGATTGCTTCATGGGAGAAAGCTCTCAACAGTCCATGGCATGCGAATCCGGTGTGACTTACACACGAACATCTTAGGCTGTCAGTGGGGACCTTTAGTGAGGGCGTGAGGAGACAGCTTGAAGCTGACAACGCACTGGAACACAGCCACGCAATAGGGGTTATGTGGTCACTGTTCACTGGACCTTTTAGTTATATTGGGGCCAGTCCAAGATTCAGTGCTGCCTCAATCTTGCTGCTTGAAAGAGTTTGTCGAAGATTTATTGAGGTCGTTTCAGGAAAAATAAAAGCAGTCGGTGCTTCCCAAGCTTCAAAGAGAGTTGGCTGAAAACAAAAATAAAATACAGTTTTTTTTTTTTACCCTAGTTAAATTATCAGAATGAATGCGCTTGCTGAATATTTTCTAAGTGTCAGTCTGCGTAATGTCTTTCGTCACGTGTGCCCCGATCTGCAGATACCCAGGCCACTGGCAAAGTCCCACGGGTTGTGCAACGCAACTCGTAAATAATTCAGGGTGACAGTTTCTTCACTCACAGTTTGGGAACTTTTAACTCTTGCATTACACATTGAGCCATCCGATTATTTGCTACAAGTTGTTTTTCTGATTTTTCTTTCCTGACGTGTGCTGATTCCCGATCGGATGCGGTATCACAGAATCGCACAGCACAGGAGGAGGGCCATTTGGCCCATCCTGCCTGTGCCGGCTCTTAGAAAGAGCTCTCCAATTAGTCCCACTCCTCCCCCCCTCACCACCCCAGCTCTTTCCCCATTGTCCTGCAATGTTTCCTTTTCAAGTATTGATCCAATTCCCCTTTCCAAAGTTACTGTTGAATCTGCTTCCACTGCCCTTTCAGGCAGCGCGTTCCAGGTCACAATGAATCGCTGCGTAAAGAGAGTTTTTTCCTCATCTCCCCCTCTGGTTCTTTTGCCAATTATCTTAAATCTGTGTCCTCTGGTTACCGACCCTCCTGCCACTGGAAACAGTTTCTCCCTCTTTACTCTATCAAGATTCTTCATATAGTTTCCACTTTGGGAGTGTGTGTGCCATTTAGAAAGAATTGGCCTTGGAGAGGGTACAGAAGAGATTTACTGGGATGGTACCAGGGATGCAGGACTTCAGTTACATGGAGAGGCTAGATAAGCTGGGGTTGTTCTCCTTAGAGCAGAGAAGGTTAAGGGGAGATTTAATAGAGGTGTTCAAAATCATAGAACATAGAACATAGAACATAGAACAGTACAGCACAGTACAGGCCCTTCGGCCCTCGATGTTGTGCCGAGCATTGTCCGAGACCAAGATCAAGCTATCACACTCCCTATCACTCTGGTGTGCTCCATGTGCTTATCCAATAACCGCTTGAAAGTTCCTAAAGTGTCCGACTCCACTATCACAGCAGGCAGTCCATTCCACACCCCAACCACTCTCTGAGTAAAGAATCTACCTCGGACATCCCTTCTATATCTCCCCCCATGCACCTTATAGTTATGCCCCCTTGTAACAGCTGCCTCTACCCGAGGAAATAGTCTCTGAACATCCACTCTATCTATCCCCCTCATCATCTTATAAACCTCTATTAAGTCGCCTCTCATCCTCCTCCGCTCTAAAGAGAAAAGCCCCAACTCCCTCAATCTTTCCTCATAAGACCTCCCCCCCAAACCAGGCAGCATCCTGGTAAATCTCCTTTGCACTCTTTCATGAGGGGCTTTGATAGAGTAAATAAGGAGAAACTGTTTCCAGTGGCAGGAGGGTGGTAACCAGAGGACACAGATTTAAGGTAATTGGCAGAAGACCCAAAGTTGAGATGAGAGTTTTTTTTACGCAGCGAGTTGTTGTGATCTGGAATGTGCTGCCTGAAAGGGCGGTGGAAGCAGATTCAATAGTAACTTTCAAAAGGGAATTGGATAAATACTTGAAACTGAAAAACTTTGCAGGGCAATGGGGAAAGAGCAGGGGGGAGGGAGTGGGACTAATTGAGAGCTCTTTCAAAGAGCTGGCACAGGCACGATGGGCCAAATGGCCTCCTCCCGTGCTGCATCATTGTAAGATTGCTTACGATAGACGTGATGGCGAAGCACTATTGCTGTGCCCTGGCCGCATTTGTTCGAATGCCGATGACCTGTAAAGACAACACTGCTGGTGGACGAAAGCTTTTGCTTCAGCAGAATTAATGTTCCACAGTCCTATTGATCTCATTAACATAAGGTGGTTGGCTTCCGAAGTGATGTAGGCACTGATTAACGATCCGTCTCTGTGTATTCTGATGTCTTTAATAGCTTTAACCCGAGGATATATTAATTTTATATGACTGAATATTAGCACATCCATTCATTAATCAAGAGAAGATACGTTATAGAGTGTTCCTTCCCTTTGTTTGAAATATTGTTACGCTGGAAGGGACTTTGTTTCAGCCAAGTCTTGGCAGTGGGTTTCTAAACAGAGTGAGGTTAGAAATGGATTAAAATGCTGACTGATCCATAATAACTAACGTCAAAAAAGACATCATCATCTCTGTAGTTTTCAACCGCGGAGGCACTAAAACAATCTTCACACTGTCTTCAAGATAAGATTAAGATATGGATCATCACAGTAATGCTTGGTGTATGAGCTATATTCAGCATGATCAGGGCGCTGTGTGTGCAAGACAAGCCTCAATCAGTAAGGGGGAATATAAAATAAAGCGGAGGTAAATATTTGATACTTATTATGTTTGAAGGACAGCTACATCTCGATAATCTGCTTATTAACAGCTTCATGTCAACAGGTGTTAGAGACTACCTGTTGTTGGATGGTATACCAATAAAAGAAAGAAAGACTTGCATTTCTGTAGCGCCTTTCACGACCACCGGACGTCCCAAAACGCTTTGCAGCCAATGAAGTACTTTTTTTTTGAAGTGTAGTCACTGTTGTAACGTAGGAAACGTGGCAGCCAATTTGTGCACAGCAAGCTCCCACAAACAGCAATGTGATAATGACCAGATCATCTGTTTTAGTGACGTTGATTGAGAGATAAATATTGGCCCCAGGACACCGGGGGAGAACCCCCCTGCTCTTCTTCGAAATAGTGCCATGGGATCTTTTACATCCACCCGAGAGAGCAGGCGGTGAATGGGTAAGGTTTGCCAATTATATCTGTCTCTTTGGATTCATTTAGAGATAGAAAGCAGAAACCTCAAGTTCGTGGGTTCGCAGTATCGGTATGGAATTGTTTCTGTATTAAGAGAGTTCCTAGACTCATTGAATCATAGAATCTTAGAGCACAGAAGGAGGCCATTCGGCCCTTTGTGCCTGTGCCGGCTCTTTGAAAGAGCGGTCCAGTTAAGTCCAATTGATCATTTTGTTATTGGTTTAAGGACAGGAATTTTCTGGTTGTGGAAATACTGTCCTGTGACGACGACATCAGTTCTCTACTGAGAGGAGAAAAAGGTTAAAATTGGTTCCGTTTCCTCTCACTTGCCCCAAGCAGAGAATCTCCTCTTGGTTCTTATATCACAGCCAGTGGCACCAAACACCCAGACACCATCTGGTGACAGAAGGTTGGGAGGAGACATCAACTGCCCTGCAGGGATTGTTCTGAGCGAAACTCGATGAAGCTCTGGAAATTATTATAGTCTTATTTTCCCCTTCCCTTTTGCAAGATATTTTGCTTCTTAAATAAAAAACAAAAACGCTGGAATTACAGACCGGGTGTGCCAGAACATGAAGAGGGAAGAGACAGAGTAACACCTTAGCTGTAGTCCTTTCCTCAAAACCCCCTTCTCTTCCTTTTTGGGCACTATCCATTCTTATTTTCTGATCAACTTGCCCTTAAAAATGGTTCCCAGCCAAATACCGCCTCTCCCAAAAAAACCTGATGGACGAGCGTTTTTGAAAAATATATTCTGCTCCGTGTTCCCTGCCTAAACAAATCTTCTGACTTTACTCAATGGTGGATTTGTATGAGTGCATCTTAAAATGAGTTCCCTGCACTGGCGCAAGGGGCGATGCTTGTAGTAATTAACTTCAAGGTCGCAAGAGTCAACTGCCGATGCTTTATTCCGTAAACCAGTGCTTGCGCCCTGAGATTCCAATCTCCAAGTCCTGTTGATGAATGTTTCCAGAATAAAATATTGCTGCTGGGAATGGCACTCCTGTTCGGTACTTAGGAACAGGAGGAGGCTATTCAGTCCCTCGAGCCTATTCCGCCATTCAATTAGATCACAGCTGATCTGTATCTTAAACTCTCTTTTACCCACCTTGGTTCCGTAACCCTTAATACCCTTGCCTAACAAAAATCTATCAATTTCAGCTTTGAAATTTTCAATTGACCCCCCAGCCTCTACAGCTTTTTGGGGGAGAGAGTTCCAGATTTCCACTACCCTTTGTGTGAAGAATTGCTTCCTGACATCACCCCTGAACGGCCTGGCTCTAATTTTAAGGTTATGCCCCCTTGTTCTGGACTCCCCCCACCAGAAGAAATAGTTTCTCTCTATCGACTCTATCAGATTATTGAATATTCATAAACACCTCAATTAGATCACCCTTTAATCTTCTATGCTCAAGATTGTTTGTTAGCAATACTTAATGTTGACTTGGTTCCCTGTTGGTTTTAGTGGGGACGTCAGCATCTTGTAAAGTAATTCAGGGGCCAGCTGTTCTACACAGATCAATGAAACTTCACCAATGAAAGGATAGTGAAGTCTCAGCTGGCAGAATTTGTTTTTCTTTTATTCGTTCATGGGATGTGGGCATCGCTGGCAAGGCCAGCATTTATTGCCCATCCCTAGTTGCCCTCGAGAAGGTGGTGGTGAGCCGCCGCCTTGAACCGTGACAGTCCGTGTGGTGAAGGTGCTCCCACAGTGCTGTTAGGCAGGGAGTTCCAGGATTTTGACCCAGCGACGATGAAGGATCGGCCGATATATTTCCAAGTCAGGATGGTGTGTGACTTGGAGGGGAACTTGGAGGTGGTGGTGTTCCCATGCTCCTGCTGCCCTCGTCCTTCTAGGTGGTAGAGGTCGCGGGTTTGGGAGGTGCTGCCGAAGAAGCCTTGATGAGTTGCTGCAGTGCATCTTGTAGATGGTACACACTGCAGCCACGGTACGCCGGTGGTGGAGGGAGTGAATGTTTAAGGTGGTGGATGGGGTGCCAATCAAGCGGGCTGTTTTGTCCTGGATGGTGTCGAGCTTCTTGAGTGTTGTTGGAGCTGCACTCATCCAGGCAAGAGGATGAGTATTCCATCACACTCCTGACTTGTGCCTTGTAGATGCTGGAAAGGCTTTGGAGTGTCAGGAGGTGAGACACTCGCCGCAGAATACCCAGCCCTTGACCTGCTCTTGTAGCCACAGTATTTATGTGGCTGGTCCAGTTAAGTTTGAAATATAGTTGTTGTGTATGTGGAGGACGTCTAGAGTTGGAAATCCAATACAGTATTCTGTGCTAGACACAAGATTAAGCAATTCAATCACTCGGTTATCCTAGATCTCTATGAGCTAAGAGTCAGAGCTTTAATGACCATGATTGCTTTATTCAGCACGTATTGACAGTTGTGCTTCAAGTTGTACAATGTGGGAGAGCAGTCACTTGGGGGAGACTTGTATATTTCAAATATACGAAATTGATGGGCAGGACAAGACCAGCTGGTCCATCAAGCCTGCCCCACACCTCATGATGTCCGGACCAAACACTTCCCCTCCCCGTTGCCCCTCCTCCCCCCGCCACCTCTCGCAGACATGTAGGGTTGGATTTTGTCAATGGGGAGCTTTTGGAGGCGGGACCCCCACTTGTCGGGTTTTAGTCCCGCCTCCATCGACTTGTGGCCAACCCACGCTATTTTCCCTTGATTGACCTTGTTAAACCCGCCCAGAGGGCACAGCAGGCCAAGTGAAAGCCGGTTACAGGTGACATCAGCAAGTGACGTTTCATCTGTCAAGAGCTTTTGACAGATGAAATGTCATCGTTTGACAGCTCTGTGAAGCTGTCAAACACTGACAATCTGTCTTCTAAGTTGAGTCTTTACTCGAGACTCAATTAGAAAGCCTTCCTGAGCAGAAAGCAGAAGGCTGCAGCTTTTGACAGTTCAGCGGCCATTCTGCTTTCTGTGCCGGTGAGTTGAGGGACTCCCGAGACCTGAAGGGAGGAAGCCTGGAGGAAGAAGTAAAACTTATTAAAACACTTTACACACACCTCACACACTTACCTCTGCACACTTGCACCCATCACTCACCTGCACACCGGACATCTCGGCCCCTCCGACCCCCCGCAGACTGACGGCCCGCCTCGCTGACCCTGGCGAGGTTCGGAGCCATCGGGTAGCCCACACTTCAGGGCTCAAAATAGGGATTAGCCAAAAAACTGCCTGTTAACTACCTGTTAATAGGCAATTAATTGGCACTAATCCCCTTCCCGCCTCGAGGAGACGGGACCCGGCGCGGGTCGGGTTCCCACTTCCTGGGAAGATGGCACGGAGGCGGGTTGGGGGCGGGATGGGTACCCGCTCCCAGATTCTGCCATTTTCCTGGCAGTCCCGCCTCCCCAGGACTGTCAAAATCACCCCTGTAATTTCCTGGGGGGGGGGAAGGAAAAAAATAAAAATGGAAGTTGAGGGTGTTCTCCCTGGAGCAGAGAAGGTTAAGAGGAGATTTGATAGAGGTGTTCAAAATTATGAAGGGTTTTGATGGAGTCAATAGGAGAAACTGTTTCCAGTGGTAGAAGGGTCAGTAACCAGAGGACACAGATTTAGGCAGCTTGGCAAAAGAACCAGAGGCGACACGAGGAACTTTTTTTTTACGCAGCGAGTTGTTATGATCTGGAATGCGCTGCCTGAAAGCATGGAAACAAATTCACTTTCAGTCGTAACTTTCAAAAGGGCAACTGGATAAATACTTGAAAAGGAAACATTTGCAGGGCTATGGGGAAAGAGCAGGGGGGAGTGGGACTAATTGGAGAGCTCTTTCAAAGAGCCGGCACAGGGAGGATGGGCCTCCTTCTGTGCTGTAAGATTCACAAATGGCCACAGCCATAGGATTGAAGTGTACAGGAGGGGCGATAAGGCCAGCGCTGGTTGCAGAAATAGGGGTGGGATCAGGCTGTGGAGTTACCGGTAAATAAGGATTTTGAATTTTAATGTGTTGGGGACAGGGAACCAGTGAGGAGGAGGTGATGGGTGAGCTGGCCTCAGTGTGGGACAAGACAGTCAGTTTTTGGACAAGTTGGAGGTTGAGAGGCCAGCGAGGAGGGAATTGGAGAAAGGAAGTCTGGAGGTAACAAAGGCATGGATGAGGGTTTAAGTAGCTATGGTGGGGTGAGGCAGGCAGTGTGGCGGAGGTGGACATAAGTGGTCTTGACGACGGTTGGGATGTCAGGTTTGAAGCTCAGCTCTGGGTTGAACAGGATTCAGAGGTTTCGCTGATTCAGCCCGAGAAAATAGCCGGGGAGGGGGACAGCGTCGGTGGGAAGGGGGCGGAGTTGATGCAGGGACCTGAAACAATGGCTTTGGTTCTTCTGACGTTCAGTTTGGAGAAAGTTGTCACTCATCCATCACTTGGCTCCAACACCACGTAAATATCCGGAGAAATTCTCACTCCGTGCTACCTTATTCTTTTGTGCTCAATATATTTGAATGAATGTACATGAAAGGGACAGCTTGAATTTATATAGCGCCTTATCATATCTCAGAAATGGCCTAAAGCACTTCACATACAATGAAATGGTTTCAAGTGTTATTTAATTTAACAAGACAGCCATTTTGCTCAAAGCAATATCCCACAATCAGCAGTCAGATGAATAATGACCAGTTAATCTCATTTTGGTTACAGTGGATTAGGGATATTTAGAGCAACTGATGTACTTTATGATTTACAATTTGCTTCTAGTGAAACATTAAGGACTCACTACTGTAGCACAGTGAAATGTGTGTGTCCATAATGAGTGCTTTCGTTACTCAAATACCTATATTTTTTCTTTTTACCTCATTCCTTCCTTGAAGAAAGAATTTGCATTTACATAGCGCCTTTCACAACCTCAGGATGTCATAAGAACATAAGAATTAGGTGCAGGAGTAGGCCATATGGCCCCTCGAGCCTGCTCCCCCAGTCAATAAGATCATGGCTGATCTTTGACCTCAACTCCACTTTCCCGCCCAATCTCCATAGCCCTTGATTCCCCTAGAGTCCAAAAATCTATCGATCTCAGCCTTGAATATACTCAAAGACTCTGCATGCACAGCCCTCCGGGACAGAGAATTCCAAAGATTCCCAACCCTCTGAGTGAAGAAATTCCTCTGCATCTCAGTCCTAAATGGCCGACCCCTTATTCTGAGACTATGTCCCCTAGTTCTAGACACTCCAGCCAGGGGAAACAATCTCTCAGCATCTACCCTGTCAATCCCCCTCAGAATCTTATATGTTTCAATGAGATTGCCTCTCATTCTTCTAAACTCCAGAGAGTATCAGCCCATTCTACTCAATCTCTCCTCATAGGACAACCCTCTCATCCCAGGAATGAATCTAGTGAACCTTCGTTGCACCGCCTCCAAGGCAAGTATATCCTTCCTTAGATAAGGAGACCAAAACTGTGCACAGTATTCCAGGTGTGGTCTCACCAAGTCCCTGTACAATTGTAGCAAGACTTTCTTACTCTTGTACTCCAACCGCCTTGCAATAAAGGCCAACATGCCATTTGCCTTCCTTATTGCTTGCTGTACCTGCATGCTAACTTTCTGTGTTTCTTGTACTAGGACAGCCACATCTCTCTGAACACCAACATTTAATGGTTTCTCACCATTTAAAAAATATTCAGTTTTTCTATTCTTCCTACCAATGTGAATAACCTCACATTTCCCTACATTATACTCCATCTGCCACCTTATTGCCCACTCACTTAACCTGTCTACATCCATTTGCAGGCTCTTTGCGTCCTCCTCACAGCTTACTTTTCCAACTAGCTTTGTATCATCAGCAAACTTGGATGCATTGTACTCGGTCCCTTCATCTAAGCGTTTTACAGCCAATTAAGTACTTTTGAAGTGTAGTCACCGTTGTACTGTAGGAAACGCAGCAGCCAATTTGCGCACAGTAAGCTCCCACAAAAAGCAACAACAGCAACTTGTATTTATATAGATCCTTTAACGTAGTAAAACGTCCCAAGGTGCTTCACAGTAGCGTTAGCAGACTAAATTTGACACTGAGCCACATAAAGGGATATTAGGACAGGTGACCAAAAGCTTGGGCAAAGAGGTAGGTTTTAAGGAGGAATGAGAGGTTTAGGGAGGGAATTCCAGTGCTTGCGGCCAGTGAGATAAAGACCAGGTAATTTGTTTTAGATCTTGGCAGAGCGATAAATATTGGCCAGGACACTGGGGATAACTCCCCTGCTCTTCTTCGAAATAGTGCCGTGGGATCTTTTACATCCACCCGAGAGAGCAGACGTGGCCGCGGTTTAACATCTCATCCGAAAGATGGCACCTCTGCACCGAGAGTGTCAGCCTAGATTTTTGTGCTTAATGCCATTGGAGTGGGACTTGAACCCACTATTTTCTGACTCAGAGGTGAAAGTGCTGTCTGTGGAGCCACAGCTATGAGCAATGCTGTACATTTGTGAGCGTTAAACTTAACTTGCCCTGTTAGGTCTTAAAATCCTTTTCAATAATCATTCTCTGCTGTGACTGCATTCTCTGTTTCTGTGCTACCAGCAGCTCTGACCAGTTTACAGATGGGTTGGGTATCCTTGGCCCCTTTTATGTAGGTTAGAAGCAACTGGAATGGATGCCCTGCTCTTTGTGACCTCTAACCCCTCTCCCACTCCCCATCTGACGCTCTTCACGAGTTGCCTAATTTTTTCAAACCAGTTTCTTGTTCAGCCGCATGCTCTACCCTGAGTTCCCATGGCTTTTAGTATATTTAGAAGTCTTTCATGTGGAACTTTTTGAAAAGTTTTCTGACAGTCTACATGAACCATTATCTACGGTATCTGTAACATTCTTTAAGCAGACAAGAAGATTTGTCACAGCAGTATATTCCCCTTCTTGATGCATCCCTGCCTTTTCTACTTACATAATTGGTATTACAATACATTCCTCCAGCCTTTCCCTTAGGATAGATTGCATTATTCATTTTTTATTGATCTTAGACTGTAGTTGCCAAGATTCGCTTTGCCACTGTTTTTAAATACACTTGGTTGCTTCCAGTCCTGAGAAATTTCACCAGCCTTATCAATGCCTCTGATAATAAGCAAAGGCTCATAAATGTCCCCTTGTCTAATCAAGGTATGTACAACCTATCAGCCTCAAACCCCCCCTTAGATTGTCAAACACCTCTGCTACACTGACTTCAAAATCCTCCAGGATACAGAGTGGAATACATGAAATGGATGGCCAGTTACTAATATCCCCTCTCGTGAATACGCCGAGAAAATATTCGTTTCATATTTCAACTCTTATCTTTAACTGCGCTCTCATTTTGATCTTCTAACTTGTTTTGTACCTGAAACAAAGTCTGTGCCATTTTGATTTTTTTCCCCCCTGTTGAAAGGATTTTGGGATTGAGTTGTGTTTAAGTATTAAAGCAAAGTGAATTTGTACATAAAAAGAAGCCATAAGCTGCTGGAATTAAAGCTGTGTTTTGAAGCCAGACCGGCCAGTTTGTGGAATGTCTCAACATGATGTAACACGGGTCAGTTGTGGCATCACAAGCCCATTGGTCAGGAGAGCCCCCTGCGTTTATTTAAACCACAGAAGCTGCGCTCTTTAAATACTCGAGAGGAGGACAAGTCAACGGTTTTATTGGCAGGCCTTCTGGTGAATCACTGACCTGGGAGAATTAAGCTGTTGCAATCTTCCGCTGTGACTGGGAACATACCAAGGAAAGGGACAAAGGGTCACACGGACAGTGAGGATTTAAACAAGAGACTGAAGCCTACAGTTAGAACCAAAAATGCACGAGGTAGGGTTTTTTCAGATGGAAGAAATTGGAAAAGAAAGGTGATACCAAAACAAGTCAGCCTGCTTACGAAAGGGACAGCGTGCTTGGTTATTTAGGGTGCAATTTAAAAGATCCCGTGGAAATTTTTTGAAGAAGAGCACAAGAGTTCTGCCCGATATTTATCCCTCAACCAACATCACTAAACAGATTATCTGGTCATTGTCACATTGCTGTTAGTGGGAGCTTGCTCTGCACAAATTGGTTGCCGCGTTTCCTGCATTACAACAACAGTGACTACACTTCAAAATATTATTTCATTGGTTGTAAAGCGCTTTGGGACCTCGGTTTAATGTCTCATCCAAAAGACGGCACATCCAACAGTGCGGCGCTCCCTCAGCACTGCACTGGGAGTGTCAGCCTAGATTTTTGTGTTCAAGTCTCTGGAGTGGGACTTGAACCCACGACCTTCCGACTGAGAGGCGAGACAGCTACCCACTGAGCCACAGCTGACGCACCGGTGCAATCAGGAGGAAGCACTTTTTCATGCAATGGTAGTGGAAATCTGGAACTCTTTCTCCCCCCCCCCCCCCCCCCGCCAGAAGGCTGTGGATGGTGGGGGGTCAAGTAGAAATTTTCAAGACCAAGAGCGATAGATTTTTGTTGGGTAAGGGTCTTGAGGGATATGGAGCAAAGGCGGCTAAATGGAGTTGAGGTACAGATCAGCCATGATTATAACAGAATGGCGGAACAGGCTCGAGGGGCTGAGTGGCCTCCTCCTGTTCCTGTGTAACAGGCTCGAGGGGCTGAGTGGCCTCCTCCTGCTCCCATGCAGCTTTAGGTACAGTGACTGAAATGTTCTCTCTTTTGTGCAGCTCGAAACAAACAGCGAGAATTGTAACGTGATTTGACAGCAACATTGTCCGCTTTGTTTTACCAGATTACCAACTGTGATAATCCAAGGCTTCAATTCAGGCAGAAAATGTGGAGTCAATTAGTATCCACAAGACCAACGGGTGACCAGTTAAATGTGATGGCAGGGAGCAGAACGAGGAGAAACTGAACAGTGAGGCAGAGCAGCAAGTGTGATGACGTTGAGTGTTTAGGAGAGATTTTGTTTTAAATCACTGCACTGGTATAAGATGCAACAAGACCTGGACGACGTTCAGGCTTGGGCTGATAAGTGGCAGGTAACATTCGCGCCACACAAGGGCCAGGCAATGACTATCTCCAACAAGAGAGAGTCTAACCACTGCCCCTTGACATTCAATGGCATTACCATTGCCGAATACCATCAATATCCTGGGGGTCACCATTGACCAGAAACTTAACTTGACTAGCCACATAAATACTGTGGCAACAAGAGCAGGTCAGAGGCTAGGTATTCTGCGGCGAGTGTCTCACCTACTGACTCCCCAAAGCCTTTCCACCATCTACAAGGCACAAGTCAGGAGTGTGATGGAATACTCTCCACTTGCCTGGATGAGTGCAGCTCCAACAACACTCAAGAAGCTCGACACCATCCAGGACAAAGCAGCCCGCTTGATTGGCACCCCACACACCACCTTAAATATCCACTCCCTCCACTACCAGCATACCGTGGCTGCAGTGTGTACCATCTACAAGATGCACTGCAGCAACTCGCCAAGGCTTCTTCGGCAGCACCTCCCAAACCCGCAACCTCTACTACCTAGAAGGACAAGGGCAGCAGGCGCATGGGAACACCACCACCTCCAAGTTCCCCTCCAAGTCACACACCATCCTGACTTGGAAATATATCGGCCGTTCCTTCATTGTCGCTGGGTGAAAATCCTGGAACTCCCTCCCTAACAGCACTGTGGGAGCACCTTCACCACACGGACTGCAGCGGTTCAAGAAGGCGGCTCACCACCACCTTCTCAAGGGTAATTAGGGATGGGCAATAAATGCTGGCCTTGCCAGCGACGCCCACATCCCATGAATGAATTAAAAAAAAAGATAAAACTGAACCAGGCAATCGTTTAGCTCCCGCGAGGGTGTTTATGCCTTCAGCAGAAAGAGAGGTGAGAATAACTCGGAAGCATAGCCACAAGTCCAGCTCTGTCAGAAATGAAGTAGAATCATAGAATAGTACAGCACAGGAAGAGGCCATTCGGCCCATCGAGTCTGCGCTGGCTCTTTCGAAGAGCAATCCAGTGAGTCCCACTGCCCCCGCTCTTTCCCCATGGATAAACATAAAAACAGAAAAAAATAAATGAGACCTTATGAATTGAAGTAATTCTAATTTATCAGCTCTCCCGAACAAATTATTAAAGGTATTGAAGATGAAAGAGTCTCTGAGGTAGCAAATCATAGAAAGTTATGTGGAGCAGATAAGAACATAAGAATTAGGAGTCGGCCATTCGGCCCCTCGAGCCTGCTCCGCCATTCAATAAGATCATGGCTGATCTTCGACCTCAACTCCACTTTCCCGCCCAATCCCCAGATCCCTTGATTCCCGAGAGTCCAAAAATCTATCGATCTCAGCCTTGAATATACTCAATGACTGAGCATCCACAGCCCTCTGGGGTAGAGAATTCCAAAGATTCACCACCCTCTGAGTGAAGAAATTTCTCCTCATCTCAGTCCTAAATGACCGACCTCCTTATCCTGAGACTGTGACCCTGGTTCTAGACTCTCCAGCCAGGGGAAAGAGCCTCTCAACTTCTAAATTGGAATGGAAGAAAGGAAAAGGGAATTTCAATGACAACAAAAAAATCTAAGATTAAGCTTGTAACTGATGTGCAGCCTTGGAAGGAGCAGGAGAGAGATGAACGCCATGAATTTCAAGTGAATGCCTTAATCAATCGCCCACTAATATCCCAAAGTGTAATTTCAAGGCCTGAGTATAATTAGGAAGGAATTACACGACTGAAGGATTTTAAAAGGAGACTGAAAGGAAATGAATAATTGAAAATCCGGTCACAAATATCAAAATGTACAAGGTAAACCCAACCCTTTATCCAAGCATTTGGTCAGCCCTCCTAATCTCCCACCCTGGCTCGCCAACCATTCCTATGTGCCTCTGTGAAGAGCCTTAATATGTTTCTTTATGTTACAATGGAAATGGAAAGTGTTGTTGGACAAGCTGGCAATTGGGGAAAAAACATTCTCAGGATGTGGGCGTCGCTGGCTAACTGCCCTGGAGAAGGTGGTGGTGAGCTGCCGCCTTGAACCGCTGCAGTCCGTACTCCACAGTGCTGTTAGGTAGGGAGTTCCAGGATTTTTGAGCCAGCGACAGTGAAGGAACGGGATGGTGTGTGTGACTCGGAGGAGAACTTGGAGGTGGTGGTGTTCCCATTCGCCTGCTGCCCTTGTCCTTCTAGGTGGTGGAGGTTGCGGGTTTGGGAGGTTAAAGAAGAGGGTAAAGGCTGTTGTGGGATGATGCAACAGATGATACTGAGGAGAGTAAGAATCCGAGTGTTAGCCGTGGCTCAGTGGGTAGCCTTCTTGCCTCTCAGTCAGGAGATCATGGGTTCAAGTCTCACTCCAGAGACTTAAACACAAAAATCTAGGCTGACATTCCCAGTGCAGTACTGAGGGAGTGCCGCACTGTTGGAGGTGCCGTCTTTCAGATGTGACGTTAAACCGCGACCCGTCTGTCCTCTCGGGTGGCCGTAAAAGATTCCACGGCACTATTTCGAAGAAGAGCAGGGGCGTTATCCCTGGTGTCCTGGCCAATATTTATCCCTCAACCACCATAACAAAAACAGTTTATCTGGTCTTTATCACATTGCTGTTTGTGGGAGCTTGCTGTGCACAAATTGGCTGCCACGTTTCCTACATTACAACAGTGACTACACTTCAAAAGTATTTCATTGGCTGTAAAACGCTTTGAGACATCCTGAGGTCTTGCAAGACGCAATAGAAATGCAAATCTTTCTTTTTTTTTTACAGTGAGCACATAACTGACAAAAGCATTTCTCCAGGTAGGGAAAGGGTTTTATGGACAGAAACTCCCTAATTACCAAATCTTTTATTCATGAATTTGAGAGTTGAAATATACATTGATCTATCTTTCTGGCTCTTTATATTATCAAAGAGCCGTCAGGGGCAGTAGTTCCAGAGGAAAAAAATGAGGAGTTTGTTCACAACATCAACTCCTTGCCGGCTTCGACACTTGCACTCATCTCATGGAATGAGTGATGTTATTAATGGACACGGATAATCGCTCGGCCTGTATAATTCATGGTGCTGTCTGGGGAAACCTGTAAGCCAGCTCATCGGTCAGAATGGGGGCGCGGGTCCAAGCTGGCTGGCCCTGAATCCCCAGTTGAAATGGTTTCCATTTGCTCATCTATTTGTTGGTCAGAACTGTGGCAGATGGGGTTCATTGTGGGGAAGTGTGAGGTCATCCACTTTGGACCGAAGAAAGATACATCAGAGTATTTTCTAGATGGTGAGAAGCTGGGAACTGTGGAGGGGCCAAGAGATATAGGGGTCCAAGTACAGAAATCAGTTTAAAAAAAACTGCGATTCATAGATTTTTGATAGGCGAGGGTTTTAAGGGATACGGAACCAAATTGAGTAGATGGAGTTGAGCTGTAGATCAGCCATGGTCTAATTGAATGATGGAACAGGCTCGAGGGGCTGAAAGGCCAATTCCTGTTCCTGTGGTTCCTACATTTCTTAAATTTGCCTCTTTGAATTTCTGGCAGTTTGGAAAAAGTCAGTCCTCATTCACACAACCTCGTCGGTGTAACATTTGCTAATCCATCTGTAATTTCGCTTTGGTGGGGCGGGTGGGTGCTTTTATGTGAATTTAATGACACTAGGCACGCTTCACGTCAGAAGAGGGTTAAACTAGCTACAGCGTTTCAATATGGCATTACAGAGCCAATTTAGAGCTTGTTAAGGGCTTTAATGGCCTCTCCCGCCTCTTGAAGGCGGGACGGAGTCGGGAACCCCGCGACTGATTATGTCAAAATTGCATGGAGGCGGGATGGGGTCGCCTGATTTAGCACTCCAATCACCTCCAGGGGCGTTAAAAGTCAAGTTTGCCGTCGGTGGCGATAATTAGCGCCAGGCGCTAATCTTTGCGCCCAGCCGATAATTGCGCCCCAAATGGGGCGATACTGAATTTCTCCCCCTCAGTGTTCTATAGCATTCAGGCGCTGCAAACACTGCACAAAGGTGGGCGCTTGCACCCAGGCTCTCCAATGACTCCCTCCATAAGCATATGGAGGGAGTCACAGCAAGCAGGGAGGTTCTCTTCCTTTCCAATGGGCGGAAGAGACCTCCCCAGGACACCAACGCAGCCTGGTTGCACATTGCACATGAGGGCAGAAGCAGGGATGTCGTCAGGGGTCCCTGGCTGCAGTGGCGTCAACCTTTCAATGATCTCAGTGGATCACGAAACGTTACTGCAAAGCCACACTCAACCTTACCCTGCTGTGCCACTCAACACATCCCCACCACTCAACACATCCCCATCACTCTGCCTTCCCTACCCTACTCCTGCACATCCTTACCCACACCAACTTACCTTCCAACTCCACCCAACCCTCTCTATCTACTTTATCACTTCCCCATCTCACTAACCACCCCTCACACTCACCCTCATCCTACTGCAAGCATACCAACTAACAACACACAAGGGTAAGCACTTGAGAGGTTTAGCCAATGTCCATGTGAAGTATCTGGTAATGTGTTGTCATACAGTGACATCTATTTTTCCAAAAATGCCCCTTATTGGACAGAACTGAGCGCACCTTGAGAAGTGTCTTACTGAGTTCCAGTGAATGTTCAGACATAACTTCCCTCCCCCCCCCCGCTATAGTGCTGAGTGTGAAAGGAATGGCTTGGGCATTAAAGAGATGCTTCACAGTGCTGGTGTGGGATGGTGTCAACCTGGTGCATCATGTGGCAGTCAGGGTTTACAGCGTCAAGTGAAGTAAATCTGGCCATGGTGATGCCATCGCTGGCCTGCCGGGCAGCAATGTTGTCAGGGGCTGATGCCCTGTGTCCCGTGCAGCATCAGGTGATGGCGGAGAAGGTTGGTGATGTTGGTGTGCCTGGTGATGTTGGTGTTGGGGCTGACCGTGGAAGGATTCAGAGGACCAAGGTCTGATTGTTTCATTGGCTCCGATGTTGCTGCAATAGATGGCAGCTGCAGGTGAGATGACAGAAGCGATCTGTCAATGGTGAGGGAGGTTCTCCCAATGAGGTGGCGCTGGACATACAGTTGCCTCTAAACACTTACAAGATAAAGACATTTCTATATGTATTACAAATGCTGTAACCAACAGTTTCTGCGCTCTGAAACTGACCATCTACAACATGGCATCCTTTATACCACTTCTGCAGCTGTCAGCTTTTCACAAACATCAAAGCAGACTCACAACACGCCTGTTTGAGCTGGCATGTTCCCCGAGCAGCGGGTAACCCGTGGGAGAGAACGTAATATTGGAAGGAAGCCTCAAAATACTCTTAAATTGGCTCTTAACAAGCCATTTAATCAGCTGAATTGTCTCTCCCGCTGCTTGGTGTCGGGTCAGTTCTCCACTGACAGACCCGGCACCTGGGAGACTCGTGTGGAGGCGGGTTGACAATCTTTGCTATTTTGAAAGCGGACCCGCCTCCAAACCCGCCCCCTGAGCGCTATTTAATTCACGGCCTTGGTCAAAGAGGTAGGTTTTGAGGAGCGTCTCAAAGGAGGAGAGAAGATAGAGAGACGGAGAGGTTTAGGCAGGGAATTCCAGAGCTTCGGTCCCCGGCAGCTGAAGGCACGGCCGCCAATGGTGCAGCGATTAAAATCGGGGATGCGCAAGAGGCCAGAGTTGGAGGAGCGCAGAGATCTAGGAGGGTTGTAGGGCTGGAGGAGATTACAGAGATAGGGAGGGGCGAGTCCATGGAGGGATTTGGACACAAGGATGAGAATTTTAAAATTGAGGTGTTGCTGGACCGGGAGCCAATGTAGGTCAGCGAGCACAGAGATGATGGGTGAATGGGACTTGGTGCGAGTTAGGACACGGGCAGTCTTGACTAGCTGAAAACCAATTTTAACAGCTTGTTTTCCAGCTAATGAAAAGACTTGTTCCAAAAGGTTGGGATGCTTACATCACAGATGCGGCCATTTCAATGTTTGACTCGAAAATGGTGTCAAACACGGAAATAGTCATCGCCGATGAGTCAACATTCGTGCCTGAAAGTTTCCTCAATGTGATATTTGTAGAGAAATCTTCCATTCATTTAGAAAGGATTCATTTATATCTCGTCTTTCGCGACACCACAAAGCGTTTCTTAGAATTATAGAATCATAGCATGGTTACAGCAATGAAGGAGCCCGTGCCGGCTCTCTGCAAGAGCACTTCAGCTAGTCCCACTCCCCCGCCCTTTCCCCGTAGCCCTGCTAATTTTTTTCCTTCAGGTACTTATCCAATTCCCTTTTGAAAGCCACGATTTAATCTGCCTCCACCACCCTCTCAGGCAGTGAATTCCAGATCATAACCACTCGTTGTGTAAAAAAGATTTTCCTCATGTTGACTTTGGTTCTTTTTTTAAAATTCCTTTATGGGATGTGGGCGTCGCTGGCAGGGCCAGGCATTTATTGCCCATCCCTAATTGCCCTTGAGAAGGTGGTGGTGAGCCGCCGCCTTGAACCGCTGCAGTCCATGTGGTGATGGTACTCCCACAGTGCTGTTCCAGGGAGTTCCAGGATTTTGACCCAGCGACGATGAAGGATACGATATACTTCTAAGTCAGGATGGTGTGTGACTTGGAGGGGAACTTGGAGGTGGTGGTGTTCCCATGCGCCTGCTGCCCTTGTCCTAGGTGGAAGAGGTCGCGGGTTTGGGAGGTGCTGCCGAAGAAGCCTTGGCGAGTTGCTGCAGTGCATCTTGTAGATGGTACACACTGCAGCCACGGTACGTCGGTGGTGGAGGGAGTGACTGTTTAAGGTGGTGGATGGGGTTCCAATCAAGCGGGCTGCTTTGTCCTGGATGGTTTCGAGCTTCTTGAGTGTTCTTCTGCCAATCACCTTAAATCTGTGTCCTCTGGTTCTCAACCCTTCCACCAATGGGAACAGTTTCTCTCGATCTACTCTGTCTGGACCCCTCAAGATTTTGAGCACCTCTATCAAATCGCCTCTCAACCTTCTCTGCTCCAAGGAGAACAAACCCAGCTTTTCCAGTCTATCCATGTAACTGAAGTCCCTCATCCCTGGAACCATTCTTGTAAATCTTTTCTGCACCCTCTCTAAGGCCTTCGCATCCTTCCTAAAGTGCAGTGCCTAGAATTAGACACAGTGCTCCAGTTGAGGCCGAACCAGTGTTTTATAAAGGTTCATCATAACTTCCTTGCTTTTGTACTCTATTCCTCTATTTATGAAGCCCAGGATCCCGTATGCTTTTTCAACCGCTTTCTCAACCTGCCACCTTCAACGATTTGTGCACATATACCCCCAGGTCTCTCTGTGCATGCACCCACTTTAGGATTATGCCCTTTAACTTAAATTGCCTCTCCTCATTCTTCCTACGAAAATGTATCACTTTGCACTTTTCTGCGTTAAATTTCATCTGCCATGTGTCCACCCATTCCACCAGCCTGTCTATGTCCTCTTGACGTCTATTACTATCCTCCTCACTGTTCACTATATTTCCAAGTTTCGTTTAAAAAGAAAATGAAGTCATTTTCGAAGCTGTTGTAATGTAGGAAACACGGCAGCCAATTTGCGCACAGCAAGCTCCCACAAACAGCAATGTGATGATGACCAGATCATCTGTTTTTGTCATGTTGATTGAGGGATAAATATTGGCCCAGGACACCGGGGATAACTCCCCTGCTCTTCTTCAAAATCGTGCCATGAGATCTTTTACGTCCACCTGAGAGAGCAGACGATGCCTCGGTTTAACGTCTCATCCGAAAGACGGCACCTCTGACAGGGCGGCACTCCCTCAGTACTGGCACTGGGAGTGACAGCCTAGATTTTTGTGCTCAAGTCTCTGGAGTGGGACTTGAACCCACAACCCTCTGACTCCGAGGCAAGGGCACTACCCACTGAGCCACGGCACCTCAGTTATTAAAAAAAAACTTAACGGCTTGGCCACATATGAGCCGGAGAGGAAATCTCTGCACTCCTGAATAATTAAGACCACTCGCCATAATAATAACAGTGAATGTGTTAAAATAGCAAGGTTCTAGGAACATATTAAATATTTGTTTGCTGATATTACCAACAGTAATTTCTAGGCTACATGAGAAAAAAGCATCAGTATGTGTATATATATTTATATAAGTTTAAAAAGCTCTCGGACCCCAGACAACACTGGCTAGACTCGAGTAGTTAGAGTTTGCTGAGTATAATAATTACCTGTTCAAATGCTCAAATAACATTGGCACTTTATTTATGGCATAGGACTGTCATTTATCCACTCCTTAAGTGGTTATAGATTGTTAAACCATACATCTCAAATGAGATTACTCTTCCTCTTGTAGTAAACAAAGTAATTTATTTAGAGGCGTGCTGCTTTATTCTTCAATATAATAGGGTGTTTAGGACAGCTTAAAGAATTTGGCCCATTAATCTGTTTGCTGACTGCATGTTGTGTGTATGGACTGAAAAATGAGATTGTTTCGATATTCTACGCTGTTGGGGCCAAAGAAACCACTCGCACAAACTGTGCTGCTGTACATAGAAATACGTGGACGTTACAACGTAGAGAGAGGCCATTCGGCCCAACCAGCCCCTGTTGGCGTTTAACCCCCATGTTTTAATTACATTTACGCATCCTGCTCCCATTATGTCAGCCATGGTCCAGTGGGTAGCACTCTCGCACCTCTGAGTCAGAAGGTTGTGGGTTCAAGTCCCACTCCAGAGACTTCAGCACAAAAATCCAGGCTGACACTCCCAGTGTAGTGCTGAGGGAGTGCTGCACTGTCGGAGGTGCCGTCTTTCGGATGAGACGTTAAACCGAGGCCCCATCTGCGCTCTCAGGTGGATGTAAAAGCTCCCATGGCACTATTTCGAAGAAGAGCAGGGGGAGTTCGTCCTGGGGCCAATATTTATTCCTCAATCAGCATCACAAAAAAAACAGATTATCTGGTCATTATCACATTGCTGTTTGTGGGAGCTTGCTGTGTGCAAATTGGCTGCTGCGTTTCCTACATTACAACAGTGACTATACTTCAAAAAAAGTACTTCATTGGCTGTAATGCACTTTGGGACGTCCGGTGGTCGTGAAAGGCGCTGTATAAATGTGAGTCTTATTATTATTATCCCTTCAACCCCATTAATTTCATCCACCTGAAAAAAAACAGAGATCTCGGATTTATATGGTGTATTTCTATAGCACCTTTCATGAGTTTGGGACGTCCCAAAGTGCTTCTCAGCCAATGAAATACTTTTGAAGTGTAGTCATTGTTGTAATTCAGGAAACGCAGCAGCCAGTTTGCGCACAGCAAGCTCCCACAAACAGCAATGTGATAATGACCAGATCATCTGTTTCAAATAACCAACCTTTGACCCCCTCCATCCTTGCAAACTACCGCCCCACCTCCAACCTCCCTTTCCTCTCCAAAGTCCTTGAGCGTGTTGTCGCCTCCCAAATCCGTGCCCATCTTTCCCGCAACTCCATGTTTGAATCCCTCCAATCCGGTTTCCGCCCTTGCCACAATACCGAAACGGCTCTCATCAAAGTCACAAATGACATCCTTTGTGACTGACAAAGGTAAACTATCCCTCCTCGCCCTTCTCGAACTGACTGCAGCCTTTGGCATGGTTGACCACTCCATCCTTCTCCAACGCCTCTCCACCGTCGTCCAGCTGGGTGGGACTGCACTTGCCTGATTCCATTCTTACCTATCTAATCATAGCCAGAAAATCAACTGCAACGGCTTCTCTTCCCACTCCCGCATCATTACCTCTGTTGTCCCCCAAGGATCTATCCTTGGCCCCTCCTATTTCTCATCTATATGCTGCTCCTTGGTGACATCATCCAAAAATACAGCGTCAGCTCTACCTCAGCACCACTTCTCTCGACCCCTCCACAGTCTCTAAATTGTCAGACTGCTTGTCCGACATCCAGTACTGGATGAGCAGAAATTTTCTCCAATTAAATATTGGGAAGACCGAGATCATTGTCTTTGGGCCCCGCCACAAACTCTGTTCCCTAGCCACTGACTCCATCACTTTCCCTAGCATCTGTCTGAGGCTGAACCAGACTGTTCGCAACCTTGGTGTCATATTTGACCCTGAAATGAGCTTCCGACCACATATCCGTGGCATAACTAAGACCACCTATTTCCACCTCCGTAACATTGCCTGTCTCCGCCCTCGTCTCAGCTCATCTGCTGCTGAAACCCTCATCCATGCCTTTGTTACCTCTAGACTTGACTATTCCAACGCACTCCTGGCCGGCCACCCACATTCTACCCTACGTAAACTTGAGGTCATCCAAAACTCGGCTGTCCGTGTCCTAATTTGCACCAAGTCCCATTTACCAATCACTCCTGTGCTTGCTGACCTACATTGGTTCCTGGTTAAGCAACGCCTTGATTTCAAAGTGCTTATCCTGGTTTTCCAATCCCTCCAAGGCCTCGCCCCTCCCTAACTTTGTGATCTCCTTCAACCCCACAAACCCCCGAAATATCTGCGCTCCTCTAGTTCTGCCCTCTTGAGCATCCTTCATTATAATCACACGACAATTGGTGGCCGTGCCTTCAGCTGCCTAGGCCCTAAGCTCTGGAACTCCTTCCCTAAACCTCTCCGCCTCTCTACCTCGTTTTCCTCCTTTAAGACACTCCTTAAAACCCATCTCTTTGACCAAGCTTTTGGTCATCTGCCCTCATTTCTTATGTGGCTCGGTGTCAATTTTTTGTCTTATAACACTCCTGTGAAGCGCCTTGGGACATTTTACTAGATTAAAGGCGCTATATAAATACAAGTTGTTTTTGTTTAGTAGGGATTCCATTATTTTTCCTACCACCGATGTTAAACTGACTGGTCTATAGTTTGCTGGACATGTTCTATCCCCCTTTATATATATAGATATTACGTTAGCTATCCGCCAGTCCTCTGGCACTACACCTTTTTCTAACGAATTACTAAATATGTGTAGTAATGCCTCTGCTATGTCTTCCCTAGATTCCTTTAAAATGCGCGGATGTAATCCATCTGGACCAGGGGTTTTATCCTCTTTGAGTTTTGTTGGTTTATTTAATATATCTCCACGTTTTATTTTAAATGCAGTTATCTCATTACTGATCTCATCATCCGATCACATCTCCACCTGTTCTATCTCCCTGGTAAATACTGAAGGAAAGTAATTATTTAATATCTCTGCCATCTCTATCGCTGCCTGTGGCATTATCCTGTCCATCCCCGAGTGGCCCTTTTCCCATCCCGGCCTTCCTTTTTTATTTACATGCCTGTAAAATATTTTACTATTTTGTTTTATGTTCCTTGATAATTTAATTTCATAGTTCCTCTTTGCCTTCCTAATTGTTTTTTTTGACGTCTCTTCTAATCTCTTTGTAGTCTCCCTTATCATGCTCCCCCCTGCTGTCCATGTACTTAATGTATGCCTCTTTCCTTACCCTCAATTGTTCCCTTATGGCTTTATTCATCCACGGTGTCTCATTAGTGTTTAGCTTGTTCTTGGTTTTTTAGCGGAATATATTTTTCCTGGACTCTGCTGAACGCCACTTTAAATGTTTCCCATTGCTGTTCTATGTCACTGTTTGCCAATATTGTTGTTGGATTTCTATAGCGCCTTTCACGACCTCAGGACGTCCCAAAGTGCTTTACAGCCGATGAAGTACCTTGGAAGTGTAGTCACTGTGGTAATTATTGGGAAAGGCAGCAGCCAATGTGCACAGCAAGGCCCCACAAACAGCAATGATATAAATGACCAGATCATCTGCTTTTTAGTGATGTTTGGTTGAGGGATAAATATTGGCCCCAGGACACCGGAGAGAACTCCCCCTGCTCTTCTTTGGAATAGTGCCGTGGGATCTTTTACATCCACCCGAGAGGGGCAGACGAGGCCTCGGTTTAACGTCTCATCCGAAAGACGGATCTAGAAGTCGAATCAATATGAATGGAACAGTTAGGTAACCAGGAATCCAATGTAAAAAGAAAGAAAGACTTGCATTTCTACAGCGCCTTTCACGACCTCGGGACACCCAAAGTGCTTTACAGCCAATGAAGCACTTTTTTAAAAAAGTGTAGTCGCTGTTGTAATGTAGGAAACAGATTTAAGCAGACACACGCAAGTTAAGTGACCATAGTGCTAATGATTTTGTGCAATTAATATTTTTTAGTTATTCACATACTTTGGGTTATCATTTAAACAACAGCAACTCATGCATTTCCGTAAATATTTTTGCTGAAATGTAAGTTTTCTGAAAAGAAGTACCAAAGGCCATGCAAATAACATTTAAATGGAAATATCAAGGGGATTTGAAATCCCATTGTGTCCTTTCTTTGATGAAATCAGCAAAAAACGTTGCTGAATGTAGAAAACCAAAACGTAAATTTTTGCAGCGATTTAAAGCTTTTGAGATCACCAGGTTCACCTCTTGCAGGTGGTGCTACCTCAGCTCATTCCAGGGAGCCACTGATAAAACTGTGATGGGTTTCCCCCAAAGAGCAATGTTCTTGCTATATATCCAACCAAGTTCAGGTGACCTGAAGTGGCAAACGGAGGAAACAATGACTCAGAAAATGCTGGAAATACTCAGCAGGGCAGCCAGCATCTGTAGAGAGAGAAACAGAGTCTGGAGCCGAATGGTCCTGGCGGAACCCAAGCTGAGCATCAGTGAGCAGGTTATTGGTGAGTAAGTGCTGCTTGATAGCACTGTCGACGACACCTTCCATCACTTTGCTGATGATTGAGAGTCGACTGATGGGGCGGTAATTGGCCGGATTGGATTTGTCCTGCTTTTTGTGGACAGGACATACCTGGGCAGTTTTCCACGTTGTCTGATAGATGCCAGTGTTGTAGCTGTACTGGAACAGCTTGGCTAGAGGCGCGGCTAGTTCTGGAGCACAAGTCTTCAGCACGACAGCCGGGATATTGTCGGGGCCCATAGCCTTTGCTGTATCCAGTGCGCACAGCCATTTCTTGATATCACGTGGAGTGAATCAAATTGGCTGAAGACTGGCTTCTGTGATGGTGGGGACCTCAGGAGTAGGCCGATATGGATCATCCACTCGGCACTTCTGGCTGAAGATGGCTGTAAACGCTTCAGCCTTGTCTTTTGCACTCATGTGCTGGGCTCCGCCATCATTGAGGATGGGGATATTCCTGGAGCCTCCTCCTCCCGTTAGTTGTTTAATGGTCTACCACCATTCACGACTGGATGTGGCAGGACTGCAGAGCTTTGATCTGATCCGTTGATTGTGGGATCGCTTTACCCTGTCTATAGAATGCTGCTTCCGCTGTTTAGCATGCATGCAGTCCTATGTTGCAGCTTCCCCAGGTTGGCACCTCATTTTTAGGTACGCCTGGTGCTGCTCCTGGCATGCTCTTCTACATTCCTTATTGAACCAGGGTTGGTCTCCTGGCTTGATGGTAATGACAGAGTGAGGGATATGCCAGGCCATGAGGTTACAGATTGTGGTGGAATACAATTTTGCTGTTGCTGATGGCCCACAGCGCCTCATGGATGCCCAGTTTATAGCTGCTAGATCTGTTCTGAATCTATCCCATTTAGCACAGTGGTAGTGCCACACAACACGATGGAGGGGGTCTTAGTGATTAGATGGGCGTCCTTCTCCACAATAACTGTGCGGTGGTCACTGCTACCAATGCTGCCATGGACAGATGCATCTGCGACAGGTAGATTGGTGAGGACGAGGTCAAGTAGGTTTTTCCCTCATGTTGGTTCTCTCACCACCTGTCGCAGGCCCAGTCTGGCAGCTATGTCCTTCAGGACTCGGCCAGCTCGGTCAGTAGTGGTGCTACCAAGCCACTCTTTGTGATGGGCATTGAAGTCCCCCACCCTGAGTGCATTATGTGCCCTTGCTACTCTCAGTCATTCTTCTATCTCAGTCCTTCTTTCAAGTGGTGTTCAACATGGAGGAGTACTGATTCAGCAGCTGAGGGAAGGTGGTAGGTGGTAATCAGCAGGAGGTTTCCTTGCCCGTGCTTGACCTGAAGCCATGAGACTTCATGGGGTCCGGAGACAATGTTGAGGATTCCCAGGGCCACTCCCTCCCGACTGTATACCACTGTGCCGCCACCCCTGGTGGGTCTGTCCTGCTGGTGGGACAGGACACACCCAGGGACGGTGATGGAGGAGTCTGGGACATTGGCTGAAAGGTATGATTCTGTGAGTATGACTGTCAGGCTGTTGCTTGACTAGTCTGTGGGACAGCTCTCCCAATTTTGGCACAAGTCCCCAGCTGTTAGTGAGGAGGACTTTGCAGGGTCGACTGGGCTGGGTGTGCTGTTGTCATGTCCGTAGCCGGTGCCAAGGTCGATGCCGGGTGGTCCGTCTGGTTTTATTATTCTTCTTGTTTTTCGTAGTGGTTTGTTACAACTGTGAGTGGCTTGCTAGGCCATTTCAGAGGACAGTTAAGAGTCAGTCACATTGCTGTGGGCCTGGAGTCACATATAGGCCAGACCGGGTAAGGACGGCAGATTTCCTTCCCTAAAGGACATTAGTGAACTAGATGGGATTTTATGACAATCCGATAGTTTCCTGGTCACCATTACTGATACTAGCTTTTTAATTCCAGATTTATTTAATTAATTGAATTTAAATTCCCCAGTTGCCGTGGTGGGATTATGAACTCGCGTCTCCGGATCATTAATCCGGGCCTCTGGATTATTAGTCTAGTAACATAACCACTACGCTACCATTCCCGACAAAGACAGAAGGGATATAATGGTGCAAGGCGAAAGAAGGTGGTAATAGGACAAGTAAAGATACAAAAGATGGGTCTAGAGGAGGTGTAAATGGCAACAGCAGAATCATTACCAGCACCTAAAACAAAATACTGCGGATGCTGAGTATTTCCAGCATTTTCTGTTAATAATTCAGATTTCCAGCATCCACAGTATTTTGCTTTTGAAATAATGACGCACCTTGTCATCAGGAAGAGCCACAATCAAGGAAGGTGCAGAACGACTTGCAGACTCAACTGTTGGAGTTTGCGAACCTCATTTCAGACTTGGCATCCCTTTCAAAGAGCTTAGCGACCTTTATTTCTGAAAGAGTCCCTCCTAATGGGCAGATGGAAACAGTTGCTCTCTCGAGATTTGGAGATGTCTTGCTGCTGTTGGTTCAAGTTGTGTTCATCGTGCCTCACTCCAGAGACTGGAGCACAAGCTAGGCTGAGGCTTGGGTGCGGTACGGAGGGTGCGGTACGGAGGGAGTGCGGTGCTGCACTGCCATTTATGCCTGCTCAGGTGGCTGTTAAAGCTCCAAAAACAACCGGTCACTCGTCTCATCTGCTGTTTTTGTGCACAAATTGGCTGCTGCGTTTATCAGAAACACCTTGTTTGAGAAGATTCAGGCATAACAAAAAGAAGATGAAACACTGGCTGTAAATTAGGAAAAAAAGATTCAAAAGGAATTCACTAGCTGTGATGCCTTTTGGGAGATCCTGAGGACATGATTGGCCAAATGAATCCAGCTCATTTTTTTTTTTCAATGGACTCATTAAGGTAATTGGCAAAAGAACCAGAGTCGAGATTTGGAAAACATTTACTTTTCCACAGCGAGTTGTTGTGATCTGGAACGCGCTGCCTGAAAGGGCGGTCGGTGGAAGCAGATTCAACAGTAACTTTCAAACAGGAATTGGATAAATACCTGAAGGGGGAAAATTTGCCGGGCTCTGGGGAAAGAGCAGGGGGGAGTGGGATTAATTGGAGAGCTCTTTCAAAGAGCTGGCACAGGTACGATGGGCCGAATGGCCTCCTTCTGTGCTGTATCATTCTAGGATTCTATGATTAGAGAGATGCAACTCTGCCAGATTTGTTAACCAGAACCTTAAGATCCATCCATGATTCCGGTAGCCTATTAATGGCTCAAAATTGAAGAATGTTTGAACCTCCCTCAGCCTTTCCTTCTTCAGTCTTTCTTTCCTTCCTCCTGCAGGCTTGTTAAGACCTAAGCATAGCATCACCCAGCCACTATCTTAACTCTTAATTCTTTTCAACAATGCTGGTGTCAAAGTTTAGTAGTAGAATTGAGTGGATAAATAGCAAGTAGCAAATTGAGTAGATTAAGCCTCTACTCTCTGGAATTTAGAAGAATGAGAGGTGATCTCATTGAAACATATAAGATTCTGCGGGAGATTGACAGGTTAGATGCTGAGAGGTTGTTTCCCCTGGCTGAAGATTCTGGAACTAGGGGGCATAGTCTCAGGATAAGGGGTCGGCCATTTAAGACTGAGATGAGGAGGAATTTCTTCACTGAGGGTTGTGAATCTTTGGAATCCTCTACCCCAGAGGGCTGTGATGCTGAATCGTTGAGTATATTCAAGGCTGCGATCGATAGATTTTTGGTCTCGAGGGGAATCAAGGGATATGGGGATCTGGTGGGAAAGTGGAGTTGAGGTCGAAGATCAGCCCTGATCTTATTGAATGGCTCGAGGGGCCGTATGGCCTACTCCTGCTCCTATTTCTTATGTTCTTATGTTAGGCTTTAGCCCTTTAACATTGTTGCTGAGCGAGAGAAGTAGCCCCCTCTCGCAGGAAAAGCGTCCCAACTTTTGTAGACTTATCTGCACCAGGTACATCGTCATAAATTTAATTAGCGTTACTGCTCTGCGGTTTCAACATGCTCACGGATAATTGGCAGGAGTTGGAGGCTCTTATAATTCGATTATGGACTAATTGCCATTTTACTGGTCTACAGAGCTGTTGTGATTCTACATGCATGCTAATCTGTGGGGGAAACATTCCCGAGTGGATGGTAAAGACAAGATTCATCAAAGATTCCACAGCCCAGTAAGTTCTCTTCCTACGTGATTTGAGCAAATACCAATTGCAAATTCACTTTTAACAGGAAGTTTGTTTGCTGTGAACTATGCAGAATCTGCAAAAAGTTTCGGATGAAAGTCGCAGTCGTTAACAACGTAGATCATAGAATCTTACAAGATTAGTGCGGACCGTCTGGGTTTAATGCACAGGAGGAAGACACCCAACCCATCATCCCTGTCTCCGGCTCTCTGCAAACAGCTATCTATTCATTGCCATGCCCCTTCCCCTTTTCTCGATCTAACACTTGTGGCTCGAAACGTTTGACAGGATGTGGGTTCCTCTGCGCTCGATTACCTGATGTGCATTCTTGTCGCATGTACCTTCATGGCCTGGAGTGCTAAATCAATTAAGGGAATGGTAGCATAGTGGTTATGTCACTGGACTAGTAATCCAGTAGGCCTGGGCTAATAATCCAGAGACATAGGGGGGAGTTTTCCCAGCCCTGGGGAGGCGGGTGTGGAGGCGGGACTGCCGGGAAAATGGCAGAAACTGGGAGCGGGTTCGGCACCCGCTCCCAACCCGCCTCCATGCCATCTACCCGGGAGGCGGGACCCCGACTCGCGCAGGGACCCGTCTCCTCGAGGCGGGAAGTGGATTAGAGACAATTAACTGCCTGTTAACAGGTAGTTAACAGGCAGTTTTGAAGCTTGTCTCCATTTTACCCCTGCAAGTGCGGTCTTCCCGATGGCTGCAAACCTCGCCAGGGTTGGCGAGGCGAGCAGTGGGTCTGCGGGGGTGAGAGGGGTCGAAAAGTCTGCTCTAGAGGTGAGTGATGGGTGCAAGTGTGGAGAGGTAAGTATGAGAGGTGAGTGTAAAGTGTTGGAAAAAGTTTACTTACCTTTGCTTCTTCCTGCAGGCTTCAAGCCTTGGGGATCCGGAGGTGCCTCATCTCAACGGCAGAGATGACAGAATGGCTGCTGCATTCTCAGATGCAGCAGCCATCTGCTTTCTGCTGAGGAGAGAGGTTTTGGTGAGCCTTCAGTGCAAGGGCTCACCTTAGAACAGAGATTGTCAGTGTTTGACAGCTTCTCAAAGCTGTCAAACGCTGACAATTCATCTGTCAAAAAATTTTCAATGGATGAAACGTCATACGCTGACATCCTCTGTCACCGGCTTTCCCTTAATTGGTCGGTAAGCCCACAGGGCGGGCTTAACAAGGTCAATCAAGGGAAAATAGCGTGGGTTGGCTAGATGTCGCTGGGGGCGGGACTGAAGCCCGACAACCAGCAGTCCCGCCCCCATTGGCAAAATCCAGCCCATGAGTTCAAATAAAAGCTGGGGAACTTAAATTTAGTTAATTAAATAAATCTGGAATAAAAAGCTAGTGTCAGTAATGGTGTTCATGTAACTACTGGATTGTCGTAAAAACCCATCTGGTTCACTCATGTCCTTTAGGGAAGGAAATCTGCCGTTCTTACCCGGTCTGGCCTATATGTGACTCCAGACCCACAGCAATGTGGTTGACTCTTAACTGCCCTCTGAAGTGGCCGAGCGTGCCACTCAGTTGTACCAATCCGGCTACGACAAAGTCGCTGTGGGAGTACCTTCGCCACACGGGCTGCGGCGCTTCAAAAAGGCGGCTCACCACCACTTTCTCGAGACCAATTGGGGATGGGCAATAAATGCTGGCCTTGCCAGTGACGCCCACATCCCGTGAATGAATTTAAAAAAAAAAAAATCGTAGAATTTACTCCGTTAAGTTTGAAGTGGAACAGGAGATTTGCTCCAAAATGATTCATTGGCGCGGATCTTGCTGGAGCGGGGCATCTCGCGGCGGGTCCCGTTAGTTAGACTTTTTCTCTCCCCCTTCAGCTCAAAAATGTTTGACACCGCAGCTTGCTGGGAGTGCGAGCTGATACCGGCGCGGCGAGGGCAATGGGGCATCTGGGACCTCGGTGAACGATGGGACCAACAGTCTATCTCCTTAACCAATTTTAGGGAGATAAGACTATCGGAGATTTAAGGATTGAGAAGGAAACAGAGGAACGATGGAGAAGCAAATCGGGTGAATTAGAGTCCAATCAGGTCCAGAAAGAGAAATAAAATGAGGAGAAGAAAGCAAAATACTGCGGATGCCGGAAATCTGAAATAAAAACAGAAAATGCTGAAAACACTCAGCAGATCAGGCAGCATCTGTGGAAAAGAAAGAAAGACTTGCATTTATATAGCGCCTTTCATGACCACCGGACGTCTCAAAGCGCTTTACAGCCAATGAAGTACTTTTTGAAGTGTAGTCGCTGTTGTAATGTGGGAAACGCGGCAGCCAATTCGCGCAGAGCAAGCTCCCACAAACAGCAATGTGATAATGACCAGATAACCTGTTTTAGTGATGTTGGTTGAGGGATAAATATTGGCCCCAGGACACCGGGGAGAACTCCCCTGCTCTTCTTCGAAATAGTGCCGCGGGATCTTGTACGGTGGAGAGAGAAACAGAGTTAACGCTTCAGGTCGATGACCTTTCATCAGAACCTGATCAGTCGGCCCATGAGTCCAGCTTCCCAACTCAGCCAGATCCCTTTTGTATTTTGGTTTGACTCTACCCAGTCCTTTCAGCCTCTACCGCCAATCTTGTGTCACCCGCGAAGTTTGACATCTTTTTCGGCCCTGTTAGCGAATTTCCCGTGGTTACAGTCACAACAAATTGTTGTCAGTCCTACAACAATAACCTCCACGTAACTTGGGGCCCAAGTGGTTTTGAACAACAAGCTTTAATATTCAGTGACTAATAACAGTCTGGTTCTTATCCAGCTGTGCTACAGTATTACATTAAATGGCGAGCAGTTAAGACAACCGTTTCCTCCACAAAGTCCTGTTCAAGCTGATCAGACTTATTACCTTTCGCGGGTTACCATTATAGCGAAAGGACTTTCAACTGTCCTGAGAGCGCTCTACCTTTTGGAGGGGCCAGGGCCTACCCTTATACTATTCAGCTACCTTGGGCTGCACATACTCCTAACAGTATCCCGCCGCGCTTGAGGTGTTTACACCATGTTCTAATCTTTTCAGACTCCAACTCTGTCCCACAAGCTTTCTTTATTGTACTGTAATGCATAGTCCAATCTTTATCTTTTTCTGTGGTATGTGGTGTCTTATTCTCATGGCTCAGCTCATTTTGTTCACACAGAAACAAAGAGCTTCCCCTTTTCTCCACATTCGACTTGACCATTTAAACCACTTTAAAATATTCTAACAGGTCTCCCAACTGCAAGTCTTTCATATAGACTCCACACTGCAGTGGCTCAGCACTGACCCCTGTAGCGCCCACGAGTGTCCCCTTGCCTTGTCAACACAGCTCCATTCACAAAGACTCTTTGCCTCCTATCCCGTACCTTCCTTCCTTCCTTTGTGGACTAGTTGCTTGTGCCTTTTTTTTTTTGTCCATTTGGGTTGTACCTAAAACACTTCCTTCCCGGGATTCCACTAATGCTGCTTCTAAGAAGGCCGTAATCAGGTAGTGGCGACTTCCACTCCAATTTATGCACCTTTCTGTGAAGATGCCACTGGGCTCTCCTAGGCTTGTGCAGGGCTGATATCAACTCTCGGGGATAGGCGATAGATCTCATATCTATTCACCCCAAGGAAGAAAGAACTACATTCATATAGCACCTAGAAACCAATGGATTTCTTTATGAAGTGTTGTCACTGTAACAAAAGAAAGACTTGCATTTCTATAGCTCGGGACATCCAAAAATGCTTCACAGCCAATGAAGTACTTTGAAGTGTAGTCACTGTTGTAATGGAGGAAGTGCAACTTATATAGGGAAATGTGGCATCCAATTTGTGCACATCAAGATCCCACAAGCACCAAACAAATAAATGACCAGTTAATCTACTTTTGGTGGTGTTGGCTGAGGGAGGAACGTTGGCCAGGACAACAAGAGAACGTCCCTGCTCTTCTTCAAATAGAATCATAGTATAGTACAGCACAGAAGGAGGCCATTCGGCCCATCGAGTCTGCGCCAGCTCTTTTGAAGAGCGATCCAGTTAGTCCCACTCCCCCCGCTCTTTCCCCATATCCCTGCAATTTTTTCTCCTTCAGGTATTTGTCCCAATTCCCCTTTGAAGCTGCTGTTGAATCTGTCTCCACCGCCCTTTCAGGCAGTACATTTTTGAAGTGTAGTCACTGTTGTAATGTAGGAAACGTGGCGTCAATTTACGCACAGCAAGCTCCCACAAACAGAAATGTGATAATGAGTAGATAATCTGTTTTCGTGATGTGGGTTGAGGGATAAATATTGGCCCAGGACACCGGGGAGAACTTCCCTGCTCTTCTTCGAAATAGTGGCCATGGGATCTTTTACGTCCACCTGAGAGAGCAGACGGTGCCTCGGTTTAACGTCTCATCTGAAAGACGGCACCTCCGACAGTGCAGCACTCCCTCAACACTGCACTGGAGCGTCAGCCTAGATGCTAGCAAGGTGACAGAAACATTGCACGTTTTAGCTGATCTGAGATGTTTAGAGTGAGGGACTGGGTGTGCGGTAACATGCATTTTATGATCAAGCTGAAAGTGGACCTATTTAAAAAAAAATAATAATTGCACGTTGCTGAGAAATCTGTACCGGCTGAGTTAATGAATAGAAGGAAAATAGTCAGGCTTTGGCTCCCTCAAGCAAGAACATAATTTCATTGATGCACTATTATCCTAGCAATGGGGGGTACGGGGGAGGTGGAAGGAGACAACAGTTCTAATCAACGTAGTTACTGCCTGCATAATAAACAGATAGGACAAAAGAACCAGGGGCTGTCACTTCAAACCCAGAAGATTTAGCACACAGCTAAAAAACGTAATGCAAAATTTATCGGGAGGGCTTGTGCAATTATTGGTGTCAGCACACATTACATTAGACATATGTTTAAAGCTTCATTGTGTTCCCAAAGAATCGAAGAAGGTTCTCGAGCCAAAGTGATCTGCTAATATCCTTGTCGGATTTGTGAATATAAATGGCTCCCTTTCCTTGTTTCTGACCAAATTCCAATCTAGCATTCGTGATGTTTCATTGACTGCAGGCTTGGATCTGTTGGGGGGGGCGGGGGGGGGGGGGGGGGGTTTACAATAAGAAAATCGTTTCTGAGCACGAGACACATTGGGATGTACTTGAGAGGTAATGCAATATAATTGAGGGCAAATACAAAAAGCAGAAAAGGTTCCAAACTCAAAGTTGTTTAATTTAGCTCCTCTCTCTCTCTCTCTGCAGGAGGTAAATGCAAAGTAAACACTGCAAAGGAGTTCTTCAATATTTTTCACTGTAAGCCAAATAGCTCCTTGACATTGATACACAAACAGTGGTTAGAGCTGTGTAAGGAAGAGAGCAGAATATAGATGTGTGCTTAGAGAACTCTTTGAGTTAGCATGTCAAATCATTGAATCTTGCAGAACAGAAGGAGGACATTCGGCCCATCGTGCCTGTACCTGCTCTTTGAAAGAGTGATCCAATCAGTCCCACTCCCCCCTGCTCTTTCCCCATAGTGTCAGCCGTAGCTCAGTTGGTAGCACTCTCGCCTCTGAGTCAGAAGGTTGTGGGTTCATGGCGTACCATGGCTGCAGTGTGTACCATCTACAAGATGGACTGCAGCAACTCGCCAAGGCTTCTTCGCAGCACCTCCCAAACCCGTGACCTCTTCCACCTAGAAGGACAAGGGCAGCAGGCGCATGGGAACACCACCACCTCCAAGTTCCCCTCCAAGTCACACACCATCCTGACTTAGAAATATATCGGCCGATCCTTCATCGTCGCTAGGTCAAAATACTGGAGCTCCCTCCCTAACAGCACTGTGGGAGTACCTTCACCACACGGACTGCAGCGGTTCAAGAAGGCAGCTCACCACCACCTTCTCAAGGGGCAACTAGTGATGGGCAATAAATGCTGGCCTTGCGAGCGACGCCCACATCCCGGGAACGAATAAAAAAAAAATTAAAAATTACAGCAGTGACTACACTCCAAAAGTACTTCATTGGCTGTAAAGTGCTTTGGGACATCCTGAGTTTGTGAAAGGTGCTATAGAAATGCTAAGCCTTTCTTTTCTTCCTTTTCATAGCCCTGCAATTTTCTCCCCTTCAAGTATTTATTCAATTCCCGTTTGAAAATTACTACTTTGAATCTGCTTCCACCACACTGGTTCAGATCAGCCATGCTCTCGCCAGATGGCGGACCAGGCTCGCGGGGCTGAATGGCCTCCTCCTGTTCCTGTGATCCTTCCACACATCCCCTTTAAGCCACTGCTGGAGGCGCAGCGAGATCAGATGCCCCACCAGAATTCCCACCCTCCCAGTCGGCGAGCAGGGTTGCCAACTCTGGTTGAACCGTGTCCCGGGTAGTTCATCACATGACCAACCCCCCCGCCACCCCCCCCCCCACCCACCACCATTGGGCACATGATCGATACAGCAGTTTCTGCAGCGTGGAGCACTGTGGGTATTACAGACGCCATTGATGACCGATTGGCGTGTCATGCTATTGCTGGGAGCGCCAGGCACTGCTGTTGCCAATGTCTTTTCTCGGTACTGTCAAGTGTATTCTCCTGTTCGTGTACACTCGAAGGAAAAAGTTGTACGTTGGGACCTGGACAGGTAACTTATGTTTATCTGGGAGGAGACTCGCGTGGAGTATAAACACCAGCACAGACTAGTTGGGCCGAATGGCCTGTTTCTGTGCTGTTTATCCTATATACTTCTATGCTCTCTTGGATGTAGAGGGCAGGAAAGGACACATCACTGGGGAAAGCGTTTGTTGTTGAGATTGCCGCATGGTGAGCAGGACTCATTTGAAGCCTTTTCATTTTCACATCACCACTCCAACTAAAGTGGAAGCGCTGACTGAATAACTGAAGCTCATTATGGAAAGGCACCTGTTGTCGAAGCCTTCGAGAGGCTGCAGAGGGAGATCTACCAGAATGGCGCCAGGGATCAAAGACGTGGAGAGGCTGGGGTTGTTCTCGTTGGAACAGAGAAGGTTAAGCGGAGATTTGACGGAGGTGTTCACAATCATGAAGGGTTTTGACAGAGTAAATAAGGGGAAACCGGTTCCAGTGGCAGAAGGGTCGATAACCAGAGGACACAGATATAAGGCAATTGGCAAAAAGAACCAGAGACGGCATGAGGAAAAACAAATTTTAGGCAGCGAGTTGTTATGATCTGGAATGCGTTGCCTGAGGGTTGGTGGAGGCAGATCCAATAATATCTTTCAAAAGCGAGTTGGATAAACACTTGCAGGAAAAATATTGGCTATGGGAATATATTGGGAAAGAGCAGGAGGGAGTGGGACTAATTGGATAGCTTTTTCCAAGAGCTGGCACAGGCACGATGGGCCGAATGGCGGCCTCCTGTGCTGTGTCATTCTGTGATTCTATGTCTTCCCTGCTGCATCAAACAGGTATCCACAATCCCACCTCATGTGGGAAGGCTAAATGATTATTTAGTGAGTTCTCAATTCACAGACAAACACTGAATGCATTTGTTTTACCAAGTGTCACAGAGTCATAGGGCTAAAAATTGAGTCGTGCCCCATTTGGGGCGCTAACTTCGCCGAGGCGCTACTTTTAGCGCCCCGGAAAAATGAGCACCCCCCCCCCCCCGCCAGAACTTGAGTGGTTGCGCCCCAAGAGGGAAGCGGGGCGCTACGAGTCAATATCGCGGCACGTCGCGCCGCAGTACTGCAGGCCTTCCTCCCCTTCTTAAAGGGGAGGGGCCTTGCGCAGCGCGACCCGGGGCCCAGCTGGGCCGCCAGGGATCGGGAGTGCCGGCAAAAGAGCCCGGCACTCGAGAAGTGCTGGGCTTTTGGAGCGCAGCCAGCATTCCGCGGTGGGGGGAGCCGTTCAGGAGGCCGGGGACGGGAGCGCAGGCAGGTGCTGGCAGGCGGCCAGCAACAAAAATGGCTGCCCTGCACCTCGCCTTTAAATAGCGCTGCCCCGGCTGCAGGTAGGCCCCCCTGACCCCATCGGACATAGCGTCTGGCAGTAAGTCAGGGGGCGCTCCCGAAGATCGCGAGCGGGGCGCTGCGCACGGTGATGATGTCATCGCCGGCGGCGCAGCGCCGTGTGGCGCTACCGGTTCGCATCACCGCAAACCTCCCGCTGAATTTCGCGGGAGGCGTGGGCACCGCCGTGCCCGGGCGCTAGTTGCTTTGCGCCTCATTAGCGCCCTCTAGGGCGCTAACGGGAGGCGCAAAGCAACCCAATTTTTCCCCCATAGAGTCATAACAGCACAGAAGGAGGCCATTCAGCCCATCAAGTCCATGCCGGCTCTCTGTAGAGCAATCCAGTCAGTCCCATTCCCCCGCTCTATCCCTGTAGCCCTGCAAGTTTATTTCCCTCAAGTGCCTATCCATTCTCCCCTTGAAAAAATTGAGTGTTTCCGCTTCCACCACTTCCGTCGACAGCGAGTTCCAGGCCATCACCACTCGCTGCATAAAAATGTTTTTCCTCACGTCCCCCCTGTATCTCTTGCCCAAAACCTCAAATCTGTGTCCCCTAGTCCTTGTACCATCAACTAGTGGGAACAGCCTTTCATTCCCCGGCTAGCCTATCCAAACGCGTCATAATCTTGTACACCTCTATCAAATCAACCCTCAACCTCCTTTGCTCTAATGAAAACAAATCCAGCTTCTCCAACCTGCCCTTGCAGCTAAGATCCCCCATCCCCGGACCCATTCTGGTAAATCTCCTCTGTACCCTCTCAAGGACCTTCACATCTTCCTAAAGTGTGGTGACCAGAACTGGATGCAATACTCCAGTTGTGGCCTAACCAGCACTTTATAAAGGTTCAGCATAACTTCTCTACTTTTGTACTCAATACTTCTATTTATGAAGCCCAAGATCCCATATGCTTTGTTAACCGCTCTCTCAATATGTCCTGCCACCTACAGGGACCTACACACATTAACTCCCAACTCCAGTGTAATCCTCCACTCTCAATCGGCTGCAGTACACGGATCTCACTCACTGTGAACAGATTCTTCAGAAGATCCTCTTCAAACGAATTAAGAAATTCTAATATCCCAGCATTCTAGCTTTTTGGTTCCAAGACAGTGCCCATTAACAAGTCAAATGCTCCCTGGCCGGCCTCCCACCTACCACATCGCCCGTCTCCGCCCCTGCCTCAGCTCATCTCTGTCTGAAACCCTCATCCATGCCTTTGTTACCTCTAGACTTGACTATTCCAATGCTCCCTGGCCAGCCTCCCACCTACCACATTCCGTAAACTTGAACTCATCTAAAACGTCGCAGCCTGTATCCTAACTTGCACCCAGTCCCGTTCACCCATCACCCCCCCCCCCTGTACTCGCTGACCTACATTGGCTCCTGGTCCCACAATGCCCCAAATTTAAAATTCACATCCCTGTTTTCAAATCTCTCCAAATCTTCCATCCCCTACAACCCTCTGAGATCTCTGCGCTCCTCCAGTTCTGGCCTCTTCAGCATCCCCCGATTTTCATCGCTACACCATTGGCGGCCATGCCTTCAGCTGCCTGGGTCCCTAAGCTCTGGAATTCCTCCCTAAACCTCTCCGCCTCTCTTTCTTTAAGATGCTCCTTAAAACCTACCTCTTTGACCAAGCTTCTGGTCAATTGTCCTAATGTCTCCTTATGTGGCTCGGTGTCAAATTTTGTCTGATAATCGCTCCTGTGAAGCCCCTTGGGACGTTTTACTACTTTAAAAAGGCGCTGTGTAAATGCAAGTTGTTGTTGACTTATTGAGAAGGTAAAATAAAAGAGAGTGGCGGAAAGACTATTGGGCTAGGTGTACTGAACCCATGGCCAAGAAACTGGGCACGGTTTGAATCTCGCTATATCCTATGTGGTCACAGTTGCCTAATAACAGCTGCAAATCCCTCAGGCTCAGTGTAAAGGGAAACTTGTCCATCGAGTACAATATCAATGAAATTGCGTGAGTTATGCAGACAAGAGTCTCAATTCTTTGCCAACGTGGTGAGACCTTCTATTAAGACAACAGGGAGAGTTAGCACTCCAAATCAGTGATGATATTCCAAAGAAAGTCACACTTCAGCCAGAAATAAAGATGCACAAAGTGTCTAGATTCCCAAGTAATTAATATCCTAATTTAATTGGACCTATTTAACAGACGCTTAGCTAAGCATCCCCAATGCAATGGGGACAAATGTTTGTCAAATATCGAAATGACAAGTGTGCATTTGGAAGCCCAGAGATGACAAATTACTTTACACAGATATACGGCACAGAAACAGGCCATTCGACCCAACCAGTCCAGGCCGGCCTTTATGCTCCACTCGAGCCTCCTCCTGTCTTTCCTCCTCTACCTCGATCAGCATAACCTTCTATTTCCTTTTCCCTCATATGCTTGTCTAGCTTCCCCTTAAATGCATCGATGCTATTCGCTTCAACCTCTCCCTGTGGTTGCGAGTTCCACATTCTCACCACTCTTTGGGTAAAGAAGTTTCTTCTGAATTCCCTATTGGATTTCTTGGTGACTATCTTATATTGATGGCCTCTAGTTTTGCTCTTCCCCACAAGTGGAAACATTCTCTCTGTATCCACTCTATCAAAACCTTTCATAAGTTTAAAGACCTCCATCAGGTCACCCCTTAGCCTTCTCTTTTCAAGAGAAAAGAGACCCAGCCTGTCATCCTTTCCGAATAGGTATACCCTCACATTTCTGGTATCGTTGTTTTAAATCTTTTCTGCACCCTCTCCAGTGCCTCTATATCCTTTTTATAATATGGCAACCAGAACTGTACGCAGTACTCCAAGTGTGGTCTAACCAAGGCTCGTTACAAGTTTAACATAACTTCACCACTTTTCAATTCTGTCCTGCTAGAATAAGAACATAAGAACATAACAATTAGTAGTAGGAGTAGGCCATTCGGCCCTTCGAGCCTGCTCCGCCATTCAATGAGATCATGGCTGATCTTCTGCCTCAACTCCATTCACCGGCCCTATCGCCATATCCCTTGATGCCTTTACTAGTCAGAAATCTATCGACTTCTGTTTTGAATATACCCAATGACTGAGCCTCCACAGCCCTCTGGGGTAGAGAATTCCAAAGATTCACCACCCTCTGTGTGAAGAAATTTCTTCTCATCTCAGTCCTGAATGGCCTACCCTTTATCTTGAGGCTGTGGCCCCTGGTTCTAGACTCCCCAGCCAAGGGAAACATTCTCCCAGCATCCATCCTATCAAGCCCTGTAATAATTTTGTATGCTTCAATGAGATTCCCTCTCATTCTTCTGAATTCAAGAGAATACAGGCCTAGTTTACTCAATCTCTTCTCGTAAGACAGTCCCGCCATCCCAGGAATCAATCTCGTGAACCTTCGTTGCACTCCCTCTATGGCAAGTATATCCTTCCTTAGGTAAGGAGACCAAAATTGTACACAGTACTCCAGGTGTGGTCTCACCAAGGCCCTATATAATTGGAGTAATACTTCTTTACTCCTGTACTCAAATCCTCTTGTAATGAAGGCCAGCATACCATTTGCCTTCCTAATGGCTTGCTGCACCTGCATATTCACTTTCAGTGACTCATGTACAAGGACACCTTTGAGCATCTGCATTCCCCAATCTTTCACCATTTAGGAAATACTCTGCCTTTCTGTTTTTTCTACCAAAGTGGATAACTTCACATTTATCCACATTATATTCCATCTGCCATGTTCTCACCCACTCACTGAGCCTGTCGAGATCCCCTTGAAGCCTCTTCACATCCTCCTCGCAACTGACACTGCCACCTAGCTTTGTATCATCAGCAAATTTGGAAATGTTACATTTAGTCCCCTCATCCAAATCATTGATATAGATTGTGAATAGCTAGGGCCCAAGCACCGATCCTTGCGGTACCCCACTAGTCACAGCCTGCCATCCTGAAAAAGACCCGATTATCCCTATTCTTTGTTTTCTGTCTGTTAACCAATTCTCAATCCATGCTAGTATATTACCCCCAATTCCATGTGCCCTAATTTTGTTCACCAACCTCTTGTGTGGGACCTTATCGAAGCCCTTCTGAAAATCCAGATACACCACATCTACCGGTTCCCCTTTGTCTACTCCACTAGTTACATCCTCAAAGAACTCCAATAGGTTTCAAACAGGATTTCCCTTTCATAAATCCGTGTTGACTCTGCCCAATCTTACTATTAGTTTCTAAGTGCCCAGTTATTGCATCCTTTATAATAGATTCCAGCATTTTCCCAACTACTGATGTGAGGCTAACAGGTCTGTAGTTCCCCGTTTTCTCTCTCCCTCCTTTCTTAAATAGCAGGGTTACATTTGCTATCCTCCAATCTGCAGGAACCATTCCAGAATCTATAGAATTTTGGAAGATGACAACCAATGCGTCCACTATTCCAATGGCCACCTCTTTCAAAACCCTAGGATGTAGGTCATCCGGTCCTTGGGATTTGTCGACTTTTAGTCCCATTAATTTTGCTGGTACTGTTTTTTTACTAATAATAATTTCTTTAAGTTCCTCATTCTCGTCACACCCTTGGTTTTCTCTCGTGCTTGGTGCGCTTTCTCCTGAGCTCTGAGCCATTATAAGCACACTTGGTTTATGTTACAGATTGATACTGGGAATAAACTTGCCGACTCCGATGTATTGGTTTATGAAAATTTCCAGCTAATAGATTAGTCACTAGGTGTGCATGCTGCTCTTGGCCATTGCACCACACTCAGTGCAGATAGAATATGTCCAGCCTATAATTATTACAGCCACAGCTCATTCATTACATCACAGTGTTCAAAATATTTCTTCAAGTTGATAAGGCTGTTAAAAAATACAAATGGGATCCTTGGCTTTATAAAATAGAGGCACAGAGTACAAAGGCAAGGAAGTTATGCTAAACCTTCATGAATCAATGGTTAGGCCTCAGCTGGAATATTGTCTTCAATTCGGGGCACTGCACTTTAGAAAGGATGCCCAGGCCTTGGAGAGGGTGCAGAGGAGATTTATTGGAATGGTACCAGGGAGGAGGGACTTCAGTTAATGTGGAGAGACTAGAAAAGCTGGGATTGTTCTCCTTAGAGCAGAGAGGGGTAAGGGGAGATTTAATAGAGGCGTTCACAATTATGAAACATTTTGATAGAGTAAATGAGAAGAAAATATTTCCACTGGCATGAGCGTCGGGAACCAGAGGACACAGATTTACGAAAATTGGCGAAAGATCCAGAGGGGGAGATGAGGAAAAATGTTTACGCAGCGAGTTGTTATGATCTGGATTGCACTGCCTGAAAGGGTGGAAGCAGATTCCATGAAACATAAGACGTAGGAGCAGGAGTCGGTCATTCGGCCCCTCGAGCCTGCTCCGCCATTCAGTAAGATCATGGCTGATCTGATCTTGGCCTCAACTCCACTTCCCTGCCCGCTCCCCATAACCCTTGACTCCTTTACCTTTCAAAAATCTGTCTATCTCCACCTTAAGTATACGTTTCACCTGTCACAAATTTTTGACAGATGATTTGTCATCGTTTGACAGCTCTGTGAAGCTGTCAAACACTGACATTCTCTGTAGTTTGATGAGGTTTTGAATTCAAGACCTCATCAAACTTCTTTCTTCTGCAGAAATGAGATGGTTGTTGCATCTGAGAATGCAACGGCCATCTGTCATCTCCAACACGGGGGTGCGGGAGTCTTCACATACCCACCGACTGAAGGCTGCAGGAAGAAACAAAGGTAAGTACACTTTTAATAACACTTTGCACTTACCTCAGATACTCACCTCTCACTCTTGCACCCATCACTTACCTTCACACCACACTTTTGCATCCCCCGCAGACCCACTACTCGTTTCGGAGCCTTCGGGAAGCCCGCACTTGTGAGGGCAAAAAGGGGATAATCCTATTTTCTGCCTGTTAACTACTTGTTAACAAGCAGTTAATAGACTTTAATCCCTTTCCGCCTCCAAGGAGATGGGACCCGGCGCGGGATGGCTACCCGCCTCCTGGGAAGATGGCATGGAGGCGGGTTGGGCACCCAGCCCCCAAATTCTGCCATTTTCGCGGCATACCCGCCTCCCCAGGGCTGGCAAGATCGCCCCCATCCTCTCTGCATCTACCCTGTCGAGCCCCTTTAGAATCTTATATGTTTCAATAAGATCCCCTCTCATTCTTCTAAACTCCAATGAGTATAGGCCCAACCTGCTCAACCTTTCTTCATAAGGCAACCCCTTCATCTCCGGAATCAACCTTGTGAACCTTCTCTGAGCTGCCTCCAATACAAGTATATCCTTCCTTAAATAAGGAGACCAAAACTGTACGCAGTACTCCAAGTGTGGTCTGTAGTAACTTTCAAAGGCAATTGGATATATAGTTCTGCTTGGTTTATTGATGTGTTGCGCAACCGGATGTTGAATATAGCGGGGTACAGCCAAATGTGACTCCGTTCTCTCCAGAATCAACTGTCCACTCTTTTACTGCTTCGGCACCGAGCTGTGTTTAAGCTGGCTTGGCTTTCTGTCCCTGCCAGTGTCTGTGGTTTTGAAAAAAGCATGTTTTTATCTGAAAAATGTCTCACTTATCTCATACTTTCCGAAGCAATAAGAAAAAAAATAATCTTAATTTTTTCCAATGATTTCATTCCTGTTTGAGATTGCGTCACCCGTAGCCTCTGATGAATCTCAGTATCCAACATTTCTATATTCTGAAAGTGTCCTTGTTCTCCAAAACTGACCTTCTATTGCACGCAAATAGTTGGGATGACAAACCAAGTCAAATAGGTTGTGGGTACAGTAGCATTGTGGTTATGTTACTGGACTAGAGATCCGGATACCATGCGTTCAAATCCCACCACGGCAGCTGGGGAATTTAAATTCAGTTAATTAAATAAAATCTGGAATAAAAAGCTAGTATCAGTAATGGTGACCATGAAACTACCGGATTGTTGTAAAAACCCATCTGGCTCACTAATGTTGTTTGGGGAAGGAAATCTACTGTCCTTACCGGGTCTGGCCTATATGTGACTTCAGACCCACCAGCAATGTGGTTGACTCTTAACGACCCCTTGGAAATGGCCTAGCGAGACACTCAGTTGTACCAAAACAGCTACAAAAAAAAATAGGATGGAAGATTGACCTTTCTCTCAATTCTAAAATGTATGTTTTATATCTGACATGGGCTAGTTACTTGGATTCAGTGCATCAATGATTCAACCTCTGATGTTGTTCTCCCTTGCAAATGTTTTTTCCTTCAGGGACTTATCCAATTCCCTTTTGATAGCCGTGATTGAGTCTGCCTCCACCACCCTCTCAGGCAGTGCATTCCAGATCCTAACCACTCACTGCGTAAAAAAGTTTTTCCTCATGTCGCCTTTGGTTCTTCTGTCAATCACCTTAAATCCGTGTCCTCTGGTTCTCGACCGTTCCGCCAATGGCAACAGTTTCTCTCTATCTACTCTGTCTAGACCCCTTCTGCCAGTGGAAACAATTTCTTTTTATTTACTCTATCAAAACCCTTCATGATTTTAAACACCTCTATTAAATTTCTCCTTAACCTTCTCTGCTCTAAGGAGAGCAATCCCAGCTTCTCTCGTCTCTCGACATAATTGAGGTTCTTCATCCCTGGTACCATTCTTGTAAACCTCCTCTGTACCCTCTCCAAGACCTTGACTTCCGTCCTAAAGTGTGGTGCCCAGAATTGGACACAATTCTCCAGCTGAGGCCTCACCAGTGATTTATGAAGGGTGACTGTTAGCATGAGTATATTTGTTGGTCAACTCTTAGGGGGTGATTTTGCCAATGGGGGTGCGTTGGAGGCAGGACTGCTGCTTGTCAGGTTTTAGTCCCACCTCTATCGACTTGTGGCCAACCCACGCTATTTTCCCTTGATTGACCTTGTTATGCCCGCCCAGCGGGCTTAGCAGGCCAATTAAGGGGAAGCCGGTTATAGAGAACATCAGCGTATGACGTTTCATCTGTCAAAAATTTTTGACAGATGAATTGTCATCGTTTGACAGCTCTGTGAAGCTGTCAAACACTGACATTCTCTGTAGTTTGATGAGATCTTGTATTCAAGACTCATCAAACCTCTTTTGTTAGCAGAAATTAGATGGTTGTTGCATCGGAGAATGCAGCAGCCATCTGTCATCTCTGCTGGTGAGATGCGAGACTCTCCACATCCCCAACAGTTGAAGGCAGCAGGAAGAAACAATGGTAAGTAAACATTTTCTATCACTTTCCACTCACCTCACACACTCACCTCTCCACACTTGCACCCATCACTTACCTCCACAGCGCACTTTTGCATCCCTCCGACCCCCGCAGACCCACTGCTCCCCTCGCTGACCCTGGCGGGGTTTCTCGACATCGGGAAGCCCGCGCCTCTGGTGGAAAAATGGGGATAATCCTCTTAACTACCTGTTAATTACCTGTTAGCAGGCAGTTAAGTGGCTGTAATCCCCTTCCCGCCTCCAGGAGACGGGACCCGGCGCAGGTCGGCTACCCGCCTCCTGGGAAGATGGCACGGAGGCGGGTTGGGGGTGGGATACCCGCCCCCAGATTCTGCCATTTTCCCGGCAGTCTCGCCTCCAAACCCGCCACCCCAGGGCTGGCAAGATCGCGCCCTTAATGTTGGGGGAATCAGTCTGCCACATCGGTTTTCATGCTGCCACCCACGTTCTACCCTTCGTAAACTTAAGTCATCCAAAACTCTGCTGGCCATGTCCTAACTCGCACGAGGTCGCGTTGACCCATCACCCCTGTGCTCGCTGACCTACATTGGCTCCCGGTTAAGCAACGCCTCCATTTTAAAATTCTCATTCTTGTTTTCAAATCCCTCCATGGCCTCGCCCACCACCCCCCCCCCCCTCCCCCCATCTCTGTAATCTCCTCCAGCCTTACAACCCTCCGAGATATCTAGGCCCCTCCAATTCTGGTCTCTTGAGCATCCCCGATTTCCATCGCTCCACCATTGGCGGCCGTGCCTTCAGCTGCCTGGGCCCTAAGCTCTGGAATTCCCTCCCTAAACCTCTCTACCTCTTGCTCCTCGTTTAAGACGCTCCTTAAAACCTACCTCTTTGACCAAGCTTTTGGTCACCTGTCCTAATATCTCCTTATGTGGCTCGGTGTTAAATTCTGTTTGATAATCGCTGCTGTGAAACGCCTTGGGACGTTTTACTAGTTTAAAGGTGCTGTATAAATACAAGTTGTTGTTCTTGTTCCACCACAGTACAGTTTGTTCCCAGGAAAGACTCCGGCTGACGGACATCTGTTTGAAACAACAGGAATGGGCATTTGTTGTTCGCCTTCAGCAGCCACTGAATGAGGATAGTAAGCCGGGGTGTGGCCATGCGGGCCCCCTGAATGCCAACTTTTAGCAGACTGTCTATTGACACCACAGTGTCAGCCAATGAGTTGGAGGCGGGGCGGGACTTACGGCAGAACTCACAGCAAACAGTCAATTTTACAGCGAACAGAGTCCATTTACTCAGCAAACAGAGTCTGCTTCAACAGCGCACTACAGCAAACAGTCTACAGAGTCTATTTAAAATGAGCGAACTGCAGCAAAGCAGAACTCATATAACCCGAAAACTACAGCAATGCCTCCCGATTAAAAAGCAGGATTATTTCTCCAGCAAAACGCAGTGAGTGGAGGATAGTTACACAATACAAACGAGGTGCGTAAAATCAATCCCAGTCACTTACAGCAGCACGGTCTCCAGGCGGGATTGACGGGGGAATTACGCAATCACATCCATTCTGGCCGAGAATAGCGGCGTCACTATATGCGGCCAACTTCTAGTCACCCAGGCAGGCAAATCGGCGAGCCGGTGATGGATTTGGCCGGGATGTCCTTGTCGCTTGGCTCCTTGGTGGTCTTCTCATTACGGGACCCGGACGAGGTTTGTTCCAGACGGTGCTGCTTTGCTCCAGGATGGGGAGGGTCAGGGGGGGAAGCACTTGGAAGAAATTGTAAAAAAAAAAATGTTCTGCTTAAGGCCCTGGGGGTTAGGGTTGGGAGGGGCCGGTGGAAACATAGAAACATAGAAGATAGGAGCAGGAGTAGGCCATTCGGCCCCTCGAGCCTGCTCCGCCATTCAATGTGATCATGGCTGATCATCCAAATTCAGTACCCTGTCCCTGCTTTCTCCCCATATCCCTTGATCCCCTTAGCCTTAAGAAATATATCCAACTCCGTCTTGAATCTATTTAATGAATTGGCCTCAACTGCCTTCTGCGGTAGAGAATTCCACAGGTTCACCACTCTCTGGGTGAAGAAATTCCTCCTCATCTCAGTCCTAAATGGCTTACCCCTTATCCTTAGACTGTGACCCCTGGTTCTGGACTCCCCCGCCATCGGGAACATCCTTCCTGCATCTAGTCTGTCTAGTCCTGTTAGAATTTTATAAGTTTCAATGAGATCCCCTCTCATTCTTCTAAACTCTAGCGAATACAAGCCTAATCGACCCAATCTCTCTTCATACGTCATTCCTGCCATCCCAGGTTTCAGTCTGGTGAATCTTCGCTGCACTCTTACAAACTGGACGGTTTGCACCTGGGCAAGTTCCACTGGAGAGGATGGTGTCGCACTTGACACCATGCTGTACAGGAACCTGAGTGAGGCAACGCCCACTGTCTGAGCCAGAGGTTGAGTCCAGTTTTTGTACAGTGTCATTGTTTTACAGTATTGTGTACCGAGAACACAGCGACATCGGAGGAGGCCATTCAGCCCCTTGAGTACTGTTCCACCGTTCAGTTAGTTCATGGCTGATCTGTATTCACCCACCTTGGTTCTGTAACCCTTAATACCCTTTGCCTAACAAAAATCTAGCAATCTCAGTTTTGAATTTTTCAGTTGACCCCCCCAGCCTTGACAGATTTTTTGGGGGAGAGAGTTCCAGATTTCCACCACCCTTTGTGTGAAGAAGTGCTTCCTGACATCACCCCTGAACAGCCTGGCTCTAATTTTAAGGTTCTGCCCCCTTGTTCTGGACTCCCCCCCACCAGAGGAAATAGTTTCTCTCTCTCTACCCGATCAACCCCTTTAATCATCATAAACACCTCAATTAGATCACCCCTTAATCTTCTATACTCGAGGGAATACAAGCCTAGTCTATGTAACCGGTCCTCATAATTTAGCCCTTCATATTTGTTTATCTCTGGATATTATCACGATGCAGAATTGAAGAAGGTATCACTTCCGCAATTAATATATACTGTGAGTACTTTTTTCCCCTCCTGATGTTGCTGAAAATTAGATCTTCAATGGAATTTGGTTCTTTCCAGCCTAATTTGGTTAGACGAAATGAAGTCAGCTTTTTGGTGTTAATTATTCCCAAAAGGATTTCACTAAATACCACTCAGATCTATGGGCCTTTGCAGTGGGTAATTGGATGGGATGTCAGAATCCCACTGTGTCAGCCATGGCTCTGTGGGTAGCACTCTCAGCTTCTGAATCAGAGGGTCGCGGGTTCGAGTCTCACTGCAGAGATTTGAGCACATAATCTAGGCTGACACTCCCACTGCAGCGCTGAGGGAGTGCTGCACTGTCGGAGGCGCCGTCTTTCGGATGAGATGCTAAACCGAGGCCCCGATGCAAATAAAATGCATCTACCGTAGGAATCCTAAAAATAACAAAGGTGTATATTTTCTTTTGTTTGCTAATGAAAGCGATAAGGTCAGCATGGGTGTAAAGCAAGTGAAGGAATGTATAAGACGAAAAATAGATTTCCCCCAGAGGAACTCTCTTTAGCATATCTGCCAGCTGACGGTTCGTTCTCTGTACCTCCCGGATAAAATTACAAAGATGAAAATGCTAGTGAGAGACTTGCTTTAATAACATGCATTCTGTATCTGCTAAGCCTTGGCTCAGTGGGCCGCACTCTCACCTCCGAAGGCTGTGGGTTCAAGTCCCGCTCCAGAAACTTGAGCACATAATCCAGGCTGACGTTCCCGGTGCAGTACTGAGGGAGCGCCGCGCTGTCGGAGGTGCCATCTTTCGGATGAGGCGTTTAACCGAGGCCCCCGACTGCCCTCTCGGGTGGACGTAAAAGATCCCACGGCCACTATTTCAAGGAATAGCAGGAGAGTTATCCCTATCTACCACACGTTGGTCCTGGTCAATATTTATCAACCAACATCAGTTTTTTTTTTAAAAACCCTGATTATCTGGTCATTTATTACGTTGCTGTTTGTGGGAGCTTGCTGTGCACAAATTGGCTGTCACGTTTCCTATATTACAACAATGACTACACTTCAAAAAGTACCCTGGGACGTCTTAAGGTCGTGAAAGGCGCTATTTAAACGCAAGATCTTTCTTTAAAAGTGTCACGTGTACACTGCCTTTATTGAACAGAGCGTGCAGTTTGTCTGTCCATTGCATAACCATGGATGATTTAGATTTTTCTGAGCTGCGCTGAAGCAAATGGACTTCATAATAACTTCATAATAACCCCAACAGAAAGCAATAGCTTGCTGAGTGCTAACAGAGATCGATCTGTAACCAGGTTGTTAATGGAGACGCAAGGACAGTACATTGGGAAACTCCAGCCGCGATGTGTCTTGCTTTGGAGCATTTTTTGGAGGATTATCAGCTGCCGTTGCCAGCTTGTCCTGAATTCTAATGGTCATCCATGCAGGTGCTCTTTGTTACCTCAGGCTTGTCGCTTTACCGTCAAGTTAAAGGCTCTGCTTGTATCAATAGATGCTGCTCTGATCTCTCCCGATTTATCTGGCGGTGTACATTTTAGAAAAAGATGAATGCATTGTACAAGCACCTGTACTAAAGCTAGAAGAAAGAAAGACTTACATTTGCACCGTGCTTTTCACGATCTCAGGATGTCCCAAAGCGCTTTACAGCCAATGAAATACTTTTGAAGTGTAGTCACTGTTGTAATGTAGGAAAGGTGGCAGCCAATTAGCGCACAGCAAGCTCCCACAAACAGCAATGGATAAATGAACAGATCATGTGTTTTTTTTCTAGTGATGTTGGTTGAGGGATAAATGTTGGCCCAGGACACTGGGTACAACTCCCCTGCTCTTCTTCGAAATAGTGCCATGGGATCTTTTACGTCCACCTGAGAGAGCAGACGGGGCCTCGGTTTAATGTCTCATCCGAAAGACAGTACCTCCGACAGTGCAGCACTCCCTCAGTCCTGCACTGGAGTGTCATGCTTGGATGTGTAGCTGGAGGTCCATGGATCAGCTCATGGGACTTGGCCAGGACCTCCTTACTCATTTCTTCATGGCTGGAATGCAGCCCTTGTCAATTTATTGTCAAAAGTAACAACACATGACTTTTTTTATTCATTCATGGGATGTGGGCGTCGCTGGCAAGGCCAGCAATTATTGCCCATCCTAATTGTCCTTGAGAAGGTGGTGGTGAGCCGCCGCCTTGAACCGCTGCAGTCTGTGTGGTGAAGGTGCTCCCACAGTGCTGTTAGGGAGGGAGTTCCAGGATTTTGACCCAACGACGATGAAGGAACGGCGATATATGTCCAAGTCAGGATGGTGTGTGACTTGGAGGGGAACTTGGAGGTCGTGGTGTTCCCATGCACCTGCTGCCCTTGTCCTTCTAGGTGGTAGAGGTAGTGGGTTTGGGAGGTGCTGCCGAAGAAGCCTTGGCGAGTTGCTGCAGTGCATCTTGTAGATGTTACATATATCCAAATTTGCTGATGACACAAAGATAGGCGGTATTGTACGCAGTATAGATGAAAGCATAACATTACAAAAGGATATCGATAGATTAAGTGAATGGGCAAAACTGTGGCAAATGGATTTCAATATAAGCAAATGGGAGGTCATCCACTTTGGTCCTAAAAAGGATAAAACAGGGTATTTTCTAAATGGTGAAAAGCTAAAAACAGTCGACGTCCAAAGAGACTTGGGGTGCAGGTACATAGATCATTAAACTGTAATGAACAGGTACAGAAAATAATCAAAAAGGCTGATGGAATGCTGATCTTTATATCTAGAGGACTAGAATACAAAGGGGTAGAAGTTATGTTACAGCTATACAAAACCCTGGTTAGACCACACCAGGAGAACTGTGAGCAGTTCTGGGCACCACACCTTAGGAAGTGTTGTAGGGGCTAATCGGAGCCTTAAGCGGACTAACCGTGAAGGAGAGTCGACGCGCTACCCGACTTAGCCCGACTGAGCAATAAAACTCAAACACCAATTTACACGGTTAAATGCGGGAGTACACTTTATTCAGAGCGCTCTGGGAGAGAATTGATGCACCCACGTGCAGTCACCGACCTCTCAAATAAGTCACTCTGGGGCACAGTATTTTATACATCCATCATTGATTACATCGTGCTCACATGAGCATGTGATAGTCATTAGAATCCAATCAATTTTATGTATACAATTGTTAAGCATAGTAAATCAATTAACGTCAGGATACAGTTGATGTGATCAGCCTCGTCTATGTGACAGTGTTATCTCGAGCCCTGTACCAGGATACAGTTGATGTGATCAGCCTCGTCTATGTGACAGTGTTATCTCGAGCCCTGTATGTTGCAACGTTGTCTGACAAGGCAGACTGCCAATCCATTGCAGAAAAGTCCTGTGTCAGCGAATTTAAAGTTCATTAACTGGATGAGTTTTTCTTCTCCGACATTTCTTTAATAATTTTCTTCTCCAACACTCCCTTCTGTTGGTCCGGGGGCACGACCTTCTTGCCCCCAGGAAACCACTGCTCCGTGCCTCTTCACGGGGTCGACGCTACAGCCACTGGCTCATCTCTTGAGGGCTGGCTACCCCGGCGACGGTGTCATGCGTTTCCTCCATGGGCTGGAGATCGGTGTATCCTTCCTTTTCTTCGTCTTTGAGCAACGGCTCCTCTTCCCGTACGGCGCTGACTGACATTAGCTGGGTTGTGGCAATCTTACAACATGTCTTGAACAAGGTTATCAAGCAACATACAGCGACACATATCATCACTATCACAACCATTACGTGCATAATCCAGGGGCCCCATTCTGTTAGCCCCAACCATTCTAGCCATGACTGTGTCGGTTCCCGGTGTAATTTCTTAATCTCTTCCTTCATGTGATTTACCAAGTTGGTGATGTTTTCCGAACTATCAGGGATGTAAGTACAACACTCTTGCCCGATCACCGCGCAAGTGCCTCCTTCCTTTGCAAGCAGGTAGTCCAGTGCCATCCTGTTTTGCATGGCCACTGTCCTGAGGGCTACCATTTCTGCGCTTATTTCTGCAAGGGCTTCTGTGGTGTCGTTGGCTACCTTCTCGAGAATTTGGGCATTGTTAATGATTTCCCGTGCTAATTTACCCACCCCCCAGTGGGGGAAGGCGACGGCGAAGAATCGCTCAGTCTCCGTAATTCCTCGCCTGGTTCGATAACAATGGTGCTCCGTGAGGGATTTGAGATGGTATACATAAGGCATAACGTATCCCAGGTAACATGACCCGGTCCAATCTCTGGGCAGCCATGGGTACGCCTTGTGCCCGCATATAAAATATGTTCCATTGTAGGCCGTCATATCCATGTTTGCCCGAAAGATAGTGAAACCCATCTGACTATCTGTGGCCCGTCGGGTCCCATTCCACGGTTGGTTACTCGTTAAGTTTAGCAGACCAGTGGTATTAAACCACCAGCTTTCAAATGCCGTGTTCCCCTCCTCATATGTCACAAAGGTTTGGGTGCAATTACTATTTCCTGCCTCTAGGTTCACCTTCACCCCTCTACTTACACTCCTTGTCCAACATATTTCCCCGACGGGTCTTCCGACCCCGGTTGTGTTTGTTAGGGCGAAGAAGGGTGGATCTTTACTAGAGTTGTACTTGGGTTTGTAACATCCCTTAAATTGTTCCAATGGGTACCCTCCACCTCGGAACTCCTCCCTCGTGACGTCATGATAGCTGTTCTGGTCATTAAGCGCAAATTCTGCTAGTTCCGTGAGATTCAGGGGTATGGGCCGCAGTGGTATCCCACCCTTACTGTGGATCGGAATATGACTACACACCCAACAGCTACTTTGCCCTGTCTCCTTTACGTATTCATACGACATATATACAAAGGTATTCACCTGGAGCTCTCTTCGCTTACGGGAGCCCCTTTCCATTCCCGAAACAATGCATGTTAACGCTATTAAACACAGTGGTATCCCCATTTTTACTTGGAAGCAGGCACTGTCTATCACCGCGTCGTTGCCGCTTCTGGTAGCACTCTTGTATTAACATACAAACATAAAAACACAGTAGTTAGTACACCAAATGCAATAAGCCAAAGCACGAATGCAAACAGGTAAGGTAATTGGACATTTACGGGTCGCTTGATCTGTAGGTAAAAGAAACACAAAGAAGCGCCCATTAGTTCATCTTTTCTCCATATATTTTTAATTGTGTCCAATGTTTCCAGACTCCCTTCCCCCTTATGTCCAGACAGGCACAGGTATCACCACTAATTATAATTTCGTAGGGTCCGCTCCATTTTGGGGCGAAGCCTGGCTTGTCAGGCAGGACCTTCAGCATCACTTTGCTGCCCGCTGACGGCACGGAGGGTGTCATGACCCCCTTCTGTGCCTGATCCTGAAGTTCCTGATTGTCTCGTACGGCTTGGCGCATCCCCTTCAGTTGGGTGCTAAGCTCTAAGACATAACGCCGTAGTCTGTCCTTTAAGGGGCCCACATCAGCCCCACCTGTTATGATGCTTTCTGGTAATTGCATCGCCCTTCCTGTCATTAGTTCATAAGGGGTCAGGCCTGTCGTACGATTCGTGGTGGCTCGTAACTTCATTAGGATAAGGGGTAAAACCTCAACCCATGTTTTCCCAGATTCCTGTATTGCCTTTGCTAAAGCGTTTTTGAGTGTTCGATTCATTCTTTCAACCATTCCCGAGCTCTGGGGGTGGTAAGGGATATGGAACTTCTGTTTGATCCCCATCAGCTGACAAATATTCTTTACTATACTCCCTGTAAAGTGCGTTCCTTGGTCAGAGTCGATTTGCAAGGGCACTCCCCACCGCGGGATTACTTCCTCGGCCAGGATTCTGGCTACCGTTAAGGCCGTGCAATTCCGCGTTGGGAAAGCTTCTACCCACCTTGTGAACTGGTCAATTATCACAAGGCAGTATATTTTTCCGTGGGACTGGGGAAGTGGTCCCGTAAAATCAATTTGTATGTGATCCCAAGGACCTCGGGGTCTTGGCTGGTGGCCCATTCTAATTTTAATAGGCCGGCCAGGATTATGCTGAGCACAAGTGATACATCGCTGACAGTGCCTCGCGATGTCTCTTCCCATCCCCTTCCACCACCAATCCTTACTTATTAAGGAGCTCATTGCCTCTCTCCCTGTATGTGAAATACCGTGATGTATCTCTAGCAGAGTCTGTTGTATGCACTCCGGTGCTACTACTTTACCTTCTTTTCGCCAGACTCGATCGGATCCTACTCCAGCTCCATTTCTTACCCATGTTTCCTTTTCCGTGTCTGATGCTTCGTCTTGGACTTCCCAGATCTTTATTTCGTTCTCCGGGCTGTCTACGCTGCCCACCGGTACTTCGTTTATCTCCTCCTGTTCTAGAGCTGCCTGTGCTGCCCAATCAGCCGCCTGGTTCCCCTGGTGGCTGTCCCAGTCTGGGCTTGTCTTGTCTGGTTCTTTCTGATGGGCCTTAATTTTGATAACTGCCACCTGTTTAGGTCTTTTGCTTGCTTCTAGCAAGGCCTCTATTCGTCCCTGATGTTTGATGGGGTTACCTCCTGTGGTTATATACCCTCTACGTCCCCATGCTGTCATGTAGTCATGCACTACCCCGAAGGCATACCGGCTATCTGTGTATATATTGACTACCTGGTTCTTTGCTTCATTCAATGCTTGACTGTCTGTCTCCTACTGTGAATGCAAATTTCTCCTGAGACTCTGGATCCAATGGGAGAGCCCAGAATCCGTTGGCTATGTCCAACACTGTGAATATCTTGTGTTCGGGAGCCAGTCCGTTCAAAATTGTGGACGGGCTGGCGACTATGGGGTGAAGCTTGGGCGTCACTTTATTCAAGGCCGTATAGTCAATTGTCAGCCTGTAACTCCCATCTGGCTTTTTAACTGGCCACGTAGGGGAATTGGTTGTGCTCGTGGTTTCCCGAAGGACACCTCTTTCTACCAATCCCTTTACTATGTCTTCTACAGCTTTCTTTGCTTCTGGTTTAATGGGATATTGTCGGTGGGGTTTGTGTTCGGGTCCTGGGACGACAATGGGGTCAATCTTAACCATTCCTGTGTCTAACTTATCTTTTGCCCATACTCCTTGTACCGAGGCACACGTGTCCCCGTACCCATTGGTTTCCACTTGCCAGTCCCGGCTTACCGCTGTAGCCACTCCCACTTTGGTGGTATTATTGGTCAGACAGTGCATACTAGTTTTATGCCCGTCCAAGTTTGGCCAAGTTATTTTCTTCTTACCACAATCAATTAATACCTGGTATTCTTTCATTAAGTCATTTCCCATTATTGTTCCCTCATTATTCTTACACACGTAAAATCGCATAGGGATGAAAAAGTTATCTATTTCTACCAATTGGGTTGTGCTCAGAAAGGCAGGTGTTTTATCACCGCCAATCCCTGTGATGTAGACCTTTCTGTCCGTTATCGGGATGGGAAGGTTGGTCACGGATACTGAGGCACCGGTGTCCACTAGCATCTCACACGGTCGGCCCCCTACTAGTGCAGACACATACATCCTTCCCTTGTCTCTTTTTACGGGGGCCGCTGACTGTCACTGTGTCTCTTTCCACTGTTGATATTGTCTCTTTTCTTCGGGGGTCATGGTGACGTGGGTCGTCTCAGGTCTGCCATGTTTACTGAAACAAGTGGCCTCAGTATGGCCCTTCTTATTACAGTAAGTACATGTCTTCTTAGCCATACAATCTCTAATAAAATGTCCAGGCTTCCCGCAACCATGACATGCCCCCTTGGGTCCCACTGCCTGTTTTACCGCACTTACACTTTCCTGTTTAACCTTGACCGTACCTTCCTCTTTGGCTTTTAACCCGTCTACCCCACAAGCCCACTCTACTAGGTCGTCGTAATTCCTGGTTGTTACTACGCCCATCTTGATGATAGCCTGGTGTGCGGGAGACAAGCCATCTTTAAAGGCCTGAATGAAAGCGGGGTCAGTTCTTGCCGGCCCTGGTTGGCCTGATGACTCTCCATAAACAATAAACAGCCTTTCTCCATATTCGGAGGCCCCCTCGCCCTTTTGCTGCTTACAGGACGTTATCTTACTCCAATTAGTCGGGGCCTCTCCTAACACCCGCTGGATTTCTGTTTTAAACAGATTAAAGGGAGCCAGTTGTCGGTCTATTGTATCTGCCAATGGACATTGTTCAGTCCATCGACCGGTCTTATAATCCGTATTGGCCTGATTGGGGGTGGTCTGCGTGAGGCGCCATCGGTCGACCGGACATGCTGCCCGGACCAACTGATGAACGTCACGCAGGTGGAGGCTGTGTCCCAGCCAAACCATATCTAGGTTTGCCCAGAACTTGGTGTTGGCACTTCGTGTTTGTAAGTTCCCCAGGTCTTTCAAAATCTGTTGTCTTTCTCCCGGGGTAAAAGGCTGAACAGGAAGGATATATTGGCCTTGGAGGGAGTGCAGCGTAAATGATACCCGGACTGCAAGGGTTAAGTTACGAGGAGAGATTACACAAATTAGGATTGTATTCCCTAGATTTTAGAAGGTTAAGGGATGATCTGATCGAAGTTTTCAAGATATTAAGGGGAACAGATAGGGTAGATAGAGAGAAACTATTTCCGCTGGTTGGGGATTCTAGGATTAGGGGGCATAGTCTAAAAATTAGAGCCAGACCTTTCAGGAGTGAAGTCGGGAAACACTTCTACACACAAAGGGCGGTAGAAGTTTGGAACTCTCTTCTGCAAACGGCAATTGATGCTGCGTCAATTGTTAATTTTAAATCGGAGATTGATAGATTTTTGTTAATCAAAGATATTAAGGGATATGGACCAAAGGCGGGTATATGGAGTTAGGTCGCAGAATGGCGGAGCAGGCTCGAGTCGCTGAATGGCCTACTCCTGTTCCTATGTCCGATGTTCCTATATACACACCGCAGCCACGGTACGCCGGTGGTGGAGGGAGTGAATGTTTAAGGTGGTGGATGGGGTGCCAATCAAGCAGGCTGCTTTGTCCTGGATGGTGTCGAGCTTCTTGAGTGTTGTTTCCTGCGGGTTCACGTCGTTCAGTTCGAGGGTTACATTTAACGACATAATTAAGTACAGTTTGCAGCCACGTATTCTAACGTTTGTGTACCGTTACCTACGCAACAGTTCTGTTGCATGGGCAGCTGGAAGATGGGAAAGAAAAAAAATGAAACATTTGCATTTATATAGCACCTTTTCATGTGTCTCAGCACTTCGCATAATGAGTTGTTCTGTAAGTAAGCAACTGTTTTTGCATAGTGTACGTTTCAATAAAGACAGCAATGAGGTAAATCATGGAATCCTACAGCACAGAGGTGGCACTTTCGTCCCATGGTGCCTGTGCCGGCACTTTGAAAGAGCTCTCCAATTAGTCCCACTCCCCCCTGTTCTTTCCCCATAGCCCTGCCTTTTCAAGCATATATTTAAGTCCTTTTTAAATGTTACTATTGAATCCACCCTCCTTTCAGGCAGTACATTCCAAATCATAACAACTCGCTGCAGAAAAAAAATTCTCCTCATCTCCCCCTCTGGTTTTTTGCCAATTATCTTATATCTGTTTCCTCTGGCTAGAACTCGCCTGACAATGGAAGCAGTTTCTCTTTATTTACTCGATCAAAACCCTCATAATTTTGAACACCTCTATTAAATCTCCCCTTCACATTCTCTCACTCTAAAGAGAACAATCCCAGCTTCTCTAGTCTCTCCACACAACTGACGATATGTGCAGAACTAAATGGCCATCTTTTTTAAAGTTTGGTGGTGGTTGAAGGAGGAATATAGTCCGCCAGGACAATTCTCCCTTCTTTGAGTAGTATTATGCGATCGTTGCTGTTCACCTGAACGAGCACACTGTGCCAGAGAACAGGAGGAGGCCATTCAGTCGCTCGAACCTGATAGGACATAAGAACATAAGATGTAGGAGCAGGAGTCGGTCATTCAGGCCCCTCGAGCCTGCTCTGCCATTCAATGAGATCATGGCTGATCTGATCTTGGCCTCAACTCCTCTTCCCTGCCCGCTCCCCATAACCCTTGACTCTCTTATCGTTCAGAAATCTGTCTATCTCCACCTTAAATATATTCAATGAGCCAGCCACCACAGCTCTCTGAGGAAGAGAATTCCAAAGATTCACTACCCTCTGAGAGAAGAAATTCCTCCTCATTTCCGATTTAAAAGGGTGCCCTCTTATTCTGAAATTATGCCCCCTAGTTCTAGATTCCCCCACGAGAGGAAACATCCTCTCTGCATCTACCCTGTTCCACCATTCAATTAAGATCAAGGCTGATCTCTATCTTAACTCCATCTACCCTCCTTGGTTCCGTAATCCTTAATACCGTTACTTAACAAAAATCTATCAATCTCACTTTTGAAATTTTCAATTGTCCCCCAGGCTCAACAGCTTTTTGGGGGAGAGAGTTCCAGATTTCCACTCCCCTTTGTGTGAAGAAGTGCTTCCTGACATCACCCCTGAACGGCCTGGCTCTAATTTTAAGGTTATGCCCCCTTGTTCTGGACTCCCCCCACCAGAGGAAATAGTTTCTCTCTCTCTACCCTATCAAATCTTTCAATCATCTCAAGCACCTCAATTAAGATGTTAAGCCTTGGTTTAATATCCAAAGGCAATGTTACACCCACTGTACGGCACTGAAGCATCAGCCTACTTTAATGGGCTTAAGTCCATCACAGGGGTTTGGTCCCACACCGCGGAGTCAGAGGCAAGAGTGCTCACACTGAGTCACCAATTCTCTATGTGGGGCGGGTGGCGGCGATTTCCCCCTGTGCACTATTTTAGCAGAACTCTGAACCTGTTCCACGTCAACACATTTACAGGGCTCTCTCTTAATTCTACCTGAGGCATTGAAAGGAAGAAGAAAGACCTGCATTTCTATAGCGCCTTTCACGACCACCGAACGTCCCAAAGCACTTCACAGCCAATGAAGTACTTTTTGAAGTGGAGTCTCTGTTGTAATGTAGGAAACGCAGCAGCCAATTTGCGCACAGCAAGGTCACACAAACAGCAATGTGATAATGACCAGATAATCCATTTTTGTTATGTTGATTGAAGGATAAATATTGGCCCAGGACACCGGGGAGAACTCCCCTGCTCCTCATCGAAATAGTGCCATGGGATCTTTAACATCCACCTGAGAGAGCAGACAGGGCCTCGGTTTAACGTCTCATCTGAAAGACGGCACCTCCGACAGTGTAGCACTCCCTCAGCACTGCACTGGGAGTATCAGCCTAGCTTTTTGTGCTCAAGTCTCTGGAGTGGGACTTGAACCCACAACCTTCTGACTCTCAGGCAAGTGTAACAACTGACACTTGTAACTGTGGTTGGACCTATTCCAGGAGGTTTCATCACATGACCTCCCGCCTCCAACCACTCCACCACCCCTCGCTCCTGCCATTGGTCACCCAGCCTCGCGGTGCCCTGCCTTCCCAGGACCCATTGGCAAGCAAGTGAACTTACCGTCACCCAATTGAATGAATCTTGACTGTCACTCAGACAGCCTTTATTCCCCATCTCCCATATTTTTATAACTAATAAACAGATGTGGTAAAAGAAAGTTTATTTTTTTTTTAAAAACACCATTTATTTTAACGCCCTAATGTTTTCTTTCTCCCCCGGGTTTTTGCTCGTAGCAGTGTCCTGGAGATTTATCTTTGATTCCTGGAGACTCCAGGCCAATCCTGGAGGGTTGGCAACCCATTGAGGTTAATACACGAGGTGAATGGAGTCTGGAGAAAATATCTCACACACCTCTGATAATTTGATTTTGACATTTTATTTTTAATTACAAAATAGAAGCCAACAGAACAATCACCTAAAAAAAAATTAATTAACGGAAATTGTGTAGCCTGAGATATGAAAGAGCGGGTCGCAATAATGGGTTCCTTTGACATTCTTCCATGATATTAGCTGTTGACGTAGTCATCGTTGGTTTGTCAATAGCCTTTTCAGTAAATCCCATCTCTTCTTTCGTACAGCGGGATCAAAGAGAATGTATCTCATTAAAGTTTGTCTCCTTATTAGCGAGAGTGGCTTTGCTTTGATTAGATTTTCAGCACTCGCTTTGCATTCTTCATTCTCAACAGTGGCTGGGTGTTGCCAAATTTAATTGACTTGATTAAAACATTGGCAAATCAAATTTCATTTTGTGATCTTCTCAAAGGCTGGCACTTCTTAGAAAAATAAGATGACTTTTTTTTTAAATGTAAATACTGCACTGCAGTTAACTTTTAAGTATTACCCTTAATAGCGGGTAGGGTAGCATTGAAACATAGAAAATAGGAGCAGGAGTAGGCCATTCGGCCCTTCGAGCCTGCTCTGCCATTCAATATGATCATGGCTGATCCTCTATCTGAATACCATATTCCCGCTCTCTCCCCAGACCCCTTGATGCCTTTTGCGTCTAGAAATCTATCTGTCTCCTTCTTAAATATATTCAGTGACTTGGCCTCCACAGCCTTCTGGGGTAGAGAATTCCACAGGTTCACCACCCTCTGAGTGAAGAAATTTCTCCTCATCTCAGTCCTAAATGTCCTACCCCGTATCCTGAGACTGTGACCCCTCATTCTAGACCCCCCCCCACCCCAACCAGGGGAAACATCCTCCCTGCATCCAGTCTGTCTAGCCCGGTCAGAATTTTATACGTTTAGCCTCGTGGTTATGGCACGCAATCCTGGGGTTCAGAGTTCACATCCCAACCCTGGTTAGTTGGGAATTTGAATTCAGTCATTCGTGGGCTGGCACCGGATAAAATGCCCATGGAAGTTGCCGGATTGTCGGAAAAAAGGCCACCTGGCTCACTAATGTGGTCGACTCTTAATGGCCTCATGGCAACTGGGGTGGTGCAATAAATGCAGTCTGGCCAACATCACCCAAATCCTGAGAACAGATAATAAGAACAAAGCAATACCAAGGTGGTCCTGGTGTTCAAGAGGGCAAGTCAAAGTTATTTCTGCATATAATTCAGAGCTCTAACATTAATTAGAAGGAATGCAAAGACTAAAGTTGATGGAAGAGATAAAGAAAGATGTAGAGAGAGAGACAGGTATTGTGCAGCTACAGAGATATAAAGATGTGCAGATAGAGATGCGACTAGAAATGCAGAGATGAGATGGAGGGGGTGGAATATACAGGTTGCATTGGGTGATCTGGAGAACCCCAGTGCAAATTCAACCCTCCAATGTGTAAACAGGGGACAGGTGTCTCTGAGTGTACGGGCTGTCTGTAAGCCGTGGCTCAGTGGGCAGCACTCTCTCTCTCACCTCTGAGTCAGAAGGTCCCACTTCCCCGCCCTTTCCCCGTAGCCCTGCAAGATTTTTTCATTCAGGGACTTATCCAATTCCCTTTTGAAAGCCATGATTGAATCTGCTTCCACCACCCTCTCAGGCAGTGCATTCCAGATCATAACCACTCGCTGCATAAAAAAGTTTTTCCTCATGTCGTCTTTGGTTCTTCTGCCAATCACCTTAAATCTGTGTCCTCTGGTTCTCGACCCTTCCGCCAAAGGGAACAGTTTCTCTCTATCTACTATGTCTAGACCTCTCATGATTTTGAACACCTCTATCAAATCTCCTCTCAACCTTCTCTGCTCTAAGGAGAACAACCCCAGTTTTTCCAGTCTATCCACGTAATTGAAGTCCCTCATCCCTGGAAATATTTTTGTAAATCTTTTCTGCACCCTCTCTAAGGCCTTCACATCCTTCCTAAAGTGCGGTGCCCAGAATCGGACACAATACTCCAGTTGAGGCCAAACCAGTGTTTTGTAAAGGTTCATCATATCTTCCTTGCTTTTGCACTCTATGCCTCTATTTATGAAATTGAGAGGTCGCACAACACCAGGTTATAGTCCAACAGTTTTATTTGAAATCACAAGCTTTCGGAGCTATCGATTGCCCCTTCCTCAGGTGAAGTAAATAGATACAGAATCGCCAAAGCATATATAGATAGAGAACAAAGCATGTGTACCTTACAATTGCAGACCACTAAATTAAATCATCCTGACTATCTGCCGAGGTGCGATAAAGTTAATCAGGTCAGCCAGGAAGGTACCACATCAAAGACATAGCAAGATACAACTGAGACAATGAGGTGTAGTCGCAGGGGTTCTAACGTGTCAAAAGCTGCCGTCTGTATGTAAAACGAAAAGCTTTAAAATTTTTACTTTTTTACTGGGAAAATTTTTACTTTTTTACTGGGAATCACATCTGTGAACAAGCCAACGACGACTCGAGTCCGGATCACGTCATGTATCGTGACATAAACCCAAGATCCCGGTTGAGACCGTCTTCATGAGTGCGGAACTTGGCTATCAGTTTCTGCTCGATGATTTTGCGTTGTCGTGTGTTTCTAAGGTTGCCTTGGAGAACGCTTACCCGCGGATCCGAGGCTGAATGTCCTTGACTGCTGAAGTGTTCCCCGACTGGGAGGTAACAATCCTGCCTGGCGATTGTTGCGCGGTGCTCGTTCATATGTTGTCTCAGTGTCTGCATGGTCTCGCCGATGTACCATGCCGCGGTGCATTCTTTCCTGCAACGTATGAGGTAGACAACGTTGGCCGAGTCACATGAGTATGTACCATGTACCTGGTGGTTAGTGTCCTCACGTGTGATGGTGGTTTCTGTGTTGATGATCTGGCATGTCTTGCAGAGTTTGCCGTGGCAGGGTTGTGTGGTGTCGTGGTCGCTGTTATCCTGAAAGCTGGGTAATTTGCTGCGAACGATGGTACTTCTGAGGTTAGGCGGCTGTTTGAAGGCAAGTAGTGGAGGCGTGGGGATGGCCTTAGCGAGGTGTTTGTCGTCATCGATGACATGTTGAAGGCTGCGAAGAACATGGCGTAGTTTCTCCGCTCCGGGGAAGTACTGGACGACGTAGGGTACCCTGTTGGTTGTGTCCCGTGTTTGCCTTCTGAGGAGGTCTATGCGATTTTTCGCTGTGGCCCGTCGGAACTGTCGATCGATGAGTCGAGCGTCATATCCCGTTCTTACGAGGGCGTTTTTCAGCGTCCGTAGGTGTCCATCGCGTTCCTCCTCGTCTGAGCAGATCCTGTGTATTCGCAGGGCTTGTCCATAGGGGATGGCTTCTTTAACATGGTTAGGGTGGAAGCTGGAGAAGTGGAGCATCGTGAGGTTGTCCGTGGGCTTGCGGTAGAGTGAAGTGCTGAGGTGTCCGTCTTTGATGGAGATTCGTGTGTCCAGGAATGAAACCGATTCTGAGGAGTAGTCTATTTATGAAGCCCAGGATCCCATATGCTTTTTTAACCACCTTCTCAGTGGCTCAGTGGGTAAGCACTCTCGCCTCTGAGTCAGAAGGTTGTGGGTTCAAGTCCCACTCTAGAGACTTGAGCACAAGAATCTAGGCTGACACTCCAGTGCAGTGCTGAGGGAGTGCTGCACTGTTGGAGGTGCCGGCTTTCATATGAGACGGTAAACCGAGGGCCCCGTCTGCTCTCTCAGGTGGACGTAAAAGATCCCGTGGCACTATTTCAAAGAAGAGCAGGGGAGTTCTCCCCGGTGTCCTCGGGCCAATATTTATCCCTCAATCGACATCACAAAAACAGATTATCTGGTCATTATCACAGTGCTGTTTGTGGGAGCTTGCTGTGCGCAAATTGGCTGCTGCGTTTCCTACATTACAACAGTGACTACACTTCAAAAAGTACTTCATTGGCTGTAAAGTGCTTTGAGGCGGCCGGTGATCGTGAAAGGCGCTATATAAATGCAAGTTTCTCTCTCTTTCCTTCTTTCTCTGCCTCAGCTCAATTGCTACTGAAACCCACATCCATGGCATTGTTATTTCCCGACTCGACTATTCCAATGATCTCCTGGCCGCCATCCTACATGACTGTGACAAAGGTAAACTGTCCTTCTTGACCTGTCTGCAGCCTTTGACATGGTTGACCACACCATCCTCCTCCAATGCCTCTCCACCATCATCCAGCTGGGTGGGACTGCACTCGCCTGGTTCCATTCTTATCTATCTGATTGTAGCCAGAGAATCACCTGCAATGGCTTCCGGGATCTCTGCGCTCCTCCAATTCTGGCCTCTTGCGCATCCCCGATTTTCATTGCTTCACCGTGCTTTCAGCTGCCTAGGCCCGAAGCTCTGGAATTCCCTCCCTAAACCTTTCCAACTCTCTGCCTCTCTCTCCTCCTTTAAGATGCTCCTTAAAATCTACCTCTTTGACCAAGCTTGTAGGTCATCTGTCCTAATATCTCCTTATGTGACTCGGTGTCAAATTTTGTTTGAGAACGCTCCTGTGAAGCACCTTGTGACGTTTTACTACATTAACAGCTCAATATAAATGCAAGTAGTTGTTGTTAGTGTCTGTTTGTCTACGCTAAAATTAGATCACAGGTATTCACCATACAAGCGATTACTGTCTAAGGGTTAGGTGAGCATTGACCCTCCATACATAGGTCCATTTCTTTTAAGTGAATTTTCGCTTGAGTTTGATAATCGTGTGACTACTGAAGGTGGGTGTGAACCTTAGTATGTTGAAGAACTCCCACAATTAAAAATGAGCCCACCATGGTCTTATGCAACCAAGCAATAAGGGCGGGGAATCTGCCAACCTTACCTGGTCTGGCCTACATGTAACTCCAGTCCCACATTGCATGGTTGACTCTTAATATCCTCGGGGTAACTTGGGATGGGCTATAAATGCGGCTTTTGCAGCGTCGCCCACATTGCCAGAACTAAGATGTATCAATAAAAATTACATATCTGTAAGTGTTCTCATTTCACCTGTAAATGGCACTTGCATCAAGCAAAGGGATGAGAGGGTTGTCCGATGAGGAGAGATTGAGTAGATTGGGCCTATACTCTCTGGAGTTTAGAAGAATGAAACGTGATTTCATTGAAATGTGTAAAATTCTTCGAGGGCTTGACAGGGTAGATGCTGAGAGGTTGTTTCCCATGGCTGGAGAGTCTAGAACTAGGGGTCATAGTCACAGGTTTGGGCAATAAGGTGGCAGATGGAGTATAATGTAGGGAAATGTAAGGTAGAAATATAAAAACAGAATAGTTTTTAAATGGTGATAAACTATTAAATGTTGGTGTTCAGAGAGATTTGGGTGTCCTAGTACAAGAAACAGAGAGTTAGCATGCAGGTACAGCAAGCAATTAGGAAGGCAAATGGCATGTTGGCCTTTATTGCTAGAGGGTTGGAGTACAAGAGTAAGGAAGACTTGCTACAATTGTACAGGGCTTTGGTGAGACCACACCTGGAGTACCATGCACAGTTTTGGTCTCCTTATTTAAGGAAGGATATACTTGCCTTAGAGGCGGTGCAACGAAGGTTCACTAGATTGATTCCTGGGATGAGAGGGTTGTCCTGTGAGGAGAGATTGAGTAGAATGGGCCTGTACTCTCTGTAGTTTAGAAGAATGAGAGGTGATCTCATTGAAACATATAAGATTCTGAGGGGGATTGACAGGGTAGATGCTGAGAGGTTGTTTCCCCTGGCTGGAGAGTCTAGAACTAGTGGTCACAGTCTCAGGATAAGGGGCTGGCCTTTTAAGACAGAGCTGAGGAGGAATTTCTTCACTCAGAGGGTTGTGAATCTTTGGAACCCTCTACCATAGAGGGCTGTGGAGGCTCAGTTGTTGAGTATATTCAAGGCTGAGAACGATAGATTTTTAGACTCTAGAGGAATCAAGGGATATGGGGATCGGACAAGAAAGTGGAGTTGAGGTCGAAGATCAGCCATGATCTTATTGAATGGCGGAGCAGGCTCGAGGGGCCGTATGGCCAACTCCTGCTCCTATTTCTTACATTCTTATGTTCTTAAAGAAACCACTTGCATTGACATAGCACCTTTACTGTAGAGAAACATCCCTAGGCACGGTACAGAGGGGTGAGGTAAAGGGGTAGATTGTCAAGTGTCCTGTTCCATCGAGTGGGAGGCGGGTGGGTGCGTGTCCGCTGTTCCGCCGGTTGCAATCGCTCGGCGAGCTACTCGGAGGGCCAGAGAAGGGCAGAAATCTGGCAGGTCCAGCGCAGAGCTCAGCTGGTGCAGGGTGGGGGCAGGGTGCGATGATCCCTGGGGAGGGGCTGGCATTGTGGGAGCGGGCTGGGTGGTAGTGGGGGGAAGGGGATGGAAGAAGTATCACGTCATGGTGTGGAAAACAGGCTTGACAGACCAGCTGGTCTTTTTGCCCATCAATTTCGTATGTTCGTATGAGTGGGGAGATTTTTTTGTGGGGGTTAGGAGGAGCATTAATCCTCCCCTTGACCACAACAAAAAAACATTTTCAAAGTTTAACTCGCCTGTTTTTGAACGGCCTGCAGTCGTCCTTTTAAGGGCCCCTGGTGTTAGGTTGCTCAACACAAGTAGCAATGAGTAGGGTGCATGCATCGTAGATTGATACCTGAAAACTGCATCAGGGTCCTCTTGATGTCAGTGGACCCTGATTTTCCTGGGCTAATGAGGTGCCTGCCTGTTTTTGGCGGGTGTCTGAGCCACCCATATCAAGGACCCAGACGTTGGCGGGAATGGGGCAACAAGTCCTGTGCTCCAATTCACCCTGTTCCCACCCGAAAACTGGGAAAAAAATCAGTCCCACGTTCAGTTACCCGATTGAAATCCAATATCTGTGGCATAGGTTTCATCAAAATCAATGGCTTTGAAATTCCGCTCTTGAGATACGAACGTATGAGTGGTTGATGCGTTCGTCTGAAAATCCTTAACCCATTTATTTGAAACGGGTTAGTGCTTACTCTGAAATAATAGGAAGGAAAGAATCGAGGAATGAAGGAATTGAGGAAGGAATGGAGAGAAGGTTGAAGGGATGGAGAGAAGGTTGAAGGGATGACGAGAAGGTTGAAGGGATGGCGAGAAGGTTGAAGGAATGGCGAGAAGGTTGAAGGAATGGCGAGAAGGTTGAAGGGATGGCGAGAAGGTTGAAGGGATGGCGAGAAGGTTGAAGGGATGGCGAGAAGGTTGAAGGGATGGAGAGAAGCTTGAAGGGATGGAGAGAAGGTTGAAGGGATGGAGAGAAGATTGAAGGGATGGAGAGAAGGCTGAAGGAATGGCGAGAAGGTTGAAGGAATGGAGAGAAGGTTGAAGGAATGGAGAGAAGGATGAAGGAATCAAGGGAAGGAAGGATGAAGGAATGGAGGAAAGATGAAGGAATGAATCGAGGATGGAAGGAAAGATGAAGGACGAAGGAACTGAGGAATTGATGAGGGTGTATAACGGACGGCTAATCCACTATCGCTGTTTTAAGCCCTCGGTAACGTTGAGTTTTACTCCCAAAGAATGCAGAGGCACAAAAAGGATTATTGCCATTGTGGGCATGATGAACTCTAAAACTGAGAACGATATTCCAAATTTCCTTGATTTTATCGCCAATCCCCAATCCTCGCACTTTATATTTCCCCCCCAGCTGGTTCCTCTCCCTCACGGTTTAAACACGCAGCGGTCAGCTGGTGAGTTTATCTCCTGTCTGCATTATTCTTTCGATCCAGTGTCCTGTTTATCTGAGGTTGACGGTTCAGGCTTTTAAGCTGAAAGAAAGATAGATGAAAATACAGCAGTTGAATGGAAGGATGACCTTGCTGGGGCATTGAAGAGAAAAGTCCCCACAAATCCAGTCAATTTGTCCTCAGCAGTCTACCAGAAAGCTACGAGACTGAGAAATGTACTGAACAAGATACACACAGACGGGTAAGAAAAGACCTGCTGGTCCATCGAGCCTGCCCCACACCTCATGATGCCTGGAGCACCCTGACTGGACACTACCTCCCCCTCCCACCTCACCCCGCCCCACCTCCAGGAGCCAGGAAATGCCCCCTTGTTCTGGGCTGACCCACCAGGGGAGATAGTTTCTCTCCATCATCCCCATCAAATTCTTTAATCATTTTAAACACCTCAATTAGACAACCCCTTTAATCTTCTGTACTTAAGGGGATACAAGTCTAGTCTATGCACCCTGTCCTCATCTAGGCTGACACGCCCAGTGCAGTGCTGAGGGAGTGCTGCACTGTCGGAGGTGCCATCTTTCGGATGAGACGTTACAACGAGGCCCCGTCTGCTCTCTCAGGTGGACGTAAAAGATCCCATCGCACTATTTCGAAGAAAAACAGCGGAGTTCTCCCCGGTGTCCTGGGCCAATAGCTATTCCTCAACTAACATCACTAAGAAAACAGATTATCTGGTCGTTTGTGGGAGCTTGCTGTGCGCAAATTGGCTGCCGGGTTTCCTACATTACAACAGTGACTACACTTCAAAAGTACTTCATTGGCGGTGAAGCGTTTTGGGACGTCCTGAGGTTGTAAAAGGTGCTGTAGAAATGCAAGTCTTTCTTTATATTGTTAGATAAAGAACATGCTTCATATTACATTGTATAAATTTGTGAATCAATTCTGATACAGGTGAAGCAATGTGAGTGTTTAATAGGCTATGATGTAGATTTAGAATGTTACTGCTTTATATGCTCTATTGCAGCAAATTTTCAAAAGATAAAAATTTCTAACAATTAGAATTTGTAGCCATGTTCATGAAATAGGAAAAATATTTAATGAAAGTGACATTTATACAGGTGGTATATTTAATATTTCAAACCCTCAGTATTACATTATATAAAATTACACAGAATGTACAGCACAGAAACAGGCCATTCGGCCCAACTGGTCCGTGCCGGTGTTTATGCTCCACACGAGTCTCCTCCCACCTCTCTTCATCTCACCCTATCAGCATATCCTTCTATTCTTTTCTCCCTCATGTGTTTATCTAGCTTTCCCTTAAATGCATCGATGCTATTCGCCTCAACCACTCCTTGCGGTAGCGAGTTCCACATTCTTACCACTCTCTGGGTAAGGAAGTTTCTCCTGAATTCCCTATTGGATTTATTAGTGACTAACTTATAATTATGGCCTCTAGTTTTGGACTCCCCTACAACTGGAAACATCTTCTCTACGTTTAGGGAACAGTGGTCATAGTATCATAAGGTTTAGATTAGCTATGGAAATGACAGGGAGCAATCTAGAGTAAAAATACTTAATTGGAGGAAGGTCAATTTCATTGAGTTGAGAACGGATCTGGCCCGGGTAAATTGGAATCAAAGATTGGCAGGCAAAACTGTAATCGAACAATGGGCTGCCTTTAAAGAGGAGATGGTTCGGGTACAGTCGAGGTACATTCCCACGAGGGGGAAAGGTAGGGCAACCAAAGTCAGAGCTCCCTGGACGATGAAAGAGATAGAGAGTAAGATGAAGCAGAAAAAGGGGGCATATGACAAATGTCAGGCTGAGAATAAAAGTGAGAACCAGGCTGAATATAGAAAGTTCAGAGGGGAAGTGAAAAAGGAAATAAGAGAGAGTATGAGGATAGATTGGCAGCGAACATAAAAGGGAATTCAAAAGTCTTCTCTAGGCATATAAATAATAAACGGGTAGTAAGAGGAGGGGTGGGGTCGATTAGGGACCAAAATGTAGACCTACGCAAGGAGGTCGAGGGCATGGCTGAGGTGCTAAATGAGTACTTTTGCATCTGTCTTTACCAAGGAAGAAGATGCTGCCAAAGTCATAGTGAAAGAGAAGGTAGTTGAGATACTAGATGGGATAAAAATTGATAAAGAGGAGGTACTAGAAAGGCTGGCAGTACTTAAAGTAGATAAGTCACCAGGACCAGATGGAATACATCCTAGGATGCTGAGGGAAGTAAAAATGGAAATTGCGGAGGTACTGGCCATAATCTTCCAATCCTCCTTAGATACGGGGGGTGGTGCCAGAGGACTGGAGAATTGCAAATGTTAACCCTTGTTCAAAAAAGGGTGTAAGGTTAAACCCAGCAACTACAGGCCAGTCAGTTTAACCTCGGTAATGGGGAAGCTTTTAGTAACGATAATCCGGGACAAAATTAGCAGTCACTTGGACAAGTGTGGATTAATTAAGGAAAGCCAGCATTGATTTGTTAAAGGCAAATCGTGTTTAACTAACTTGATTGAGTTTTTTGATGAGGTAACAGAGAGGGTTGATGAGGACTATACAGTTGATATTGTGAACATGGACTTCCAAAAGACGTTTGACAAAGTGCCATATAATAGGCTTGCCAGCAAAGTTGAAGCTCATGGAATAAAAGGGACAGTGGCAGCATGGATACGAAATTGACGAAGTGACAGGAAACAGAGAGTAGTGGTGAATGGTTGTTTTTCGGACTGGAGGAAGGTATATAGTGGTGTTCCCCAGGGGTCGGTTCTAGGACCACTGCTTTTCCTGATAATATTAATGACTTGGACTTGGGTTGCAATTTCAAAATTTGCAGATGACACAAATCTTGGAAGTATAGTGAACAGTGAGGAGGATAGTGATAGACTTCAAGAAGACATAGAAAGGCTGGTGGATTGGGCGGACACGTGGCAGATGAAATTTAATGCAGAAAAGTGAGAAGTGATATATTTTGGTAGGAAGAATGACGAGAGGCAGTATAAACTAAAGGGTACAATCCTAAAGGGGGTGCATGAACAGAGAGACCTGGGGGTATATGTGCACAAATCGTTGAAAGTGGCAGGGCAGGTTGAGAAGAAGAAGAAGAAGACTTGCATTTACATAGCGCCTTTCACAACCACCGGACGTCTCAAAGCACTTTACAGCCAATGAAGTACTCTTGAAGTGGAGTCACTGTTGTAATGTAGAAAACGTGGCAGCCAATTTGCGCACAGCAATGTCCCACAAACAGCAATGTGATAATGACCAGATAATCTGTTTTAGTGATGTTGATTGAGGGATAAGTATTGTCCAGGACACCGGGGATAACTCCGCTGCTCTTCTTCAAAATAGTGCCATGTGATCTTTTACATCCACCTGAGAGAGCAGACGGGGCCTCGGTTTAACGTCTCAACCGAAAGATGGCACCTCCGACAGTGCAGCAACCCCTCAGTACTGCACTAGGAGTTTCAGCCTAGACTTTTGTGCTTAAGTCCCTGGAGTGGGTACTTGAACTCACAACCTTCTGACTCAGAGGCAAGAGTGCTACCCACTGAGCCACTGAGAAAGTGGTTAAAAAAGCAGATGGGATCCTGGGCTTCATAAATAGAGGTATAGAGTACAAAAGCAAGGAAGATATGATGAACCTTTACAAAACACTGGTTTGGCCTCAACTGGAGTATTGTGTCCGATTCTGGGCACCGCACTTTAGGAAGGATGTGAAGGCCTTAGAGAGGGTGCAGAAAAGATTTACAAAAATATTTCCAGGGATGAGGGACTTCAGTTACTGTGATAGACTGGAGAAGCTGGGGTTGTTCTCCTTAGAACAGAGAAGGTTAAGAGAGATTTGATAGAGGCGTTCAAAATCATGAGGGGTCTGGACAGAGTAGATAGAGAGAAACTGTTCCCATTGGCGGAAGGGTCAAGAACCAGAGGACACAGCTTTAAGGTGATTGGCAGAAGAACCAAAGGCGACATGAGGAAAAACTTTTTTACGCAGCGAGTGGTTGTGATCTGGAATGCGCTGCCTGAGAGGGTGGTGGAGGCAGATTCAATCGTGGCTTTCAAAAGGGAATTGGATAAGTCCCTGAAGGAAAAAAAACTTGCAGGGCTACGGGGAAAGGGCAGGGGGAGTGGGACTAGCTGAAGTGCTCTTGCAGAGAGCCGGCACAGGCTCGACGGACTGAATGGCTGCCTTCTGCGCTGTAACCATTCTATGATTCTACCCTATCAAACCCTTTCATAATTTTAAAGACCTCAATCAGGTCACCTCTCATTCCTCTCTTTTCCAGAGAAAAGAGTCCCAGCCTCTTCAGCCTTTCCTGCGAGGTATAACCTCTCGGTTCTGGTATCATCCTAGTAAATATTTTTTTGCACCTCCTCCAGTGCTTGTAGATTATTTTTGTCATGCGGAGACTAGAACTGTGCGCAGCACTCCAAGTCTGGTCTAAGTATAATATAAGCTCGGTTCTGTATAAGTTTAACATAACCGCTTGGCTTTACAATTCTATTCCTTTAGAAATGAACCAAAGTGCTTTGTTGGCATTTTTTACGACCTTGTAAACCTGTGTTGTTACTTTTAGTGATTTGTGGATCTGTACCCCTCGATCAGTTTGCTACTCTACCCCATTTAGACTCTTGCAAACCATGTGAATTTTTATTCACTCAGAGTACAGATACTGTGCCATTTTTAGCTTGGGACAGGACTGTGGGATATCACAGTGAAATATCCGACAGACCCTGTTACAATATTCAGCTGCACAGTGCGTGCGATGGACTCATTAAGTGTAATCTGAGTTGCATTTAACAGCTTTGAAACGACCGGAGAAAAAAAAAAAATAAGTGGAGGAGATGACGAGCTTGCTTCAGTGTAAGTTGCTCCCTAGCGCTGATCCTTTCGGGGCCAGTTTCGGCTTTTAAGTGGGGCACTTCCTTGACGGCCTAATCACTTTGTCAAATGTCATTACTGCTGCCGAGATGCAGCAGCTGCCACCAGATTTAGGTCGAGGGAGATGAGAGTTATAGATGGGCGAGGAACTTACTCCAGGCCTTGCGATGTGTCAGACAAAACTGCACACTAATTAGAAGTGTGTTGTGCTCAGTGCTTCTTAGAATCATACAGCACAGAAGGAGGTCATTCAACCTGTCGTGCCTGTGCCGGCTGTTTGAAAGAGCGATCCAATTAGAACATAAGAACATAAGAAATAGGAGCAGGAGTCGGCCATTCGGCCCTTCGAGCTTGCTCCGCCATTCGATAAGATCATGGCTGATCTTCTACCTCAACTCCATTCACAGGCCCTAAATGTAACAGAGGCAAGGACTGCCCCCGGCTCTTTCCCCGTGGTCCTTCAAATTTTTCCCTTCAAGTATTTATCCAATTCCCTTTTGAAAGTTACTATTCAATCTGCTTCCACCGCCCTTTCAGGCAGCGCATTCCAGATCACAACAACTCGCTGTGTAAAAAACAAAAATGCTACTCATCTCCCCACTGGTTCTTTTGCTATCTACTCTTTCAATACCTCTGGTAATTTTGAACACCTCAATTAAATCTCCCCTTAACCTTCTCTGCTCTAAGGAAAACAACCCCAGCTTCTTCAGTCTCTCCACATAACTGAACTCCCTCATCCCTGGTAGCATTCTGGTCAATCTCCTCTGCACCCTCTCCAAGGCCTTGACATCCTTCCTAAAGTGCGGTGCCCAGAACTGGACACAATACTCCAGCTGAGGCCTAACCTGTGATTTGTAAAGGTTTACCATAACATCCTTGCTTTTGTAATTTGTTTTTTGTTCATCAACTTCTTTTTCCAATTGGCTTAATTCTCTGAAGGAAACCTGAAACCTGGGAGAGTCGAGGGTTATGGGGAGCGGGCAGGGAAGTGGTGGAGTTGAGGCCAAGATCAGATCAGCCATGATCCTATTGAATGGTGGAGCAGGCTCGAGGGGCCAAATGGCCGACTCCTGCTCCTATTTCTTATGCAATTGCGTCCAGTGGGCCAAATAAATTCAAGTCAAATCACCCCACCTGTGAAAATCATTCTGAGTGAAGCAGAAGCTATGCTTCGAACAGAGAGGGAGCAGAATTAGTGTTGAACCACAGCTTTCAGAGATTCGAAGCTTCCTCAATGACAAAGAGGGCATAACCTTAAAATTAGAGCCAGGCCGTTCAGGGGTGATGTCAGGAAGCACTTCTTCACACAAAGGTCAGTGAAAATCTAGAACTCTATCTCCCCAAAAAGCTGTTGCGGCTGGGGGGGTCAATTGAAAATGTCAAAACTGAGATTGACAGATCTTTGTTGGGTAAGGCTTTTAAGGGTTACGGAACCAAGGCAGGTAAATGGAGTTAAGATACAGATCAGTCATGATCTAAATGAATGGCAGAACAGGCTCGAGGGGCTGAATGACCGACTCTATGTTCACCATGAGCAATGCCATGGAAGATCTGGCAGGCCACAGAATATTTTTTGAAGACTGTTGGGATTTCAATTACATCCCATTCATTTTGCTGACCATAACTCGGGCTACATTTCATCGCTCACCTGAGTTACCAGGGTCAGCAGACTCGGAGGATATAAATCATGTCACACAGGCCTTCTTAATGTATTTGGGCTAAGCAAGCAAATTCTGACATATTCTGTTGGTCCTCATTATAATTGAGGTGACAAGATAACCAGATGTGATTGTCATATTTGATCACGAATTGAGCTCCTACCTCATATTCGTTCCGTCACTAAGACCGCCCATTTCCACCTTGGTAACATTGCCCGTCTCTGCCCTTACCTCAACTTATCTGCTGCCGAAACCCTCATCCATGCCTTTATCACCTCTAGACTTGACTATTCCAACACACTCCTGGCCGGCCTCCCTAGATCTACCCTCCATAAACTTGAGGTCATCCAATACTCTGCTGCCCGTGTGCTAACTTGCACCAAGTCCCGCTCACCCATCACCCCTGTGCTCGCTGACCTACATTGGCTCTCAGTTAAGCAAAGCCTCGATTTTAAAACTCTCATCCTTGTTTTCAAATCCCTCCGTGGCCTCGCCCCTCCCTATCTCTGTAATCTCCTGCAGCTCCACAACCCCGCAAGATATCTGCACTCCACCTATTCTGGCCTTTTGAACATCCCCGATTTTAAATGCTCCACCATTGGCGGCCGTGCCTTCAGCTGCCTAGGTCCTAAGCTCTGGAATTCCCTCCCTAAATCTCTCTGCCTCTCTACCTCTCTCTCCTCCTTTAAGATGCTCCTTAAAACCTACCTCTTTAGTCAAGCTCTTGATCACCTGCCCTAACATCTCCTTATATGGCTTGGTGTCAAATGTTGTTTTTTTATAACACTCCTGTGAAGCGCCCTGGGACATTTTATTACGCTAAAAGTGCTATATAATTATTTGTTGTTGTTGTCCTTGGTCTGACTTCACTTCTCTTACTCCTTTCCCTGAGAGCACTGACAGGGATATCATAGGATCACTGGGCCTTGTTGTAGCATTGTTCTCGCCACCTTAGCGCAGGCTGGAGATCGAATCTGGGCCTTCCCTCCTCTGTCACAGCTCTTACCAATCAAGCCATTGGAGGGCTTGAGCTGTTTCTGATCTGTGAAGTTGGTTCAATCTTAACAAAGCTAAGCTTGCATTTGTGATTCAAGTCACTGTTTTATCTTTTGTCCAGCATCAACAAGGGGTTTGCAGGTGACTGCGATGAAATGGTGGCCAACAGTGTTCAATGCACCTCTGGAAGTACGGGAATGCATAATTTTAAAGGATGGAATTCCACCCTTCGCCCGGTATTCCTGATGCTGAGAGAGCATTGTACAGGGCTTTGGTGAGACCACACCTGGGGTACTGTGCACAGTTTTGGTCTCCTTATCTGAGAAAGGATATACTTTCCTTAGAGGTGGTGCAGCAAAGGTTCACTAGACTGATTTCTGGGATGAGAGGGCTGTCCTATGATGAGAGATTGTGTAGAATGGGTCAATACTCTCTGGAGTTTAGAAGAATGAGAGATGATCTCTTTGAAACATATAAGATTCTAAGAGGGATTGACAGGGTAGATGCTGAGAGGTTGTGTCCCCTGGCTGGAGAGTCTAGAACTAGGGGGCATAGTCTCAGGATAAGGGGTAGGCCATTTAAGACTGAGATGAGGAGGAATTTCTTCACTCAGAGGGTTGTGAATTTTTAGATATTCAAGGCTGAGATAGAGAGATTTTTGGAGAATCAAAGGATGCGGGGATTGAGCAGGAAAGTGGAGTTGAGGTCGAAGATCACCCATGATCTTACTGAATAGCAGAGCAGGCTCGAGGGGCCGAATGGCCGACTCCTGCTCCAATTCTTATGTTGTTATGGTCTTAGCATGATGACAAAAAAAAGCCTGGCAGTTAGTTAATTAATCAAATGGGCCACTGGTTCTCGATGGTGCCATGAAGCTAAGGTGGGGTTTCTTTTTGAGTTTCCCACCAGAGGCGTAAATGGTCTTTTGAAATCTCCTGCACTCCATGAGGCCATTTCCTACTTCACAGTCTGTCATAATTTCAGACACAACAGTATCATGGAGATACCTGACACGGGTTAATGAGCATTTTTAATGGTTTATTGGTTGTGATAACCTGAAGCTGCTGAATAAATTAAGTACTTGCAGTGCTTTATGTTGGTGATATGCTTCATAGGAGCATGCAAACTTGACGGGCAGGAAAAGACCAGCTGGTCCATCAATCCTACTCCAATGACCCATCAATCCTGCTCCAATGACCCATCAATCCAGCTCCAATTGTCCATCAATCCAGCTCCAATGATCCATCAATCCTGCTCCAATGACCCATCAATCCTGCTCCAATGACCCATCAATCCTGCTACAATGATCCATCAATCCTGCTCCAATGACCCATCAATCCTGCTCCAATGCCCCATCAATCCTGCTCCAATGACCCATCAATCCTGCTACAATGATCCATCAATCCTGCTCCAATGACCCATCAATCCTGCTCCAATGACCCATCAATCCTGCTCCAATGGTCCATCAATCCTGCCCCAATGGTCCATCAATCCTGCTCCAATGACCCATCAATCCTGCCCCAATGACCCATCAATCCTGCTCCAATGACCCATCAATCCTGCCCCAATGATCCATCAATCCTGCTCCAATGGTCCATCAATCCTGCTCCAATGACCCATCAATCCTGCTCCAATGATCCATCAATCCTGCTCCAATGATCCATCAATCCTGCTCCAATGACCCATCAATCCTGCTCCAATGACCCATCAATCCTACTCCAATGACCCATCAATCCTGCTCCAATGACCCATCAATCCAGCTCCAATGACCCATCAATCCTGCTCCAATGACCCATCAATCCTGCTACAATGATCCATCAATCCTGCTCCAATGACCCATCAATCCTGCTCCAATGACCCATCAATCCTGCTCCAATGACCCATCAATCCTGCTCCAATGGTCCATCAATCCTGCCCCAATGGTCCATCAATCCTGCCCCAATGGTCCATCAATCCTGCCCCAATGACCCATCAATCCTGCCCCAATGACCCATCAATCCTGCTCCAATGATCCATCAATCCTGCCCCAATGGTCCATCAATCCTGCCCCAATGACCCATCAATCCTACCCCAATGATCCATCAATCCTGCTCCAATGATCCATCAATCCTGCCCCAATGACCCATCAATCCTGCTCCAATGGTCCATCAATCCTGCCTCAGAATGTGTCACTTTGTGAGAAACTAAATTGCCAGTAACCAACTCTTTTTAAGTTAAGACCACTCCGATCAAGTTTAGTTCGGAGTACATGAAGTGAATCATCGTTTCTCTTTAACTTCTGTTGGCTGAACTGCGTTTAGAGATCATTTGCATAATAATTTGCATTTTTTTGTTGTCCCGTTGACACATTTCATTTTTTAATCGCTAAATGTGCAATATTGCAATTTTCGTTCAATAAAAGACTGTCAGCTGGCGTCTGCTAAGCTGATATATCTTGATACATCGAACCTACTTGAAATTCAGTTGACTTCCAATCCCATTTACTGCTTTCTTGGGCTGTCATTCAACTTTGTATCGTCTTAATTTCAGCAAATGTGATTACCACATTGATCAAAGGCTGACTTTAAGGACAGGCCGGAGAAAAATGTTTATTTAACCATTTAGATTGGCCGTTAAACATATGCTAGCAAATCGCACGCCGCAGTTTAATGGGTAGAATAAATAATTAATTTGCTCATTTACATACTAATATTTGCTAATGAATTCATTAGCATAATAATTAACACACAATTAGCATAATAGTTCTGTAATATGCCATTTAGCAAGAGGTGCAGCATCTGTGGCAGATGTTTTCATTTGGTGTAATCCTGCTTTTAATGTTGAATAACTTGTGTTACTTGCATTTTGCTTTAATGCTTAAAAATAACTTCAAAGTTAAAACAATGACTATCAGTAGAAAGATGGTCGTTGCAATATATATTATGTGGGCGTGCCTTCACCACACGGACTGCAGCGGTTCAAGAAGGCGGCTCACCACCATCCTTCTCGAGGGCAATTAGGGATGAGCAATAAATGCCGGCCTTGCCAGCGATGTCCACATCCCATGAACAAATTTAAAAAAATATATATATATACTTGAGAAAAACACAGTACCATGAACTTTTTTTTTATTAGTTCCTGTTGGTATTGCTTCTTGTTGCGGTTTGTTACCAATGCTGGGCCATTTCAGAGAGCAGTTAAGAGTTGACCAGATTCCAGATTTATTTAATTAACTGAATTTAAATTCCACAACTGCCATGGTGGGATTTGAACTCTTGTTTCCAGATCATTATGTTGAGGCCTTACTGGATTACTAGCCCAGTTACATAACCACTATGCTAACGCTCCTGAATAACTCTATGTATGTGTGTGCGCGCATACACATGTAGGTGCTTGAGTTGCCAACACTCCAGGGTTGCCCTGGAGTCTCCAGAATTGAAGCTTAATCTCCAGGTCACTGCTGCGAGTAACACCTGGGAGAGAAATCATAAGGGCATTAAAAAAAATGTTGGTTTTCTTTCTTCGTTTTATTTGAACAATGTTGCTTATTATTTATTAAAATATTGGAGTTGGGAATAAAGGCTGTTTGCCAGTGAAGAATCATCCAATTGAGCCAAGAAGAGTCTGTTCGCTGTGCAATAGGTGGGGGAAGGCGGGGCGCCAGGGGGATGGACGTGTCGAGCAGCCAATGGCGGGATTGTGAGGGCGGGGCAGCGTGAGGCAGGTGGTCATGTGATGAAACCTCCAGAAATATATCCAACCAGAGTTGGCAACCCTAGTGTGTGCGTGCACGTGTGTTTGTGTGCATGTATCTGTGCGTGTGTGTGTGCATGTGTCTGCACGCGCATGTGTTTGTGTGCATGTGTCTGTGCACGCATGCGTGTGCGTGCATGTGTCTGTGCATGCGGGCGTGTCTGTGCATGTGTCTGCACGCGCGTGTGTTTGTGTGCATGTGTCTGTGCACGCATGCGTGTGTGTCTGTGTGCGTGTGCGTGTGTCTGTGCGCGTGTGTGCATGTGTCTGTGCGCGCGTGCGTGTGTGCATGTGTCTGTGTGTGCGCGTGTTCGTGAGCATGTTTGTGCGTGTGTGTGTGTTCGTGAGCATGTGTCTGTGCATGTGTGTGCATGTGTCTGTGCACGCACGTGTGTTCGTGAGCATGTGTCTGCGCATGTGTGTGTTCGCGAGCATGTGTCTGTGCACACTCATGTGTTCGTGAGCATGTGTCTGTGTGCACGCATGTTCATGAGCATGTGTCTGTGCGCGCGTGTGTTCGTGAGCATGTGTCTGTGCACGCACATGTGTTTGTGAGCATGTGTCTGTGCACGCGTGTGTTTGTGAGCATGTGTCTGTGTGCATGCATGTGTTCGTGAGCATGTGTCTGTGCACGCGTGTGTTCGTGAGCATGTGTCTGTGCGCATGCGTGTGTTGGTGAGCATGTGTCTGTGCGCGCGCGTGTGTTCGTGAGCATGTGTCTGTGCGCGCGTGTGTGTTCGTGTTCATGCTTGTGCAGCACATTAGAACATGCTGCAATTGACAGTGCTTTCCAAAACTGATGCTTTAGGTGAAGTTAAATTAAAGGCATCTCCGGGAGAACTCAGATGGACACAGATTCAATAGTAGCCTTCAAAAGAGAATTGGATAAATTCTTGAAGGCGAAAAAATGGCAGGGATATGGGGAAAGAGCAGGGGGAGTGGGACTAACTGGATTGCTCTTCGAAAGAGCCGGCGCAGACGTGATGGGCCGAATGGCCTCCTTCTGTGCTGTACTGCTCTATGATTCTATGATTCAAGGAGAACTCATTACTGTGTAGAAGTGCAGTGATTGTGCAAACATTTGACAGGGGTGTGCCAAAGTTCTTTCTCTGCTCTTTTAAGTGATTAGTGGAAGAGAGGACTTTGTTACGGGCACTTGAAGTGAATGTAGATTGTAGCCGATAGCAAATTCTGCGTTCAGTTGACCGAAAGCGAGAGTGAAATCATCGCTGAGATTGTTATTATCATAGACGTACAGGGGTAGATTTTCAACTACTCATTTTCAAGATTTTCAAGACTCCCAAAACAAGCGCTCTACTCGGAGCTCCGACACGGCAAGAGAGCCCCAGGTGGGCAGAGGAAACGCTTCAAGGACACCCTCAAAGCCTCCTTGAAAAAGTGCAACATCCCCACCGACACCTGGGAATCCCTGGCCCAAGACCGCACAAAGTGGAGGAGAAGCATCCGGGAAGGCGCCGAACACCTCGAGTCTCTTCGCCGGGAGCAAGCGGAAGCCAAGCGCAAACAGCGCAAGGAGCGCACGTCAACCCAAGCACCCCACCCACCCTGCCCCTTCAACCACCGTCTGCCCCACCTGTGACAGAGACTGTAGCTCCCGCACCGGACTCATCGGTCACCCGAGAACTCATTTTTAGTGTGGAAGCAAGTCATCCTCGGTTCCGAGGGCCTGCCTAGAAGAAGAAGAAGATTTCAACTAGCTGACTGGGTGTAAAACTGGCATTGGGGATCAGCTGCCTGTGATAGAAACCGCCCGATTATCATTGCCGCGGACATAAAGAGCGGGCCGTTTTTGTAATGAGAGAGCAATTTGCAAGTTGAAAGTCTACCTTAATGTGGTTTACAGCACAGAAGGAGACCATGTGGTCCATCGTGTCTGTGCCAGCTCTTTGCTATTGTTCTATTATGTTGTGGAATGTTGCAAATTATATTAACACAGAGTATGTAATCTCATATTGAATGGGACTAAATGCTCTGACTGAGTGTTAATAAGATCATAGAATGATACAGCACAGAAAGAGGCCATTCGGCCCATTGTGTCTGTGCCAGCTCTTTGAAAGAGCTCTCCAGTTAGTCCCACTCCCACCCCCCCCCCGCCACCCGCTCTTTCCCCACAGCCCTGCAGTTTTCTCCCCTTCAACTATTTATCCAATTTCCTTTTGAAAGTCACTTTTGAATCTGCTTCCACCGCCCTTTCAAGCAGCGCAGTCCTGATCATAATAACTCGCTGCATTAAAAAGAAAATGTCCCCATCTCCCCTCTGGCACTTTTAGCAATTACCTTGAATCTGTCTCCTCCGGTTACCAACCCTCCTGCCTGTGAAAACAGTTTCTCCTTATTTACTCTTAGAATACAGGGGAGGAGGGTGGGGTAGAAGTTATGCTGCAGCTATACAAAGCCATGGTTCGGCCACACCAGGAGTACCGTGAGCAGTCCTGGGCACCACATCTTCAGAAGGCTATATTGGCCTTGGAGGGAGTGATACCTGGACTCCAAGGGTTAAATTACGCAGAGAGATTACACAAATTAGGGTTGTATTCCCTGGAATTTAGAAGGTTAAGGGGTGATTTGATCGAAGTATTCAAGATATTGGCCCGTATATTCCGATCCCTACGGGTGTGTATGCGCTGTGTACACACCCGTAGGGACATCGGAAATGCTGGTTTCAGGCATGCACAGTGCATGCGCTGAAAACCGGCATTTCCGATCAGTCAAGAATGCTCTTGACAGATCGGACGCCTGCCCGGGAGAAGGGCCTCTGCGGGCGGATAGTTCCGCTTTCTGGAGAACCTCCGCCCGCAGAAAACCCTTAGAAATCTTACGCCTGGTAAAAGCAGGTAAGGCCTGCTTTTACCAGGATAAAAGTTGAAAAAAAGTTTTTTTTTAAATTTCAGTCATTTGTCATTTAAAATACTTTAAAAAAAAGGTAAGTTTATTTTTAGCCCCGTAAAAAAATTTAATTATTTTTTTCAAAAAATAACATTTTTGTTTAAAATATTTAATTTATTGTAATTTCAACTAATTTTAAAAATGTGAATTTTTTTTTACAATTTATTTAATGTTTTAAAGTGTTTTTGGGGTGATCTCCATTCATATATTTGACAGGTCGATCTGTCAAGTGTATGAAGGGAGATTCCCTTCTTTCATTGGCTCCCCATGGCCCACGTGATCCCAGGGACGCTGCGAAACCGCCTGCGCCTCTGGGATACGTGAGCCCTGCGCACTTGGAGTTGGAGAGGTCCAGCATCGGAACTATACGCACCTCGGGAGCCATCAGGTAAGAGCCTAGATTTTTTCCAGATCGGAGGCCTCCGCACGCGGGAAGCCTCCGATCGGAAAATACGGCCCATCAAGGGGAACTGATAGCGTTGATAGAGAGAAACTATTTCCGCTGGTTGGGGAGTCTAGGACGAGGGGTCATAGTCTAAAAATTAGAGTTACGGTTTTCAGGACTGAAGCTAGGAACACGTCTATGGGTGGTAGGAGTTTAGAACTCTCTTCCGCAAGCGGCAATTGATGCTGGGTCAATTGTTAATTTTAAATCTAAGATTGATAGATTTTTGTTAACCAAACGTATTAAGGGATGTGGGGCAAAGGCGGGTGACGTAAGAAAACTACTAGGCACTTGGTCTAAGCGTTAAACAAAGCTTTAATCAACTGTTTTACAACATGGAGATCTAGTTGTCCTTCTCTAGTTCCTGTTAAGAATGTCCTGCGCAAGCTGGGCCCGTGCCCAATTATTTATACTCTCCCTGGACAGCGTCACCCGCAGGCCACTCAGTATTATTTCCTAAGTCATGAATGACAGATTTATGTCAGCGGGTATATGGAGTTAGGTTACAGATCAGCCATGATCTCATTGAATGGCGGAACAGGCTCGAGGGGCTAAATAACCTCCTCCTGTTCCTACTCAATCAAAACCCTTCATCATTTTGAACACCTCTATTAAATCTCCCCTTAACCTTCTCTGCTCCAAGGAGAACAAGTGCAGCTTCTCTGGTTTCTCCACTCCAAGAGGGAGAACTTTTCATGAGTGCTTATTATTCATCACCCAACATGCAATCTTTGTGTATTTTCTCTCCGTATATAATGTTGCACTGAGGAAGTCTATAGACAGTGGTATTCCGTCAGCATGGATGAGTAGATTGGGCCTAAACTCTCTGGAGTTTAGAAGAATGAGAGGTGATCTCATTGAAACATACAAGATTCTGAAGAGGATTGACAGGGTAGATGCTGAGAGGTTGTTTCCCCCGGCTGAAGAGTCTGGAACTAGGGGGCATAGTCTCGGGATAAGGGGTCGGCCATTTAAGACTGAGATGAGGAGGAATTTCTTCACTCAGAGGGTTGTGAATCTTTGGAATTCTCTTCCCCAAAGGGCTGTGGATGCTGAGTCGTTGAGTATATTCAAGGCTGAGATCGATAGGGCTGGATTTTGCTGGAGGTCAGCGGGTGCGATCGGTGGCAGGTCAGATGGGATAGTGTTTTTTTTCCCCAGCGGTTCGGGACCCTGCTGTCAACCCGCTGCCACACACCTTTACCAAATGTCGGGTCTGTCAGCGCTGAGCAGACCCGACACGCAGCGGCAGGGGAGGCAATTCAAATCATTAGTGGCTTGTTTACAGCCACTTATCAATGATTTTTTCCCAGCTTTTTGGATTTGACAGGTCGCCCACCGGTTTCCCGCTGTGCCTAGACCTTGTCTGTGAAGCTGAGGCAGGAGGTCAATGGCCATTGAATCAGCTGATGAGTTGACAGCTTCAAATGTCAAGTCAAAGTTCCCAGCTGATTGAGACATGTTCCCTTAACCACTAGCTTCTCTAAACTGCATTTCCACTACAGATTCAGGATGCTGCAAGTCTTTACACAAGTTTCCATCCAGTCTGACCTCATTACCTCTCTCACCATTGACAGATCGCTTCTGTCATATCTACTTCACCTGCCATCTATTCCATCAGCATGGGTGCCCTTGAAACTCTCTCAGCTTGGTCCTCAGAATCCCACCACAATCAGTCCCAGCACCAGCAGCACCAGGCACACCAGCAGCATCAACAACAACACCAACCTTCTCTGCAATCAACTGATGCTGCACAGGATACAGGGCATCAGCACCCGACCACATTGCTGCCCGGGAGGCCAGGGATGGCCTCACCACCCCACACCAACACCATAACAGTAACTAGTGGTGTTCCACAGGGGTCAGTGCTGGGTCCCCAACTCTTTACAATCTATATTAACGATTTGGAGGAAGGGACCAAGTGTAACATATCAAAATTTGCAGATGATACTAAGATGGGAGGGAAAGTAGTGAGTGAGGAGGACATAAAAAACCTGCAAGGGGACATAGACAGGCTAAGTAAGTGGGCAGAGATTTGGCAGATGGAATACAACACTGGAAAGTGTGAGGTGATGCACTTTGGCAGGAAAAATCCTAGAGCAATTTATTATCTTAATGGCAAGAAACTGGAGAGTACTGAAGTGCAAAGGGATCTGGGGGTCCTGGTGCACAAAACTCAAAAGGTTAGTATGCAGGTGCAGCAAGTGATTAAGAAGGCAAATGGAATGTTGGCTTTCATTGCTAGGAGGATAGAATATAAAAATAGGGAGGTATTGCTTCAGTTGTACAAGGTATTGGTGAGACCGCACCTGGAATACTGCATACAGTTTTGGTGTCCTTACTTAAGGAAAGACATCCTTGCTCTCGAGGCAGTGCAAAAAAGGTTCACTCGGTTAATCCCGGGGATGAGGGGGTGGTCATATGAGGAGAGGTTGTGTAGATTGGGACTCTACTCATTGGAGTTCAGAAGAATGAGAGGCGATCTTATTGAAACATATAAGATTGTGAAGGGGTTGGATCGGGTGGATGCGGGGAGGATGTTCCCGATGACGGGTGAGACTAGCACTAGGGGACATAGTCTTAGAATAAGGGGCTGCTCTTTCAAAACTGAGATGAGGAGGAACTACTTCACTCAGAGGGTGGTAGGACCATGGAATATGCTGCCACAAAAAGCTGTAGAAGCTACATCATTAAATAAATTTAAAACAGAAATAGAGTTTCCTAGAAGTAAAGGGGATTAAGGGTTACAGGGAGCGGGCAGGAATTTGGACATGAGTCTAGGTTCGGATCGGTCATGGCCCTGTGGGTAGTGGAGCGGGCCCAGGGACCGTGTAGCCTGATTCTGCTCCTATTTCGTGTGTGCAATTCTGTTAGATGCAGGAGATGGTTCTGTGATAGTAGATAGTAGATTCGCGGTTAGGATCAGATCAGCCATGATCTTATTGAATGGCGGAGCAGGCTCGAGGGGCCGATTGGCCTACTCCTGCTCCTATTTCTTATGTTCTTATGTTCTTATAAAGCATCCTTACAATGCTCAAGCCATTCCTTTCACACTCCTCACCATTGCAGGGAGTACCGTTATGTCTCACCATTCACTGCAACTCACTAAGCCACTTCGAAAGGTGCACACAAATCTGTCCAAGAACACAAAGTGTTGAACATAAAGATTTCAATGTTTTACACCACATGAACAGAAACTTTACATGAACATTACATAAAACACCCAAGTGCCTACCCTTCTGTGTTGTTAGTTGTTATGACTGGACTAGGATGATGGTGAGTGTGAGGAGTGGCTGCTGAGATGGGGAAGTGTTAATGTAGATAGAGAGGGATGGGTGAAGGTGCAAGGTAAGTTGGTGTGAGTAAGGATGTGCAGGAGTAGGGTAGGGAAGGCAGAGTGATGGGGATGTGATGAGAGGCACAGCAGGATGAGGTTAAGTGTGGCTTTGTACTAATGTTTCGTGATCTACTGAGATCATTGAAACGTTTGCAAGCACTACACCCAGGTCCTCCTGACCACATCCCTGCTTATGCCCTCCTCTACAATGTGCAACCAGGCTGTGCTGATCTCCTGGGGAGGTCTCTTCCACCTATGCGGAGGGAAGAGGACCTCACTGTGTGCTGTGACTCCCTCCATAAGCATATGGAGGGAGTCATGGGAGAGCCTGGGTGCAGGCGTGCACCTTTGTGCAGTGCTCGTCAGTGTTTGCAGCACCTCAATGCTGGAGAACACTGACAGCACAAATGTCAAATTAAAGTTGGCCACGGTCCCTTTTAAGGAAACCGGCTGATGAGACATCATCCAATGAGGTCACCAGACCCGTTTCCGCTAATTGGCCGGGAAACGCGCTGGGCGGGGCTTAACATTTTTTTATTTCAGAGGCCGGGATGGAGACAGCAGCGGGGTCGGGACCCGCCACGGACCCACCGAGTGTCATAAAATCCAGCCCATAGATTTTTGGACTCTCGGGGAATCAAGGGATATGGGGATTGGGTGGGAAAGAGGAGTTGTGGTCGAAGATCAGTCATGATCGTATTGAATAGCGAAGCAGGCTCCAGGGGCCGAATGGCCCACTCCTGCTCCTAATTCTTATGTTCTTATGAGGATTGTAGCATTGCACGTGTTTCACTTGGGTTCAAAGGTGTTAACAGAAAATAGTGCACATTGTTGTGCAAGAGTAACTTTGTAAAATCTAACCAATGCATCAGATGATCTGCTCCCCTTCCAGTCACATTAATTGACAGGTTGTTTGCTATTGTGCTCATTATGTTTGGCACGATTTTGCTCATCGTGCTCCCAAAGAAACCAATCATAATGAATACAAAGTATGCACTCTCGTAACTAATTAGAATCAATGTGATGTGGCCTGCTTTGGAGATTTTGTGCAGCTGTGCATTTTATTTTTCCACACGTCTCCAACCTTCCACATTTATAATAAGCTTGCGTGCTTGTACTGGGACAGACTCACCTCCTGACTCCCAAAAGTTCTCCACCATCTACAAGGCACAAGTAAGGAGTGTGATGGAATACTCTCCACTTGCCTGGATGAGTGCAGCTCCAACAATATTCAAGAAGCTCGATACCATCCAGGACAAAGCAGCCTGCTTGATTAGCACCCCATCCACCACCTTAAACATTCACTCCCTCCACCACCGGTGCACCGTGGCTGCAGTGTGTACCATCTACAAGATGCACTGCAGCAACTCGCCAAGGCTCCTTCGGCAGCACCTCCCAAACCCGCGCACTCTTCCACCTAGAAGGACAAGGGAAGCAGGTGCTTGGAAACACCACTACCTCCATAATCCCCTCCAAGTCACACACCATCCTGACTTGAAAATATATCGCCATTCCTTCATCATCGCTGGGTCAAAATCCTGGAACTCCCTCCCTAACAGCACTGTGGGAGCACCTTCACCACACGGACTGCAGCGGTTCAAGAAGGCGGCTCACCGCCACCTTCTCAAAGGCATTTAAGGATGGGCAATAAATGCTGGCCTTGCCAGTGACGCCCACATCCCAAGAATGAATTAAAAAAAAGGCTGAATTAAGAACTGGATACCTTCTTTTATTAGCGGAGGCATAGAATATAAGAGCAGAGATGTTATGCTGGAACTGTATAAAACACTAGTTAGGCCACAGCTAGAGAACTGCATACAGTTCTGGTTACCACATCACAGGAAAGATGTGATTGCACTGGAGAGGGTACAGAGGAGATTTACGAGAATGTTGCCAGGACTGGAGAATTTTAGCTCCGAGGAAAGATTGGATAGGCTGGGGTTGTTTTCTTTGGAACAGAGGAAGCTGAGGGGAGACTTAATTGAGGTGTATAAAATTATAAGGGGCCTAGATAGAGTGGATAGGAAGGACTAACTTGGCAGGGGGATGGGATATGGAGTGGAGCTATAGTAGGGGTGATGCACAGCCAAATATAGAGGAAAAGACAAGTCAGCCTGGAAGGCAGAGCAAATATGTAAAGGTAAAAGGGAGTATGGCAAAGCTGGATGGCATTTATTTTAAAGCAAGGAGTCTTGCGAGTAAGGCAGATGAATTGAAGGTGTTGATGAACACATGGGAGTATGATATTGTTGCTAACACAGAGACATGGTTGAGGGAGGGGCAGGACTGGCAGCTCAGTATTCCGGGGTATAGAATCTTCAGGTGAGACAGAGGGAGGTGTAAAAGAGGAGGGGGTGTCACAATATTAATCAAGGAGTCAATTACTGCTGTAAGGAGGGATGATATCTTAGCAGGTTCCTCTAATGAGGCCATATGGGTAGAACTTAAAAACAAAAAGGGGGCAAGCACTTTGCTGGGAGTGTACTATAGACCCCCAAACAGTCAGGGGGAGATAGAGGAACAGATATGTAGGCAAATCTCAGTGAAGTGTAGAAATAATAGGGTAATAATAGTAGGGGATTTCAACTTTCCCAATATTAACTGGGATAGTCAGAGTGTGAAAGACTTAGAGGGTGCGGAATTCTTAAAGTGCATCCAGGAGAGCTTTTTGAGCCAGCATGTAGAAAGTCCAACAAGAGAGGGGGCGGTACTGGACCTAATTCTAGGGAATGTAGCCGGGCAAGTGATAGAAGTGTCAGTAGGAGAGCATTTTGGTGACAGTGACCATAATTTGGTGAGATTTAAGGTAGTCATGGAAAAGGACAAAGATGGACCAGAAATAAAGGTTCTAAATTGGGGGAAGGCCGATTTTAATATGATAAGGCAGGATCTGGCCAAAGTGGACTGGGATCAGCTATTTGTAGGAAAATCCACATCAGAGCAGTGGGAGTCTTTCAGAAAGGAAATAGAGAGAGTACAACGCCAACATGTTCCCGTAAAGGTCAAGGGTGGGACCAACAAGCCCAGGGAACCCTGGATGTCAAGGGATACACAAGAATGGATTAGGGAAAGAAAGGGAGGCTTTTGGCAGATACAAAGGACTAAAAACAGTGGAAGTCCTAGAGGAGTATAGAAAGTGCAGGGGGATACTTAAAAAAGAAATTAGGAGAGCGAAGACGGGGCATGAAAAAACACTGGCGGGCAAAATAAAGGAAAATCCCAAGGTGTTTTATAAGTATATTAAGGGCAAGAGGATAACCAGGGAAAGAGTAGGACCCATTAGGGACCAAAGTGGCAATCTGTGTGTCGAGTCGGAAGATGTAGGTGAGGTTTTAAATGAATATTTTGCATCTGTGTTCACTATGGAGAAGGACGATGTAGGCATAGAAATCAGGCAGGGGGATTGTGATATACTTGAACAAATTAGTATTGAGAGGGCGGAGGTACTAGCGGTTTTAGCAGGCTTAAAAGTGGATAAATCCCAAGTCCCAGACGAGATGTATCCCACGCTGCTGCGTGAGGCAAGGGAGGAGATTGCAGGGGCTCTGGCACAAATTTTCAGATCCTCTCTGGCCACAGGGGAGGTGCCAGAGGACTGGAGAACAGCTAACGTAGTACCATTATTCAAGAAGGGTAGTAGGGATAAACCAGGGAATTACAGGCCAGTGAGCCTAACATCAGTGGTAGGGAAATTATTGGAAAAAATTCTGAGGGACAGAATTAGTCTCCACTTGGAGAGGCAAGGATAAATTAAGGATAGTCAGCATGGCTTTGTCAGGGGGAGATCATGTCTAACCAATTTGATTACATTTTTCGAGGGGTGACTAGGTGTGTGGATGAGGGTAGTGCAGTTGATGTAGTCTACATGGACTTCAGTAAGGCTTTTGACAAAGTCCCGCATGGGAAACTGGTCAAGAAGTTAAGAGCCCATGGGATTCAGGGCAATTTGGCACATTGGATCCAAAATTGGCTTCGTGGCAGGAGGCAGAGGGTGATGGTCGAAGGTTGTTTTTGTGACTGGAAGCCTGTGTCCAGTGGCGTACCGCAGGGATCGGTGCTGGGTCCTTTGCTGTTTGTAGTGTACATTAATGATTTAGACATGAATGTAGGAGGTATGATCAGTAAGTTCGCAGATGATACGAAAATTGGTGGAGTGGTAAATAGCGAGAAGGGAAGCTCAGGCTACAGGACGATATAGATGGGTTGGTTAGATGGGCAGAACAGTGGCAAATGGAATTTAACCCTGAAAAGTGTGAGGTGATGCATTTTGGGAGGACTAACAAGGCAAGGGAATACACAATGAATGGTAGGACCCCAGGAAGGACAGAGGATCAGAGGGACGTTGGTGTGCATGTACATAGATCCTGAAGGCAGCAGGACAGGTAGATAAGGTGGTTAAAAAGGCATATGGGATACTTGCCTTCATTAGCCGAGGCATAGAATATAAGAGCAGGGAGGTTATGATGGAGCTGTACAAAACTCTAGTTAGGCCACAGCTGGAATACTGTGTGCAGTTCTGGTCGCCACACTATAGGAAGGATGTGATTGCATTGGAGGGGGTGCAGAGGAGATTCACCAAGATTTTACCTGGGCTGGAGCGCTTCAGCTATGAAGAGAGACTGGACAGGCTGGGGTTGTTTTCCTTAGAGCAGAGAAGGCTGAGGGGGGACCTGATTGAGGTGTACAAAATTATATGGGGCATAGATAGGGTAGATAGAAAGGAACTTTTCCCCTTAGTAGAGGGGTCAATAACCAGGGGGCATAGTTTCAAGGTAAGGGGCAGGAGGTTTAGAGGGGATTTGAGGAAAAACTTTTTCACCCAGAGGGTGGTTGGAATCTGGAACTCACTGCCTGAAAGGGTGGTAAAGGCAGGAACCCTCAAGAAGCATTTAGATGAGCACTTGAAACGCCATAGCATACAAGGCTACGGACCAAGTGCTGGAAAATGGGATTAGAATAGACAGGGCTTGATGGCCGGCGCGGACACAATGGGCCGAACGGCCTCTTTCTGTGCTGTATAACTCTGGGGGCTGGATTTTGAATGACCCATGGAGTCGGGTTTGGAGGCGTGTGGGGGGTTAAATTTGCGGGGTCGGGGGTCCCGACCCCATCCCGACTCCATCCCGCCTCCACGCAATTTTGACAAAATCAGTCGTGGGGTTCCCGACTCCGTCCCGCCTCCAAGAGGCGGGAGAGGCCATTAAAGCCCTTAACAAGCCCTAAATTGGCTCTGTAATGCCATTTTGAAACGTTTTAGCTAGTTTAACCCTTTTCTGACGTGAAGTACGCCTGGTGTGAAACACTCCAGTGAAACCTGGCGGGAACACAAGTGGATAGCTGACTATCAGCTGCAGGTCCACTATTACAACGGAGATGTGATGAAGGTAGTAGTAGTATTAGGTCTGAAAGTCGCCTCTGATGCTGCTGCATTGAATGTGTTCAGAGACTGCCTGGCCTTTGCTGTGAAAGGACTTGGATGCAAAAAATGCTCATTCTCTCTCTCTCTCTCTCTCTCTCTGTCTGTCTGTCTCTCTCTCTCTCTCTCTCTCATATTTGCATCCAGGTCCACTCACATAGACAGGTCCTCTCTCACCAGTAGCCAGACAATCTCTGAGAGCAGGCAGTCAGCAATGATGACATCATCAGAGGCGGGTTTCAGACTGAAACCACTAATTAGTTCATGGGTTCCCACATGCTGCAACTCAATTGCCCAATTACGTGAAAATTGCATCATTAATCTGGAGTCGGGGGCAACACGAAATGCGGATGACACGACCCCAACCCGACCCCAAGACAAAATCCAGCCCTATGACTCTATCGCTCTATCTATGACCTATTTCCCTTAGCAGAGAGGTCAATAACCAGGGGGCATAGATTTAAAGTAATTGGTAGAGGGGATTAGAAGCGAGTTGAGGAGAACTTTTTTCACCCAGAGGGTGGTGGAGGTCTGGAAGTCACTGCCTGAAAGGGTGGTAGAGGCAGAAACCCTCATCACATTTAAAGAGTACTTGGATATTCACTTGAAGTGCCGTAACCTACAGGGCTACAGACCAAGAGCTGGACAGTGGGATTAGGCTGGAGAGCTCTTTGTCGGCCGGCACAGACTCAATGGGCCGAATGGCCTCATTCTGTGCCGTAAATTTCTATGATTTTATGAATGCCGCCCTGTGATTGGCTTAGGGGGTTATGATTGTAGGTGGGACAGGGCGGTCGTGTAACTGAGCATCCAGGACGAGCTGTGATTAGACTGTCGACAGGCCGATAGCGGCGCTCTCTGACTGCCTAAGCGGAGGTGAGAGAGATTGGCATCCTGTGATTGTGAAAGTTGTCACGAATGTGTCAGAGGCAGAGATAATGTCACTGCAATCAAGGAGTGAGGCGAGACTGTAATTGGGACACAGGTGATACCATGCTGACGGCGGGGAGCGATAGGGCTCTGCCACTAAAGGAAAGAATTTGCATTTATACGCAGCACCTTATCACATCTTAGAAATGTTCCAAAGACCTTTCACATTCAATGAATTGCTTTGACGTGGGAGAATCTAGAACTAGGGGGTCAATGTTTAAAAATAAGGGGTCGCCCATTTAAGACAGAGATGAGGAGAAATGTTTTCTCACAGAGGTTCGTGAGTCTTTGGAACGCTCTTCCTCAGAGGGCGGTGGAAGCAGAGTCTTTGAATATTTTTAAGGCAGAGGTAGATAGATTCTTGATAAGCAAGGGGGTGAAAGGTTATCGGGGGTAGGCGGGAATGTGGAGAAATCAGATCAGCCATGATCTTATTGAATGGCGGAGCAGGCTCGAGGGGCCGAGTGGCCTACTCCTGCTCCTAATTTGTATGTTCGTAAGTTCAATCACTGTTATGTTGGTGAACATAGCAATCTTTCATCACACAGCAAAGCCCAACAAACAGCAACAATCAATTCATGTATTCAAGGGGAAGCTAGATAAGTCCATGGTTCTACACAGTATTTACAGCACAGAAACGGGCCATTTGGCCAAACATACAATCATAGAAATGTACGGCACAGAAGGAGGCCATTTAGCCCATCGTGTCCGTGCCGGCCGACAAAGAGCCATCCAGCCTAATCCCACTTTCCAGCTCTTGGTCCGTAGCCCTGTAGGTTACGGCACTTCAAGTGCAGATCCAAGTACTTTTTAAATGTGGTGAGGGTTTCTGCCTCTACCACCCTTTCAGGCAGTGAGTTCCAGACCCCACCACCCTCTGGGTGAAAAAAGTTCCCCTCAACTCCCCTCTCATCCTTCTACCAATTACTTTAAATCTATGCCCCCTGGTTATTGACCTCTCTGCTGAGGGAAATAGGTTCTTCCTATCCACTCTATCTGGGCCCCTCATAATTTTATACACCTCAATTAAGTCTCCCCTCAGCCTCCTCTGTTCCAAAGAAAACAACCCCAGCCTCTCCAATCTTTCCTCATAGCTAAAATTCCCCAGTCCTGGCAACATCCTCGTAAATCTCCTCTGGAACCCCCTCTAGTGCAATCACATCTTTCCTGTAATGTGGTGGCCAGAACTGTACACAGTATTCCAGCTGTGGCCTAACTAGTGTTTTCAACATGCCGGTGTTTATGCTCCACACGAGCCTCCTCCCACCCTTCTTCATCTAACCCCATCGACATTACCTTCTATTCCTTTCTCCTTCATGTGTTTATCCAGCTTCCCTTTAAATGCATCTATGCTCATCACCTTAATTACTCAAGTACAGGAGGGAGAAAGGAATAGAAGGATATGTTGACGGGGTGAGATGAAGAGGGGTGGGAGAAGGCTCGTGTGGAGCAGAAACACCGGCACGGAGCAGATGGGCCGAATAGCCTGTTTGTGTGCTGTAAATTCTATGTAATGAGCGGCCAGTGTGTTTGTTTAGGTGCTGGTTGAGGGAGATTGTTAGCCTGGACAGTGGGAGAAATCCCATCTCTTTTTCAAATAATGTCATGGCATCTTTAAGATCCACCGGAACACGATTTAAATTGGTTTCAACATCTCAAATAGAGGATGGGCTCTCAAATACTGCTGCACTCCTTCAGTACTGCACTGGTGTCAGCCGTGAATCAATGGGTCGCACTTTCGTCTCGGAGCCTGAAATTCGTGGGTCCAAGTCCCACTCCAGAGACTTGAGCACGTAACCCTGGCCGAGACTCCCAGTGCAGTACTGAGGGAGTGCTGCACTGTCGGAGGTGCCGTCTTTCGGATGAGACATTAAACCGAGGCCTCGTCTGCTCTCTCAGGTGGACCTAAAGGATCCCATTGAAACTATTTAAAAGTCGAGCAGGGACGTTCTCCCTGATGACCTGGTCAATGTTTATCCCTCAACTAACGTAACTTAAAGAAACAGATTATCTGGGAGCTTGCTGTGCGCAAATAATGTGTCCTGCATTGCAACAGCGACTACACTTCAAAAAAAGTACTTCATCGGCTGTAAAGCGCTTTGGGACATCCTGAGGTCATGAAAGGCGCTATAGAAATGCGAGTTCTTTCTTTGTTTTTGTTATTTCCACGCTTCCGCGTGTTCAGTCCATGTTGTACCTATCGGCAGTTATTTGATGGCCAGGGTAGTTGACCGCCTGTTCTGGCCGGGGTAGCTCGGTACAAAACGAGCAGATGGGAAAGCACATCACTGGCGTGGTATCGCACCCTGCTACCTGAGTCCATTTGCTCTGCGTCGTTCAGGACTCGCACCTTCGCAGAGAGGACAACTCGTCCTTGGACCAATTGCTAACCGCGGTTGGACAGAGTAGAACTTTAATGAGACGTTTCGACAGATATCCTCCCAAAAAAAGTAACAGCCGCTCCTGATTCAAGAGTAAAAGGAGATAAAAGTCCGTCTGTCCCTGCTTCCCACTTCCGCCTCCCCCTCCCGCCCCCCCCCCCCCTCCCCCGCCCCTGCCCACCCAATCCCAGGAGGGATTGCCTTTATTCCCCGCATCAATTTAGCAAATCGGCTTCTCCCTGGCGCCTGCCAGGACCAGTTACACGGCCATCCATCACTCGCATCAGGCCTCCTCCTCAGTGAGGGCGACCTGCTATCCTGCTTTCATCCATCACGTCGAAGGCACATTACCATTTCTCAGCGCACTGTCCTGTGCTTACGGAACTCGGCAGGCACTGATCTGCCGTCGTTGGCCCCTGTCACAGGAATGGATGGCCGCAGCCAGGCTCTGTTGAGCATTGAGGGATAGGACTTCAGAAGGGTATCAGTGGGCAGCGAGGACAGATGATGCAGGATTTAATGATCCCTTGGAGCGCAGTAGACAAGGCAGCTCCCAGTGGCTGCTCCTCTTTATCTCCTCTCCTTCGCCTGGCAGCAGTCTGTTCTTTGTTTTCCTCGCTGCTGAAGTTTATTTTGGGCCTAAGCGGATAGATTTTTTTTAACCCCCCCCACCCCACCCACTCCTTGCCCTGTACTCCAGAACAGTCCACTGCGAGATAGGACTGCCTTATAATCTTTTAATAACTGCAAGTTTTCTTGGGCTAGCTGCCAAAGATGTGATCTTTCCCAAGCAGTTGGCTAATAGTCTGTCTTCAGTGTCTCGCTGCAGGAAAGGAAGGTCGGAACCGGAGGAGGCCATTCAGCCCCTCGAGTCTGTTCCGCCATTCAATTAGATCATGGCTGATCTGTATCTCAACTCCACGTAACTGCCTTGGTTCCGTAACCCTTAATACTCTTTTCGAACAAAAATCTATCAATTACAGTTTTGAAAATTTCAATTGACCCCCTCAGCCTTGACAGCTTTTTGAGGGAGAGAGTTCCAGATTTCCACTAACCCTTTGTGTGAAGAAGTGCTTCCTGACATCACCCCTGAACGGCCTGGCTCTAATTTTGAGGTTACGAAAGAAAAGAAAGACTTTGCATTTCTCCAGCGCCTTTCATGACCTCGGGTCGTTCCAAAGCGCTTTACAGCCATTGAGGTACTTTGGAAGTGTAGTCACTGTTGGAATGTAGGAAATGCAGCAGCCAATTTGCGCACAGCAAGCTCCCACAACCAGCAATGTGATAAATGGCCAGATCATCTGTTTTTGTGATGTTGATTTAGGGATAAATATTGGCCCAGGATTATGCCCCCTTGTTCTGGACTCCCCCCACCAGAGGAAATAGTTTCTCTCTCTATCTACCCTATCAAATCCTTTAATCAGCTTAAACACCTCAATTAGCTCACCCCATAATCTTCTACACTCGAGGGAATACATGCCTAGTCTATGCAACCTGTCCTCATAATTTAACACTTTTGAGCCCGTTTAAGGAAGAGAGCGATTGACTTTAGTTACACTGCAAGTGACTAGCAGTGAAGTTTAAGCCACCTGTCACTGGGCAACTCGCTAAACACAGGGTTTGTGGCTGGAGATGCTTAGGCAAAGATCACAAATTGTGGTTTCTACTGAGTAATTAGCCTCACAGAGATCATATTGCATTGTATTAGCCATTACATTATACCAACAACTCGCATTTATCTACTGCTCCTTACTTACAATAGAAGGAAAGGATACAATGGACGCCAAGCTTGAAGAAAGGGGAGCAAAATGGAGACATTAAGAAAGAACTTGTATTTATAAAGCACTTTTCATGTCCTCTGGACATCTCACTTCACAGCCAATTAAATACTTTTGAAGTGTAACTTCGGAAACGTGGCAGCCAATTTGTGTGTAGCAAGCTCCCACAACAGCAGTGTGATAATGACCAGATAATCTGTTTTAGTGAGTTGATTGAGGGGTAAATGTTAGCCAAGAGGAGAACGCCTCTGCTTTTCTTTGAAATAGTTCGGCTGGATCTTTTACGTTCACCTGAGAGGGCAGACGGGGCCTCGGTTTAACGTCGCATCTGAAGGACAGCACCTCCGGCACTGCAGCGCTCCCTCAGCACCGCACTGGGAGTGCCAGCCTGGATTATGTGCTCAAGTCTCTGGAGTGGGGCTGGGGAACTGAAGTCACGGTCAAAAGAGAAGTGTTATAGACATACGACCATTAGAAATAGGAACAGGAGCCGGCCATTTGGCCCCTCGAGCCTGCTCCTCCATTCAATAAGACCATGGCTGATCTTTCTACCTCAACTCCACTTTCCTGAACTATCCCCATATCCCTTGATTCCCTTAACATCCAAAAATCTATCGATCTCAGCCTTGAATATACTCAACGACTGAGCCTCCACAGCCCTCTGGGGTAGAGAATTCCAAAGATTCACCACCCTCTGAGTGAAGAAATTTCTCCTCATCTCAGTCCTAAATGGCCGACCCCTTATTCTGAGAAGTGGTAAGGAGGACCAGCCCGCTACAGGGCAGGAATGTAGAGGTGGAACAAACAGCTACTGATGGTGGAACAGAGAGGAGTGAGGAGAATTCTGGTTCTAGAAGGGTTACAGCCCTCACGTTAGTATAGAAACCACATAAAGCAGCTTCTATACATTGTACCCCATGGCAACTGTGAGAGGTGGCGCAGTCTGGGCACTTTTTTTGCTTAGTATTTCTGCACTGAATGTTCAAATAAATTCTATTCCCCACAGGAGAAGCTGGAAGCACCATCTCAGTACAAGTGGGTCAAAATCAATAGCGGAGGGAAGGAGTTGCTGACACACACGGGTGTCGCTAATATCCCACCGTGTCATTTTAGTGGCCCGCAGTGCAGTTTGGGAACGTTTAAAATCCTGCGGCCACCTGGCATCGCAGACGGCTTCGATTGGAACTCATTCCTGGCGTTGCGTTGTCCCTGCCCTGCGTACACAGTAAATTGGATGAAAAATGAATGATATCATGTCACATTACTGTTACTTTAAATGTCCAACACAGATTGTGCCAGGCGAATGTACTACAGAATTCCGACTCTTGAACGGAATCTGAGAAATTGACACGTCCTTAAGTGGCTTCCATTCCATTCAATGGATTCTGGAACTGTAGCCAATTTAGATTATGTCATGTTACAGCCCCCAGTGCCACTTACTGTTTATTGCCGCTAGATTTACTCCCATATGATTATGCTAATGCCAGTCATAGTGTCCGACAGCCCAGCGTGTTGCAGTAGCACATGGGTTTTCTTGGATTCATTTGTTCACCAATATACCAACACTCCACCAATAAACTAACACTTCCCCATTATACCAGCACTTCCACCAATATACCAGCACCTCCATCAGTAAGCCAACACCTAAAGAAAGACTTGCATTTCTATAGCGCCTTTCACGACCTCAGGACGTCTCAAAGCGCTTTACAGCCAATGAAGTACTTTTGAAGTATAGTCACTGTTGTAATGTGGGAAACGCGGCAGCCAATTTGTGCACAGCAAGATCCCACAAACAGCAATGTGATAATGACCAGAAAAACTGTTTTTGTTATGTTGGTTGAGAGAGAAATATTGGTCAGGACACCGGGGATAACTCCCCTGCTCTTCTTCAAAATAGTGATCATGGGATCTTTTACGTCCACCTGAGAGAGCAGACTGGGCCTTGGTTTAACGTCTCATCCGAAAGACGGCACCTCTGACAGTGCAGCAACCCCTCAGCGCTGCACTGGGAGTGTCAGCCTAGATTTATGTGCTCAAGTCCCTGGAGTGGAACTTGAACCCACGACCTTCTGACTCAGAGGCGAGAGTGCTGCCCAATGAGCCATCATATATCAGCTTATTACAAATTCATAGGAACAGTAGGCTGTTCAGTCCCTCGAACCTGTTCCACCATTCAATTAGATCTGTACCTATTCCGTTTACCCACCTTTGCTCCATACCCTTACCTAACAAAATCGATCGATCTCAAACCTGAAAATTTCAATTGAACCTAATAATCATTCATAGTCTTCTGGGGGAGAGAATTCCAGATTTAAGGTTTCTGTAGGTTCCTTCTGGGTTCAGTGGTGTCAGTTGCTGCTTTAAGTGGTCCGAGTGTCTTACTTCTGTGGGAATTGACTCATATCCCCCTATATCTACTGGTACAATGGTACAACCCAACACATAAGGAATGGTAGCAGAGTGGTTATGTTACTGGACTAGTAATCCAGAGGCCTGGAGACGTCAATTCATAATCCCACCACGACAGCTGGAATTAAAAAGCCAGTGTCAGTAATGGTGACCATGAAACGACCGGATTGTCGTAAAAACCCATCTGGTTCAATAGGGAAGGAAATCTGCCGTCCTTACCCGGTCTGGCCTATATGTGACTCCAGACCCACAGCAATGCGGTTGACTCTTAGCTGCCCCTCTGAAATGACAAGCCACTCAGTTAAGAGCAATTAGGGATGGGCTATAAATGCTGGCCTTGCCAGCGACGCCCACATCCTCTGAATGAATAATTAAAAAAAATATATAACAATTGCTTCCCCTTGCGATCTGGGCTGGTCTTTATAAGGTCATTCACACCTATTTTTCTTTAATCTCCTCACTAGTTGATCGAGCAAACACTTGGTGGCCTGAGACCGTATGTGTGAATTGTTAAGCGGCTTTATTTCACAGTAAGGTGAATGTACATTCCAGACGTTTCGATCACTCTGTATAATTTACCTTCCCACAATAATACAAAATAAAGAACGTGCTACATTATCCCACATCAGTGGGTCAGCTTACCTGACATAAACAATATGGTTTCTCACTATCTGCCATCATTTCTAAGTGCTAAGCCCATAGCCCTGCAATGGCTGGAGAGTCTCGAACTAGGGGCACGGTCTCAGGATAAGGGGTCGGCCATTTAGGACTGAGATGAGGAGGAATTTATTCACTCAGGGTGGTGAATCTTTGGAACTCTCTACCCCAAAAGGCTGTGGATGCTGAGTCATTGAGTATATTCAAGGCTGAGATGATAGATTTTTGGACTCTAGGGTAATCAAGGGATATGGGTTGAGGTCAAATATCAGCCATGATTTTATTGAATGGCGGAGCAGGCTCGAGGGGCCCTATGGCCTATTCCTGCTCCTAGTTCTCATGTTCTCAAGTATTTATCCAATACCCTTTTGGAAATTATTATTGAATCTGCTTCCCTCACCCTTCGAGGCAGTGCATTCCAGATTATAACAACTTGCCGTGTAAAAAAAAAAAACTTCTCCTCATCTCCCCTCTGGTTCTTTTGCCAATGATCTTAAATCTGTGTCCTCTGGTTACTGACCAGAGTAATGCTAATACATGGGGTACTAGTGTGAGCTGAGAGCCAGTTGGACAGCTGTACTCCAGGGAGTAGTGGTGTCAAAGTCAGGTAGGCTGAAGATTCGAGACAACCCACAAGGTGAAAAATGATACTTAAAAAAAAAATGATACCTGTCCTGTGGCTTTCCACAGTCTCTTTCAGTGGCTTGTGTTCAATAAAAAATTTAATCTGGAAACTGCATTAAAAATGGTCAAATTTTGGCCTCATTACCATGTTCACACATGATAAATCAACTAAGTAGATTAATATGTTTGGATTCCAGAGATAAATCAGCTTGTTGGTTGTATTAATATTGACAGAATGTACAAGCAATTCTATATCCATACGCAAGTCTAAGTCTATATGTTTCCTACATTACAACAGTGACTGCACTTCAAAAAATACTTCATTGGCTGTAATGTGCTTTGGAAAATCCTGAGGCCGTGAAAGGCGCTATATAAATGCAAGTCTTTCTTTCTTTCTATATACTTACAAGTAGGATTGCCATTGGGGTATGTGAACTATTTACCATTCCAGGCCAGTTCTCAGCACAGAATACTAAAGAATTACTTATTTATGCACCTTGATGGACATTGTCAGATGAACCAATCAATGCTGAGATTATTGTCATGTGCTCACATACGCTACTACACCAATAGATGGCGATGTCGCGCCAAATTCCCTCCATTCTCGCTGGAATGCGGCTGCCATTCATTTCTTATCCAGAGCAGATTAGACAATTTTGCATTGTTATTAACATCACACCTTACCAGAATAATAACAACTGAAACCTGTACATGTTGTCTCCGAGTTAGATATCATTCTTTAGACGAACCCTTTGATGATTCTTAAATTGCATTAATCTGAAATCTGATGCTTACTTAACATTTTCCCTGTGGAATCCTAATAACCTAATCTCACCCATGTGTCAGCCTCTATCACACACAATATATTCTCATAATACAAAGGTATTCATACTGACTTCTTCATTGCTAAGCTACATTCCTTATTATCTTATACACTATCCTACAACTCACACCATTGTCACATACATCAGTCGATCGCTTCGTAAGAGACATTATTTTGGTAACTTGCCTCTGAGAATAGCAATTGAGAGGTACTTCACTATTTTCTTTGCAGTGGGAAGCTACTTCCTATATTAACAAGGTAATGCTTTAAGAACATAAGAAATAGGAGCAGGAGTAGGCCATACGGCCCCTCGAGCCTGCTCCGCCATTCAATAAGATCACGGCTGATCTTCGACCTCAACTCCACTTGCCCGCCCGATCGCCATATCCCTTGATTCCTCTAAAGTCCAAAAATCTATCGATCTCAGCCTTGAATATACTCAACGACTGAGCCTCCACAGCCCTCTGGGGTAGAGAATTCCAAAGATTCACAACCTCTGAGTAAAGAAATTTCTCCTCATCTCAGTCCTAAATGGCCGACCCCTTATTCTGAGACTATGACCCCTAGTTCTAGACTCCCCAGCCAGGGGAAAAAGCTTCTCAGCATCTACCCTGTCAAGCCCTGTAAGAATTTTATACGCTTTAATGAGATCACCTCTCATTTTTCTAAACTCCAGAGAATATAGGCCCAATCTACTCAATCTCTCCTCATAGGACAACCCTCTCATCCCAGGAATCAATCTAGTGAACCTTCGTTGCACCCCCTCAAAGGCAAGTATATCCTTCCTTAGGTAAGGAGACCAAAACTGTACACAGTCATTTTCCAACAAGCACTTTTGTGCTAGTTTTTTTTTCCAAAGCTGAATGTTTGAGCACTGCCATACAATTCTTCAGTGTGAAAAGTACAGAATAACAGCAATTTTGTGTTTCTTACATTAGAACAGTGACCACACTTCCAAAGTACTTCATTGGCTGTAAAGCGCTTTGGAACATCTTGAGGTCGTGAAAGGCGCTTTATAATTACAAGTGTTTCTTTTTATGTGATGCCTTTCATGGACTGAACATCCCAGAGATCAAGGAAGAGGAGACATTGAGCAGGAGATGGAGAAGAATTGGGGGAGGGGAAGGTCAGAAAGCTAGGCTTTGAGAAATCTTTTGAAGGTGCTGCGAAAGAAAGCAAGCTGGAGGAGTTTAGGGAGTCAGAATAGATTGGCACTCCATTGGAAGTTTAAAAAAAAAAGGCCCTTCAACACTTGGAAGTTGCGCACTGGGAACTATATCAAAAGAGAAATTTTGAGAACTGATGACAGGACATGAGGGGCCACATTCTCTGGCCAATGACTATGAATGGGGGAGAAATTAGATCTAAGCTTTTTGTTCATATTTTCTTTCTGTAAACTCCTTGCCTGTTTGAAGCCACGGAGGGACTAACCACTCAGGACAAAGTTGGAGTTAACCTTTATGTTCGGGTGTTGCATTTAAAAGTTCAAATTGAGGGCACCCTTTTTACCTGTTTCAGCTAAAGTTCTCAGGTGGATGTAAAAGATCCCACAACATTATTTCGATGAAGAGTAGGGGAGTTATCCTGGGTGTCCTGCGGCCAATATTTATCCCTCAATCAACATCACTAAAACAGATTATCTGGTCAGTATCTAATTGCTATTTGTGGGAGCTTGCTGTGCGCAAGCTGGCTGCTGCGTTTCCTACATTACAACAGTGACTACACTTCAAAAAGTACTTCATTGGCTGTAAAGCGCTTTGGGACATCGTGAAGTCACGAAAGGTGCTATATCAATGCGAGTTCTTTCTTTCTACAGACAATTTTACCAGGATGTTGCCAGGACTGGAGAATTTTAGCGATGAGGAAAGATTGGATAGGCTGGGGTTGTTTCCTTTGGAATAGCGGAGGCTGAGGGGGAGATTTAATTGTGGTGTATAAAATTAGGAGGGGCCAAGATAGAGTGGATAGGAAGGACCTTTTTCTCTTAGCAGCGAGGTCAATAACCAGGGAATTAAAGTAATTGGTCGAGGATTAGAGGGGAGTTGAGGAGAATTTTTTTCACCCAGAGGGTGGTGGGGGTCTGGAACTCACTGCCTGAAAGGGTGGTAGAGGCAGAAACCCTCATCACATTTAAAAAGTACTTGGCTATGCACTTGAAGTGCCGTAACCTACAGGGCTACGGACCAAGAACTGGAGAGTGGGATTAGGCTGGATCGCTCTTTATTGGCGATGGTTCAAATGGTCTCCTTCTGTGCTGTGAATTGATATTCTATTCTATATCTGATATTAGTGTGAGCTGGCTAGAGTTGTGTAGGGACTTTTATTGTGTTCGGCTTCATTCAAGGCTTTTAATACAACTCATTGACAACTAGGAATGGCAAATATATATGATCTGAAAAAACAATTTGCAACTAAGTTAACCTGTACTTACCATAAACTCTGGTGCATAAACCCATCCCTTTGCAGGGCTTCTGTACATCTGAGAGCGCAACCTTATCTCCAGCACACACAATCCTCTCCGCCTCTCTACCTCTCTCTCCTCCTTTAAGTCGCTCCGTAAAACCTACCGCTTTGACCAAGCTTTTGGTCATCTGCCCTAATATCATCTTATGTGGTTCGGTGTCAAATTTTGTTTGATAATCGCTCCTGTGAAGCGCCTTGGGATGTTTGACGACATGAAAGGCACTATATAAATACAAGTTGTTGTTGTACCAGCAAATTGGCATAAAATTTACAAGTGTGACTTTCTCACCAGTACAACCAATACACTAAAGCTTACTGTAATTAACATCATATCATTATACATGAACCTTTGAGATAGTCTTTGGGAAGTTGAAGAAGGTGTTCTGAAGTATTTAAAGCAAAATAAAACCAACCCTGGATAAAATTAACCATAGTGTTGACAGGAGGGTTTCTGGTTTGCAACCTAGGTACATAGGAATTGCTAGACAAAAAAGACCAAGGTCCATCTCATTCGCCTTCTACCATCCTGGTAGTTGTAATCAATCTCTAGCAATTAGATAGATTCCTGGGATGAGAGGGTTGTCCTATGAGGAGAGATTGAGTAGATTGGGTCTATACTCTCTGGAGGTTAGTAGAGTGAGAGGTGATCTCATTGAAACATACAAGATTCTGAGGGGTAGATGCTGAGAGGCTGTTTCCCTGGCTGGAGAGTCCAGAACTAGGGGGCATGGTTTCAGGATAAGGGGTTAAGACTGAGATAAGGAGGAATTTCTTCACTCAGAGGGTTGTGAATCTTTGGAATTCTCTACCCCAGAGGGCTGTGAATGCTGAGTCATTGAACATATTCAAGACTGAGATCGATAGATTTTTGGACTCTAGGGGAATCAAGGGATATGGGGATAGGACGGGAAAGTGGAGTTGAGGTTGAAGATCAGCCATGGCATATTGAATGGCAGAGCAGGCTCGAGGGGCCGTATGGGCTACTCCTGCTCCTATTTCTTATGTTCTTATGTCTATAACAGACCCAGACATGAGGCAAGGAAAACCCCCCAGTGGTGGAGAGCTTTGGCAAACCATAGGTCCAAAGTCACCTGTTCCCTCGGACAATGTGCCAAATTGCACATAAATCCGCAGCCTGATGGTGCAGTGACGCTGTGCCAGCCCTTTGCTGTGCCGACAAGCCATGCCATGGAGTGGCGTGGCAGCTTTTGTTTTCACACACCGTGGAGTCTCGATCCTGGCCGAGTCAGAGCCCAGTGACCCAGGTTGGTGGCGTGTGAGCAGGCTGCACCAGGGGGAAGCCAGGGCTGCCCACATGCTCCTCACAGGATTCAGGCACTGATGGAGGGCAGTGTAAAAGTAATGAGGCCAGCTAATTGACGTAGAATGCAAAAGGAAGGAAGGAGCGAGACACCAGAAGAACATCAAAGGAGTGAAAGATCCAAAGAGAAATTGAAAAGGTTTCAAATGTTATTTATTTTCTTGGTGAGTTTTTTGAAGTGCAAATTTACACGATGAATTATACAAGAAGCTAGCAAAGGGTTTGCATGGCAAAAATGAAAAGGAAAGAAAGACGTACAATTAAAACCATGATCACTCTGTGTGAATTTCTGAGTAGAAATTGATCCATACAGACCAGGAAGGCGTTGAGTTAGCTGATCTTAACTGGGGTGGCAACAACACCAACCATTGACCAGAAACTTAACTGGACCAGCCTCATAAATACTGTGGCAACAAGAGCAGGTCAGAGGCTAGGTATTCTGCGGCGAGTGTCTCACCTCCTGACTCCCGAAAGCCTTTCCACCATCTACAAAGCACAAGTAAGGAGTGTGATGGAATACTCTCCACTTGCCTGGATGAGTGCAGCTCCAACAACACTCAAGAAGCTCGACACCATCCAGGACAAAGCAGCCCGCTTGATTGGCACCCTATCCACCACCTTAAACATTCACTCCCTCCACCACTGGCGTACCGTGGCTGCAGTGTGTACCATCTACAAGATGCGCTGCAGCAACTCGCCAAGGCTTCTTCGGCAGCACCTCCCAAACCCGCGACCTCTTCCACCTAGAAGGACAAGGGCAGCAGGCGCATGGGAACACCACCACCTCCAAGTTCCCCTCCAAGTCACACACTGAATTAGAAGTATATCGCCGATCCCTCATCGCCGCTGGGTCAAAATCCTGGAACTCCCTCCCTAACAGCACTGTGGGAGCACCTTCACCACACGGACTGCAGCGGTTCAAGAAGGCAGCTCACCACCACCTTCTCAAGGGCAATTAGGGATGGGCGATAAATGCTAGCCTTTCCAGCGACGCCCACATCCTATAAATGAATTTTTTAAAACCTTGCATTTATATAATGCCTTTAACATAGCGAAACATCCTAAGGTGCTTGAAAGGAGCGTAACAGTCTCAGAATAAGGGGTCGGCCATTTAGGACCGAGATGAGGAGAAATTTCTTCACTCAGATTTGTGAATCTTTGGAATTCTCTGCCCCAGAGGGCTGTGGATGCCCAGTCATTGAGTATGTTCAAGACAGAGATTTTTGGATACTAAGGGAATCAAGTGATATGGGGATAGGGCGGGAAGATGGAGTTGAGGTAGAAGATCAGCCATGATTTTTTGAATGGCGGAGCAGGCTCGAATGGCCTACTCCTGCTCCTAGTTCTTATGTTCTTATGTAATCAGACAAAGATTGAGACAAAGAAGGAGACATTAGGAAATTTGACCAAAAGCTTGGTCAAAGAGGTAGGTTTCAATGAGGGTCTTCAAGGAGGAGGGAGAGGCGGAGAGTAGGAATGATTTAGGGAAGGAATTCCAGAGCTTGGGGCTTAGATGGCTGTAGGCATGGCCACCAATGGTGGGGTGATGGGACTCGTCAGCTTACTGAACTTTTCCATATATGTTGACTGACTACGATGTTGTTCTGTTGCTATACACTAAGAAACAGTGACAGCCTTCAGAAGTTAGGGGAGTCATTGTCAACGTTTGCAGGGGGTCCCTGACACACAATCAATTTGTAAACCACTGATGTAGTAACCCCTCCCCCAGCTGCAAAGTGAGCTTTTATGAACATTGAGTGAGAGCACGATCAGGCTCAGCTCTGATGCCCTTTATGGTAGAATCGTCTTCTAAGCACCCATGGAGAAGAAAGGCCTCTTAGGTAAAGTGCTAGAGTAAAGTGCTATGTGTCAGCCATGGCTCAGTAGGTAGCACTCTCGCTTCTGAGTCAGAAGGCTGTGGGTTCAAGTTCCACTCCAGAGACTTGAGCACAAAATCTAGGCTGGCACTCCCAGTGCAGTGCTGTTTGGGTGTTGCGTCTCACTTCAGATGAGACATTAAACCGAGGCCCCGTTTGCTCTGTGGCACTATTTCGAAGAAGAGCAGGGGAGTTCTCCCCGGTGTCCTGGGCCAATATTTATCCCTCAATCAACATCACTACAACAGATTATCTGGTCATTTTCACATTGCTGTTTGTGGGAGCTTGCTGTGTGCAAATTGGCTGCCGCGTTTCCTACATAACAACAGTGACTACACTTCAAAAAGTACTTCATTGTCTGTAAAGCGCGTTGGGACGTCCTGAGGTGGTGAAAGTCTTTCTTTAGAGGGCTGATACAAGGGCAGAAATGCACATTGAGGCACAGCCCATTCAACAACAACTTGTATTTATATAGCCCCTTTAACGTAATAAAACGTCCCAAGGCGCTGCACAGGAGTATTTTAAGACAAAAAAATTGGACACCGATCCACATAGAGATATTAGGGCCTGGTGACCAAAAGCTTGGTCAAAGAGGTAGGTTTTAAGGAATGTCTTAAAGGAGGAGAGAACCAGTGGCTGTGTTTTGGCTTTCTGGCTTGTATTTCATAAATTCTTGATGACAGTGCTCCTTTGACAATATCGTGGGCTGCTCTCAGGTCAGAGAACTGAACCTGTGCAATAACTAAACAAGTTAATCAAAAAATCAATTCAGATCAAATGTCGCCCCTTGTAAATCCATCTAAGAGTTTAGGGCAGGAAATTTTCCTTTTGCCTTTTATAAGTTAGTTTGATGCGTTTGTATATCCAGGTTTGGTGGGTAACAAGTTGATGGTTGACTGTGCTATGGAAAGTTATATTTTTTCTATCCCTGTACTTGGCATCCAGTGCCTCCTCTGACCGATCCAATGTCTGGCAACCGGGTCACAGGACCTCTCGTTCTATGACCCGTGTCCGAACTCGCACCAAGCCCCATTCAACCGTCACCTCTGTGCTCGCTGACCTACATTGGCTCCCGGTCCGGCAACGCCTCGATTTAAAAATTCTCATCCTTGTTTTCAAATCCCTCCACGGCCTCGCCCCCTCCCTATCTCTGTAATCTCCTCCAACCCCTCAACCCTCCGAGATCTCGGCGCTCCTCCAATTCTGGCCTCTTGCGCATCCCTGATTTTAATTGCTCCACCATTGGCAGCCGTGCCTTCAGCTGCCTGGGCCCTGCCTGCCCCAAGACCGCACAAAGTGGAGGAGAAGCATCTGGGAAGGCGCCGAACACCTCGAGTCTCTTCGCCGGGAGCAAGCGGAAGCCAAGTGCAAGGAGCGCACGTCAACCCAAGCACCCCACCCACCTGCCCCTTCAACCACCGTCTGCCCCACCTGTGACAGAGACTGTAGGTCCCGCATTGGACTCATCAGTCACCTGAGAACTCATTTTTAATGTGGAAGCAAGTCATCCTCGGTTCCGAGGGACTGCCTAAGAAGAGAAGCTCTGGAATTCCCTGCCTAAACCTCTCCGCCTCGCTACTTCTCTTCCTCCTTTAAGACGCTCCTTAAAACCTACCCCTTTGACCAAGCTTTTGGTCACCTGTCCCAATATCTCCTTATGTGGCTCGGTGTCAAATTTTGTTTGATAATCGCTGCTGTGAAGCGCTTTGGGGCATTTTATTAAGTCAAAGGCGCTATTTAAATTCAAGATGTTGTTGTCCTGCCTCACCCCTTACATCATACTGACACTCCCTTTCCAATTGGTCCCCTCCAGTTACTTACTTTTTTAGAAAGCCGCGATTAAAATCATTGGCAGACAGGAGCAGTTTTTTTCCGTGGACCCATCGCCTTGGGAAGTGGATTAAGATTTCCCAGGCTGATATCGTAATGCGCTTCATGCCCAATTCAGAGACAGAGAGGGGACCTTGATCCTACTCCGACAGGACAGAATTCTAGCACAATAGGCCTGTCAATCCATTGCCTCTAGATATTGATATTCCTTCTATCAGGCACACTGTGGCTTCGCTCTGATGTTTCCGACGTAAAATAAAACATTGGGTGTGCAGCAACAAACCTTCATTCCAATCTGCACACTTGGGATTCATTTGCACTGCAGTGCAACATTTAAAGAAAAGAAAGAAAGGACTTGCATTTCTCCAGCACCTTTCACGACCTCAGGACGTCCCAAATCACTTCACAACTAATTAAATATTTTTGAAGTGTAGACACTGTTGTAGTGTAGGAAGCACGGCAGCCAATTTGTGCACAGCAAGCTCCCACAAACAGCAATGTGGTAATGACCAGATCATCTGTTTTTGTTATGTTGATTGAGGGATAAATATCGGCCAGGACACCGGGGAGAACTCCCCTGTTCTTCTTTCGCATAGTGCCTTGGGATCTTTCACATCCACCTGAGAGAGCAGACGTGACCCCATTTTAACATCTCATCTGAAGGACGGCACCTCCGACAGTGCAGCACTCCCTCAGCACTGCACTGGAGTGTCAGCCTAGGTTTTTGTGCTCAAGTCTCTGGAGTGGGATTTGAACCCACAACCTTCTGACTCAGAGGTGAGAGTGCGACCCACTGAGCCATGACTAACAGCCGAGAGAATGATAATCATATAAAGGCCAGCCTAATATATCTTTGGCTTGTACTAGGAAAGAATTGTAGTCACATATGAAGGGCAGCTGACAAACGTCCTTGCAGTCTGGCTGCAACTGTGCTGGGCCCAGAATGAGTTATGAAGACTACCTTGTGTAGATTTACAAATGGAACTAAAGTGATGATTCTTTGATCCAACACTCAGCCATGATTTTAATTCTACCTATATAATATATTCAACATTTAAAGTGTGCACACCTTCCTGTTAACCTTTTTGATTATAAGTTCCACGTTTATACTGGAAGCTGGCTATGTAAACTTGTCACGTTGCAATTACACCTTCCGGCCAGTGGTGGCGCTGCAGCACCTTCACAACAGGGAGGTTACAATTACAATTTGCCAACTTTGCGTCGATAATTTCTATTATTAATATGGATGTAGAAATTTATTATGAAAACACCAAGATAAGGACAAAATGTGTGACTTTAAAATGGGGACTAAATGACAGCTGCACATTGTGGTTCAGTTATCCACCTGCATCGAATCCTGTTTCACCCGAAGACAACACTTCATCTTGACGCTCCTGTGTGCAATTCCATGGCTGTGTGGGGTGCACACTTCCTGGCCGTAAACTTTACTTCCTGTTGCACAATTTCTGGTCGCTCTCTCCCATTGCGAGTTGCTTTGTCAACATTTCCCATTCAATTTTGTCACAGTGTAGTGGCAGCTTCTGGCCACTAGGTGGCTCTGCAGAGCAAGTTTCTGAAGCCTCTCTCCCAACTCCGTCGCCATTGTCTATTAAAAGAAACACCTTATATTTATTGGCTGACTGAGAGTCATGCCATGGGCAATTGGCTCGTTGTTACCAATGGATGGGATATTATGGGCTATGCGCCTGCGATTTTTGGAAATGCACTCTGTGTGAGCACCACTCCCCACTGGGAGCGTAGGCCCTGGAAATCGGCCCTAAATTCGTAGGTGTCTCACTGTGCTTGGTATGGATGTGGAGGCTCGGATTTCGAAAGCTTGAATCACCCGAACTATGACGTAAGTAAAGGTCAGAGATCATGGGCGCTGTGCAAGGCGGGTTAGAAAATGGATACGCTTAACCGACTGGCACGGCCCTCCCCTTCTCTCCAATCCCGTCAGGGAACTGCACCTATCTTGACCACGCATCCACTGGTCCAGGCAGCGGGCAGATTGACTAAGCATTATAAGCTCACTCAAACCTTTCTAGATGCTGAGATGAGAAAGGGGCCTGGAACATGTTTGGGGCATTGCTGTCATCGTGCCACCATAAATGCACAGAATGGACCACAAAAATGATAAATTCCCACTGCCTGTTTTCTCAGAGCAATGACACCCCCCAACCCCTCCCCCATCCTGATCGGGACACAGTTCAAGCATTTAAAAATAATTTAGTATCAGCAGAATTCGGATTGAAATACGGATGGTGCTTATGACGAGGAGTGAACAGCAGCCATGTGTTACCCAAACATGCGAGAGAGAGAGAGAGAGAGAGATTGATTGGTATTGCGATGGGAGAGCCTGCCACACTTCAGACTCTACCAACAAGTCACAGCCGAAGAGCGTTTAAAAATAGGGCACCAAAAAGAGAGAGAGAGAGAAACCCACGATTTCCTGCTGATCCCGAGATAACCTGGAGGAGTCGTTGAGATAATGAGGAGAGCAGCTGCCAAATGAAGAGAAACTTCCAAAGACAATAATTAGCCTTTTGTGACCTCAGTGACGCAACTTAGACAACTTCCCCGCAGGGGAGTGTAGCTGAGCAGTGGTGTGAAAAGGACAGGCCTGGTAAATAGCTGGAATGCAAATATATCTTGTCCTTGATGGATCATGATTCCTGAAAGGCGTCTTGCTTTCCTGCTGTTACTTTGCAAGTGTTCTTTCTCCTCAGCCGCCTAGGCCCCAAGCTCTGAAATTCCCCTCCCTAAACCCCTCCGCCTCTCCATTTCCCTCTCCTCTAAATCCCTTCTTTTCAATGCACCTTTCAGAACATAAGAAATAGGAGCAGGAGTAGGATATTCGGCCCCTTTGAGCCTTCAATAAGATCATGGCTGATCTCTTGGACCAAGCTTTTGGTCTCCCGTCCTGATGTCTCCTTCTTGGGCTCAGCGTCCATTCTGTTCTGATTACGCCTCTGTGACGTGCCTTGGGATTTTTTTTTTTGGAATGCAAAAAGGCACTCCTGCTGAGGACATTTATCAGAATGATGCCAGGGATGAGGGACTTCAGTTATGTGGAGAGACTGGAGAAGCTGGGATTGTTCTCCTTAGAGCAGCAAAGGTTAAGAGGAGATTAAATAGAAGTGTTCAAAATCATGAAGGGTTTTGATAGAGTAGATAGAGCGAAAACTGTTTCCAGTGGCAGGAGGGTCGGTAACCAGAGGACGCAGATTTAAGATAATCGGCAAAAGAACCAGAGGGGGAGATGAGGAGATTTCTTTTTACGCAGCGAGTTGTTGTGATCTGGAACGCGTTGCCCGAAAGGGCGCTGGAGGCAGCTTCAATAATAACTTTCAAAAGGGAATTGGATAAATGCTTGAAGGGGAAAAATGTGTCGGGCTGTGGGCAAAGAGCAGGGTTGAGTGGAACGAATTGGAGAGCTCTACCCGAGAGCCGGCACAGGCACGATGGGCCGAATGGACTCCTCCTGTGCTGTGAGATTCTGTGATAAATGCAAGTTGTTGTTGAGTCCACATCTTTTGACTCAGAGGTGAGAATGTGACTGAGCGAAGCGCACAGCAATGCTGGTCTGAATACCTAGAGAGTGGAGTGCATCTGCAGCATGATGTGCCTTCATTAGCCTCCCACTAATTACAATGAATAAAAATCACAGCCTAAGAGGTTTCTGCATTTGTATTTAGATCAGATAAGATTGCAGTTGTGAAATTAATTCTCTGTTGAATGGGAGCATCTGTCAGTCAAAATGTGATTGTGTAATAATTTAGAATCATATTATTGATATTAAAATGGAAGCAATTAAACATGTTGTTTACTGAGCAAAATATATTGATGGTCCTTTTATATTATGCATAATGGGCCATATAATTGATTAAATAAACCCACCCTATTTTGGTTGTTTGCAATTACGGCGCACTGAACAAATTAACAACAGGGATCAACTCCAATCTAGTTCCTGTTGTTAAGTGGCCTTTGTTGTATTATTAATCCCAGCAATACTTGCAGTGAATGAGCAACTTGCAATGATGATTAGTGCCGTTGTAAAAGGAAAGAGAGACTTGCATTTCTACAGCATCTTTCACGACCTCAGGACGTCCCAAAGCGCTTTGCAGCCAATGAAGTACTTTGGAAGTGTGGTCACCGCTGTAAAGTAGGAAACGCGGCAGCCAATATGCGCCCAGCAAGCTCCCACAATCGGGAGTGAGCTAATGACCATCTGTGTCGGCCGTGGCTCAGTGGGCAGCACTCTTTTGTCACTGAATCAGAAAGTTGTGGGTTCAAGGCCTGCTCCATGAGACTTGAGCACAAAAATCTAGGCTGACACTCCAGTCCAGTACTGAGGGAGTGCCGCACTGTCGGAGGTGCCGTCTTTTGGATGAGATGTTAAACCGAGGCCCCGTCTGCTCTCTCGGGTGGACGTAAATGATCCCACAGCACTATTTCAAAGAAAAACAGTTATCCCTGGTGTCCTGGCCAATATTTATCCCTCAATCAACATCACTGAAACAGATTATCTGGTCATTATCATGTTGCTGTTTGTGGGAGCTTGCTGTGCGCAAATTGGCTGCCGCGTTACAACAGGGACCACACTTCAAAAAGTACTTCATTGGCTGTGAAGTGCTTTGGGACATCCTAAGACATGAAAGGTGCTGCAGAAATGCAAGTCTTTTTTTTTGTTTTCAGTGTTGGTTGACTGATATAAATATTGGCCAAGACACCGGGGAGAACTCCCCTGCTCTATGAATTATGCCATGTGATCTTTTACGCCCACCTGAGGGGCAGACGGGGCCTCGGTTTAACGTCTCATCCGAAAGGCAGCACCTCCGACAGTGCAGCACTCCCTCAGCACTGCACTGGGAGCGTCAGCCTAGATTTATGTGCTCAAGTCTCTGGAGCGGGACTTGAACCCACAACCTTCTGACTCAGAGATGAGAGAGTGCTGCCCACTGAGCCAAGACATAACATTCCATTCATGAAAATTTACCACTGTGTCTCTACTGGTTTCTTACCCAACATTGACAAAGTGCGTCACAGCCAATGGATTCGTTTCTTTTTTGAAGTGTGGTCTCTGCTGTTATGTCGGCAGATGAGGCAGCTGCAAACAGTGAATGAGATAAACGACAGTCAATCTACTTGGGTGACGTTTGTTGAGGGAAAACTGTTGGCCTCGACACCGGGGTGAAACTCCCCTGCTCTTCTGTGAATAGTGCCAAAGGATCTTTTTATGTTCACCTGCACAGGCAGTGGGGGGGTGGGGGGGGGGGGGGGGGGGGGGGTAGGTGGGGGCCCTCGGTTTAACACCGTTATCTGAAAAATGGACAGCTTCAACAATGCAACGTTCCCCTCAGTACAGCCCTGAAGTGCCAGCACAGATTACGGGCTCAAGTCCTGGAGTGAGTCCTGGAGCCCGTAATGAGAGAGTCGCCCTTTTCTAACCTGTGATTGGCAATATCCTGTTTAACTTCTGGGTGTTCTACCCAGAGACAAGGAATCCAAAGACTTAGCAAACTCATTGCTGGGTAGCCACTCTTTACATTCAGAGATTAACCATGCCTATTACTGTGTTCTTTCTGTAGTGATTAAAACCTGCGGGCTTTGTGTTACTGGTGCAAATGTTTAGAGACGGAGTAACCCTATTTACTTCAAAAGGCTCAAGGATTATATCCATCCCAACCCACATGGGTCAGATGTGCCTTTACATGTTCTGATGAAGTCACGCAGACTTTCCAGTGATTGCTAAAACGCAAGCCGTCTTGCTTAACCCCTTGAGTGCTAAATACGTTTTCCACCAAAGTGCAGACAGTGCTGCATGCTACAAAGTAGAATGTTCTGCTAATCTCATAGCTTCATCTCTTAAAGTGTAATTTCAGTGCTGCACTTGTCAGATTCTCATGATATAACATCAATTGAGAAAGTAGTACAATGTGTACTGTCCCAACAGGGATAGCAGCGTAGTGGATATGATAGTGTGCTGGTTCTGATAGCAGAGGTCGTGTGTTCAAATCCCCTCTATCTTGCTGAGCTCTGATGGTCAGGCTTACCATACTGGTGTCACTGGTTGGAACAGTGTGTCTTCTTCTGTAGTCAGTGTCAGCCGTGGCTCAGTGGGCAGCACTCTTTCTCGCCTCTGAGTCAGAAGGTTGTGGGTTCAAGTCCCACTCCAGGAGACTTGAGCACAAAAATCTAGGCTGAGACTCCCAGTGCGGTGCTGAGGGAGTGCTGCACTGTCGGAGGTGCCGCCTTTTGGATGAGACGTTAAACTGAGGCCCCGTCTGCTCTCTCGGGTAGACTTGAAAGATCCCATGGCCACTATTTCGAAGAAGAGCAGGGGGAGTTTTCCCGGTGTCCTGGGGCCAATATTGATCCCTCAATCATCATCACTAAAAACAGATTACTGGGTCATTATCACATTGCTGTTTGTGGGAGCTTGCTGTGTGTGAATTAGCTGCTGCGTTTCCTACATTACAACAGTGACTCCACTTCAAAAGTACTTAATTGGCTGTAAAGTCCTTTGGGACATCCTGAGGTCGTGAAAGGTGCTTTATAAATGCAAGTCTTTCTTTCTGTGTCTGGGCTCCAAACCCATTGAGGCATGTTTTTGACGGCCTTTGATTCTCATTGGGGCCTCTAACTCGTCTCTGGCGCCGCTTACTATGGTTTACCTTCACTCTCTCCCCATCCGACCCCCAGCCTCTAACTCAATTCTTCATTCTCTCCTCCTGGCCTCTATCCCTGCTGTACTTTTCCCCACTCCCCCCCTACCTACTATTCCTCCGCCTTCTGGCCTCAGATGTCACAGTCCTCCCTTAGCCCTGGTCCAGTTATTGCCCCCAACCTCTTAATCCGCTTGACCCCCCAAGACTCCTTCGTGCAACGCCAACTAGCTTTGATATTAAGAAAATGAAAAGACACCCAGTCCTTGCAAAGGAGCCTGAAACTTGCAAGTGGTTATACTTGCCCTCTGACCTCAGAGGGTCAAAATTCTGGTCTTTCAGGGGAGGGGGTGAAACGGGGGGTAAGATTTTGCCTGGCGATGGAACCTCGATTTGGGTGGAATCAAGGGATCTGGGGCTATGGCCACCAGAGATTCACCAGGTCCATAAGTTTACACTTTTAACTCAAAGACTCAACCACTGCTACCTGAATTTAAAATGCAAGTTGTGCAGGTACTAGAGCTTTACCTGACAATACTGCAATTATATAGTGTGGTGCCTTCCTGGCTGACCTGATTGTTTCTCTGCCGAGGTGTGATGAAAGGCAGTCAGAAAGATTAAATGTAGTCGTCTGACATTGTACGCTGCACAGGCATTGTTCTCTGTCTATATATGCTTTGCCAATTCGTATTCCTTCACTTCACCTGACGAAGGGGCAGCAGCTCCGAAAGCTTGTGATTTCAAATAAAACTGTTGGACTATAACCTGGTGTTGTGCGACTTCTCGCAATTATATAGGGCCTTGGTGGGACCACACCTGGAGTGCTGTGCACAGTTTTGGTCTCCTTGCCTGAGGAAGGATATACTTGCCTTAGAGGGAGTGCAACGAAGGTTCACCAGACTGATTCCTGGGATGGGGAATTGTCCTATGAGGAGAGGTTGAGGAGACAAGGCTTATATTCCTTAGAATTTAGAAGAGTGAGAGGTGATCTCATTGAAACATATAAAATACTAAAGGGGCTTGAGAGGGTAACTGCTGGGAGGATGTTTTCCCTGGCTGGGGAGTCTAGAACCAGGGGTCACAGTCTCAGAATAAGGGGTCGTCCATTTAGGACTGAGATGAGGAGAAATTTCTTCAATCAAATGCTGAGATCTATAGATTTTTGGACATTAAGGGAATCAAAGGATATGGGGATAGTGCAGGAAGGTGGAGTTGAGGTAGAAGATCAGCCATGATCTTATTGAACGGTGGAGCAGGCTCGAAGGGCCGAATGGCCTACTCCTGCTATCTCTTAGGTTCTTAAAATGTCTCAAGGTTCTTCACAGGAGCGATTATCAAACAAAATTTGACACTGAGCCACATAAGGAGATATTAGGGCAGGCGACCAAAAGCTTGGTCAAAGAGGTAGGTTTTAAGGAGCATGTTAAAGGAGGAGAGAGAGGTAGAGAGGCGGAGAGGTTTAGGGAGGGAATTCCAGAGCTTAGGGCCCAGGCAGCTGAAGGCACGGCCGCCAATGGTGGAGCGATTAAAATCAGGGATGCGCAAGAGGCCAGAATTAGAGGAGCGCAGAGATCATGGAAGATTGTAGGGCTGGAGATGATTACGGAGATAGAGAGAGAGAGAGCAAGGCCATGGAAGTGTCAGAATTTTAAAATCGAGGCGTTGCCAGACCGGGAGCCAATGTCGGTCAGCGAGCGACAGGGGGTGATGGGTGAACGGGACTTGGTGCGAGTTAGGACACTGGCAGCAATTCGAATAAATATAGTGCAAAAAATAGATCCTGTGTTGATTTATTAAATTTGGTAATGGATAATATTTCTCTCTAGCAAAACTGAGTTTGAATTTAAAAGGTGTAGACTGTATGTAATTTCATCCAATTCCCTTGTCCTTTCCCCTTATCCTTTCATATTCTTCCTTTTCAAAAGCTTATCCAATTCCTTTTAAATTATGTTACAGTCTCGGCCTCAGCAGGCCCTTGTGGTAAAGCACTCACTGCTCTAATAACCCTTGGTGTGAAAAGATGTCTTTTAACTTTTCCCTTCTGCTTGTGATAATTCCCTGTTTGTGTCCCCTGGGAGTTGTTTGTTCTGTTTTTATCCTTTTAAGCAGATATATTTTTTTATAAAATACCCGAGCATCGCAGGCTTTTGTGCATCGCAAATGTGGTTGGGAAATCAGGTCAACTGGAAAGAACTTAAGAATTAGGAGCAGGAGTCGGCCATTCGGCCCTTCGAGCCTGCTCCGCCATTCAGTAAGATCATGGCTGATCTTCGACCTCAACTCCACTTTCCCGCACTATCCCCATATCCCTTGATTCCCCTACAGTCCAAAAATCTATCGATCTCTGTCTTGAATATACTCAACGACTGAGCCTCCACAGCCCTCTGGGGCAGAGAATTCCAAAGATTCACCACCCTCTGAGTGAAGAAATTCCTCCTCATCTCAGTCCTGAATGGGTGACCCCTTATCCTGAGACTATGACCCCTGGTTCTAGACTCTCCAGCCAGGGGAAACAGCCTCTCAGCATCAAAAAGGAGAAAAGGAGCTCTTTGAGCAGAATTGAAGCAATGAAGTTGTATACTGTCACCTTACTGAGTGTCTATTGATTTTGATGGAATGAAAGTGGTGCAGCTTCTATAAATGGCAGGCCGATCCACATCGCCAGTTTAACAGCCGGTTGTGACGTTGAAAATCTACCCCCGTATTTATAGGGTAACACGGGCTTGAAAATTGATAATTTCTCAAAAGATCTTTGCTTATTGAATGGCTTGAGGGAAAACATTTAACTTAGCGAAGTCAGCATCTTATGCAAAGAGAATCTGAAAACAGCCATTAGCAGTGACGACACAATTAACACTCTCCATCTGCTTGCTGGCCTCCAAGGCCACTATATCCTTCCTGAGGTGCGGTGCCCAAAAATGAATGTGGAACCCCAGATGTGGTCTGTACAACTGAAGCATCACTTAATGCCCTTTTGTATCCCACCCTTGTGAACAACAACATCAACTTGTATTTATACAGCGCCTTTAACGTAGAGAAAACGTCCCAAGGATCTTCACAGGAGCGATTATCAAACAAAATTTGACACCGAGCCACATAAGGAGATATTAGGACATGTGACCATAACAGCTTGGTCAAAGAGGTAGGTTTTAAGGAGCGTCTTAAAGGAGGAGAGAGAGGCGGAGAGGTTTAGGGAGGGAATTCCAGAGCTTAGGGCCCAGGCAGCTGAAGGCACGGCCGCCAATGGTAGAGCGATGGAAATCGGGGATGCGCAAGAGGCCAGAATTGGAGAAGCGCAGATATCTCGGGGGGTTGTGGGGCTGGAGGAGGTCACAGGGATAGGGAGGGAGACGAGGCCATGGAGGGATTTGACACCAAGGATGACAATTTAAAATTGTGAATCACCTTGGATTATTCTGATTTATTGGTGGGAACCAATCGGTAACAAGGGGAGAGCAGAGCTCGTTAGTTATGGGTGTGTCCTTGAGCCCTGTACTCCCAGAGTCCCGGCAGCAATGTGAGCGCCACACTGCCCACGTTTAAGTTGTAACTAAATCGCTTGTGTATGCTGATTAGTTATATCATAGTTAATATCTGTTATACCTGAAACATATTGTATTTTCTGCTACATGAAAGAAAGATGCATTTCTACAGAGTCTTTCAGGACGTCCCAAAGCGCTTTACAGCCAATGAAGTACTTTTTGAAGTGTAGTCACTGTTGTAATGTAGGAAACGCTAAGCCAATTTGTGCACAGCAAGCTCCCACAAACAGCAATGTGATAATGATCAGATTGGCTATGGGATAAATATTGGCCCAGGACACCGGGGGATAACTCCCCTGCTCTTCTTCAAAATAGTGGCCGTGGGATCTGTTACGTCCACCCGAGAGGGCAGTCGGGGGCCTCGGTTAAACACCTCATCCGAAAGACGGCACCTCCGACAGCGCGGCGCTCCCTCAGCACTGCACCGGGAACGTCAGCCTGGATGATGTGCTCAAGTCTCTGTAGCGGGACTTGAACCCACAGCCTTTGGAGGCGAGGGTGCTGCCCACTGAGCCACGGTTTAGCAGATACAGAATGCATGTTATTAAAGCAAGTCTCTCACTAGCATTTTCATCTTTGTAATTTTATCCGGGAGGTACAGAGAACGAACCGTCAGCCGGCAGATATGCTAAAGAGAGTTCCTCTGGGGGAAATCTATTTTTTGTCTTATACATTCCTTCACTTGCTTTACACCTTATCGTTCTCATTAGCAAACAAAAGAAAATATACACCTTTGGTTTTTTTTAGGATTCCTACGGTAGATACATTTTATTTCACCTCTTCCATTATTAAAAGCGGAGTCTTGTTACAGTAAGTCGGTCGATACATTGCTTAATAAGTTAGGAATCATTACACCCTGTAACGCATAATTTATTATTCATAGAATCATAGAAATTTACGGCACAGAAGGAGGCCACTCGGCCCATCATGTCCGTGCCGGCCGACAAAGAGCTATCCAGCCTAATCCCACTTTCCAGCTCTTGGTCCGTAGCCCTGCAGGTTACAGCACTTCAAGTGCATATCCAAGTACTTTTTAAATGCGATGAGGGTTTCTGCCTCGACCACCCTTTCAGGCAGTGAGTTCCAGACCCCCACCACCCTCTGGGTGTGAATTAGCTGCCGCATTTCCTACATTACAACAGCGACTACACTTCAAAAGTACTTCATTGATTGTAAAGCGCTTTGGGACGTCCTGAGGTTGTGAAATGCGCTATGTAAATGCAAATTCTTTCTTCAAGGAAGGAATGAGTAAAAAGATAAAATATAGGTATTTGAGTAACGAAAGCACTCATTATGGACACACACATTTCACTGTGCTGCAGTAGTGAGTCACTGATGTTTCACTAGAAGCAAATTGTAAATCATAAAGTACATCAGTTGCTCTAAATATCCCTCAACCACTGTAACCAAAATGAGATTAACTGGTCATTATTCATCTGACTGCTGATTGTGGGATATTGCTTTGAGCAAAATGGCTGTCTTGTTAAATTAAATAACACTTGAAACCATTTCATTGTATGTGAAGTGCTTTAGGCCATTTCTGAGATATGATAAGGCGCTATATAAATTCAAGCTGTCCCTTTCATGTACATTCATTCAAATATATTGAGCACAAAAGAATAAGGTAGCACGGAGTGAGAATTTCTCCGAATACTTTACGTGGTGTTGGAGCCAAGTGATGGATGAGTGACAACTTTCTCCAAACTGAACGTCAGAAGACCAAAGCCATTGTTTCAGGTCCCTGCATCAACTCCGCCCCCTTCCCACCGACGCTGTCCCTCTCCCCGGCCATTTTCTCGGGCTGAATCAGTGAAAGCTCTGAATCCTGTTCAACCCAGAGCTGAGCTTCAAACCTGACATCCCAACCGTCGTCAAGACCACTTATGTCCACCTCCGCCACAAGACTCTTTCTCCCTTTCTTTAGGACTGTACAGGACTCGTGACGGGGAGAGACGGTCTTTATCGACTGGGCTGCTCCTACTTTCTGATGATCGAGCTTGTTAGAAATAATCTAGATACATTTCTGATTTAATATTTGACCCTTGGCCTGGAAGGTGGTGGTAGAGTTGGGGGCGGGGAGGTTAATCTGGTGTAGTGATTTGCCCACCTTGTTACTGGGCTGGTAATCCAGAGGCCTGGATGAGTGATCCGTGAGACATGAGTTCAAATCCCACCACAGCAGCTGTGGAATTTAAATTCAGTTAATTAAATAAATCTGGAATGAAAAAAAAATACTATCAGTAATGGTGATCGGAAAAACCCATGTGGTTCACTAATGCCCTTTAGGGAAGGAAACCTGCCGTCCTTACCCGGTCTGGCCTATATGTGACTCCAGACCCACAGCAATGTGGTTGACTCTTAATCTGCCCTCTGAAATGGCCCAGCAAGACACTCAGTTGTTCAAGGGCAATTAGGGATGGGCAATAAATGCTGGCCTTGCCAGTGATGACAACTTCCCATGAACGAATAAAAAAGTAAGTACGACCTACCTGAAACCACTGAAATGAAAATTGGCCGTTTTCTGTAAAGATTCTGTGATCTGCTTTGCCAGTTTACCCTTCGTCTTTTTTTGAGTCATGTCCTAGATATGGTGGTGTACAGTCCCTTGTCATACAGTGCAGTCAAGTGAACAGCTGGTTTGACATTTATTTTCAATGATTTTTCTCTCCCCCTTCACTTTGATAAAAGGCTCAGATGCACAGGCTTGTTCAACTGTTTTGACAGATCCGAGCTGGAGATAGCAAGGCAGAGTCAGGATAAAACCGGATAATGGTGAGACTGGAGGCGGGAGATTAGAGCCAAGAGATAGTGAGACACAGCCGGGATAGTAAAGATATGTCTGTAAAGATTAGAGCGGAGACAGCAAGAAAAGGTTAGCACAGATACACGCGCACACCCAGCTCGCACAGACGCACGCAAACACGCGCACACACACACCTAGCTCATACATATACAGACACAGGCACACACTAACACAAACACACACACTCACCTAGCTCGCACATATACAGACACAGACACACACACAGACACACACACTCACCTAGCTCATACATATACAAACACAGGCACACACTAACACAGACACAGGCACAGACACAGACGCACACACTGACCTAGCTCGCACATATACAGACACAGGCACACAAACACAGACACACATACACACCTAGCTCGCACAGACACAGAGAGACACAGACACAGACACAGACACACACACAGACACACACAGACCCATACACAGGGAACAGATTCATAAAATACAACGGCCCAAAAATTCGTGAGGGAGCCTTCGTGCGAGGGTAAGGCTTCCCCGCGATCTCTCACTGCGCGCTGGCTTTTTCAGTCCGAGCTCGCACGAACTTGATGTTCTGGACAGCAGCTGTGCAGGGCTTCCGTATCCCACAGGCGCAGTTAATTCGTGCGAGCTGTGGGATCACGTGATTCAGTTAGAGCCAATGGCAGCACACCATCTTTCATTCATAGCTTTCACATAAGTGCTGTGAAAGCTATGAATCTATACCCACCAAAAGAACAGCTAAACCTCAATTAAATTTAAAAAAAAACCATCACATTAATAAAATAAGTATAGTTAAATAAATTAACCATTTTAAACAAAAAATTAAATTTTTGAAAAAATTTAAAATCTTTTAAAAAGTTATAAAAATAAACTTACCTGTCTTTAAAGTCTCTAAAAAAGATATACCTGTTAAAAAAAATTCTAAATAATACTTAATTAACTACTTACCTTGTTAAAAGAGGGTCTTACGCCTCCTTTCTTTATGTGTAAAATCTTCCATGCTTACCTGCACGTTCAAAGCACGAAGTGCACTGCGTGCGCGCAGCCTGTAGCGCGCACACGGTTCACCTAGGAACCGCCCCCTTTTGAATTCACCAAGTGCCGGTTTTCAGCGCATGCGCAGTGCATGCAGAAAACCGGCAATTGGAGACAGAATACGCGAGAGTACACAGTGCGTACTCTCGCGTAGCGGCACTAATTTTTGGGCCAACATGTTCGAATAAAAAAAAGACTTGCATTTCTACAGCACCTTTCATGACCTCAGGACATCCCAAAGCTCCTTACAGCCAATGAAGTACTTTTTGAAGTGTGGTCTCTGTTGTAATGTAGGAAACGCAGCAACCAATTTGTGCACAGCAAGCTCCCACAAACAGCAATGTGATAATGACCAGGTAATCTCTTTTAGTGATGTTGAGGGATAAATATTGACCAGGACACTGGGGGGATAACTCCCCTGCTCTTCTTCAAAATAGTGGCCAAGGGATCTTTTACGTCCACCTGAGAGAGCAGACGGGGCCTCGGTTTAACGTCTCTTCCGAAAGATGACACCTCCGACAGTGCAGCACTCCCTCAGTAACTGCACTGGGAGTGTCAGCTCTGGATTTTTGAACCCAGAACCTTCTGACTCAGAGGCGAGAGTGCTACCCACTGAGCCACAGCTGACACTCCAGTCCAGTGATTGAATAGGAAATGGAAAGAAAGCAAGGGATGGCGGAGAGATTTAAAGCAACTCATTTGCCTGTAGATATATACAAACACTAACTTGCTGTGAAACAATTAAACATTGAAAATTAGCTGCCTCACACCTCTTGCATTCCATGTTCAGGGAGAGGATATTGTGGTCACGTGTGACACTGGCTCCACTTTCAGGACAGGTCAAAAGGATGATTTGTTGCTGCTTGACACATGAAATCAATAAATAATTTGTTGTTTGTCCTTAATATAATTAATTTATTCCAACATGATTTGTAATGATTAAAACCAACACTCTGTCCCAGGGGTCTCCAATTACACTCAACCAAGATCTACTTATCTCAGACGTCAATCTAATTGAGGTCTGGGGCCAGATCTATGCATTTAGCGTTCTGTACCTGTTTAGGTTCTTGTGGTAATATTTCAAAAAGTGTGTTCCTTTCATACCGTGAATTTATTTCCACCCACAAAAAGAGAATTTGATTCCTAAGTCGAGAAATCCCTTGTCTGGGTAATATAAGCTTATTCAGTTTTCCCAACTGTCGTTACCTCAGCTGTGTGAGAATTAGCTGTAAATGGTATTTCAGTGACTGGAAGTTTTAGTCCTGGTCAATCATCGCTCGCTTCTAACTGGTCAATCATCGTTTGATTCTAACTGGACAATTATCGCTCGCTTCTAACTGGTCAATCATTGCTCACTTCTAACTGGTCAATCATCGTTTGATTCTAACTGGCCAATTATCGCTCGCTTCTAACTGGTCAATCATTGCTCGCTTCTAACTGGTCAATCATCGCTCGCTTCTAACTGGTCAATCATTGCTCGCTTCTAACTGGTCAATCATCGCTCGCTTCTAACTGGTCAATCATCGTTTGATTCTAACTGGACAATTATCGCTCGCTTCTAACTGGTCAATCATTGCTCGCTTCTAACTGGTCAATCATCGTTTGATTCTAACTGGACAATTATCGCTCGCTTCTAACTGGTCAATCATTGCTCACTTCTAACTGGTCAATCATCGCTCGCTTCTAACTGGTCAATCATTGCTCGCTTCTAACTGGTCAATCATCGCTCGCTTCTAACTGGTCAATCATCACTCGCTTCTAACTGGTCAATCATCGCTCGCTTCTAACTGGTCAATCATTGCTCGCTTCTAACTGGTCAATCATCGCTCGCTTCTAACTGGTCAATCATCGCTCGCTTCTAACTGGTCAATCATCGCTCGCTTCTAACTGGTCAATCATCGCTCGCTTCTAACTGGTCAATCATCGCTCGCTTCTAACTGGTCAATCATCGCTCGCTTCTAACTGGTCAATCATCGCTCGCTTCTAACTGGTCAATCATCGCTCGCTTCTAACTGGTCAATCATCGCTCGCTTCTAACTGGTCAATCATCGCTCGCTTCTAACTGGTCAATCATCGCTCGCTTCTAACTGGTCAATCATCGCTCACTTCCTCTATTACTGGGCAGAAGCAAAGAGCTTCCCTACACAGGATGAAAGTTGTCTAACTGAGGCCTGGCCGCACTTTAAAGTCTATGTAAAATGGTTCCTAGTTTTGGAAACTGGACCATAGTCTGCCATTTGAGGAACCCTGCTCTACCCAATTTTTGAGTACCAGAAAGAAAGACTTGCATTTCTATAGCGCCTCTCATGACCTCATGATGTCCCAAAGCGCTTTACAACCAATGAAGAACTAGTGGTGCTTTAGTACTTGTAGCGTTTCATTCAACCTATTACTAATGTAAACGTATTAATACCAATGTAAATTTCTCATCCACCTGTTTAAATCCCTTCATGGCCTCACCTCTCATCTCAGTAACTTTCTCCAGAGTTAAAATGCTCTTGGATCCTCCAATTCTGGCCTCTTGCGCATCTCCCAGTTGCCCTGCTCCACCATTGGCGGCCGTGCCTTCAGCTGCCTGGGCCCTGAACTCTGGAATTCCCTCCCTAAACCTCTCGGCCTCTCCACCTCACTCTCCTCCTTTAAGACCCTTCTTAAAACCCACCTCTTCGACCAAGCTTTTAGTTACCCCCTCCTAACATCTCCTTCTGTGGCTTGGAGTGGAGTTTTTGGCGGACTCCACTCCTGTGAAGCACCTTGGAACATATTTCTATGTTAAAGATGCTGTATAAATTCAAGTTGGCTTGTTTAAAATGTTGTAATTTATTTTGTTTACTCAGCAAGGCAAAGAACATCATTGCTAAGCAGCAGGAAATGTTTGTGTTCTAAACCCATTGTCAGCATTAAGAACCCTCCCTGCAGAACTGAGGAGCATCAGAGTTAAAAACAACTTCTGCTGTGAACTACCAATCTTGCTTAAACTTTAAGAACGAACTTGCATTTCTACAGCACCTTTCACGACCTCAGGACATCCCAAAGTATTTTACAGCCAATAAAGTTCTTATGAACTGTTGTAATGTAGGAAACGCAGCAGCCAATTTGCGCACAGCAAGCTCCCACAAACAGCCACGCGATAATGACCAGATAATCTGTTTTTAATGATGATGATTGAGGGATACATATTGGCCCATTACTGGGGATAACTCCCCCTGCTCTTCTTCAAATAGTGCCGTGGCATCTTCTACGTCTTCCTGAGGGAGCAGACGGGGCCTCGGTTTAACGCCTCATCTGAAAGACGGCACCTCCGACAGTGCAGCACTCCCTCAGTACTGCCCCTCCGACAGTGCAGCACTCCCTCAGTACTGCCCCTCTGACAGTGCAGCACTCCCTCAGTACTGCCCCTCCGATAGTGCAGCGCTCCCTCAGTACTGCCCCTCCAACAGTGCAGCGCTCCCTCAGTACTGCCCCTCCGACAGTGCAGCGCTCCCTCAGTACTGCCCCTCCGACAGTGCAGCGCTCCCTCAGTACTGCCCCTCCGACAGTGCAGCGCTCCCTCAGTACTGCCCCTCCGACAGTGCAGCGCTCCCTCAGTACTGCCCCTTGGACAGTGCAGTGCTCCCTCAGTACTGCCCCTCCGACAGTGCGGCACTCCCTCAGTACTGCCCCTCGGACAATGCAGCGCTCCCTCAGTACTGCCCCTCCGACAGTGCAGCGCTCCCTCAGTACTGACCCTCCGAAAGTGCAGCGCTCCCTCAGTACTGACCCTCAGACAGTGCAGCGCTCCCTCAGTACTGCCCCTCTAACAGTTCAGCACTCCCTCAGTACTGACCCGCTGACAGTGCAGCGCTCCCTCAGTACTGCCCCTCTGACAGTTCAGCACTCCCTCAGTACTGACCCTCCGACAGTGCAGCGCTCCCGCAGTACTGCCCCTCCAACAGTGCAGTACTCCCTCAGTACTGACCCTCCGAAAATGCAGCGCTCCCTCAGTACTGACCCTCCGACAGTGCAGCGCTCCCTCAGTACTGCCCCTCCGACAGTGCAGCGCTCCCTCAGTACTGACCCTCCGACAGTGCAACACTCCCTCAGTACTGACCCTCCCACAGTGCAGCGCTCCCTCAGTACTGACCCTCTGATAGTGCAGCACTCCCTCAGTACTGACCCTCCGACAGTGCAGCGCTTCCTCAGTACTGTCCCTCCGACAGTGCAGCGCTCCCTCAGTACTGACCCTCCGACAGTGCAGCGCTCCCTCAGTACTGCCCCTCCGACAGTGCAGCGCTCCCTCTGTACTGACCCTCCGACAGTGCAGCGCTCCCTCAGTAGTGCCCCTCGGACAGTGCAGCGCTCCCTCAGTACTGCCCCTCCGACAGTGCAGCGCTCCCTCTGTACTGACCCTCCGACAGTGCAGCGCTCCCTCAGTAGTGCCCCTCGGACAGTGCAGCGCTCCCTCAGCACTGACCCTCCGACAGTGCAGCACTGCCCCTCCGACAGTGCAGCGCTCCCTCAGTAGTGCCCCTCGGACAGTGCAGCACTCCCTCAGTACTGACCCTCCGACAGTGCAACACTCCCTCAGTACTGACCCTCCGACAGTGCAGCGCTCCCTCCTGCAGTGACAGCCTGGATTATGGGCTCAACAATGTTCCATGCAATTTCTATGGGGCTGCCCTGGCCATTCAAAATACTGTGCATGCACGGTTTTTGCATCGAAAAGCCGGCTGCGCGGGATCCCTGGAGGACAGCGCGGCCGCACAACTTAATAGGGAATATTGGTGCTCAAGTCTCTGGAGCGGGACTTGAACTGGCGACCTATCTGTCTCAAAGGTGAGATTGCCACCCATTGAGTCACAGCCCACACTCAACTCCTCAGGTGAAATAATCTTAAAACATTGTGTGCTTCTGCCTCCTCTCTCCAACAACAAAGCCAGTTTCGCAAATTTTAATTGACCTGTCAATCAGGCAAAGCCAGAGTTCTTATCTGCAATCTGACCTGTAGCTGACCCCACCATTCATTTCGGGAGCACAGATCTATTACATTCAGCATCCTTAAAGGAACACACTCTTGTAGTGCCGTGGGAGATTTCTTAGTATCCTGTTAAATAACAGTTATCAGATTTATTGCTGCAATACTTATCTTCCTTTGATGTTATCTATTCCCTTCTTATTATTTATGTCTTGGATGTCAGCCGTGGCTCAGTGGGTCGCACTCTCAGAAGGTTCTCCGTTCAAGTCCCACTCCAAAGGCTTGAACCCATAATCCAGGCTGACACTCCAGTGCAGTGCTGAGGGAGCGCTGCACTGTCGGAGGTGCCGTCTTTCGGATGAAACGTTAAACCGAGGCCCCCGCCTGCCCTCTCGGGTGGATCTAAAAGATCTCATGGCACTACTCGGAGAAGAGCAGGGGGAATTCTCCCAGTGTCCCTCAACCAATATCACCAAAAAACAAATCATCGGGTCATTATCACATCACTGTTTGTGGGAGCTTGCTGTGCACAAATCAGCTGCAGCATTTCCTACATTGCAACAGTGACGACACTCCAGAAGTTGGTGGTAAAGCGACTTTGGGAAGTCCTGAGGTTGTGAAAGGCGCCGTAGAAATCCCAGTCTTTCATTTTCTTTCTTTTTGGTGCTAACTCTATATATTGGGTCACTAATATCCTAATATCTCCTCCCTTTGCCTCAGTGTCAAATTTTGTCTGATAATCGCTCCTGTGAAGCACCTTGGGACAGTCCTACTATGTTGAAGGTGCTATATAAATACAAGTTGTTGTTGTGTTCATTTATATATCCCTCAGGGTGCAGCTGACTGGATGTCCTAAGCACTGAATAGAAATATCAAGGATATTACAACACATAGTCTAAATGCCTGTTCTATAAATAAAATCAGAATGTACTGGATATACTTCTTTTATATCTGGATCTGTTTTGTTGGCTTCTGACAATTCCACCAGCTCATAAATTATTGGCTTATTCAGACACAGTGACATCCAACTGCACTCAATGTTTCACCATCTAGTCTCAGGTCATTAATCAACAAGGGAACAAAAGTTGGTCGAACACAATTCCCCCCCGAATGCTTTCTCTCCAATATCTGTGAACCTTCCAGCTTTCAGCCTTCGACGTGACATCGTTGCTTTGCAGAAATACAAAGATAAGGTCAGGGAGAAAGAAAAGAATGAAGGGGGAGGGGGGGATGGGGGATGGGGGGGGAGGACTGGGGGGAGGGAGGGATGGGGGAGGGGGGGTGGGGGAGGATGACTGGGGTGTGGGGGAGGGGGGAGGGGGGAGGGGGGGTGGGGGGGTGGAGGGGTGGATGACTGGGAGGAGGGGGGATGGGGAGGGGGATGGGGGGATGGGGGATGGGGAGGGGGAGGGGGGGATGGGGGAAGGGGGGAGGGGGGGGAGAACCGTAGGAGAGACAAACGAAAGAAAATCTTAGCCTACAAATTAAAAGCCCAAATTTCCGACTCCTCACCATCTGAGCTGTGCCTCACTGCAGCAGGAAAATCTGATGCACCCGACTTCGGTGAGTGAGTTGGCCGCGACGCCCATTTTGCCAACGTTGGTTTGGCGACCAAAAAAGTGAGACCGACCGCGCGGCCTTAATTCCAAAGTTAAGATTGGCAGAATGAGGTCGCGCCAATGGCGTCGCCTTCGAGTGAGCGGCGGAGCGCCCACCACCTGCTGTAACAACTGGGCCACTTGGGAGTTCTCGGGACCTCACCCGCTGGAGCAGCCTTCTGGAAGGGAGATGGTCATTTCATTCGGTGGTCAAGTTCTTTGGGTTAGGTTTTCAACTCGGCGCCCCGGGCGTGCAACTGACGTTGAGGAATTGGTCACCAAAGCCGTCGGATTCGGGGAAATTGGGCGGTTTCTATAACGGGCGGCCGATCTGCAACGCCGGTTTTGTGCCCGGGCGCCAAGTTGAAAATCTAGCCCATTGTTTTACGTTATCCTCGTGTTCAAATCCCCCCGTGGCCCTCACCCCTCCCTATCTCTGTAACCTCCTCCAGCCCCACAACCCCCCCCCCCCCCCCCGAGATGTCTGAGTTCCTCCAATTCTGGCCTCTTGCGCATCTCCCTACTTCTTTCACTCCACCATTGGCGGCCGTGCCTTCAGCTGCCCAGGCCCTGAGCCCTGGAATTCCCTCCCTAAACCTCTCCGCCTCTCTACCTCTCTCTCTCCTCCTTTAAGATGCTGCTTAAACCCTATGGGCTGGATTTTGTCTTGGGGTCGGGTTGGGGTCGTGTTATCCGCATTTCGTGTTGTCCCCCCGACTCCAGATTAATGTGGATGAATGATGCAATTTTCACTTAATTGGGCAATTGAGTTCCAGCATGTGGGAACCCATGAACCAATTAGTGGTTTCAGTGGGAAAGTCGCCTGTGATGATGTCATCATTGCAGGCTGCCTGGTCTCAGAGATTGCCTGGCCTTTGCTGTGAGTGGACCTGGATGCAAAAAGAGAGAGAGAGAGAGAATGAATTTTTCCATCCACGGCCTCTCACAGCAAGGCGAGGCAACTTTCAGATCTAATACTACTACCCATCAGAATACTACTACTACCTTCATCACATCTCCATTGTAATAGTGGACCTGCAGCTGATAGTCAGCTATCCACTTGTGCTCCCGCCAGGTTTCACTGGCGTGTTTCACATCAGGCGTACTTCACGTCGGAAAAGGGTTAAACTAGCTAAAACATTTCAAAATGGCATTACAGAGCCAATTTAAGGCTTGTTAAGGGCTTTAATGGCCTTTCCCGCCTCTTGGAGGTGGGACAGAGTCGGGAACTCCGGGACCGATTTTGTCAAAATTGCGTGGAGGCGGGATGGGGTCGGGACCCCCGACCCCGCAACTTTAACCCCCCACACGCCTCCAAACCCGACTCCACAGGTCATTGAAAATCCAGCCCTGGCTCTTTGACCAAGCGTTTGGTCACCTGTCCAAATGCCTCCTCCTTTGGCTCGATGTCAATTTTTGTCTGATTACGCTCCTGTGAAGCGCCTTGGGACGTTTTACTACGGTAAAGGTGCAATGTAAATGCAAGTTGTTGTTGTATTCTGCTCCATCAATTCGGTATTTAACTGGTTAATCCGTGATTTTAACGTTATTGTGTGTTCCTCCCCCGAGAGTGTTTTCTTTCAGTATCCTTGGTTTCAGCTGGCATTTACCATGCACCATATAAAGTGGTACAGATGGGAATTCCCTTAGGGGTTCTGAACACACTGCATGAATTAGATGAGGAAATTGAGTTCATGAGCCAACAAATGCAGACACAGCAACGCCTGGGGCACTTAGTCTGTGCTCGTTACTGACTTGGGCGTGAGTTTTACTTTAGTTGGTTCTCGAGACGTGTTGGCAAAGCCTCGTTTATTGTTGTCCCATCCTTAGTCACCCTGAGATGGTGGTGCTGGGCTTTCTCCTTGAACCACTGCAGTCCTGATGATGATGATACTGCCACGTTGCTGTCACCTTGGGAATTCAATGATGTTGACCCAGCAACGATGAAGGAATGGAGACCATCTACAAGATGCACTGCAGCACCTCGCCAAGGCTTCTTCGGCAGCACCTCCCAAACCCGCGACCTCTTCCACCTAGAAGGACAAGGGCAGCAGGCACATGGGAACACCACCACCTCCAGGTTCCCCTCCAAGTCACACACCATCCTGACTTGGAAATATATCGGCCGTTCCTTCATCGTCGCTGGGTCAAAATCCTGGAACTCCCTCCCTAACAGCACTGTGGGAGCACCTTCACCACACGGACAGCAGCGGTTCATGAAGGCGGCTCACCACCACCTTCTCAAGGACAACTAGGGATGGGCAATAAATGCCGGCCTTGCCAGCGACGTCCACATCCCATAAGCGAATTTAAAAAAAATCACCAAGTCAGGATGGAGTGTGCAGAGGAACTTTGTGGTGATGGTGTTCCCACAGCATTGCTGCTCTTGTCCTTCTCAGTGGCGCAGGTGACAGGGGAGGGAGGTTCTCGCAACTTAACCATGGTACCTTCCTGCAGTAGTTTGTACATAAAAATAGAAAAAAGAAAGAACTTGCACTTCTATAGCGCCTTCACGACCTCAGGACGTCCCAAAGTGCTTCACAGCCAATGAAGTACTTTTTGAAGCTGGGTGTCCTAGTGCATGAATCGCAAAAGGTTAGTATGCAGGTACAGCAAGTAATTAGGAAAGCTAATAGAATGTTATTGTTTATTGCGAGGGAAATTGAATACAAAAGTAGGGAGGTTATGCTTCAGTTATACAGGGCATTGGTGAGACCACATCTGGAGTACTGTGTACAGTATTGGTCTCCTGATTTAAGGAAGGATGTAAATGCGTTGGAAGCAGTTCAGAGAAGGTTTACTAGACTAATACCTGGAATGGGCGGGTTGTCTCATGAGGAAAGGTTGGACAGCTAGGCTTGTATCCGCTGGAGTTTAGAAGAGTAAGAGGTGACTTGATTGAAACATATAAGATCCTGAGGGGTCTTGACAGGGTGGATGTGGAGAGGATGTTTCCTCTTGTGGGAGAATCTAGAACTAGGGGTCACTGTTTAAAAATAAGGGGTCGCCCATTTAAGACAGAGATGAGGAGAAATTTTTTCTCACAGAGGGTCGTGAGTCTTTGGAACTCTCTTCCTCAGAGGGCGGTGGAAGCAGAGTCTTTGAATATTTTTAAGGCAGAGGTAGATAGATTCTTGATAAGCAAGGGAGTGAAAGGTTATGGGGGGTAGGCGGGAATGTGGAGTAATCAGATCAGCCATGATCTTATTGAATGGCGGAGCAGGCTCGAGGGACCGAGTGGCCGACTCCTGCTCCTAATTTGTATGTTCGTATGTCACTGCTGTAATGTAGGAAACGCGACAGCCAATTTGCGCACAGCAAGCTCCCACAAACAGCATTCTGGTCCTACATCCTGCAGCCATAGTGCACCGGTGGTGGAGATAATGAGTCCAGTGGCAGGACCATAATCACATCACGTTTCATTTTGACCTGTTCCTCTGTCTCTTCAAGTTTTACAACAGGATTTCTCATTCTCTGAATTAGAATGCTTAAACCTGCACATACATAGTGAGGTCTCATAGTTCCAACTGCAATCACCACCTCCATGGTAAATATGTTGACAGCTTCAGCACACTGGAGAAAATTGGGCGTATGGGAATATGGAACGACAGAAGTTTACAGTACAGAAGGAGGCTATTCATCCCATCGTGCTAGAGCAATCCAAAACTAATCCACTGCCCTCTCTCCCCATACCCTCATATATTCCCTGTTTATATTCATTTTCCAAACCCCCATCCCCCTGACTTGTCTACGGTCTCTGCTGAGATGAGGTAATTCAGCACTGAGCGCAGTGTCGAATCTTAGACCTCTTTCCTGTGTATGAACCAATGACACACCATTTTTTAAAAATTCATTCACGGGATGTGGGCGTCGCTGACGAGGCCAGCATTTATTGCTCATCCCTAGTTGCCCTTGAGAAGGTGGTGGTGAGCCGCCGCCTTGAACCGCTGCAGTCCGTGTGGTGAAGGCACTCCCACAGTGCTGTTAGGGAGGGAGTTCCAGGATTTTGATTAAGCTACTGTTCACACTGCCATTGGCATGACAGTATTTACATGTCGAATTTCAAATGTTCTGCTTACCTGCATTTGAAAGCACCCAAACTGAAAATAGGTCAAAGAGTCATAACGGCACAGAAGGAGGCCATTCGGCCCATCGAGTCCATGCCGACTCTCTGTAGAGCAATCCAGTCAGTCCCATTCCCTCGCTCTATCCCCGTAGCCCTGCAAGTTTATTTCCCTCAAGTGCCTATCCAGTCTCCCCTTGAAAATATTGAGTGTCTCCGCTTCCACCACTTCTGTCGGCAGCGAGTTTCAGGTCCTCACCACTCGCGGCGTAAAAAAGTTTTTCCTCACGTCCCCCCTGTATCTCTTGCCCAAAACCTTAAATCTGTGTCCCCTAGTCCTTCTACCATCAACTAGTGGGATCAGCCTTTCCCCGTCTAGCCTATCCAAACCCGTCATAATCTTGTACACCTCTATCAAATCACCCCTCAACCTCCTTTGCTCTAATGAAAACAAATCCAGCTTCTCCAACCTGTCCTTGTAGCCAAGATCTCCCATCCCTAGAACCATTCTGGTAAATCTCCTCTGCACCCTCTCAAGGGCCTTCACATCCTTCCTAAAGTGTGGTGACCAGAACTGGACGCAATACTCCAGTTGTGGCCTAACCAGCGCTTTATACAGGTTCAGCATAATGTCTCTGCTTTTTTACTCAATACCTCTATTTATGAAGCCCAAGATCCCATTTGTTTTGCTAACCACTCTTTCAATATTTCCTGCCACCTTCAGGGACCTATACACATTAACTCCCAGGTCCTTCTGTCCCTGCACACTCTTTAAAACTGTGCCATTAAGTGTATATTGTCTCTCTCTGTTCCTTCTGCCAAAATGCATCACCTCACACTTCTCCGTATTAAATTCTATCTGCCACTTGTCTGCCCATTCTGCTAGCCTTTCTATGTCCTGTTGCAGTCGATTGATATCATCCTCACTGTTTGCCACACTCCCAAGTTTGGTGTCATCGGCAAATTTAGAAATTCTACTCTGTATTCCAATATCCAATTCACTTATATATATATATATATATATCAAAAAAAGCAGTGGCCCCAGCACTGACCCTTGGGGAACACCACTATCCATCATCCTCCAGTCTGAAAAACAGCCATTTACCACAACTTGCTGTTTTCTGTCCTTAAGCCAATTCCTTATCCAAGCTGCCACTGACCCACCTATTCCATGAGCCTCAATTTTGTTAACCAACCTTCTATGTGGCACTTTGTGAAACGCTTTCCGAAAATCCATGTAGACAACATCCATTGCATTCCCTTCATCAATCCTCCCTGTTACTTCATCAAAAAATTCAATTAGATTAGTCAAACACGATCTGCCTTTTACAAATCCATGTTGGCTCTCCTTAATTAGCTTAAACCTCTCCAAGTGCCCATTAATTTTTTCCTTGATCATTGTTTCTAAAACTTTACCCACCACTGATGTTAAACTGACTGGCCTGTAGTTACTAGGACTGTCCTTACACCCTTTCTTGAACAATGGTGTCACATTTGCCACTTTCCAATCCTCAGGCACCTCCCCCGCATCTAGGGAAGATTGGAAAATTATGGCAAGCCCTTCCGCTATCTCCTCCCCCAATTCCCTTAGCAACCTGGGATGCAAGTTATCTGGACCAGGCAACTTGTCCACTCTAAGCATACCCAGCCTTTCTCGTACATCCTGTCTGTCAATTTTCACCCCTTCCATTGCTTCTACCTTTTCCACTTCTACTGATATTTTGTCAGCGTCCACCTCCTTAGTAAACACCGATACAAAGTACTCATTGAGTATTCTAGCCTTGCCCAGCGCTTCTAAGCATATATCACCTTCTTTGTCCCTAATAGGCCCCACCCCGCCTCTTACTACCCGCTTACTGATTAAATGCCGATAGAAGATTTTTGGGTTCCCTTTTATGTTAACCGCCATTCTACTCTCATATTCTCTCTTTGCCAATTTTATTTTCATCTTCACTTCCACTCTCAACTTATTGTATTTGGTCTGGTTCTCCCTTGAAGAATTTACCTGACATGCATCATGTTTAATTTTTTTGTAAACAGTTCGAAGAGTAGGGTTTAGAAAAATGAAAAATTAGGGAAATGGCTGCTATTTATCCTAAAGAGATGCCAGGTTGACCTTATCTCCAAGTCAAGTCCGACAGGCAAGTTTAGTCTGACATTAGTCATTGTTTCTGTGAACTTTCGTCTCATTCCTCCGACGTTCCAAACACACTGTGCTAAAGTCTCCCCCCTTCCCCCACCCATCCACAAACGTCGGTGCTAAAATCAAGAGTCATTGCACCATCTCTTAATCTAATATTCACCACCCCCACGATGTGGAATTCCTTACCTTTCTCAGTCACCCTATCCCTCCTGCGGTCTTAAAGCTTTTTGCAACCCAAGGTTACCGTCAGCCAACCATTTGGTTTTAGCCATTGGAATGACAACGGCTTCATTTGGCTTTCTCAGTAACCAAAGAAATATTCGTAATACGATCAGCATTACCTCACCAATCGCTTTATACTGCTTTAACATTGAAAGAAAGAAAGGCTTGCATTTCTATAGCGCCTTTCACGACCTCAGGAGCGCTTTACAGCCAATAAAGTACTTTTGAAGTGTAGTCACTTGTTGTAATATAGGAAAAACGGCAGCCCATTTGCACACAGCAAGCTCCCACAAACAGCAATTTGATAACGACCAGGTTGAGGGGTAAATATTGGCCAGGACACCGTGGAGAACTCCCCTTGCTCTTCTTCGAAATAACATCATGGGATCTTTTACGTCCACTTGAGAGAGCAGACGGGGTCTCGGTTTAACGTCTCATCCGAAAGATGGCACCTCCGACAGTGCGGCACTCCCTCAGCACTGCACTGGGAGTGTCAGCCTAGAATTTTGTGCTCAAGTCTCTGGAGTGGGGCTTGAACATAGATTTTAATAAATATAAATGTTGTATTAATATCTACACACAAATTTTTCTAAGTATTAATTAAGTGAATGTGGAGTAGTCTTTTTAGTCATTTCCTTGAATTTCTTCTGAATTTTCTGGAGTCTTTTTTCTGGGCTGTCCAATCCCAGGTACGCACGGGTCAGCTTGGCTCAGTTGACCATGTCTCATGGCTCTTCATCAGAAGTTTGTGGTTTCAAGCCCTGCTCCGGAATTTGAGCACATAATCTAGGTTGGCCCTCCAATACAAGACTTACTGGAGTGCTGGGTGTGCTGCTACTTTGCATAAAATGTTAAGCTGAAGTTCTCTTCAAGTGACTGTTGAGGATGCCCTGGCACAGTTGGAAGAAGAGGGTATTCTGTATCCTGGACAACGTCTCTCCCTTAGTCGACACCACCAAAAATAGCAGAAGCCGTCCAATCATCCAGTGGGATCTTGCTTTGCGCAAATTGACTGCTGTGTTTTCCCCCAGTGACTGTACGTCAAATTAATTGATTGCTGGTAAAAGTGCTTTGGGACAACTTTATTTTTTGAGAGACAGGATAAGGCTCCACGTAAATACAAGTTCTTACCTTTTTGAGTCTGTTGTGGGTTTTACTTTTACTTTGGTACATGTTTTTGTTCAACCATATAATTGCAGTATTTGTCAGTCTCTCTGAACAGTTTCTTGAATATGTCTCAGGCTGACTTTCCATCGGAACAAGGGACTAATGTTATGCAATGTTCCAATTAACTGCAAATTGCTAAACTGGGAGGAAGTTACAGAGTGTACACTATGTTAATCAAGTCACTGAATCTAAAGGTTCAGGGAAGCGTTTCTGCACAGTATGTTAAATCTGGTGATGAGATTATTGAAAAATAGGCAGGTGAGGTTTCAACCACTTCCCTTCATATCTTCTGACTTCATAGATCAATAGATAAGCAGTAAAACCCTATGGGGGAAATATTCGGTTGATTTGCGCCTCACGTTAGCGGGGCGCTAATGGGGCGCAAAGCAACTAGCACCTGGGTGCCGCGCCGCTAACACTTCCCGCGAAATTCAGCGGGAGGTTAGCGGCGGTAACTGTTAGCGCCCCACGGCGTTGCGCCGCCGCCGATGACGTCATCGCCGTGCACAGCGCCCCGGCTGCGATCTTCGGACGCTATGTCCGACGGGGTCAGGGGGGCCTACCTGCGGCCGGGGCGGCGCAAATTAAAGGGAAGGTGCCGGGCAGCCATTTTTGTTGCTGGTCACCTGCCAGCACCTGCCATCCCCGGCCTTCTGTGCAGCCCCCCCCCCCAGCTGCGGAGTGCGGGCTGCGCTCCGTGAACCCGGCACCTCTCTTGAGTGCCGGGCTCTTTTGCCGGCACTCCGATCCCTGGTGGCCCAGCTGGGCCCCGGGTCACGCTGCGCTAGGCCCTTCCCCTTTAATAAGGGGAGGAAGGCCTGCAGTACCGCGGCGCAATATTCACTGCAGCGCCCCAAGAGGGAGGCGGGCCGCTTCCAGTAGCGCCCCGCCTCCCTCTTGGGGCGCTTCTGGTGAATTTCGGCCGTGGGGGCGCTAATTTTTTTAGCCCCGGCGAAGTTAGCGCCCCAAAAGTGTCACGACTCAATTTTTCCCCCTATAGATTCCACCTCAACCACAAGGGCAATGTTTTGGGCAGCCTCAGATGATTGTTGTTGTCCATATTCTAGTCATTTGGTCAGTAGTAAGTCATTAAGTGCTATTGTTAGTGTACTGACAGGTAAGGTCATGTCTTGACCTATATCTCTGAACACAACTTGTCTGAAAATGTCGTGCTGTATTACCGAAGAGCTTACTGAGTCTTGACTAGTGCTTGTAGGAAAATTCTTGATGAACACTTATATTGTTATGAAGGTGTCGCCTCTGAGTCAGAAGGTCGTGGGTTCAAGTCCCCCTCCAGAGACTTGAGCACAAAAATCTAGGCTGACACTCCAGTGCAGTGCTGAGGGAGTGCTGCACTGTCGGAGGTGCCATCTTTCGGATGAGAAGTTAAACTGAAGCCCTGTCTGCTCTCTCAGGTGGACGTAAAAGATCCCATGGCCACTATTTGGAAGAAGCGCCGAGGAGTTCTCCCCGGTGTCCTGAGGCCAATATTTATCCCTCAACCAACCTCACTAAAAACAGATGACCTGATCATTATGACATTGCTGTTTTGTAGGAGTTTGCTGCGTGCAAATTGGCTGCCACATTTCCTCGTGGTTTAGGTACAGGGCTAGTAGCCCAGAGGTCATGCGTTCAAATGCCACAATGGCCAGTCATGAATTGAACTATTTGTGGGGCAGAACTGGACAAAGTGGCCATGAAAGCAGCTGGATTGTTCTAAAAACCCGTCTAGTGTGCTTCAGAGAAAGGCACCGGCCGCCCCTGCCTCGTCTGGCCTGCATGTGACTCTTAATGCCCCCTAGGGATGGGCAATAAACGCTGGCCTTGCCAGTGGCACCCACATAGGAATTGCTAGACAACCTTCTACCATCCTGGTAGTTGCACGATCCAACAATAATGGAGTTGTTTTCAATTGACCCCAGCCTTGGCAGATTTTTGGGGGGAGAGTTCCAGATTGCTGCTACCCTTTGCGTGAAGAAGTGCTCAACCCAGGCAGAGAGGACCTGCGGGAAGGAGGGAGGAGGACAGTAGGAGTATGTTTGTGTGTGATTGCTAGGCCGATGCAGCAGAGCCTGGTCTCCAATCATCTTGGATCCCCTTGCCATTGGACCAAGACCTTGCTCTGTCAAGCCCGCGTGGTAGCTGGTGTGCCACGGCCACCCCACGTTAAAAGAATTCACGCACAGGCATCTTCCACCCTTTAAAATGAAGTTCGGGTCCTGGAACGTCAGGACCCTCATGGACAACCCCAACAGCGACAGAGACTGTAGGTCACCCGAGAACTCATTTTTAGTGTGGAAGCAAGTCATCCTCGGTTCCGAGGGACTGCCTAAGAAGAAGAAGTGTTGACTAATCACAGCGATCAATCTCTACCAATGAGTCTACAACAGACCCAGACAGGAGGTGAGGAAAACCCCCAGTGGTGGAGAGCTTTGGGAACCAGAGGTCCAAGGTCACCTGTTCCTCCCGAGCTCGCGACACTCACCACACCTCACGTCTCACATTACTCTTACAGTCTATCCCAAAATGTTATTTTCTGAAAGAAATCTATCTAATTTGCATTTGACTGAATCAACACTAACCGCTTCCCCTGCCCCCCCCCGTCTCCCTAGCGAGCCTGTTCCGTAGATCGACCACTCGCTCACTGAAATATAACTCCCGCACATCCCAAGAACATATGAATAAAAATGATCTTGCGAGTGCCACAGTGCATTCTCTCTCTCTCTCTCTCTCTCATTAAAGAAAGGGAACCCTGTCTCTGTGGAGAACTATTCAGTGTTTTTTTTTCCCCGTCTGTGAACTAAAATGACCTTGGCTCAGGAGTTGGGGGGGTGGCGGGCGGGTGGTCGGGAAATCATGTTTGCTTGTTTGGAGTGAATTCAACATTCCTCCGTTTGGCTCATCAAAACTGGCTTTTAAATTAAAAAAAAAAGAAAAATCAGCATGAAGCGAACTGGGTCCCTGGCTCTGCCCTCGCTCAACTCCCTCTCTGAGCTGCTGCTTTCTCCACATCTGTCTGTGGCACAGACACACACGTGACCAGAGTTTTGCAGAGAATCTCTCCCGCAGATGCCAGTAATTGGTTAATTCGCCTAATTAAGCCACTAAAACATCTCAGCTGCTGCACGCTAACTTGATTAGAGAAATGTTTCACAGTAGCCCAGATTGTGTAAGTTTCTTGTTATTGTTCAGTCAGCGAACATATCTTCTACATAGTCGGTTTTATCGTTTTGGACAGAAATATAATTTTTTTTTGGAGCTCGTGGCCATATTGACAATTCAGTGCGCTCCTATCTTTCAAGTGATCTGTGCGCCGGCACTTTGCACCAAGTGTCCAAGCCACGAGCAGCTTTTAGCACACTTGGAGCTAAACTTTCCCAATGGGCTGAGAAGTAAATATTTCAATGCTTTGCCTCGCTGTAACAATGAATTGGACGGCGGTGGATTTATCCGGCTCATTTCTAATGGTTCGAGGTATACGCTGATGCACCAATAAGTTCCCTTCACTTTCCCTGTGCAGTGAAGAGGATTTGATATTTTAAACCCCGGAATGCACACGTTTTAGGAGAACGCTCGAGGTTTTATGAGCCCTATCATGATTTATGGCCCGTTGGGACATGTGTATAGCCACATATCTAAATAAGAGCTCTCTCACAAATCGGTTTGGCTGCAGAGATGAGATAGAATAAAAGTGAAATCATCTCGAAGGGGGTCTAAGATAAACTTTCCCCTCCTTCTCCCAGATGTATTCAGTTAGATAGCAGCAAACCAAACAGTACTGGAGGCCCTTTTAAAACATCTGTCACTTATGCTGGCTGTACTTCATTGAAACAGGATACGCTGGGGAAGGGATTCCCAGCAACAGGCCACTTTGAACTCTGATGTACGAAGTGTTAACCCATTGCGCTGACTATGCGGGTTAGTCCATCCCTAGTTGTCCCGTGAAACTCTGCTGCCCGTATCATAACTCGCATCAAGTCCCCTTCACCCATCACCCCTGTGCTCGCTGACCTACTGGTCCCACAACACCTCGATTTTAATATTCTCATCCTTGTGTTCAAATCCCTCCATGGCACCACCCCCCCCCACCCGCCCCTCCCCATCTCTGTAATCTCCTCTGGCTGCACAACCCTCCGAGATCTCTGCGCTCCTCCAATTCTGGCCTCTTGTGCATCCCCAATTTCCATTGCTCCACCATTGGCGACCGTGCCTTCAACCCCCTAGCCCCTAAGCTCTGGAATTCCATCACTAAACCTCTTCTTCGCCTCTTTACCCCTCTCTCCTCCTTGAACAATGTAACAATGAATTGGACAGTGGTGGATTTATCCAGCTCATTTCTAATGGTTTGAGGAATAAGCTGATGCACCAAGCTTTTAGTCACCTGTCCAATATCTCCTTATGTGGCTCGGTGTTAGATTTTGTTTGGTAACGCTCCTGCGAAGAGCCTTGGGACGTTTTACTACTTTAAAGGCGCTGTATAAATACAAGTTGTTGTTGAGAAGGTGATGGTGGGCCTTCTTCTTGAACTACTGGGCAATAGTATTGATGTAACGGCGTGACTTGGGCAATTAAGAGACAACCACGTTGTCGTGGGACTGGAGTCACATATACGCCCAGACCGGGTCAGGACGGCAGGTTTCCTTTCCTAAAAGGACATCAGCGAACCAGTTGAGTTTTTTTTACAACAATCCAACAGCTTCACGGTCACTGTTATTGAGATAAGATTTATGTTTCCAGATTTTTTTAACTGAATTCAAATTCTCAGACTGCCAAGGTGGGATTTGAACTCGCATTGTACTAGATTATTAGTCCAGGTCTACAAGGATTATTTGTCCCATAACATAACTACTACACTGCTGTAGATAGATTAATGTTGCTTCTTTTTGGGTTGATATTTGAATTAAGTGTCAGCCGTGGCTCAGTGGGCAGCACTCTCACCTCAGAGTCAGAAGGTCGTGGCTTCAAGTCCCACTCCAGAGACTTGAGCACAAAAATCTAGGCTGACACTCCCAGTGCAGTGCTGAGGGAGTGCCGCGCTGTCGGAGGTGCCGTCTTTCGGATGAGACGTTAAATCGAGGCCCCGTCCGCCCTCTCAGGTCAATGTAAAAGATCCCATGGCACCATATTGAAGGAGAGCAGGATGAGTTCTCCCCGGTGCCCTGGGGCCGATATTTATCCCTCAACCAACCTCACTGAAAGACAAGACGATCTGGTCATTATCCCATTGTTGTTTGTGGGAGCTTGCTGTGCGCAAATTGGCTGCCGCGTCTGACACACTACCAGAGTGACTACACTTCAATAAAAAATACTCCAGTGGCTGGAAAGCGCTTTGGGACGTCCTGAGGTCGTGAAAGGCATTGTACAAATGCAAGTTCTTTTTAGATGTCTGAGCTTCATTTGGCAGATTGAAAACATTTCCATCAAATTTTAACATGTTGTCCAGCAGCCTATTACGAGGAATTATGAGCTTGCACGGAGGTGTCGGGATATAGCTACATGTGCAGATGCCAGAAAGGTCTGCCATGTCCCTCTCCTCCTTGCTGTGCCGCTGTGGGTAGTTACAAGTCTACAAGCAAGAGCTTCCGTCGCGACGGGATAGCATTCCCATTTGACCGAGACGTATTTAGATGAAGAATTGCATGCTGAGTCTATTTGTATTCCTGGAGTGCCCAAGCTCTCGGGGTTCTGTTCTTCAACTTTGTGTGGAGAGTTTGATCCACTGCCCATTCCGCAGTGGCTCTGTGTGTGTGTGTGTGTGTGTGTGTGTGTGTGTTTTTTCTTATATTTGTATGGGAGGCTTTCCTGGCCTGTTCCTAATGAAAGTTCGCTGCAACATGGTGGGAAAGTCATCAGCAAATGAGCTGGTATAGAATAGAGAACATCCGTCTCTGGGTGACAGACACTAGCCGGTAAACTGTGCACACAGGAGCGACCACAATGTTGGCCAAATTGACGCGGGATGAATGGTGGAATCCAGGGCGTTGCCATGGACACAGCTGTGCCCTGCTAGATCTGAGCGTTCCTTTTAGAAAACCTGCTCACAATAATGAGGAAAGGGGAACAATGCTGACCCACAATCCCCTGGGCTGGTTTGCTCGTTAGTGTGGAACCCAAACTAAGATGGGTCACTTTTTTTTTTGTCTTTGGTGAAACTCTCCAAACTAAAAGGAAATAATCTATTGGCATTTGATATCGCAGCTTACCAAGCTCGTGGATTCTCCCTTTTGAAAGAATGCAGTGACTGTCAGCAAGTCGGGCAAACACAGCAACCACTCTTCACCAGCAACATCCCACAAACAGCAATGAGCTGAAAGTAAAAAAACAGTTAAACTAGTTTTGTCTCCACCCCTTGCCTCAGCTCCTCTGCTGCTGAAACCCTCGTACGCACCTTTGTTACCTCTAGACTTGACTGTTCCAATGCTCTCCTGGCCGGCCTCCCATCTTTCGCCCTCTATAAACTTGAACTTATCCAAAACTCTGCTTTCCCCTATCCCAAGTATCGTTCACCCATCATCCCTGTGCTCGCTGACCTACATTGGCTCCCGGTCCGTCAATGCCATGATTTAAAAAATGTCATCTTTGCTTTCAAATCCCTCGATGGCCTCGCCCCTCCCTATCAAAGGGACGAATGCTCTGGAGACGTGAGTTCAAACCCCACCATGGCAGCTGGGGAATTTAAATTCAGTTAATTAAATAAATCTGGAATTAAAAAGCTAGTGTCAGTAATGATGACCATGAAACTACCGGATTGTCGTAAAAACCCATCTGGTTCACTAATGTCCTCTAGGGAAGGAAATCTGCCGTTCTTACCCGGTCTGGCCTATATGTGACTCCAGACCCCACAGCAATGTGGTTGACTCTTAACTGTCCCTCTGAAATAGCCCAGCGAGTCACTCAGTAGTACCAAACCGCTACAAAGAACAGCGGTTCAAGAAGGCGGCTCACCATCACCTTCTCGAGGGCAATTAGGGATGGGCAATAAATGCCAGCGACGCCCACATCCCATGAACGAATAAAAAAAAATCTCTGTAACCTCCTGCAGCCCCACAGCCCTCCATGACCTCTGTGCTCCTCCGATTCTGGCCTCTTGTGCGTCCCCAATTTTAGGTGCTCCACCATTGGCGGCCGTGCTATCAGCTGCCTCGGCTAATATCTCCTTACGTAGCTCAGTGTTGGATAACGCTGCTGTGAAGCGCCTTGGGACGTTTTACTACACTAAAGGCGCTATATAAATGCAAGTTGTTGTTGTTATTGGTTAGGGGATGACTATTGATCCACCTGCTGCCCTTTGAATACTGCCACGGGGTCTTTGATGTCCACTTGAACTGGCAGTCGACAGCTCAACTTTTAGCACCTCGTCCGTTGCACGTGTGCATGAACCCAGATCATATGTTTAAGCATCTTTCAGATGAGAAGTTAAACCGAGGCCCCGTCTGCCCTCTCAGGTGGACGTAAAAGATCCCACGGCCACTATTTCGAAGAAGAGCAAGGGGGAGCTCTCCCCTGTGTCCTGGGGCCAATATTTATCCCTCAACCAACATCACAAAAAAAATAGATTATCTGGTCATTTATCTCATTGCTCTTTGTGGGAGCTTGCTGTGCACAAATTGGCTGCCGCCTTTCTACATTACAACAGTGACTACACTTTTAAAGTACTTCATTGGCTGTAAAGCACTTTGAGATGTTCTGAGGCCGTGAAAGGTGCTATAGAAATACAAATCTTTCTTTACTGGACTAGGGCTCCAACCCACAACTCTCTGTTGCATCAACTCTGGACATATTCCTTGCGGTTTCATCACATGATCTCCCGCCTCCAACCACCCCGTCCCCACTCTCCCACCCATGGTCGCCCAACACGGCCCACTGCCTTCCCACGGCCAATTGGAAAGCAAAAAGACTTTTCCTTACCCGATTGGATGATTCTCGACTGTCAATCAAACAGCCTACTTTTGTCCCGGCTCCAATATTTTTATAACTAATAAATGAAAGTGTTCAAACAATTTTTTTAACTGCGCAATTTTTTTTAATGCGCCCCCCCCCACCCTACCATTTTTCTCCCGGGTGGGCCTTCTTCTTGAACCGTTGCAGTCCGTGTGGTGAAGGTGCTCCCACAGTGCTGTTCGGGAGGGAGTTCCAGGATTCTGACCCAGCGACGATGAAGGAACGGCCGATATATGTCCAAGTTAGGATGGTGTGTGACTTGGATGGGTGGTGTTCCCATGCGCCTGCTGCTCTCGCCCTTCTAGATGGCAGAGGTCGGATAAAAAAAATATGGATCAAATCTGGCTTTTTTATATAGCCAATCTATACAGTGTCAGCTGTGGCTCAGTGGGTAGCACCCTTGCTCTGAGTCAGAAGGTCATGGGTTCAAGTCCCACTCCAGCAACTTGAGCTCATAAATCTAGGCTGACACTCCCAGTGTAGTGCTGAGGGAGTCTTTCGGATGAGATGTTAAACCAGAGCCCCGTCTGCTCTCTCAGGTGGACGCAAAATATCCCACGGCACTATTTCGAAGAAGAGCAGGGGAGTTATCCCCGGCGTCCTGGGCCAATATTTATCCCTCAACCAACATAACAAAAAACAGATGATCTGGTCATTATTACATTGCTGTTTGTGGGAGCTTGCTGTGCACAAATTGGCTGCCGTGTTTCCCACATTACAACAGTGACTGCACTTTTAAAAAGTACTTCATTGGCTGTAAAGCACTTTGAGACGTCCGGTGGTCATGAAAGGCATTGTATAAATACAAGTCTTTCTTTCTTTATCTATGAGAAGTCGCACAACACCAGGTTATAGTCCAACAGTTTTATTTGAAATTACGAGCTTTCGGAGCTCTGCTCCTTCTTCAGGTACAGGTACAGTGAGGGAATACAAATCGATTACACAGTATATATAGACAGAGAACAATGTGCCTGCAGAGATACAATCCGTCAGGGAGGCATTACATCAAAGACACATCAGAGTACAGCTAAGACAATGAGGTGGGTCACAGGGGGTCCAACGTGTCAAATGCTGCCGTCTGCAGTTAGGCTTTTAACTTTTTTTTAAAAACTGGGAAACCAGACAACGATGTCCCTGTGACCCACCTCATTGTCTTAGCTGTACTCTGCTGTGTCTTTGATGTAATGCTTCCCTGACGGATTGTATCTCTGCAGACACATTGTTCTCTGTCTATATATACTGTGTAATCGATTTGTATTCCCTCACTGTACCTGAAGAAGGAGCAGAGTTCCGAAAGCTCGTAATTTCAAATAAAACTGTTGGACTATAACCTGGTGTTGTGCGACTTCTCATTTTTGCCCACCCCAGTCCAACACCGGCATCTCCGCATCATTTCTTTATCTAAGCATTTTACCTGATAGTGAATGGAAATGACTTTGCATGCTGAAAATAGTTCCTCTCTAATAGGATCTCATTACACTTGAACTGATGAGGATTCTGTTGCTTCTGTAATAAGTACAATCACATGTTTGGAAAGTGAGTCTTTTCTTTAATAAAGCATCAGATTAGTGAGATTGCAACTTGGTGTTGGGCAGGGAGCATTAGCTCTCTTAAATACCTATTTAGGCTCCGTAGATTCTTTTAGCTTCGGTGAGTTGGGATTGTAATTAGCAGTAATACACTGCAGAAAGAGAACTTAAACCGCTGACTGCAAACACGTGTGACTGGCACTTACGGATCAACGATAGAGAGAAAAAAAGAAAGACTTGCATTTCTATAGCGCCTTTCACCACCTCAGGACGTCCTCAAAGCGCTTTACAGCCAATGAAGTACTTTTGAAGTGTAGTCACTGTTGTAATGTAGGAAACGCGGCAGCCAATTTGCGCACAGCAAGATCCCACTAACAGCAATGTGATAATGACCAGATAATCTGTTGTTTAGTGATGTTGGTTGAGGGATAAATATTGGAGCAAGACACCTGGGAGAACTTCCCATCTCTTCTTTGTAGAAGTGCCGTGGGATCTTTTACATCCACCTGAGAGGGCAGACGGGGCCTCGGTTTAACGTCTCATCCAAAAGACGGCACCTCCGACAGTGCAGCACTCCCTCAGCACTGCACTGGGAGTGTCAGCCTAGATTTTTGTGCTCAAATTTCTGGAGTGGGACTATGAACCCACAACCTTCTGACTCCAAGGAGAGAGACAGTGCTACCCACTGAGCCACGGCTGACATTCTGGAGAACACAGTGAGGGAGATATTGAAGTCAAAGCCACACTGACACATTAGATAGAGACCATCTGTAAGTGGAGAGCAAGACAAGAGGCAGCTTGAAATATAGGCCATCTCTTCACTTCATTTGAAGTAGCCTGTGTGTAGAAGGTGAGCTGCATCTTCCTGTGTTATGGCCTTGTCAACCAACTAACTGCACAACTAGAATTGGCAGGATTCCACAGGGAATATTGCTAACGGCTAGTCTGGGTTGGGAAGCATGGTTGTAATGTTTTAATTGCCAACCTGGCCACTGCACTCAAATACTTCCTGTGGGGAAGTGGTCTGAAGAGGTCCTGAGGTAAACAGATGGTTATGGTAGCACGGTACTACTGGTTATTCTACTGGACTAATAATCCAGAGAATGTGAGTTCAACATGGCAGTTTGAGAATTTGTAAAATGTAGGAATTAAAGGCTGGTGTCAGTAAAAGTGACCCTGGCGCTTTTGTATTGGCGCATCAGGGAAGGGAACCTTCCGTCCTTACCCGGTCTGGGCCTTATATGTGACTCCAGTCCCACACCAGCATGGTTGACTCTTAACTGCTCTCTGAAGTGGCCGAGCAAGCCATCGCGTTGTATCAAACCACTGCAAGAAGGTTGAAGAAGAAGTCCCACCACCTTCTCAGGGCTAACAAGGGATGGGCAATAAATGTTACACTGGCCAGCAATGCCCATACCCTGAGAATGAATTTAAAAAAGAAAATGAGACTGCTCGCTGTAGTAAGTTTCTGCTTGGCTCCTCTCCCTGTTATTCTCAACAAACGCTCTAAATTAACTCACGGTCAGAACAACGAGCTGGAAACAAGCGGGTATCTTTCTATTTTCGGATAGTCTTGTCAGGTCAGTTCAATTGTGATTTGTAGGTGTTTTGTACAGAGTGCGGGGTCAGCAGTGTGACGATATTTTATGCACTGCACAAAACAATCTAGGCTGACACTCCCAGTGCCGTACTGAGGGAGTGCTGCGCTTTGGGATGAGACGTTCTACCGAGGCCCCGTCTGCCCTCTCAGGTGGACGTAAAAAGATCCCACGGCCACTACATTGAAAAAGAGCAGGGGAGTTCTCCCCCGCTGTCCCGGCCAATATTTATCCCTCAACAAACAGAAAGGCCTATATTTTCCGATCCCTGCGGGTGGGTACGAGCTGTGTACACACCCGTAGGGGCCTCGCAAGTGCCGGTTTCAGGCGTGCGAAGCGCATGCGCTGAAAACCGGCACTTCCGATCTGTCAAGAATCCCCTTGACAGATCGGACGCCTGCCCTGGAGAAGGGCCTCTGCAGGGGGAGAGTTCCACTTTCTGGAGAACCTCCGCCCGCTGAAATCCCTTAAAAATCTTACGCCTGAGCAAAAGAGTTTAAAAAAGTAAAAACATAATTTTTTTTTCACTCATTTATAATTTTAAAATACTTTTAAAAAAGTTAAGTTTATTTTTAGCCCCGTAAATTTTTTTAATTATTTTTCTCAAAAAAATTAAATTTTTGTTTAAAGTATTTAATTTAATGTAATTTTAACAAATTTTAAATACGTGATTTAAAAAAAACTGTATTTAATGTTTTAGTGTGTTTTGTGAGTGATCCCCATTCATACTTTTGACAGGTCTACGCGGAGAGATCTGTCAAAAGTGTGAAGGGGGATTCCCTTCTTTGATTGGTTCCCCGTAGCCCACGTGATCCCAGGGACGCTCGCGAACCGCCTGCACCCCTGGGATACCTGGGCCTCTGCGCGTGCGGACCCGGAGAGGCCCAGGATCGGAAGTCTCGGCACCTACGGAGCCAGCAGGTAAGTGCGTAGATTTTTCCAGATTGGAGGCATCCGCCCGCAGGAAGCCTCTGATCAGAAAATCCGGCCCATTATCTGGTCATTTATCTCATTGCTGTTTGTGGGATCTTGCTGTGCTCAAATTGGCTGCCACGTTTCCTACATTACAACAGTGACCACACTTCAAAAGTACTTCACTGGCTGTAAAGCGCTTTGGGACGTCCTGAGGTCGTGAAAGGCGCTATAGAAATGTAAGTCTTTCTACTTTTCTACTTTCTTTATTTCTAGCTGAATTTCAAGTGTAGGACTAGGGTACACAGGTCCAAACGAGTAAAAGGGAAATTTAGGAGTAATATCAGGAAGTTCCTGGAAATAGAAGTTAGCCACCAATAAATCCAATAAGGAATTCAGGAGAAACTTCTTTACCCAGAGAGTGGTGAGAATGTGGAACTCGCTACCACAGGGAGTGGTTGAGGCGAATAGCATGGATGCATTCAAGGGGAAGCTGGATAAACACATGAGGGAGAAAGGAATAGAAGGATAGGCTGATAGAGTTATGAAGTAGGGTGGCAGGAGGCTCGTGTGGAGCATAAACCAGTTGGGTCAAATGGCCTGTTTCTGTGCTATAAATTCTACGTAATTCTGTATAATTCTTATTCAGACAAAGATTGATCAACATGTGGAATGGAATCCCAGAGGCAAAAACCCTTGAATTATTTGAAGAATAATGAGATGCAGCAATGAGGGGAATTAAGATGGGCCGAATGGCCTTTCTTTATTTGTAATTATCTTGTGAACTGTATCGCAAGAAATGAGGCCGGGGCAGGAGAAGTTAAGGAGTGGGACGCCCAGAATATCATGTTAAGCGACAGAAGTGGACTGACAAATGAGTTTGTTCCCACCTTCTGGGGAATGAGCTCTTAAATTTAACACGTCGTGATTCTTTTTCTGTTACATGACGCGGGTCATTAATTGATGATTAATGGAGTGGCGTACAGGACAATAGAGCACAAGGTCACTCTTGGAGCGCTGCGGAATTGTACGGCTGAAAGCACAACGTGGTTTATGGGCAGAGCAGCCTGTTCGAAACAGAGAATTGGTGCCATAAAGAAAATGGAGAAGAAGAAAATCCATAAGTGGATTAAACCTGCTCTCAAGCAGAACTTAGTCCTCAACAGTGCAGCATTTACTGAGAGAGTCAGTATATTATATACATCAATGCGAAATCCTTACACTGTTAAAATATTTGTTGTGTGCCTTTTGTGCACATAGTCCATCACACTGGGAAGCCACTGAACTCTTTCTGGATGAGACCAGAACTGAGAGTTTGGCCAGAATTTTGAAGTTTAGACCGGCTGGGAGCGGTTGGAGTGGGGGGGGGCCCGGTAGAGCACGAGAAACGCGGAAGTCCGGGTTTCCCCCGCACGCCGTGGAGTTTGCGCACGCGTTACGTCACTGGGAGGTTCCTCGCTCCGGAAGTCAGTCTGATTGGCAGGCTGGCTTCTGGTCGGGGGTGGGGTGGAAGGGGGGGTTGCGGGGAGCGCTGGACAGGAGGCCGCAGGACCAGGTAGGTCCGATCCTCGACCCCGGGGCAGGACGTGTTTCCGATCCGGGGGGGTTGTTCCCCCCACCCCGGGGGGGTGAGGCTGTTGGTGGGGGAGCTTGGGGCGGCCGGGGTCGGGGGGGGAAGCTCTCCTGCTCCTCCTGGCCCACGAGGATCGCTCTCCGAGGCTGTCCTCGCCTCGCTGCAGCTGCCGAGATTCCCGAGGCCTGGGAACCCCGGCCGGGAACAGTTAAACCTGCACGCCGGCTTAAACCCGAGGACTCTGGGCCTCATTATCATATTTAAAGTGCCAACCCGCCTCCTGGGAGCCTGTTCCTCAGCCCGCCTCCATTAAACCCGGAAGTAGGCAGGTTGGGGGGGTCCTGATATACTTTAACCTCTCACCCGACCCCAACCCCCCCATTTTTGGGGGTTAAAATTCCCCCCGTTATAACTATCAGGAAAGGCTGAACACCCTGGGGCTCTTTTCTCGAGAAAAGAGAAGGCTGAGGGGGTGACCTGATAGAGGTCTTTAAAATTATGAAAGGGTTTGATGGGGTAGACGCAGAGAAGATGTTTCCACTCGTGGGGAGACCAGAACTAGGGGCCATCAATATAAGATAGTCACCAATAAATCTATTAAAGAATTCAGTAGAAACCTCTTTACCCAGAGAGTGGTGAGAATGTGGAACTCGCTACCACAGGGAGTGGTTGAGGCGAATAGTATCGATGCATTTAAGGGGAACTTAGGTAAACACATGAGGGAGAAAGGAATAGAAGGATATGCTGATGGGGTGAGATGAAGAGGGGTGGGAGGAGGCTCGTGTGGAGCATAAACACCGGCCTGGACCAGTTGGGCCGAATGGCCTGTTTCTGTGCTGTAGATTCCGTGTAATTCCATGTAATTGTAACTTGATCGATAAAGGATTCACCGTCACAATAATCGATCTAATTAATTTTGTTACTTGTTATTCCCGACTGACGTTGATATATTATCAGAGCGTTCAGTATTGTTCTTAATTCTGCCAGAGTACTGGTTAAATAATCAGATGGAAAAATCATTGCCTTATCCTACAGCAGTGCGCTGCATAGCAAAAAGCCTTTAAACTGCTTGGGACTTTACGGCGATAAAAACAAAATCTGCGCCTGCCTCTTTCAAATTCTAAAGAACATTGTGAGATCTATCAATTATCAACAAGCTATACCACATCAAAAAACCAACAGAATCGTCGCGTGGGGAGGGGGGGGGGGTGGGGGTGGAGTGGGGGGGGGGGGGCAGCTACACACAAGGAATTCTGGGATTTCTCGCAAGGTCATCGCACGGGGTCAAGGCAACAGCTGTGAGAAAGATGCTTCAAATTAGGACAAAAAAAAAACCCGAGCCAAAAAAAAACCACACACCAGCAAGAAAGACAGAGAGAACATCTTTTCACCAAGGGCGCTTCCCAATGCTCCCTTCTCTCAGGACGACAATAAAGTAGAGGAGATTGAGGAGATAAAGCGGAGATTAGGGGAACTCTTGGGCTTCTGGCTATTATTAGTCTGGTCGTAGGAAGATGCTTTAACCAAATGTGCAGACGATGGGTGGTTTAGAGAGAGAGAGAGAGAGAGAGAGAAAAAGCCTTCTCAGAAAATCGCTTTTCACCACACTGCACCCCAGCAGCTGTTAGCAATTTTCCAAGTGTTTCCACGCTGCGGGGTAGAGAACACTCGCTCCCAGCCCCCTGTAACATGAAGTTATTATCCCAACCGGGGTTAGTTGGATCTTATCTCCTGGTGTCCAGGCACCGGTGAACTGTTGGGCCCCATCAGAGAAACCCTTTGTATTTGCAGCTATCCTGTCTCCAGCATTGGCATGGAAGGCAAAGGGCGAAGACACATCAGTACAAGCGGGGGATAAAGGCTGTAAGCTGTTAACCAGTTGCAAGCTGGTGTGAATTTGCACGTCATGCTTCCTGGAGAATTTTTTTTTTGGGGTGGGGGGCGGGGGGGGGACAGCATCATCCCCGATTGCCTGTAAAGTCGTTTCATACGCTTTCGGAAAAAAAAAACCCACGTGTAAATTCACCCGTATAAAGTGGAAGCTTATGGACCTTCTGTGGCAAGGGCGGAGGGGTAACTGAGCTAGTAATAAATTGCCACGAGACATGTTGCGTTTATGCCTGACACTCCACGTTCATGAGATCTAATTTTTTTTTTTTAAATGAGTGTTTCAAATTAGAAGCGTCGCGTGACTCATCTCCCGTTGAAGATGTCCTTTGGCGTTCTGCTCCCATACCTGCGTGGGATGCCGGCTGGTCCTTTCGGAACTCAGAGCAACAAAAATCAGCTCAAGGACCAATGGCAGCAGTCGTGCTATCTTGAATCCTTTCCTGCATCATTTCGGTCACCCACCCAATTTTGCATCAGGGAGCACTGGCTCGTACTTTTAAAAGCCAGCTTGCCGTCTTTCGGGTGAGACTTCAAAACTCTCGGCTGGACGTCGAAGGTCCCACGGCCACTATATTTCGAAGGGGAGCAGGGGGAGTTATCCCCGGTGCCCTGGCCAACATTTATCCCCTCAACCAGCAACAAACAGATGAACCGGCACTCATCCATTGCTGTTTGTGGAGCCTTGCTCTGCGCTAGTTGGCTCCTGCATTAGCCCGCGTATCAAAAAGGGAATGCATTTCAAAAGTATCTTATTAGCCGTGAAGTGCTGCGGGATATCTTCAAGACATCAAAGGTGCTGCACAAACGCAAGTTCTTTCTTTCATTCCAACAGCGTGCTTCATGTACAGAGGAACCTGAGTGTAAGGAGGCCTACACTGTGCAGCGTTGATAACAGAAACAATAATCGCTGCCAGACGCCCTCCACAAGCTTGAGCTCATCCAAAACTCGGCTGCCCCGTGTCCTAACTCGCACCCATCATCCCCTGTGCTCGCTGACCTACATTGGCTCCCGGTCCGGCAACACCTCGATTTTAAAATTCTCATCCTTGTTTCCAAATCCCTCCGTGGCCTCGCCCCCCTCCCCCCCCCCCCCAACCCCCTCCCTATCTCTGTAACCTCCTCCAGCCCCACAACCAACGTTCCCGCTAAGGTGCGCGTGTGCGCAGTGATGGGAAAGGTCCCGCGCAGGCCGCTCACCGGCTTCTGCATTGCAAATACCGCACACACGCAGAAATTTAAAGGGACCGCGCACTCAAAGAAACAGGCCGCGCAGAACGAAGTGCTGCTTCCAGGGAATGTTGCCGACAACCCTCCGAGATCTCTGCGCTTCTCCAATTCTGGCCTCTTGCGCATCCCCGATTTTTGTCGCTCCACCATTGGCGGCCGTGCCTTCAGCTGCCTGGACCCTGAGCTCTGGAATTCACTCCCTAAACCTCTCCGCCTCTCTACCTCTCTTTCTTCCTTAAAACTTACCTCTTCTGTCCTAATATCTCCTTATGTGGCTCGGTGTCAAAGTTTGTCTGATAATCGCTCCTGTGAAGCGCCTTGGGACGTTTTCCTACGTTAACGGCGCTATATAAATGCAAGTTGTTGTTAATGAGGCTTCACAGGAGGGAAGCAATGCTGGGCAGTAATGGAGGTTGGAAAAGCTGGTTTTGAGGAGGCTTTTAAAGACAGAGAGAGAGCTGGGAGGAGGTCGAGAGAGTTGGTCTGGGACAGATGACAGGTTCTGCCACCCAGTGGTCAAGCAGCAGGAGGGGATGCGCAGGATGCCAGAATCCTCAGTCTGAAGCAGGTTGTACGGGTCGATGTGATGAGGCCACTCAAAGGAAGAGGAGAACTTTGAATTCTACATGCTGTGGAACTGAAGCTGGTGGAGGGATGGGCGAGGAGGATGTCCTTCGGGGCAGTGTGTGGGCAGGGGACTTTTGAATCTGGAGTTAGTGTCGGGTGAAGCTTTGCGGAAGGTCACAAACAAGAGTTTTGCCATCAGAGGGGTGAGAAAGAAAGAGAGTATTTACACAGCACCTTTCACAACTTCAGGACCTCCCACAGCGCATTACGGCCAATGAAGTAATGTTGAAGTGTAGTCACTGTTGTAATCATAGACTAGTACAGCACAGAAAGAGGCCATTCGGCCCGTCGATTCTGCGCCAGCTCTTTCGAAGAGCAATCCAGTCAGTCCCACTGCCCCCCACACCCCCCCCCCACCCCCTGCTTTTTCCCCATATCCCTGCAATTTTTTCTCCTGCAGGAATGTAATGTAGGAAACGCGGCAGCCAATTTTCACACAGCCAAGATGGACGTAGGTGATAATGAGGAGGTGAGAGTGCACTTCTTATCAACGATCTTCACCGGAAACAGTTCAAGTGAAGGAATAACAGAAAATGCTGGAAGCACTTAGCAGGAGAGGCAGCATCTAAAAGGACAAAGGACGAGTTAAAGTTAGAGACCCTTCAGCACAGCGGTTGTGATCACTGGAAGGTCACATTTCACACTGTCATGCAGAGACTCTCCAGTTTATAAATAGAATCCATTTTGATGTGCGTTACATGAGGTAGTTGGAAATTCATATATTGGTTTTTGGTCTGAAACCGTCCTTATTGATTGAACGTGAAGGTGAGACTAAGTGCCTGGGGTGTTCTTAATCCTGGCGTATCTCTGCACAGACATGAAAGGAAACTGCAAATGACTTCTAATCATTATCAATTTTTGTTGTAAGTGCGTTGGGGAAAAAATGGGGGGATTTGTTTCCGTAGTTACCTGCATTATCTGCCAAATAAACAATGTACATTAATCTCCAATTACCTTGACTGCGATTAGTTAAGGAACTCTAGCCGAGACAGTAATGTCGATGATATTAGCAAGCAAAGGCTTGTCGCATTCTTATACCACTCCACTGTCTGTTATTTACACTCCTCTATTTGTTGTTTGCAATGTCAGCCATGGCTCAGTGGGTAACCAGCAGGTTGTGGGTTCGAGTCCCGCTCCGGACAAAATCTTAGAGGGAGAAATTTGATTGATTTGTGCCTCCCGTTAGCGCCCTAAGAGGGTGCTAAAGGGGCGCAAAGCAACTAGCGCCCGGGTGCGGTGCCGCTAATACCTCCCGCTAAATTCAGTGAGAGGTTGGCGGTGGCGGTAACCGTTAGCGCCCTGTGATGCTGTGCCTCCGGCGATGACGTCATCGGTGTGCGCAGCACCCCGCTCGCGCCCCGGCCGCGATCTTCAGTAGCGCCCCCTGACTTACCGCTGGACGCTATGTCCGACAGGGTCAGGGGGGCCTACCTGCTGCCGAGGCGGAGCAAATTAAAGGGGTGATGCCGGGCGGCCATTTTTGTTGCTGGCCGCCTGCCAGCACCTGCCCCCGTTGCTGTCCCCGGCCTCCTGTGCAGCCCCCCGCCCCCCCCCCCCCCCCCGCCGCCACCGCGAAGTGCCGACTGCTCTCTGTGAGCCCGGCACTCCGATCCCTGGTGGCCCAGCTGGGCCCCAGGTCGTGCAGCGCTGGGCCCCTCCCCTTTATTAAGGGGAGGAAGGCCTGCAATACCGCGGCGCGACGTGCCGCAGAGCGTGGCACTGCTGCACGTAGCGCTGCAAGATTCACTCGCAGCGCCCCAGGAGGGAGGTGAGGCATTTCCAGTAGTGCCCAGCCTCCCTCTTGGGGTGCTACCGGTGAATTTCGCCGCGGGGGCGCTAACATTTTCAGGGGCGCTAAAAGTAGCGCCCCGGCAAAGTTAGCGCCCCAAAGAGGGCGTGACCCAATTTTGCCCCCTTACACTCTAGTGCAGTGCTGAGGGAGAGCTGCACTGTCGGAGGTGCCGTCTTTCAGATGAGATGTTAAACCGAGGCCCCGTCTGCTCTCTCAGGTGAATATAAAAGATCCCACGGCACTATTTTGAAGAGCAGGGAGGTTCTGCCCAGTGTCCTGGCCAAAATCTATCCCACAAACAACATCACTAAAAATGTGTGCAAATTGACTGCCAAATTTCCTATATCACTACAGTGACTTCACTTGGAAAAAGCACTTAATTGTCTGTAGTGCACTTTGGGATGTCCTGAGGTCATAAATGGCACTATGTAAATGCAAGTCTTTCTTTTAAACGGAGGAGTTCATCCAGTTACACCTGTGATAATATAGCAGACAGAGGAACATCATACGAACACATCAAACGTCATGATGCACGCTAATCATTTCCAGGCTTAAAAATAGTTTAAGGCAAAATAGCCGTCCTTACCATTTCCTTTTGTTGGTAATTCGACTGGTGCAGGATAAGACCAGTAATCGTCTTTTGCGTATTAAAGTGCCAACCTCACACAATGGGGAACAAATGGGTTTGGTGAACAAGTTTTTTGCAGACTTATTAACGCATCAAGGGGGGAAAAATTCGGTTGGTTTGCGCCTCCCGTTAGCGTCCTAAGAGGGCGCTAATGGGGTGCAAAGCAACTAGCGCCCGGGCGCAGCGATGTTTGTGCCGCTCGCGAAATTGACCAGACATTTTGCGGCGGCTCTAAACACTACCGCCACGATCTCCTGCGCCGGCAGATCGTGACGTCAGTCTAGCGTGCAACGCCCCAGACCGGATATTGAGTGGCGCCCCCTGCCTTTCCGCCTGCCTCTAGCAACGACAGGTTGAGGGGAGCGTTTTGCAGTCGGGAAGGGACTGGGGGAGCACTATTTAAAGGCGACCGCTTCCTGCCTTTTTTTGTCGGCGACATTTTTGCACCACGCATTCTGAGAGAGAGAGAGAGAGAGAGAGAGACTTCTGGAGAGATTCAACGCTGTGTGAAGGAGTTTTGGGTACTGAGCAGCACTTTGCAGGTTCATTTTGATTTGACCTTCCTTGCATCGATTTAGAATAGACTATGGGGACTGCACTCTGAGTTCTTTCCCTGGGCCCCTCCATTTTTCTTTCCAGCAGATTTGATGTACAGGTCTCTCCAGGCCGAGATTCAAGGCTGCAATGAGCAGGGTGTGGATGGAGAGCAAGATCAACCCTCCCCTTTAAGAGCTGGCCGGCGCCAGTGTGTGTGTGTTCCATTGCTGACTGACATCACATGAGCATCGCCAGCGCTCTGAGGTAGCGCCTCGCTCCTCGGCGTTAGCGCCTTAAGACAGGTGTGTAGCGCTTGATTTAGCGCTCCAATCACCTCCAGGGGGCGATAGAAGCCAAGTTTGCAGTCGGAGGTGATAATTAGCACCAGGCGCTAAACTTTGCCCCCGGCCGATAATTGTGCCCCAAACGGGGCGATACCGAATTTCTCCCCCCAAGTGTTCATTGGTTGAGTGCTCGAAGGAAGAAAGCAATTTGGATCTGACTGGTCACTGATGACCACTTCAGAATTACAACAACTTGCATTTATACAGCGCCTTTAACGTAGTAAAACGTTCCAAGGAGCGATTATCAGACAAAATTTGACACCGAGCCCCATAAGGAGATGTTGGGACAGGTGACCAAAAGCTTGGTCAGAGAGATAGATTTTAATGAGCGTCTTAAAGGAGGAGAGAGGTAGAGAGGTGGAGAGGTTTAGGGAGGGAATTCCAGAGCTTAGGGCCCAGGCAGCTGAAGGCACGGCCGCCAATGGTGGAGCGATTAAAATCGGGGGATGCCCAAGAGGCCAGAGTTAGGAGAGTACAGAGATCTCGGAGGCTTTTAGGGCTGGAGGAGATTACAGAGATAGGGAGGGGAGACCCTGGAGGGATTTGAACACAAGGATGAGAGTTTGAATTACACGGGTAATCTAAATTCCTTCAACATGTCTAGAAGCTAATGCTGTTGATTTTTTTTTTCTCTCTCCTCCATGTTATAAGCTTGCCGTACGAGATAAGGTCATGACCTGGTGACTGGACTGAAGTGCAGCCACACTGAAGTGAGCAGATGACCAGGGTAGAAATGATTTGTCAATGATGTTCTCACCCAAAGCCTTTCCTTTCCAAATTTCCTTCTCTATTTTAAGGGAAGTATCAGCCTTAAAATAAAGGGCTCACCTCACTGTTAAAACAGCACAGAGCGGAATGGGGTATAAGAGCATGAATGGTTTGTGCACAATGTCACCAATAGTAATTCACGCTCGCGTTGCCAACTCTGGTTGGACCGTAAACTGGGAGGTTTCATCACATGACCTCCAGTCTCCAACCACCCCACCTCCACGCTGCTCCCGATGGTCCATCGGCCAATAATGGCGGCTGCGTTACCCACAATCCCCGCACCCCTGAAACTGCTCTGTCCTTTTTTTTTTATTCGTTCCCGGGATGTGAGCGTTACTGGCAAGGCCAGCATTTATTGCCCATCCCTAGTTGCCCCCTTGAGAAGGTGGTGGTGAGCCGCCTTCTTGAACCGCTGCAGTCCGTGTGGTGAAGGTACTCCCACAGTGCTGTTAGGGAGGGAGTTCCAGGATTTTGACCCAGCGGCGATGAAGGAATGGCTGATATATTTCCAAGTCAGGATGGTGTGTGACTTGGAGGGGAACTTGGAGGTGGTGGTGTTCCCATGCGCCTGCTGCCCTTGTCCTTCTAGGTGGTAAAGGTTGCGGGTTTGGGATATGCTGCCGGAGAATGGGAGGTGCTGTACATCACGTGGTTTTACTGGAGCATATGGGACATTCATCTCTTAATTCCAGGGAGACTCCGTAACAATCCTGGAAGGTTGGTAACCCTAATTACGCCCTGGTGCATATCACATCAAGTCGGAGGTACGGAACAAGGGAGCTGAAATGTACATATTTATGCCAAAACTGTTTGGGGTTGGTGGGGCGAAGGTTACAATCTTAAAATTAAAGTAAATGGCGGGAGAGCGATTACAAGAAAATCGCATCAAGCATCCCAAGTCCTATGGACTCAGAAACGTGCTCTGAAGTTCGGGTTGCCAATTCTGCTTGGACCACACCTGGAGTACTGTGAGCAGTTCTGGGCACCACACCTTAGGAAGGATATATTAGCCTTGGAGGGAGTGCAGCGCAGGTTTACCAGAATGATACCCGGACTTCAAGGGTTAAATTACAAGGAGAGATTACACAAACTAGAGTTTAGAAAGTTAAGGGGTGATCTAATCGAAGTTTTCCAGATATTAAGGGGAACAGACAGGGTCGATAGAGAGAAACTATTTCCACTGGTTGGGGAGTCTAAGACTACGGGGCATAGTCTAAAAATGAGAGCCAGACCTTTCAGGAATGAAGTTAGGAAACAATTCTACAGACAAAGGGCGGTAGAAGTTTGGAACTCTCTTCTGCAAATGGCAATTGGTGCTGCGTCAATTGTTAATTCTAAATCGGAGATTGATAGATTTTTATTAACCAAAGGTATTAAGGGATATGGGCAAAGGCAGGTAGATGGAGTTAGGTCACAGATCAGCCATGATCTCATGGAATGGCGGAACAGGCTGGAGGGGCTGAACAGCCTCCTCCTGTTCCGATGTTCCTACATATTCCTGGAGGCTTCATCACATGATCACCAACTGCCCCGCCCCCATGGTCCTACCATTGGTCGCCCAGCACGTCAATCCCCGCGGCGACTGCCTTCCCACGGCTAATCGGAAAGCGAACAGACCCTTCGTTACCCAATTGGATGACCAGTCATCCCCAGGTCCAATATTTTATTGTTAACTAATTAACAAAAGTGTTCAGAAGGAAATGGAAAGAAAAATAGACACCCAATTGTTTTTAATGCCCCTATGATTCTTTGTTGGCCCAGGGTTTGGCTCACAGCAATGTCCTGGAGATTAATTCCTGGAGATTCCAAGACAATCCTGGAGGGATTATTGATAAGTACCACTGCCGTGTGTCTGTCTAGAGTCTGTACGGCTCATGTAATGAGAATGTATCACAAGTGACACGCTCATAGAATCATAGAAATTTACGGCACAGAAGGAGGCCATTCGGCCCATCGTGTCTGTGTCGGCCAAAAAAGAGCCATCCAGCCTAATCCCACTTTCCAGCTCTTGGTCTGTAGCCTTGGTAGGAGTGCATATCCAAATGTGATGAGGGTTTCTGCCTTGACCAGCCTTTCAGGCAGCGAGTTCCAGACCCCCACCACCCTCTGGGGGAAAAAAGTTCTCAACTCCCTCTAATCCTCCGACCAATTACTTTAAATCTATGCCCCCTGGTTATTGACCCCTCTGCTGAGGGAAATAGGTCCTTCCTGTCCACTCTATCCAGGCCCCTCATAATTTTATACACCTCAATTAAATCTCCCCTCAACCTCCTCTGCGCCAAAGAAAAACAACCCCAGCCTCTCCAATCTCTCCTCATCGCTAGCGAGTGATCGTGTTAACAATTCCCGTGTTAATCGATACACAATGCACAGGCTCACTGTCAGTAAAAAGAAGGCCTGAATCTGAATATCTCGCTTCTTCCCCCACCAAAGCACAGCTCACAGTGTATTATCACTAAAGATATAACCTTGAGTGATCTTTTTGGATTATAATCCCATCTCATGTTTCATATTACGGTTATAAATCGCTTAAGCTTCTTTCGCAGGGTTTATGTTGTCACCTAACCCCCCCCCCCCCCCCCACACCCACAACCTTAATCAGATCACCGGCGTGTAATCTCTCTCTCTCTAACTTCCGCTTCATGAACTTTTAACCCCCTGGATCATCAGGGGCTGCTGGGAATTCTGTGCTTTCCCAACCTGGCTGGGTTATTGCTGTTGTTGAAATGATTGGATTCGTTTTATTGTCCCCCCCCCCCACAGAGATTTCTCTTCTAACTTGCGTTCAGATTCAGCTCTGTGGTCTCCCAAGTTCTTCCTCATCACGGATGAACCTTTCCAAATCTGGTTCCAGTACATCTTGTTTATTTTTTTACTTCCTGATAGATCTGTATTTAAACGGATCCCTGTACCTCCTGCGGTACTGCTTTCTTTTACCATGTCCAAAGATTCATGAACTGACTGCTGAGCCTTTTGATCCTTAGTTTCAACGTGCTCCATTGATTTTGATGAATTCCAGTCACTGTCGGGAATGCTTGTGTCAACTGCGGTACCAAGTTCAGAGGGGTGGCACCGGGTGTGATCCACATCTGCGCTTGTACCTTACCTGTTGGCACCAGGTACCTAGTCAAGATGTGTGTCTAGGTAGCAAGTATCGGCAGGACCTTAGAGGGGGTGCAGTGCAGATTCCAGGGGGAAAAGGGTTAAATTATGAGGATAGGTTGCATAGACTAGACTTGTATTCCCTCAGGTATAGAAGATTAAGGGGTGGTCTAATTGAGGTGTTTGAAAGTGATTAAAGGAGTTGATAGGCGTAGATCGAGAGAAACTATTTCCTCTGGTGGGGGGGGGGAGTCCAGAACAAGGGGGCATAACCTCAAAATTAGAGCCAGGCCGTTCAGGGGTGATGTCAGGAAGCACTTCTTCACACAAAGGGTGGTGGAAATCTGGAACTCTCTCCCCCAAAAAGCTGTCAATTGAAAATTTCAAAACTGAGATTGGTAGAATTTTGTTGGGCAAGGCTATTAAAGGATTCAGGACCAAGGCAGGAAGATGGAGATAAGATACAGATGAGCCATCTCGTTGAATGGCGGAACAGGCTCGAGGGGCTGAATGGCCTCCTCCTGTTCCTATGCTCCTATGTACTTGACCACAGGGGCACATCTGGACTAATGTTAATTGTGTCCTCATCCCCATGTCCAGTAGGGGTCGCTGGACGGCAGTTAAGAGCAGGGACCATGACTGACTTTGCTCCTCCCTCGCTCAAGGGCACTGAGGCTAATTGTCTGATCTTCCTTCTGAGCGCTCCTTGGCTGAGACGCCCCGAGCTGCACAGTTGTGATGTTGAGCTGCTAAAACAGAGCTGCGTTTCACCTGGCCTGTCCCCTTTCAGGCTGCTGCTCAAGTATTTCTTGTGGAGAGTATAGGATGTTAGGAATTGCTCGAGGATAAAAGTCCCAGCTCCATCTAGTCCGCCTTCTACCATCCTGGTAGTCGCACGATACAACGATAATGGGAGTTGTTGACTAATCACAGCGATCAATCTCTATCAATGCGTCTACAACAGACCCAGACATGAGGCGAGGAAAACCCCCAGTGGTGGAGAGCTTTGGGAACCAGAGGTCCAAGGTCACCTGTTCCTCCCGAGCTCGCTACACTCACCACACCTCACGTCTCACATTACTCATGTGCTCTGTCCCAAAATGTTATTTTTGGAATTTAGGAGTAGGCCATTTAGCTCCACAATTCAATTAGATCATGGCTGATCTGTACCTCAACTCCATTTACCCGCCTTTGCTCCGTATCCCTTGATACCCTTACCCAACAGAAATCCATCAATCGCTCAGTCTTGAAAGTTCCAGTTGTCCCCCAGCATCCACAGCCTTTTGGAGGAGAGAGTTCCAGATTCCTACTACTCTTTGTGTGAAGAAGTGCTTTCTGATTTTCCTCCTAGACATGCCTTGGCTCCAATGTTAAGATTACGTCCACTCTTTCTCTGTTCCCCCACCAGAGGAAATAATTTCTCCGTATCTACCCTATTGAATCGTTTTAACATTTGAAACACCTCAATCATATAAGATACTGAGGGGGGCTCGACAAGGTAGATGCAGAGAGGATGTTTGCCCTCGTGGGGAAATCTAGAACTCGGGGGCATAGTTTCAGAATAAAGGGTCGTCCTTTTAGAACTGAGATGAGGAGGAATTTCTTCTCTCAGAGGGTCGTAAATCTGTGGAATTCTCTGCCCCAGAGAGCTGTGGAGGCTGGGTCATTAAATACATTTAAGGTGGAGATAGACAGATTTTTGCAAGATAAGGGAGTGAAGGGTTATGGGGAGCGGGCAGGGGAAGTGGCTTTGAGCCCAAGATCAGCCATGATCTTATTGAATGGTGGAGCAGGCTCGAGGGGCCAAGTGGCCTATTCCTGCTCCTATTTCTTATGTTCTTATGTTAATCAGATCACCCCTCAATCTTCTGTACTCAACAGGGAATGCAAGCAAAAATTTAAGCAACCTGTCCTCATAATTTAACGGCACCTCCTAAACCCGCGACCTCTTCCACCTAGAAGGACAAGGGCAGCAGGCGCATGGGACCACCACCACCTCCAAGTTCCCCTCCAAGTCACACACCATCCTGACTTGGAAATATATCAGCCGTTCCTTCGTCGTCGCTGGGTCAAAATCCTGGAACTCCATCCCTAACAGCACTGTGGGAGCACCTTCACCACACGGACTGCAGCGGTTCAAGAAGGCGGCTCGCCCCACCACCTTCTCAAGGGGGCAATTAGGGATGGGCAATAAATGCCGGCCTTGCCTGCGACGCCCCCATCCCAGGAACGAATAAAAGAGAAACCCTCTAAGCCCCGGTCTCATTCTGGTGAAGAAAGAAATAATAGAAGAAGAAATAAGAGGAGTGGCCCAGGTAATCAGAGCTGGCCGTAACCTCCTGAGGCCAATTAGAGGGCAACTGTGACTGCTTGTAAATTCCGAGCTGGAGGTCAGGAGTTCAAACCTGGGGACCTTTACTCACTCAGTGTGGTTTATTTACCAGATGAGACATTGCGGGGTGGGGAGGGGGCATCTCTTAGTTAAAAGCTGTAACAATTCCTCTTACTATTTCATGTGGCTGATGTAGATGTGGAGCAACAAAACTACAATGTTACATTGAGGTGGTTAAGCCAGATAATTGTGGCAGGTGTCGCGGAGCGTATCGCTTTGGCGCCTCCTTCGTATTTGGGAATGGGGCGTTGAGTCGTTATCTGTTCCGTGGTCTGTTCTGGGTCGCACACTAGAGAGTTTTTTAATTCTCCGTTTGTGCACCAAGTATCCGCATCCTGCTGGGGTTTGCGCGGACGCGGTTCATGGGGTCGGCTCCGCTAGCTCCGCGGAAGATCGAAGCCGGGGATCTTCCGCGGTCGGGTCTTTCACGGGGTGTTTGTTTGTGACTTCTTGCGAACTCCGTTCGGTTTTCCGAGCACCGTCGGGGCTTGAAGTCGCGCTGCCGAAGGTTAAGCGCGTCGGTCCAAACGGGGCTTGCCTGACTTCGAGCGGCGATGAGGGACGCTGTTGAGACCCTGGCCGATGGGGAGACGTTCGTTGTCCACGATTTGATGGACTTCCTAGCGGGTTGCAGCTTTGCGGCGAATGGATGGAGGGAACGATGTGCGACAGCGCGGGCGGCCAGGGCGGCAGCAAATAGATAAATGACAGACTGAGGGAGGTGTTGGGAAATAATGAGTTAGAGCGGGTGCAATGAAAAGAAAAGTAAGAGTTGCATTTCTATAGCGCCTTTCACGACCTCGGACATCCCAAAGTGCTTTACAGCCGATTAAGTACTTCTGAAATGTAGTAATGTTGGCAATGGGGCAGCCAATCTGTGCACAGCAAGCTCCCACAAACAGCAATGTGATAACCAGATAATCTGGTTTTTTTATTAATACTTGTTGAGGGATAAATATTGGCCAGGACACCTGGGAGAACTCCCCTGCTCCTCTTCAGAATAGTGCTGTGGGATCTTTTACATCCACCTGAGAGAGCAGACGAGGCCTCGGTTTAAAGTCCCCTCTGAAAGACGGCACCTCCGACAGTGCGGCACTCCCTCAGTACTGCACTGGCAGTGTCAGCTCTAGATTTTGATGCTCAAGTCTCTGGAGTGGGACTTGAACCCATGACTTTCTGACCGAAAATGCAAGCGTGTGGTCCACTGAGCCAAGACTGATGCTAGCGAACGGAGCGAGATCCATTTCAACACTTAAATGGTTATTGGAAATAGATTTATTCAGTAATTGACGAGTTGATGCATTACGCTCTGAATGCTTAGCATAGATCTCTGGATTAAAGTCTGCGCGTGGTATCGGAAGCATTTAATGGTGAACAGCAAACACAGTAACTGTCAGCTGAAAAAAAGACAGCGTGTTGTGAACTGTCAGATTATCAACAATTTATGATGCCATTTTGCGGGGAATAGATTGAAAAAAATCTAATATTTCTGATCACGGGCAATGCTAATACACGGTGGATTTTGTACTCCTGCAAACAGTTGCATCTGTCAAACTGTCATCTGGGAGAAATTAGAGAAGTAGATAAATGTTGGGGGATGTGCCAGTGCAATGTAAAAAATACTGTGGCATATAGACGTGCAATTCCTGTACCCAGCTGTGGGCTCACAGTTTGCTGAGCCAGTGAATACCGTTCGAGCAAAACTGCTGCGCACAGCTGTGTGACTGTTCCCTGGCTCTGTTGACTGTTCCACTCTGTGACTGTTCCCTGGCTCTGTTGACTGTTCCACTCTGTGACTGTTCCCTGGCTCCATTGACTGTTCCACTCTGTGACTGTTCCCTGGCTCCATTGACTGTTCCACTCTGTGACTGTTCCCTGGCTCTATTGACTGTTCCACTCTGTGACTGTTCCCTGGCTCCGTTGACTTGTCCACTCTGTGACTGTTCCCTGGCTCTGTTGACTTGTCCACTCTGTGACTGTTCCCTGGCTCTGTTGACTGTTCCACTCTGTGACTGTTCCCTGGCTCTGTTGACTTGTCCACTCTGTGACTGTTCCCTGGCTCTGTTGACTTGTCCACTCTGTGACTGTTCCCTGGCTCTGTTGACTTGTCCACTCTGTGACTGTTCCCTGGCTCTGTTGACTGTTCCACTCTGTGACTGTTCCCTGGCTCTGTTGACTGTTCCACTCTGTGACTGTTCCCTGGCTCTGTTGACTGTTCCACTCTGTGACTGTTCCCTGGCTCTGTTGACTGTTCCACTCTGTGACTGTTCCCTGGCTCTGTTGATTGTTCCACTCTGTGACTGTTCCCTGGCTCGGTTGACTGTTCCACTCTGTGACTGTTCCCTGGCTCTGTTGACTTGTCCACTCTGTGACTGTTCCCTGGCTCTGTTGACTGTTCCACTCTGTGACTGTTCCCTGGCTCTGTTGATTGTTCCACTCTGTGACTGTTCCCTGGCTCGGTTGACTGTTCCACTCTGTGACTGTTCCCTGGCTCTGTTGTCTGTTCCACTCTGTGACTGTTCCCTGGCTCTGTTGACTTGTCCACTCTGTGACTGTTCCCTGGCTCTGTTGTCTGTTCCACTCTGTGACTGTTCCCTGGCTCCGTTGACTGTTCCACTCTGTGACTGTTCCCTGGCTCTGTTGACTGTTCCACTCTGTGACTGTTCCCTGGCTCTGTTGACTGTTCCACTCTGTGACTGTTCCCTGGCTCTGTTGACTTGTCCACTCTGTGACTGTTCCCTGGCTCTATTGACTGTTCCACTCTGTGACTGTTCCCTGGCTCCGTTGACTGTTCCACTCTGTGACTGTTCCCTGGCTCTGTTGACTGTTCCACTCTGTGACTGTTCCCTGGCTCCGTTGACTGTTCCACTCTGTGACTGTTCCCTGGCTCTGTTGACTGTTCCACTCTGTGACTGTTCCCTGGCTCTGTTGACTGTTCCACTCTGTGACTGTTCCCTGGCTCTGTTGACTGTTCACTCTGTGACTGTTCCCTGGCTCTGTTGACTTGTCCACTCTGTGACTGTTCCCTGGCTGCTTGCAGAGAACACCTTTGCAGGTGTTGCTGAATAAAAGCAAAAAAAATAAAAAAAATCCCGGGCAAGGGGGAGACGTGCAAGACCATTACGGCTGAAGCTGTTGCACGCCACTCTCCTTAATGTGTCCCAGCTGTCTTTGGGAAATTAAAACGCCTTCAATCTCGCGCCTGTTGCGAAGCTCGCTTGAGTGAGCGGATGAGAACAAAGGGAAGAAAGGAAAGAGCTTGCCTTTGTAGAGCGCCTTCCACGACCTCAGGACCTCCCACGCAATGCTCACTTTCATTTTTTAAACACCGCGCCTGCACCGTTTTTTTACCCCCCCTGTTGAAAAGCCGGTGAGCCGGCTGCGCGGGAGGTTCGGAGCGCTGCAGCTTAAAGGGAACATTGGTCCCAAGGTGCTTCACAGCCGATGAAGGACTTTTTGAAGTGTAGTCACATAGTGAAACGCGAGAGGCAATTTGCGCACAGCAAGATCCCGCAAAACAGCACAGTGACAATGATCGGACTCAGTGATGCTGCTTGACGGGTTACTGTCGGCCAGGACACCGAGGAGAATTACCCTGCTCTTCGTCGAAATAGCACCGCGGGATCTTTTACCTGAGAGGGGCAGGCGGGGGGCCTCGGTTTAACGTCTCGTCCGAAAGACGGCGCACCTCCGGCAGTGCGGCGCTCCCTCAGCACTGGCACTGGGAGTGTCAGCTCTAGTGTTATGTGCTCAAGTCTCTGGAGTGGGGCTTGAACCCGCGACCTTCTGACTCAAAGGGAAGAGTGCTACCCACGGAGCCACGGCTGCGAGCTGATCACAGCCGATTACATTATACGTGGCACAGCTATCCTGGTCCACAGCCATAGTCTGTTCCAGTTTTGTCAGTCGCTTGATTAGTAAGGAAAGTTCTCTCCAGTCAGCACAAACACTGCTGAACATGAAGCTGGTTATTTTTTGGCAGGCTAATGATATTTTTTTTATTCGTGCATAATTGATTTACCTGCTTAAGAATGGCTCGTGCTGGAAGTCAGTGGGCTGCAATGCAGGGAGTACAATCAAAGGGTCACTCGTAGATCGAGTCATATCGTAAGATAGTCTGCTGTGATGGAGACCAGTAGTTGCCACACCGTTGTTGTTTTACGGGTGACTAGTGTCTTAAGCACGACGTCAGACTGCCTCCGATTTTAAAAGTGACACCAGCAGACTTTTCATAGAATCATATCGGAATCGTACAGCACAGAAGGAGGCCATTCAGCCCATCATGCCTGTGCCGGCTCTTTGAAAGAGCTCTCCAATTAGTCCCACTCCACCCCCCTGCTCTTTCCCGATAACCCTGAAGATGTTTTCCTTTTCAAGTATTTATCCAATTCCCCTTTTGAAAGTCACTATTGAATCTGCCTCCACCGCCCTTTCAGGCAGCGCGTTCCAGATCACAACAACTCGCTGAGTAAAATAAATTCTCCTCATCTCCCCCTCTGGTTCTTTTGTCAATTATCTTAAATCTGTGTCCTCTGGTCACTGGCCCTCCTGCCAGTGGAAACAGCTTCTCCTTATTCACTCTGTCAAAGCACTTTGTAATTTTGAACACCTCCATTAAATTTCCTCTTAGCCTTATTTTAAAAGGGGTTCTGTGATCTTCTGGAATGGAAAAGAAGATCTAAATGTCATTTTTGTGATTTGTTCACTGGATGTGGGCCACATTTATTACCCATCCCTTCTCAGCAACTGTACAAGTGAACAAGGCCACTTAAGAGGTGATTAGGAGTCCACCACATCATGTGATGCTGGATAGGTTCCTCTTCCTTAAAAATATAAGAAATAGGAGCAGGAATAGGCCACTTGGCCCCTCGAGCCTGCTCCACTGTTCAATAAGATCATGGCTGATCTTGGGCTCAAAGCCACTTCCCTGCCCGCTCCCCATAACCCTTCACTCCCTTATCTTGCAAAAATCTGTCTATCTCCACCTTAAATGTATTTAATGATCCAGCCTCCACGGCTCTCTGGGGCAGAGAATTCCACAGATTTAAGAGCCTCTGAGAGAAGAAATTCCTCCTCATCTCAGTTCTAAAAGGGCGACCCTTTATTCTAAAACTGTGCCCCCGAGTTCTAGATTTCCCCACGAGGGGAAACATCATCTCTGCATCTACCTTGTCGAGCCCCCTCAGTATCTTATATGTTTCAATAAGATCACCTCTCATTCTTCTAAACTCCGATGAGAAGGACGTTCATGAGCCAGCTATGTTTTTGCTCAGCCCACATTTACTGAATGGAGTTTAGACAACTCTCCCTGGTGGGATTCTGAACTCACAACCACTGGTTTTCTAGTCTAGTGCCACAACCACGACAGTGTCAACCTGTATAGGTGCCCCTGTGCTGTTCACAGTAGCAGTATAGTAGACCCTGTGCCAATGTTGCGTAGGCCTGAATGAGCCCTGCGAACTATTTTGTTTCGTTAGATTGATGTGCAGAACCTTTAAATCACAATAAAAAGACCTCCGGACATCCCAAAGCCCTTAACAACCAATGAAGTACTTTTTTGAAGTGTAGTCACTGTTGTAATGTAGGAAACGCAGCAGCCAGTTTGTGCACAGCAAGCTCCCACAAACAGCAATGTGATGATGACCAAATAATCTGTTTTTAGTGATGTTGATTGAGGGATAATTATTGGCCCAGGACACCGGGGAGAACTCCCCTGCTCTTCTTCGAAACAGTGCCATGGGATCTTTTACGTCCGGCTGAGCGAGCAGACAGGGCCCTCGGTTTAACGTCTCATCCGAAAGACGGCACCTCCGACAGTGCAGCCCTCCCTCAGTACTGGCACTGGGGGTGTCGGCCTGGGTTATGCACTCTAGTTTCTGGAGTGGGGCTTGAACTCACAACATTCTGACTCAGAGGCGAGCACAGATGAAATCGAAAAAAAGAACTGCTTTGCAAAAATATCTCATCCCTGCTCCGAAGGCACAGACTCTCACGGGCGGCATTTCACTGGATGTCAGCAGCTCCTTGAAACTTCCCCAAGTGGCTTTCCTTCATGACTGAGTGTTGACAGGCTAGTTATCCTTGCAGAGTATCGCACCTGAGCCCCAGGCCACTGGCCACCTGATGCCCACACAGGCACTTTCTCCAGACGCATTCATTTGACAATGATGGTATCCAGCAAGCCCTGGTGGAGGATTGCAGTCCTCGCGCTGCCTTACTTTCATCTAAGTTGTCTGCCCTTATCAACCTCACATCTGCACCGTTCCCCTGGAACAACTCGATCAACTTGGCATTTTGGTATTTGCAAGGTCAGTTTACCCACATAATCTTGGGATTGGAGCTGAAATACTGCCTGGAAGGTTAAAAGCAGCTTAAAGGATAACATCTGAGAGAAATATTGCTTTCGATTTGTCCCAGCTTGGAATAATCTCACCCAAAGTAGGACATCAAGCAACAATGGGGATTGTTTTATTGCAAAAACTTTTAATAACCAATTAATGGTGTTTCGGATTCAGATTCTTCGCCTGTCTTTCCTGATGTGAGCTGTCATTTGCACTCTGTTGTAATCAAGCAAAAAAAATAAAGTAAAAGGAAGGCCGCAGATCCCTGGGGACTTCCGGAGTTGTTCTGTTACTGTCTGTTCTCAGACAGCCGTGGCTCAGTGGGCAGCACCCGTGCCTCCGGGTCAGAAGGTTGTGGGTTCGCAGTCTCATTCCAGCGACTCGAGCACATAAACCAGGCTCTGACACCCCACCGTGCAGCTTTGAGGGAGTGCTGCACTGTCGGATGTAGACGTTAAACCGAGACCCCGTCTGCCCTCTCGGGTGGATGTAAAAGATCCCGCGGCCACTATTTTGAAGAAGAGCAGAGGAGTTCTCCCCCGCCCCCGGTGTCCTGGCAAATATTTATCCCTCAATCAACATCACTAAAAACATATGATCTGGCCATTATCGCATTGCTGTTTGTGGGAGCTTGCTGTGCGCAAATTGGCTGCCGTGTTTCCTACATCACAACAGTGAGTACACTTCAAATGTACTTCATTGTCTGTAAAGCGCTTTGGGATGCCCTGAGGTCGTGAAAGGCGCTGTAGAAATGCAAGTCCTTCTTTAAGTTCCTTCTTCTGTGATCTGTAGTCAAGGTGCTCGGCTACGAGACAAGAGAGTTTTGCTCTGTCTGCCAAGTTGATTAAATCTTCTTCCACTAAACCGTCATTATCACAGAATCATAGAATCTTACAGCACAGGAGGAGGCCATTCGGCCCATCGTGTCTCTGCCGGCTCTTTGAAAGAGCTCTCCGATTAATCCCACTCCCCCCTGCTCTGTCCCCATAGCCCTGTCTTATAAACCCCTCTAGGTTATTAAAATAGTTTTACACACCCCCGCGGGGTGTTCCGGGACATGGGGGAGGGGTCATTTTCAACATCGCCTCTTGGCCGGAAACCTGACGGAGCGGATCGTCCGCCCGTTGTAGAACCCGCCCGTTTTTCACATCTGCCCATCCCTGATTTTCATCGCTCCGCCATTGGCGGCCGTGCCTTCAGCTGCCTGGGCCCCAAGCTCTGGAATTCCCGCCCTAAACCTCTCCACCTCTCCACCTCTCTCTCCTACTTTAAGACGCTCCTTAAAACCTACCTCATTGACCAAGCTTGTGGTCACCTGTTCCAATATCTCCTTATGTGGCTCAGTGCCAAGTTTATGTTTGATAATCGCTCCTGTGAAGCGCCATGGGACGTTTTTATCGCGTTAAAGGCGCCGTATAAATGCAGGTGGTTGTTCTATAAAAATCAATGGAAGAAAAAGCAGGTGGTTTCTCTAAAGAGTGGGCGAACTGCTACTGCGCGTGCTCGGGAGGAACAGGTGACCTTGGACCTCTGGTTCCCAAAGCTCTCCACCACTGGGGGTTTTCCTCGCCTCATGTCTGGATCTGTTGTAGACTCACTGATTGAGATTGATCGCTGTGATTGGTCAACAACTCCCATTATCGTTGGATCGTGCGACTCCCAGGATGGCAGAAGGTGAACTAGATGGGCCTTGGTCTCTTTTCATCCAGCGATTCCTCTGTTCCTAGCTGTGACCTGTTGAATGGAGAATTGGGTCTTGTGCCCTCTTTGTACCACAGGGAATGATTTCTGGACAATACTTTTGTGAAGTTGTTCTCCCGTGCAGAAGGTTGAATAGTGAACCATGTAGGTGATAGCAGGTAGAACTGTAGGACTGACCATAAGGAATCAATTGCAGCTAATGATGTTAAAACATGATCCCTTAACGCAGTCATACAAATTTCCTCTCTCTCTTATTTTACGCGAGATGTTAACCCATAGGAGGTGTTTGGCACGAGTGTATTAAGCTTTTGTGCAATAACATTGCCTTAAGAGTTAGCTTGATCGGTACTTCTGCCACTGGACTCGATATCCATCCCCACCATCACTGTCGCACTGTGGCTGCAGTGTCTACAATCTACAGGATTCACTACAGCAACTCACCAAGGTTACTCCGACAGCGCCTTCCCTCCCCTGTGACCTCTACCGCTGAGAAGAATGAGAGCAGCACTGTTGTGAGAACACCATCACTCCAAGTTCCCCTCCGAGTCACGCACCATCCTGACTTGGGCACGTATCGCCGTTCCTTCATCGTCACTGAGTGAATAAGCTGGAAGTCCCCACCGAACAGCACTGTGGGAGCACCTTCACCACAAGGACTGCAGTGGTTCAAGGAGGTCCACCACCACCTTCTCAAGGCGGCCAGGGATGGGCAATAGATGCCGCCTTGCCAGCGACGCCCACACCCCAGAAACAAACTTACGGGTGGCTGTGATTCCTTCGAACTATTAAGTGTCTTTCTCTCACATATTGAAGCACATTGACAACGCAATGTTCTTCTCTCTGAAGGGCACAGCCAGTGATCCTGCACTCCCAGTGGGGGAGCTGTACTTGAAGAGAGAGTGGGATGGAGATGGGCCACAACACTGCAGTGACGACTCTCCGATCCGTGCGCCCTCCAAGCCCGGCTCCCAGCTGGGAGCCCAAGATCACTGTATTTACCCTTCAGTTCCGATGGTGAAATTGAAAAGTCATTCTCCAATCTGGTACTTTAAGGCTTCACTGCAGCAAGTGATTGTTCCAACATCACTACGAAGGATGTTTAAATAAACAGCAAAGAGCCATGGAATCAACACAGAGTTACTAGATGGTTGGAGTTAAAACAATGTAGCTATCACTAACGTTAATAAAACACCAAAGAATATAATTTTTTCCTTACTTTTCCCTGCTTTAGATTCCCCAGCAACGCGCATTCTGACCACAACTCTGTGGGGTACATTTTTTTCTCTGTGAGTAAAGTTGGAAGAAGAATTATTTTACTAAACTGGGAAGGTTTCTCATGACCATCGACTAGAAGAATTTTTTCTTTAACTTTGCACACCGAGCAAGAATTTCCATTATCCACAAATCCTGGTCCCATTCCAAGGCTCCAGCAATGCATGGGTGATCTGAGATGACTCTCCACCTGTCCTGCTGTGGCAGCACCTTCCTGTGTTAGTTTCAGAATAAAACGGAGGTGAGGAGGAGTTTCTTCTCTCAGAGGGTCGTGAATCTTTGGAATTCTCTGCCCCAGAGAGCTGTGGAGGCGGAGTCATTGAATATATTCAAGGCGGAGATAGACAGATATTTGAAAAACAGGGGAATCAAGGGTTATGGGGAGCGGGCGGGAAAGTGGAGTTGAGGCCAAGATCAGATCAGCCATGATCTTATTGAATGGCGGAGCAGGCTCGAGGGGCCGAATGGCCTACTCCTTGCTCCTATTTCTTAGGTTCTTATATAAGCCCATTAAAAGAGTGAAAAATGGTGGGAGGGATCTTGTATATCTTATCGCTCTGTGGTGGTGCTACTCACTGGGCCACCAAGATGACAAATAGATCAGCACTGGTGTTGTCAACAATGTGCCCCCCACCTAGAAGGACAAGGGAAGCAGGCGCATGAGAACACCACCATCTCCAAGTTCCCCTCCAAGTCACACACCATCCCGACTTGGAAGTATACCGGCTGTCGCTGGGTTAAAATCCTGGAACTCCCTCCCGAACAGCACTGTGGGAGTACCTTCACCACACGGCCTGCAGCGGTTCAAGAAGACAGCTCACCACCACCTTCTCAAGGGCCAATCAGGGATGGGCAATAAATGCTGGGCCTTGCCAGCGACGCCCACGTCCCCTCAAAGAATGAAAGAAACAACAAGCCAACTTGGGTAACAGATCTGCAAACATTTCAAAGTTCAAAGAAAGAAAGAAAGAAAAGATTTTCATTTACAAAACACCTTTCACGACCTCAGGACGTCACAAAAGCTCTTTGCAGCCAATGAAATACTTTTGAAGTGAAATCACGGTTGTAATGTAGGGAAATGTGGCTTGCAATTTTCGCACAGCAAGATCCCATCAACAGTAAATGAAGTGGACGACCGGTTGATCTGTCTTTGGTGGTGGTGGTTGAGGGAGGAACGTTATCCAGGATAGCTTCCTTCTCTTCTGCAAATGGTACCATGGGAATTTTTACATCCACATCAACAGGTCTTGGTTTAAAGCCCCATCTGAAAGATGGCTCCTCTTGTGAGAACATAAGAACATAAGAAATAGGAGCAGGAGTCGGCCATTCGGCCCCTCGAGCCTGCTCCGCCATTCAATAAGATCATGGCTGATCTTCGACCTCAACTCCACTTTCCTGCCCGATCCCCATATCCCTTGATTCCCCTAGAGTCCAAAAATCTATCGGTTTCTGTCTTGAATATACTCAACAACTCAGCATCCACAGCCCTCTGGGGTGGAGAATTCCAAAGATTCACAACCCTCTGAGTGAAAGAAATTCCTCCTCATCTCAGTCTTAAATGGCCGACCCCTTATCCTGAGACTATGTCCTCTAGTTCTAGACTCTCCAGCCAGGGGGAAACAACCTCTCAGTATCCACCCTGTCAATCCCCCCTCAGAATCTTATATGTTTCAATGAGATCACCTCTCATTTGTCTAAACTCCAGAGAGTAGAGGCCCAATCTACTCAATCTCTCCTCACAGGACAATCCTCTCATCCCTGGAGATTGTGCATTCAAATCTTGGAGTGGGACTCAAACCCTCAGCCCTCTGAGTCAAAAGCAAGAGTGCTACCCAACTGAGCCAGTGTATCGTTTGAAGCCGAGGATGCAAAAATAAGCACATAACCATAAAGAGTAAGTGTAAGATAAAGGAGCATTCTCCAAAATGGAATTAAAAAAGGATATCTAACCGTACAAAGCCTGCAGGAATAAGGAAGGGGGAGAACACTGGGAGTAGGATTGCTAATACAGGTTAAAGGGGATATTAGAATTGTGAAGAGGACTCCAGAGTTAAGACTAGCCGAAGATGTGAAAGCATAAAATTCAAACGTTCCTCCTGTGTGATAACAGTAAAAAGGATGTTGGAGAAGAAGTTAGAAGATAAAAGTGGCAGTCAGGTTGAAGATAAGACAGTTGAAATATTAAATTAATATTTTCCTGAAGTATTCACGAGGGAGGATAATAGTAACTTGCCATCCATTTCCTGTATCAGACTCTGTATCCTGGGGGATTTTGAAGTCAATGTGGCAGAGGTGTGTGACAATCTAAGGGAGCTTAAGGCCAACCCAATTACAGCTTGTACATGCCTTAATTAGATGAGGAGGACATTTCGGAGCCTCTGCTTATTATTGAGGGATTGACAAGCCTGGGGAAATTCCTCAGGACTGAAAGGATCACAATACTGATCCAGGCAACTATAAGTTCATTTGGTCAGGCAGCATCTGTGAAGAGAGAAAGAGAGTTAACGTTTCAGGTCGATGACCTTTCGTCAGAGTTCTGACGAAGGGTCATCGAGCTGAAACGTTAACTCTGTTTCTCTCTCCACAGGTGCTGCCTGACCTGCTGAGTATCTCCAGCACTTTCTGTTTTTATTTCAGATTTCCAGCATCTGCAGTATTTTCTTTTTGTATAAATTCATTTGCCTCAGTTCAGTGACAGGGTAAGATAAGATCCTATTCTGGGGATCAGCCTGGAAGACCACATAATCTAAGCTGACACTTCAGTGCAGTAATGAGGGCATGCTACACTGCTGGAGGTGAGTTCTTTCAGATGAGATGGTAAACTGAGGCCACGTCTAGTGAATCGGCCTCAGTAGTCTCACTCGTGGAACTTTTACGTCCACCCCATCGAGAGTGAAGAAAGAAAGACTTGCATTTATATAGCGGCTTTCACGACCACCGGGCATCTCAAAGCGCTTTACAGCCAATGAAGTATTTTTGAAGTGTAGTCACTGTTGTAATACAGGAAACGCGGCAGCCAATTTGCGCACAGCAAGCTCCCACAAACAGCAATGTGATAATGACCAGATAATCTTTTTTAGTGATGCTGATTGAAGGATAAATATTGGCCAGGACACCGGGGAGAACTCCCCCTGCTCTTCTTCGAAATAGTACCATGTGATCTTTAACGTCCACCTGAGAGAGCAGACGGGGCCGCGGTTTAATGTCTCATCCGAAAGACGGCACCTCCGACAGTGCGGCACTCCCTCAGCACTGCACTGGAGTGTCAGCCTAGATTTTTAGCTCAAGCCTCATGGAGTGGGACTTTGAACCCACAACCTCCTGACTCAGAGCCGAAGGTGCTACCCAGTGAGCCAGGGCTGACACTGAAGCATGTTATACAAATGCAAGTTCTTTCTTTCTCTTGTTTTATAACCAGGAAAGCTGTCGGATTGTTGTCAAAACCCAATTGGTTCAATCTTGTCCTTCAGGGAAAGGGAAGAACTGCCATTCCCTGGTCTGGCTTGCTTGCGATTCTCATGGCACACTACGAGGTTGACTCTTAATGCCCTCGGGGCAACTAAGGGCGATGGGCAATAAATACTGCCTCGCCAGTGTTGGTCACTTCCCAATACTCTTAGTCCTTGCTTGAATATCAGATCGACAATTCCCATCCTCAGGCACTTGGAGCTCTTAAAAAAATATTTCAACCAACGCATCACCCCGATTTCCTCCTTTAACCCCTTGAGGTCTCCTGGGTTGTATACCATCTGGCCCGGAAATTTGGCGGACATTTTATCCTTTGGACAGCTGAAGTTTGCACCATCCCTAGTTTGCCAATATCAAAGTCTTCAATCTCCGAATTTAATTTTTCCTCGGAAGAACTAAATTGTGCGCTTCAGCGGAAAGCAGCACAACACCGCAATAATCTCTGAAAATACTCCCGAGCCCGAAGGTTAATTGCGACGATCTAATTGAGAGTTCCTGGATGGAACAAACGGTAACTTAGCCCCATTGCAGCCTACTCCTTCTAATCCAGGCTGTTATTAGCTTCCACCCTAGCATACTAATGGGGCTACATCGTCAGTGAGTAATTTACGAGACTCGTCACCGCAAATGGAAGGAAATGTCTCTCAGGATAAACTGATTACGTTTAAAGTCTACCAGATGCTTGCAGGGGCTGTCAAATGAGAATGATGGCGTGCCTTGTAAATCCAAATTGCAGTGATCCTGTGGTGTGATACCACTTTTATTGTGTATCGGTCCCACTTACTCTGGTGAATACAGAATAGCTCGCTTTATTTTTTTAAATTTCATCCACACAGCATGATACAAGACACAGGGGCTTTCATTTGGAAAACAAACTTCATTGCCAGTTATGTGTGTGTGGCTTTTTTTGTACACGGCATAAATTGGTCGGGGAATCACTAGGAGCATCCTGTGTGTTGTAATGTCGCAGTGACTAGGAATGCAGAATGAAGGCAATTCTGCTGGTTTCTAGATATGCTTTGTTTCCACCAGAGTAGAGAGATGTGATATAAGTCCCATAGTTCCCGACCTGGCATTGTGTTGTTCAGCTTTCACCTGAACAGGATTCCCCAAATCCAGCGTCCGGCACTCTCTTCCTCCTCCAAGCGTTGAAATCAAGACTGATCAGGGTCAGCCATGGCTCAGTGTGGCGCACTCTATCCTCTCGGTCAAAAGGTTCTGGATTCAGGTCCCACTTGAACTTGAGCACAAAATCTCTTCTTCTTAGGCAGTCCCTTGGAACCGAGGATGACTTGCTTCCACATTAAAAATGAGTTCTCAGGTGACCGATGAGTCCAATGCGGGACCTACAGTCTCTGTCACAGGTGGGGCAGACGGTGGTTGAAGGGACGGGTGGGTGGGGTGCTTGGGTTGACGTGCGCTCCTTCCGCTGTTTGCGTTTGGCTTCCGCTTGCTCCCGGCGAAGAGACTCGAGGTATTCGGCGCCTTCCCGGATGCTTCTCCTCCACTTTGTACGGTCTTGGGCCAGGGATTCCCAGGTGTCGGTGGGGATGTTGCACTTTTTCTAGTGCAGTACTGAGGGAGCGTTGCACTGTCGGAGGTGCCATCTTTCGGATGAGACGTTAAACTGAGGCCTCGTCTGCTCTCTCAGGTGGATGTAAAAGATCCCCGGCACTATTCGAAGAAAAGCAGGGGAGTACTTTTTTTTAAGAGTAGTCAACTGTTGTAATGTAGGAAACGTGGCAGCCAATTTACACACAGCAAGCTCCCACAAACAGCAATGTGATAATGATTGCATAATCTGTTTTAGTGATTTTTGTTGAGGGATAAGTATTGGCCAAGACACCGGGGAGAACTCCCCTGCACTTCTTCGAAATGTCTGATTAATGTCTGATCCGAAAGACAGGGGAAAAAAATCATTAAGAAAGAAATCAGGAAGCAAACGGTAATGGTCAATGGGTGTTTTTGTGACTGGAAGGCTGTTTCCACTGGGCTTCCACTGGGCTCAGTACTAGGTCATTTGCTTTTTGTGGTATATATCAATGATTTAGACTTCAATGTAGGGGGCATGTGTAAGAAGTTTGCAGATGATACAAAAATTGGCCATGGGTTGATAGTGAGGAAGATAGCTATAGACTGCAGGAAGATATTAATGGACTGGTCAGGTGGGCAAAAAAGTGGCAAATGGAATTCAATCTAGAGAAGTGTGAGGTAATGCATTTGGGGAGGGCTAACAAGGAAAGGGAATACACAATAAATGGTAGGATACCGAGACGTGTAGAGGAACAGAGGAACCTTGGAGTGCATGTCCACAGATCCCTGAAGGTAGCAGGACAGGTAGATAAGGTGGTTAAGAAGGCATACGGGATACTTTCCTTTATTAACCGAGGCATAGAATATAAGAGCAGGGAGGTTATGCTTGAAATGTATAAAACACTAGTTAGGCCACAGCTATAGAGTACTGCATACAGTTCTGGTCACCACATTACAGGAAAGATGTGGTTGCACTAGAGAGGGTACAGAGGAGATTTACGAGAATGTTGCAGTACTGGAGAATTTTAGCTATGAGGAAAGATTGGATAGGCTGGGTCTGTTTTCTTTGGAACAGAGGAGGCTGAGGGGAGACTTGATTTGAGGTGTTTAAATTTATGAGAGGCCTAGATAGAGTGGATGGGAAGGACCTATTTCCCTTAGCAGAGAGGTCAGTAACCAGGGGGCATAGATTTAAAGTAATTTAAAGAAATAGGAGCAGGAGTAGGCCATTCGGCCCTTCGAGCCTGCTCCTATTTCTTATGTTCTTATGGTCGAAGGATTAGAGGGGAGTTGAGGAGAACTTTTTTCACCCAGAGGGTGGTGGGGGGTCTGGAACTCACTGCCTGAAAGGGTGGTAGAGGCAGAAAGCTGTAGAAGCTACATCATTACATAAATTTAAAACAGAAATAGATAGTTTCCTAGAAGTAAAGGGAATTAAGGGTTACGGGGAGCGGGCAGGAATTTGGACATGAGTCTAGGTTCGGATCGGTCATGGCCCTGTGGGTAGCGTAGCGGGCCCAGGGGCCATGTAGCCTGATCCTGCTCCTATTTTGTGTGTCCAATTCTGTTAGATTCAGGAGATGGTTCTGTGATAGTAGATTGGCGGTTAGGTCAGATCAGCCATGATCTTATTGAATGGCGGAGCAGGCTCGAGGGGCCAATTGGCCTACTCCTGCTCCTATTTCTTATGTTCTTATGTTCTTAAACCCTCATCGCATTTAAAAAGTACTTGGATATGCACTTGAAGTGCCGTAACCTACAGGGCTACGGACGGAGAGCTGGAAAGTGGGATTAGGCTGGAGAGCTCTTTGTCGGCCGGCAGCGACACGATGGGCCGAATGGCCTCCTTCTGTGCCGTAAATTTCTATGATTCTGTGAAAAGGGAAAAATTATTTTACTAAAAGCTAGATAGAATGCTTGAGAGAATAGGTTTTAATTTTAACCAGCAATTATCATCACTCTCAGTATTGCTCTCGCTTTGACATTTAGACCTAAAATTTCTGTTGCTGATATTAGTGAACGAACCCTTGATGCAGTTATATCGCATTCCTCTCTCCGCTATATTATCCGAGGCGCTGCCCCAGTTAAAATAAAAATTGGTTGTGGCTAAGGTGAAAAGGGTTTTTACGACAATCTGGTGGTCTCACGGTCGCCATTACCGACACTTGCTTTTTAATTCCAGATTTATTTAATTAACAGAATTTAAATTCCCCCAGCTGCCAGATCAGTCACGTCTCGGGATCGTTATTCCAGGCCTCTGGATCACTAGCCTGGCAACATAACCACTGTGCTACCGTACCATCTTATACGCTTGCTGCAACCTTGTTCATGTGTCGCACATTAATTTTTATTTTTTTTCCTTGTTTGCTTTTTTCAGGGCGATAGTGTTTTGACCGTGGTCAAGGCGAAAGCTCAGTGGCCTGCCTGGCAACCTCTGAATGTGTAAGTTGGAATTTCAATCAGCTGCCATTTTGGAAAAACAAAATTTTGCGACACAGTTTTAGCTTGGCCCCCTTGACACTGGAGATTTACACTAAAAAAAAACCCCAAATCTTTTCTTGCAGATTTTTCAATGCTGTGCTTTTGGAGAAATTCAATAGGAACCTTCAGAAACGAATTGGATAAATACTTGAAGGAGCAAAAAATTGCAGGGATATGGGGAGAGAGCGGGGGGGGAGCGGGACTAACGGGATCGCTCTTCGAAAGAGCCGGCGCAGACTCGATGGGCCGAATGGCCTCCTTCTGTGCTGTACTGTTCTATGATCCTATGAAATGTTGGGTTCTTTTGTGTGTGAATAATGCACAGTTAGTTGTCTCCCGACAGACGTTCTGTTCGATCATTTTAGGGTCGTGGTGAACATAGTTGAAGAATAATACAAGGTTTTTATTTATTCTTTTTATTCATTCACGGGATGTGGGCTTCGCTGGCAAGGCCAGCATTTATTGCCCAGCCCTAAATTGCCCTCGAGAAGGTGGAGCTTTCTTCAGCAAGGAAGAGAATAAAGAAATAATTCCGTGTGTTTGCCTCGTTTCTTTCATTGTACTTTGTAATGCACCCTGTAACAAACTCCATCAGAGAATAATTATTACGATTTGTTAACCCTTACAGTAGTGACAGGAAGCTATAGTTATGAGGAGAGACCCGAGATACTGGGACTGTTTCCACTAGAGCAGCGAAGGCCACAAAGAGATTTAATGGAGTTTCTTTTAAAATTATGACCTGGTGAATAGGGAAAAAGCTATTTCCTCTGGTTGGGGAAATCTGTGACGAGGGATCCTCAATCTAATATTCTCACCAAAGAGAGCGAGGACAGAGGTTGAGAAAACTTTCTTTACACAGAGAGTTGTTGGCTCGTGGAATGCTTTGCCAGAGGGAATGGTCGAGGCAGAGACCTTTGCATCTTTTAAGGAAAAAAATGGATAATTGTCTGCATCAGAGCAAGATACAGAAACTATGGGAAGGGAGCGAGGGAGCGGGATTAATTCAGGTTTGCTCTAGCAACGGGCCAGCACAGATATGAAGGGCCGAATGGCCTCCTTCTGTGGTTCTACGGATATTCCTTTATCCTATAGTTGACTGGTTGTAGATAACAGTAATATTACAGTGAATATGTTATCAGGAAAAATATTTAGGGCTTTGATGTTTGACACCAGAAAATCCTTTCCACTGCCATATTTTAAAAATAATTTCACATTTTCCTGTTGGAAGGCTCAATAACTTCTATTTGTGATGAAGAAACATGGCCTTGAAGTTGCCTGTTGGATACTGGTGCACAAACACTTTGACAGAAGGAAGGAAGACTTGCATTTCACAACTCCCAAAGAGCTTTACAGCCAATTAAGTATTTTTGAAATGTTGATTGAGGGATAAATATTGGCCAGGACAGCAGGGATAACTTCCCTGCCCTTCTTCGAAATAGTGCCACGGGATTTTTCCCATCCACCTGGAATAACGTCTCATCCGAAAGACGGCACCTCAGACAGTGCAGCGCTCCCTCAGAGTGTCAGCCTGGATTTTTGTGCTCAAGTCTCTGGAGTGGGACTTGAACCCACAACCTTTTAACTCAAAGGCAAGGGTGCTACCCATTGAGCCATGGCTGAAATCCCTCCCTTTGTTATTTTAATAAATAGGTTAACACTTGCAGTAAGAGAGAGGAATTTCAGGCAAACATGTTAAGTATTTGAGTACAGAGGAGGTTTACCAGGATGTTCCCAGGGATGAGGGAGTTCAGTTATGAGGAGAGGTTGGAAAAGTTGGGACTGTTCTCCTTGGAACAGAGAAGGTTAAGAGGTGACCCAATAGAGGTTTTCACGATGATGAGAGGTTTTGCTAGAGTAGATCGAGAAAAACTATTCCCCCTGGCGAGTGGGTCAATAACCAGAGATTTATAGATTCCAAATCATTGGTAAAAGATCTCGAGGGGAGATGAGGAGAACTTCTTTCACTCAGAGAGTTGTGGGGATCTGGAACGCTCGACCTGAAAAGGTGGTGGAAGCTGATTCCATCAATAATTTTAAGAGGGAGTTGGACAGGTGCTTGAGGATGAGGAAGTTAGAGTTACGGACAAAAAACGAAGTAAGGGGGGTGGGATGCATAGGAGGCTGGAATCAGAGGAATACAGAAATTTTGGAGTAAGGGAAGGGGCTCTAGCACTGGAAGAGGTTACTGAGTTAGAGAGGGGCAAGGCCATGGAGGCATTTCAAGACAAAAATAAAATGTTTAACTTTGAGGCATTGGGGGACCAAGATCCAATGGACATTAGGAGTGATACGCGAGCGGGACTTGGCCTGAGCTGGGAATGTAGGAGGCATAGCTTTGGTTAAGCTGGCCATTACGGAGAGTGGAGAATGGGAGACCATCTCGAGAGCATCGGAATAGTCAAGGCGACAGAGACACGGATGAGCGTTTTAGTGGAGGATCGGCCAAGATAGGGGCGCAGCTGGCCAATATTACAGCTGCCCCACCTATGTCCCAGCAACATTTAGGGGTTTGTGTCTGGTGCCACTCCCAGGATTCCCTAATAAATTCCACCCATTACATCCTCGGTCTAGTGGATCCCACACCTGCTGAGAGCAGGTATGGTTTCTGCTGAAGGCCCACAAAGGGTCTGATGAAAACTTGCATCCGTAATTGATCTCTCAAAGTGCCACCCAAAGTTCCCTGCATGGATAAAATTATTTTACAAAGCTCAGTCTTCAGCTCAGGTAGGATCGAGCGTTTCCCTTTTCAGTGACACAGTGGGGTGGGAGGGCTCTCTTATGAATATGCAAACCATGGCCGACAGGAAAAGACCCTCTGGTCCAATCAGCCTGTCCCACACAACTGCGATGCCTTGTCCATCTCAATATATAGACTCCCCACCCCACCCGAAAGCCATGTAATCTCCGGGGGGAGGCGAAAAACCAAATTTAAAAACCTAGGCCAATTAGGGAACAACATTTTTTTTTGAAAATTCCTCTGCGCCACCCTTTGGAGATGAAAACTGATCCAGGAGATCACTCTGTCATATAGTACCTATTTTTAACCACCCACCCCGTCCCACCTCATTCACCTCACCCCCGTCCCCCCCCATCCCCACGATGTCGATGGCCAGGAACGGCAAGGTAAGTGGATTCGGCCTGATTTTAACCCCCTCGCCACTGGCCATTCTCAACGGGGGCAGGACAGGGTGAGTTAAAATTGAGGCGAGTGTCAGTGATGCAAGTGGGTGGATGCGGAGTCCAGGGACAGGAGATCTGGATGGTGTCCAGCTTCTTTGAATGTCATCACAGCTGAGCCGATACAAGCAACACTTTCATAAGAACATAAGAATTAGGAGCAGGAATCAGACATACGGCCCCTCGAGCCTGCTCCGCCATTCAATAAGCTCATGGCTGATCTTCGACCTCAACTCCACTTTCCCGCCCGATCTCCATATCCCTTGATTCCCCTAGAGTCCAAAAATCTATCTATCTCAGCCTTGAATACACTCAACGACTGAGCCTCCACAGCCCTCTGGGGGGTAGAGAATTCCAAAGATTCACCACCCTCTGAGTGAAGAAATTTCTCCTCATCTCAGTCCTAAATGGCCAACCCCTTATCCAGAGACTATGCCCACTAGTTCTAGACACTCCAGCCAGGGAAACAGCCTCTCAGCATCTACTCTGTCAAACCCTGTACGAATGTAGTTGTCCATTTCATTAAAGAAACCTATAGGCAGGCAGCGGTGACTGACAGGAACAATAGTGGCATAATGTCACCAGAGTCCAACATTATTCATTACCTACTTCATACCTACTGCTTTTATTTGCCTTTTAAGCCCCTTGTTGAGGTTCACGAATGCAGAGACAGCACAGAGTAAGCTGCAAACACTGGTACACCCACAAGGCAATAAACAAAACAATCGGCTAAGAGGGTTTGAGGGACATGATCCAAAGACGGGATTGCTGTACTGGAAAGGGGGGAATGGGCTGAACCGGCGCAGTGGGCTTTCCCTTTAAGCAGTTGCTCATGTTTATCAATGTTCACCTGGAACAAAAGAAGATATTTGCATAATCAAAACAGAAAATGCTGGAAATACTCGCATTGGAGGCAGTTCAGAGATGATTCACTAGGTTAATTCCACAGATGAGGGGGTTGACTTATGAAGAAAGGTTGAGCAGGCTGGGCCTATACTCATTGGTATTTAGAAGAATGAGAGGGGATCTTATTGAAACATATAAGATACTGAGGGGGCTCGACAGGGTAGATGCAGAGAGGATGTTTCCCCTCGTGGGGAAATCTAGAACGCGGGGGTACAGTTTTAGAATAAAGAGTCGCCCTTTTAGAACTGAGATGAGGAGGAATTTTTTCTCTCAGAGGGTCGTAAATCTGTGGAATTCTCTGCCCCAGAGAGCCGTGGAGGCTGGGTCATTAAATACACTTAAGATGGAGATAGACAGATTTTTGCAAGATAAGGGAGTGAAGGGTTATGGGGAGCGGGCGGGGAAATGGCTTTGAGCCCAAGATCAGCCATGATCTTATTGAATGGCGGAGCAGGCTCGAGTGGCCAAGTGGCCTATTCCTGCTCCTATTTCTTATGTTCTTATGCACTCAGCCCAAGTGGCCTATTCCTGCTCCTATTTCTTATGTTCTTATGCACTCAGCAGGCCAGGCAGCATCTGTGAAGAGAGAAACAGAGTTAACGGCTGCGATTTTGCCAGCGCTCAGCGGACCCGATTGGTAGCGGGTGAGCTGTGAAATTTATAATGATTGACAGCGGGTCGGGAACCCGCTGTCAAAACGCACACACCTGCATTTCCCGGTGTCGGGTCTGCCAGCGCTGAGCAGACCCGACAGGCAGCGACGGGGCGCCCAATTCAAATAAATCGTGGCTTGTTTACAGCCACTTAACAATGCTTTTTTTCCCAGCTCTTTGAATTTGACAGGTTGCCCACTGGTTTCCCGCTGTGTCTAGACCTCGTCTGTGAAGCTGAGGCGGGAGGTCAGTGGCCATTGAATCAGCTGATGAGTTGACAGCTTCAAATGTCAAGTCAAAGCTCCCAGCTGATTGAGAAATGTTCCCTTAACCACTAGCTTCTCTAAACTGCATTTCCACTGCAGATTCAGAATGCTGCAAGTCTTTACACAAGTCTCCATCCAGTCTGACCTCATTACCTCTCTCACCATTGACAGATCGCTTCTGTCATCTCTACTTCACCTGCCATCTATTCCTTCAGCATCAGTGCCCTTTATACTCTCTCACCTTGTTCCTCAGGATCTGACCATGATCAGCCCCAACACCAGCAGCACCAGGTACACCAGCAGCATCAACAACAACACCAACCTTCTCCGCAATCACTTGATGCTGCACAGGACACAGGGCATCAGCACCCAACCACATTGCTGCCCGGGACGCCAGGGATGGGCTCACCGTGGCCAGATTTACTTCACTTGACGCTGCACACCCTGGCTGCTACATGATGCGCCAGGTTGGCACCACCCCACACCAACACCATAATGCATTCCTACAATGCCCAAGCCATTCTTTTCACACTCATCACCATTGCGGGGTGTAACGTTATATCTCACCATTCACTGCAACTCACTAAGCCACTTCCAAAGGTGCACACAAATCTGTTTCAATGTTTGACAGCACATTAACAGAAACTTCACATGAACATTGGCTAAAACACTCAAGTGCCTTGTGTATTGTTAGTTGCTATGATTGGACTAGGATGAGGGTGAGTGTGAGGGGTGGCTAGTGAGATGGGGAAGTAATAATATAGATAGAGGGAGATGGGTGGAGGTGCAAAGTAAGTTGGTGTGAGTAAGGATGTGCAGGAGTAGGGTAGAGAAGGCAGAGTGATCTTCTCTCTTAGGCAGTCCCTCGGAACCGAGGATGACTTGCTTCCACACTAAAAATAAGTTCTCAGGTGACTGATGAGTCCAATGCGGGACCTACAGTCTCTGTCACAGGTGGGGCAGACGGTGGTTGAAGGGGCGGGTAGGTGGGGTGCTTGGGTTGATGTGCGCTCCTTCCGCTGTTTGCGCTTGGCTTCCGCTTCCTCCCAGCGAAGAGACTCGAGGTGTTCGGCGCCTTCCCAGATGCTTCTCCTCCACTTTCTGCGGTCTTGGGTGAGGGATTCCCAGGTGTTGGTGGGGATGTTGCAGTTTTTCAAGGAGGCTTTGAGGGTGTCCTTGAAGCATTTCCTCTGCCCACCTAGGGCTCTCTTGCCGTGCCGGAGCTCCAAGTAGAGCGCTTGTTTTGGGAGTCTCGTATCGGGTATGCAGACGATGTGACCCGTCCATCGGAGCTGATCGAGCGTGGTCAAAGCTTCGATGCTGGGGATGTTGGACTGAGCAAGAACACTGACGTTGGTGCGCCTATCCTGCCAATGGATTTGCAGGATCTTGCGGAGGCAGCATTGGTGGTACCTCTCCAGTGCTTTGAGGTGCCTGCTGTACATGGTCCATGTCTCTGAGGCATTCAACAGGGTGGGTATCACTGCTGCTCTGTAGACCATGAGCTTGGTGCTGGGTTTGAGGTCCTGGTCTTCAAACACTCTCTTCCTCAGGCGACTGAAGGCTGCACTGGCACACTGAAGGCGGTGTTGGACTTCGTCATCGATATCTGCCCTTGTTGACAGTAGGCTCCCGAGGTATGGAAAGTGGTCCATGTTGTCCAGGGCTCGTCGTGGATTTTGATAATCGGGGAGCAGTACTGTGTGGCGGGGGCAGGTTGGTAGCGGACCTTTGTCTTACAGATGTTTAGTGTAAGGCCCATGCTCTTGTACGCTTCGGTGAAAGTGTTGACGATGGTTTGGAGTTTGACCTCAGAGTGTGCGCAGACGCAAGCATCGTCTGCATACTGTAATTCGATGACAGAGGGTGGGATGACCTTGGATCTGGACTGGAGGTGACGGAGGTTCAATAGTTTCCCATTTGTTCTGTAGATTAGCTCCACTCCAGCGGGGAGCTTACTGAGAGTGAGATGGAGCATTGCAGCCAGGAAGATCGAGAAGAGCGTTGCTGCAATGACACAGCCTTGCTTGACCCAGGTCCATACGTGAATTGGGTCTGTGATGGAACCGTTGGTCAGGATCACGGCTTGCATGTCGTCGTGAGGCAGGCGGAGGATGGTGACAAACTTTTGAGGGCAGCCGAATTTGAGGAGGACACTCCATAATCCCTCATGGTTGACGGTGTCGAAGGCCTTTGTGAGGTCAAAGAAGGCCATGTACAGCGGTTGGTGCTGTTCCCTGCATTTCTCTTGTAGTTGACGTGCGGTGAAGATCATGTCCATTGTGCGCCTTAGTGGGCCGAATCCGCATTACGACTCTTGGAGGAGCTCTTCAGCCTCTGGGAGAAGGCGATTAAGGAGGATTCTTGCGATGACTTTCCCTGTGGCAGACAGCAGGGAGACTCATCTGTAATTACTGCAATCGGACTTATCACCTTTCTTGAAGATGGTCACAATTATGGTGTCTCTGAGATCCCCTGGCATGCTCTCCTCCTTCCAAATAAGAGAAATGAGTTCATGTATTCGCGCCAGTAGTGCTTCTCCGCCATGCTTTAGTGCCTCGGCGGGGATTCCATCTGCTCCTGAGGCCTTGTTGTTCTTTAGTTGTCGGATGGCCTTTTCAACCTCATGCCGGGCTGGGGTTGTGCTGAGGTGGTGGCGGGTAGCATGCTGCGGGATGGAGTTGAGGACACTCGCATCGAAGACAGAGTCTCGGTTAAGGAGATCTTCGAAGTGCTCCTTCCAGCGGGCACTGACTGCCTCTCTGTCCTTGATGAGTACCTCTTCATTCTTGGCCCGCAGTGGGGTAGGGCCTTGGGTGCTTGGGCCGTAGGTGGTCTTGACTTCTTGTGCCGTAGGGTAGAGAAGGCAGAGTGATGGGGATGTGATGAGTGGCACAGCAGGGTGAGGTTGAGTGTGGCTTTGCAGTAACGTTGTGTGATCTATTTGGATCATTGAAAGGTTTGCACCGCTGCAGCCTGGTCCTCCTGACGACATCCCTGCTTGTGTCCCCTTGTGCAATGTGCAACCAGGCTGTGTTGATCTCTTGGGGAAGTGTCCTCCACCCATTGGAAGGGAAGAGAACCTCCCTGCGTGCTGTGACCCCCTCCATAAGCATATGGAGGGAGTCATGGGAGAGCCTGGGTGCAGCCGTGCACCTCTGTGCAGTGCTTGTCAGTGCTTGCAGCACCTCAGTGCTGTAGAACACTGACAGCACAACTGTCAAAGTAAATTTGAGCATGGTCCCTTAAAGGAAACCGGCTGATGACGCGTCATCATCAGACCCGCTTCCTTCAATTGGCCGGGAAACTCGCTGTGCGGGCTTAACAAGCCCAATCTGGGGAAAGTCATGTCGGAGGCCGGTATGGAACCAGCAGCGAGGCTATGACCCGCCACCGACTTCGCCCACTACGGATCCGCTGAGGTAGGGTAAATCGTGGCCAACGTTTCTGGTAGATGGCCTTTCGTCAGAACTGGATAAAGTTAGAGATATAACAAGTTTTAAGCAAGCACAGAGGCAGGGAAAGGGGGTGGGGAGGAAAGAACAAAAGGGAAGGTCTGTGATAGGGTGGAAGGCAGGAGAGATTAAATGACAAAAGGGGTGATGGTGCAAGGCAAAAGAGGATGGTAATGGGACAAGTAAAGAAACAATAGATGGGTCTAGAGGAGGTGTAAGTGGGAATAGCAGAATCATCAGCAACAGCTGCCGTCTGAAAAAATAGGGACAGCGGTTATAATCTGAAATTGTTGAACTCAGCGTTGAGTCCAGAACGCTGTAAAGTGCCACATCGAAAGATAAGGTGCTGTTCCTCGAGCTTACATTGAGCGTCATTGGAACAGTAGGTGGCCGAGGACAAAGAGGTCAGATCTGCAGTGGGACGGAGAATTAAAATGGCAGGGGACCGAAAGCTCGGGGTCACGCTTACGGACTGAATGGAGGTGTTCAGCAAAGCAATCACCCAATCTGCGTTTGGTCTCCCCAATGTATTTGCATCATCGAGACAGAAAGAAAGAAAGAACTTGTATTTCTACAGCGTCTTTCACGACCTCAGGACGTCCCAAAGCGCTTTGCAAGCAATGAAGTACTTTTTGAAGTGTAGTCGCTGTTGTAATGTAGGAAACGAGGCAGCCAAATTGCACACATCATACTCCCCTAAACAGCAATGTGATAATGACCAGATAATCTGTTTTTAATTATGTTGACAGTGCAGCGCTTCCTCAGTACGGCACTGGGAGTTTCAGCCTAGAATATGGGCTCAAGTCTCTGGCATGGGATTTGAACCCACGACCTTCTGACTCAGAGGCAAGAGAGGGCTACCCTCTGACACCTAATACAGCAGGTAGCTGGTGATAGAGTCATAGGGGTAAAAATTCAGTTGGTTGCGCCTCCCGTTAGCGCCTTAAGAGGGCGCTAATGGGGTGCAAAGCCGCTAACGCCCGGGCGCAGCGATGTTTGCGCCGCTCGGGAACTTAACTAGAAATTGTGCGGCGGCGCTAAACTTTACCGCTGCGACCACCTGCGCGCGCAGATTGTGACGTCATTCCATGGTGCAACGCCCTTGTGGCGCCCCGGAGCGGAAATTGAGTGGCGCCCCCTGCCTTACCGCCTGGCGCATCCAACGACCAGAAGACTGGAACGCTATCAATCGCTGTGGGGCTGGGGGGGGCGCTATTTAAAGGGGGCCTCTTCCTGTCTTTTATTGTTGGTGGCATTTTTGAACTACGCATTCTGAGAGAGAGAGGGAGAGACTTCTGGAGAGATTCAACGTTGTGTGAAGGAGTTTTGGGTACTGAGCAGCACTTTGCAGGTTCATTTTGATTTGCCATTCCTTGTATCGATTTAGCAGAGACCGTGGGAGCTGCACTCTGAGCTCTTTGCCTGGTACTCTCCATTGTTCTTTCCAGCACATTTGATGTGCAAGTCTCTCCAGGCCGAGATTCAAGGCTGCAATGAACAGGATGTGGATGGAAAGCAAGATTAACCATCCCCTTTAAGAACTGGCCCGTGCCATTGTGTGTGTGTTCCATTGCTGACTGACATTACATGAGCTTCGCCAGCGCTCTGAGTTAGTGCCTCACTCCTTGGCCTTTGCGCCTTAAGACAGGTGTGCAGCGCCTGATTTAGCGCTCCACTCACCTCCCGGGGCGGTAAAAGTGAAGTTTCCAGTCAGTGCCGATAATTAGCGCCAGGCGCTAATATTTGCATCCAGACGATATTTGCGCCCCAAATGGGGCGCGACCTAATTTTTCCCCCATAGAGTTATACAGCACAGAAAGAGGCCCTTCGGCCCATCGTGTCCGCGCCGGCCATCAAACCCTGTCTATTCTAATCCCATTTTCCAGCACTTGGTCCGTAGCCTTGTATGCTATGGCATTTCAAGTGCTCATCTAAATGCTTCTTGAATGTTGTGAGGGTTCCTGCCTCTACCACCCTTTCAGGCAGTGAGTTCCAGATTCCAACCACCCTCTGGGTGAAAAAGTTTTTCCTCAAATCCACTCTAAACCTCCTGTCCCTTACTTTGAAACTATGCCCCTGGTTATTGACCCCTCTACTAAGGGGAAAAGTTCCTTTCTATCTACCCTATCTATGCCCCTCATAATTTTGTACACCTCACGGGCAACACGGTGGCATAGTGGTTAGCACTGGTGCCTCACAGCGCCAGAGACCCGGGTTCGAATCTGACCTGGGGTGACTGTGTGGAGTTTGCACATTCTCCCCGTGTCTGCGTGGGTTTCCTCCGGGTGCTCTGGTTTCCTCCCACAGTCCAAAAAATGTGTGGGTTAGGTTGATTTGGCTATGATAAATTGACCCTTAGTGTTAGGGGGGATTAAATATGTGGGGTTATGGGGATAGGATGGGATATGTTAGGGGGGAATTAAATACGTGGGGTTACGGGGGTAGGGTGGGATATGTGTACTGTGGGGATTAAAGCAGGGACAGGGTACTGGATTTGGATGATCAGCCATGATCGTATTGAATGGCGGAGCAGGCTCGACGGGCCGAATGGCCTACTCCTGCTCCTAGATTCTATGTTTCTATGTTTCAATCAGGTCCCCGCTCAGCCTTCTCTGCTCTAAGGAAAACAACCCCAGCCTGTCCAGTCTCTCTTCATAGCTGAAACGCTCCAGCCCAGCTAACATCCTGGTGAATCTCCTCTGCACCCTCTCCAATGCAATCACATCCTTCCTATAGTGTGGCGACCAGAACTGCACACAGTATTCCAGCTGTGGCCTAACTAGCGTTTTGTACAGCTCCATCATAACCTCCCTGCTCTTATATTCTATGCCTCGGCTAATGAAGGCAAGTATCCCATATGCCTTTTAACCACCTTATCTACCTGTCCTGCTACCTTCAGGGACCAGGGATCCGAACACTGCCAACAAATCAGTCAGTGCGCCAGTGCGCTAAAGTAGAGTTCAAGTTTGAGAAATTGGAGTTGTGTCTGAATCCGGCGTGAAACAGTGGTCCGCCCACAGTCGCCAGCCCGAGGCTCACCTGAAATTGGTCTCTGGGCCTCGTCTGCATAAGAGCCAGCAATCCGCGGATGCCAAGCGGGCGTGAGGAAATTCGTCCGGCCGCGAAGCCGAGCTGGCCTGCGGGTGGGTCCTGGGGAAGCGAGGGCAGGGGTTGGCGGAATGGGGGAGGGGCGGTGAGGGAGTCCCGGATCGGTGGTGGCCAACGGTATTCGCCTGGACCTGCGGGGAACACTTCTGCTCCTCCTGGCCTCACAAACATGAAAGTATAAAATGAAATGACTTCGCTCTTTGTGGGATGCCTCCTGAGGTCCATAGAAACATAGAAGATAGGAGCAGGAGTAGGCCATTTGTCCCCTCGAGCCTGCTCCGCCATTCAATGTGATCATGGCTGATCATCCAAATTCAGTACCCTGTCCCTGCTTTCTCCCCATATCCCTTGATCCCCTTAGCCTTAAGAAATATATCTAACTCCTTCTTGAATATATTTAATGAATTGGACTCAACTGTCTTCTGTGGTAGAGAATTCCACAGGTTCACCACTCTCTGGGTGAAGAAATTCCTCCTCATCTCAGTCCTAAATGGCTTACCCCTTATCCTTAGACTGTGACCCCTGGTTCTGGACTCCCCCACCATCGGGAACATCCTTCCTGCATCTAGTCTGTCTAGTCCTGTTAGAATTTTATAAGTTTCAATGAGATCCCCTCTCATTCTTCTAAACTCCAGAGAATACAAGCCCAATCGACCCAATCTCTCTTCATACGTCATTCCTGCCATCCCAGGTATCAGTCTGGTGAATCTTCGCTGCACTCTCTCCATGGCAAGAACATCCTTCCTCAGATAAGGTGACCAAAACTACACACAATACTCAAGGTGTGGTCTCACCAAGGCCCTGTACAACTGCAGCAAGACATCCTTGCTCCTGTACTCGAATCCTCTCGCTATGAAGGCCAACATACCATTTGCCTTCTTAACCGCCTGCTGCACCTGCATGCTTACCTTCAGCGACTGGTGCACAAGGACACCCAGGTCTCATTGCACTTCCCCTTTTCCCAATCTATTGCCATTCAGATAATAATCTGCCTTCCTATTTTTGCCACCAAAGTGGATAACCTCGCATTTATCCACATTATACTGCATCTGCCATGCATCTGCCCAATCGCCTAACCTGTCCAAATCATACTGGAGTTTCTCTGCATCCTCCTCACAGCACACATGCCCACCCAGCTTTGTGTCATCTGCAAACTTGGAGATATTACATCTAGTTACCTCGTCTAGATCATTAATATATATTGTGAATAACTAGGGTCCTAGCACCGATCCCTGCGGTACCCCACTAGTCACTGCCTGCCACTCGGAAAAAGACCTGTTTATTCCAACTCTTTGCTTCCTGTCTGCCAGCCAGTTTTCTATCCAAGTCAGTACCTTACCCCCAATCCCGTGAGCTTTAACTTTGCACGCTAACCTCTTATGCGGGACCTTATCGAAAGCCTTCTGAAAGTCCAAATACACCACATCCACTGGTTCTCCCTTATCTCTTCTACCAGTTCCATCCTCAAAAAATTCCAGTAGATTAGTCAAGCATGATTTACGTTTTGTAAATCTATGTTGACTTTGTCCGATCCTGTCACTGTTTTCCAAGTGCTCTGCTATTACATCTTTTATAATGGACTCTAGCATTTTCCCCACTACCGATGCCATAATTCCCCATTTTCTCTCTACCACCTTTTTTAAATAGTGGGGTTACATTAGCTACCCTCCAATCCATGGGAACTGTTCGAGAATCTATAGAATTTTGGAAGATGACCAGCAATGCATCTATTATTTCTAGGGCCACTTCCTTAAGTACCCTAGGATGTAGATGATCAGGCCCTGGGGATTTATCGGCCTTCAATCCCATCAATTTCCCTAACACCATTTCCCTACAAATACTGATTTCATTCAGTTCTTCCCTGTCATTAGACCCTATGTTCCCCGACATCTCTGGGAGGTTATTTGTGTCCTCCTTTGTGAAGACAGAACAAAAGTATGGGGTAGAAATTAGGTCGCGCCCCATTTGGGGCGCAAATATCGTCCGGACGCAAATATTAGCGCCTGGCGCTAATTATCGGCACTGACGGGAAACTTCACTTTTACCGCCCCGGGAGGTGAGTGGAGCACTAAAGCAGGCGCTGCACACCTCTCTTAAGGCGCAAAGGCCGAGGAGCGAGGCGCTACCTCAGAGCGCTGGCGAAGCTCATGTAATGTCAGTCAGCAATGGAACACACACACAATGGCACGGGCCAGTTCTTAAAGGGGATGGTTAATCTTGCTTTCCATCCACATCCTGTTCATTGCTGCCTTGAATCTCAGCCTGGAGAGACTTGCACATCAAATGTGCTGGAAAGAACAATGGAGAGCACCAGGCAAAGAGCTCAGAGTGCAGCTCCCACGGTCTCTGCTAAATCGATACAAGGAATGGCAAATCAAAATGAACCTGCAAAGTGCTGCTCAGTACCCAAAACTCCTTCACACAACGTTGAATCTCTCCAGAAGTCTCTCCCTCTCTCTCTCAGAATGCGTAGTTCAAAAATGCCACCAACAATAAAAGACAGGAAGAGGCCCCCTTTAAATAGCGCCCCCCCCAGCCCCACAGCGATTGATAGCGTTCCAGTCTTCTGGTCGTTGGAAGCGCCAGGCGGTAAGGCAGGGGGCGCCACTCAATTTCCGCTACGGGGCGCCCCAAGGGCGTTGCTATGTATTTAATTGGTCTGCCATTTCTTTGTTCCCCATTATAAATTCCCCTGATTCTGACTGCAAGGGACCTACGCTTAACTTCACCAATCTTTTTCTCTTCACATATCTATAGAAGCTTTTACAGTCAGTTGTTATGTTCCCTGCAAGCATACTCTATCTTCCCCGTCTTACTTAATCCCTTTGTCCTCCTTTGCTGAATCCTAAACTGCTCCCAATCCTCAGGTTTGCTGCTTTTTCTGGCCAATTTAAATGTCCTTTCCTTGGATCTTATGCTATCCCTAATTTCCCTTGTTAGCCATGGTTGAGTCACCTTTTTTGTTTTATTTTTATGCCAAACAGGGATGAACAAATTCTGTAGTTCATCCATGCGATCTTTAAATGTTTGCCATTGCCTATCCATCGTCAACCCTTTAAGTAACGTTCCCCAATCCATCCTAGCCAACTCGTGCCTCATACCATCATAGTTTCCTTTATTTAAATTCAGGACCCTAGTCTCTGAGTCAACTACTTCACTCTCCATCTTAATGAAGAATTATATCATATTATGATCGCTCCTCCCCAAGGGGCCTCGCACAACAAGATTGCTAATGAATCCTTTCTCATTACATAATACCCAGTCTAAGATGGCCTGATCTCTAGTTGGTTCCTCGACATATTGGTCCAGGAAATCATCCGGTATACACTCTGGGAATTCCTCCTCCACAGTATTGTTCCCTTGAAGGAATGGCCACATGCTCTGCCCAATTGATGACAGATTTGAGCTGGGGTCCGAAAACAGGCATTAGGACCCTGATTTGCATATTCAAGGTGCCTGACACTTGTTCCAATTTGGTAGCAAGCGCAATTCTGGCGTGCGAGAGTTTGTGGCTCAAAATGTGTCCGCCCAATAAGAAAGAAAGACTTGCATTTCTACAGCAACTTTCATGACCACCAGATGTCCCAAAACGCTTTACAGCCAATAAAGTACTGTTTGAAGTGTAGTCACTGTTGTAATGTAGGAAACGCGGCAGCCAATTTTCGCACAGCAAGCTCCCACAAACAGCAATATGATAATGACCAGATCATCTATTTTTGTTATGTTGATTCAGGGATAAATATTGGCCCCAGGACACCGGGGAGAACTCCCCCTGCTCTTCTTTGAAATAGTGCCATGGGATCTTTTACATCCACCTGAGAGAGTAGACGGGGCCTCGGTTTAACGTTTCATCCGAAAGACACTGGGCTGGATTTTGAATGACCCGTGGAGTCAGGTTTGGAGGCGTGTGGGGGGTTAAAGTTGCAGATTCGGGGGTCCCGACCCCATCCCGACTCCATTCCGCCTCCACGCAATTTTGACAAAATCGGTCACGGGGTTCCCGCCTCCAAGAGATGGGAGATGCCTTTAAAGCCCTTAACAAGCCCTAAATTGGCTTGTAATGCCATTTTGAAAAGTTTTAGCTAGTTTAACCCTTTTCTGACGTGAAGTACGCCTGATGTGAAACACGCCAGTGAAACCTGGCGGGAGCACAAGTTGATAGCTGACTATCAGCTGCAGGTCCACTATTACAATGGAGATGTGATGAAGGTAGTAGTAGTATTGTGATGAAGGTAGTAGTAGTATTAGGTCTGAAAGTCGCCTCTGATGCTGCTGCATTGAATGTCTTCAGAGACTGCCTGGGAGGACTTGGTTGCAAAAATTCTCTCTCTCTCTCTCTGAGAAGCTGCTCATTTTGCATCCAGGTCCTCTCACAGCAAAGGCCAGGCAATCTCTGAGACCAGGCAGTCTCTGACCTGCAATGATGACATCATCAGAGGCGACTATCAGACTGAAACCACTAATTGGTTCATGGGTTCCCACATGCTGGAACTCAATTGCCCAATTAAGTGAAAATTGCATCAATCTCCCACATACAATTGCAGGCGGGTGGATAACACGAAATGCGGAGGACACGACCCCAACCCGCCCCAGTATCAAAATCCAGCCCACTGCCTCAGCACTGCACTGGGAGTTTCAGATTAGCTTTATGTGCACAAGTCCCTGGAGTGGGACTTGAACCCACAACCTTCTGACTCAGAGGCAAGTGTGCTACCCACTGAGCCACAGCTGACACTGGCAATGTGCTTTCCTGCTGAAAAAACAGGGTGAAGGAGGTCCACGTTCTCTTAAATTGCGATGCGTGCCGAAAATTGGCACTTTGCCCACTCATTGGCGGCCACAGCTTTTCTATTATCTTTATTGATCGCTTTGAGATGCTTGTTGAGGCCAGAAACATATTATCTGATCTGGCTGTTTGAAGGATCTTGCTACTTGCAATCTTGGGCTGCCGTGTTTGCCTAAATAACAACAGTGACTGCACTTCCAAAGTAAGCCATTGGCTGTGTGGTGCGGTGGGGCATCCTGAGGATGATGCTATATAATTGTAAGTTCTTCCCTTCTTCCATTGGCTGAAGCAGATTCTTTATCTTGGTCCATGGGGGACATTGCTTCAACAACACCTTGCATTTATCTAGCACCACTAACGTAGTGAAACGTCCCAAGGCGCTTCACAAGAGCGTATTCAGATAATATTTGACACCGAGCCAAAGAAGGAGACATTGGGACATTGGGACAGTTTGACCAAATGCTTGGTCAAAGAGGTAGGTATTAAGGAACATCTTAAAGGAGGAGAGAGGTGGAGAGGTTTGGGGAGGGAATTCCAGAGCTTAGGGCCCAGGCAGCTGAAGGCACGGCCACCGATGGTGGAGCGATGAAAATCGGGGATGCGCAAGAGGCCAAAACCTGAAGAACGCAGAGTTGTCGGAGGGTTGCAGAGATATGGAGGGGCGAGGCCATGGAGGGATTTGAGCATGTGGATGAGAATTTTAAGTTTGAGGCATTGGTGGACCGGGGAGCCATTGTCAGTCAGCGAGCACAGGGGGTGATGGGTGAACGGGACTTGGTGCGAGTTACGATATGGACAGCAAAGTTTTGGATGAGCCCAAGTTTACAGAGGGTGAAAGCGTGCCTTTTTTGGGGAGAGCCTCCGGAGTCCCTTTAAGGATCAGCGGCCTCTCAATGCCTGGAGAAAGTGAGACTTGCAAGTGCCGCGTAGGCCACTCCACTTTCTCCGTGAAAAATCGACTATTGGGATGCTGCGATAAGCATAGGGCCCTGATTAACAGCTTCAAACAGCCTCCTTCCTGTTTTGGACATGAGTGCCAGGCCCCTCTTGAAAGGCCCACCTGAAAATTAAATTAGAAACATAGAAACAAAGGAGCAGGAGTCGGCCATTCGGCCCTTCGAGCCTGCTCCGCCATTCAATATTATCATGGCTGATCCTCTATCTCAATACCATATTCCCGCTCTCTCCCCATACCCCTTGATGCCTTTTGTGTCTAGAAATCTATCTATCTCCGTCTTAAATATATTCAGTGACTTGGCCTCCATAGCCTTCTGTGGTAGAGAATTCCACAGGTTCACCACCCTCTGAGTGAAGACATTTCTCCTCACCTCAGTCCTAAATGTCCTACCCCGTATCCTGAGACTGTGACCCCTCGTTCTAGAGCCCCTCAGCCAGGGGAAACATCCTCCCTGCACCCAGTCTGTCTAGCCCTGTCAGAATTTTATACGTTTCAATGAGATTCCCTCTCATTCTTCTAAACTCTAGTGAATACAGGCCTAGTCGACCCAATCTCTCCTCATACGACAGTCCTGCCATCCCAGGAATCAGTCTGGTGAACCTTCGCTGCACTCCCTCCATGGCAAGCATATCCTTTCTTCGGTAAGGAGACGAAAATTAGGCGGGCAAATGGGTGCGCAAGGGCCTCAACAGATTTTCCTCCGCTGGTCGCCCATTTTACAGGCGGGCAACAGTCAGTTGAAAACCTCCCCTCTCCCCCGAGGATCCTCTGGAGCGCCGTGAGCAATGCACGGGAGATTCTGTAGCAAAACCAGTGCTGGACCTAACAACCCTTTTATCCATTGCTTTCCTCCTTCCAAGTTTCGAGCTGAAGTGTTGGTCGTGGCTCAGTGGGCTGCACTCTTGCCTCTGAGTCAGAAGGTCGCGGGTTCACAGTCCCACTCCCCTGACTGGAGCAGGCTGTCTGTCCCCGTGCAGTGCCGAGGGAGTGCTGCACTGTCGGAGGGTCAGTACTGAGGGAGTGCTGCACTGTCGGAGGGGCAGTACTGAGGGGGCGCTGCATTGTCGGAGGGGCAGTACTGAGGGAGTGCTGCACTGTCGGAGGAGCAGTACTGAGGGAGCACCGCACTGTCGGAGGGTCAGTACTGAGGGAGTGCTGCACTGTCGGAGGGGCAGTACTGAGGGGGCGCTGCACTGTCGGAGGGGCAGTACTGAGGGAGCACCGCACTGTCGGAGGGGCAGTACTGAGGGAGTGCTGCACTGTCGGAGGGGCAGTACGGAGGGAGCGCCGCACTGTCGGAGGGTCAGTACTGAGGGAGTGCTGCACTGTCGGAGGGGCAGTACTGAGGAGGCGCTGCACTGTCGGAGGGGCAGTACTGAGGGGGCGCTGCACTGTCGGAGGGGCAGTACTGAGGGAGTGCTGCACTGTCGGAGGAGCAGTACTGAGGGAGCACCGCACTGTCGGAGGGGCAGTACTGAGGGAGCACTGCACTGTCGGAGGGGCAGTACTGAGGGAGCGCTGCACTGTCGGAGGGGCAGTACTGAGGGAGTGCTGCACTGTCGGAGGTGCCGTCTTTCAGATGAGACGTTAAACCGAGGCCCCGTCTGCTCTCTCAGGTGGACGTAAAAGATCCCAGGGCACTATTTCGACAAAGAGCAGGGGAGTTATCCCCGGTGTCCTGGGGCCAATATTTATCCCTCAATCAACATCACTAAAACAGATTATCTGGTCATTATCACATTGCTGTTTCTGGGACCTTGCTGTGCACAAATTGGCAGCCGCGTTTCCTACATTACAACAGTGACTCCACTCCAAAAGTACTTCATTGGCTGTAAAGCGCTTTGAGACGTCTGGCGGTCGTGAAAGGCGCTACAGAAATGCAAGTCTTTTCTTTCTTCTAACCTTCGCTGCCTTTTTTTGTAAACCAATTTAACAATCAGAGAGGTGACCCTGCCGATGTTTGACTTTAGTTTCTCGGGGGATGGAGGGGTGGGCGGTGGGATGTATTATTATCTAGTATGCTTCTCTTCCTCCCTCGTAGCCTCACGCAGGCAGAATAAACCAATTCTCCGCCAGCACACAAAGAGTTAACTCCGAAATTAAATACAGCAAAGAGACTTTGGTGGAGTATTAATTCTGCCAGCTAAAGTCAATCCCATGAATATCTAAACAGCGGCATTCTTAAAACTATTTTTACACCCCCCCCACCGCATAGACTTTATACATAACAGGCTGGTAATGAGTTAGATACAGCCGAATTAATTCTAACCTTTTAGCTTTTCAGATTATCGCTGTTCGCTGCTTAAAGAATTAAACCCAGGTTTCCCATTGGCAAAGTAGGGGGGATGTAGAATGATTTTCGAAAAGGAGATCAGCAAGGAAGGAGCAGGCTGTCTGTAAGTGACAATTCCCATTAATGGAACAGCTTTTAAAAACGCCGATCTGATTTCCTCTGATGGTCTCCTGAGTGTGGACCTTATTAACTCGACAGAAATTTACATTCAAAGGGTTTCGGAATACAATAGGGGCAGCCTAGGGAATTGGATTTGTGCGCTCAAAGGCACGCCATGAATGGAAATTTACCACCCTTTCCGTCATTAATACTTCCTTCACAGCCTCCTCTTTTTCCTTTATTTAAATATCTATTTTGACCTGGTTTTACTTTCACGCTAATCCCGTGGACACGGTTCCGTTCAGTGAACTCCCTCAGAATTTACACCTTTTAACTGTGCAGGCTTGGATGGGGAAAAGGCTGTGTAAAAAAAAATAAGAACATAAGAAATAGGAGCAGGAGTCGGCCATTCAATAAGATCACGGCTGATCATCGACCTCAACTCCACTTTCCCGCCTGATCTCCATATCCCTTGATTCCCCGAGAGTCCAAAAATCTATCGATCTCAGCCTTGAATATACTCAACGACTGAGCCTCCACAGCCCTCTGGGGCAGAGAATTCCAAAGATTCACCACCCTCTGAGTGAAGAAATTCCTCCTCATCTCAGTCTTAAATGGGCGATCCCGTTATCCTGAGACTATGCCCCCTAGTTGTATCAGTATCTCAGGCGAGTGATTGTTGAAAGGCTCATTCTGAGTGAAATCTTGCACAAGAGAAGATATTTTATTGAAGCAGAAGAAGGTTATAATCGCCTCTCATAAATAGGGACAGTACAGGAGAGCACCGCTGAAATCTAATCAGGGCCTCTAATGACTTGCCGTTGCTAATTAAACCTTGTTTTTACTTCTGATCCATGGTGCTCACTGCAATTCTTCGGAGAGGGGAAAGAAAAATCAGGACCAAACGTTGACATTTACACATAAAGAGCATTTTATTACTTGGTTTAGTTTCCGATTTTTAATTGCCTCCACCCCCCCCGCCCCCGCTTTCTTACTTCCACGCTCGAACTTTAATCTTGGTCGAAGGGGGAAGCTTAGAGTTTGGCATTTCCCTGCCTGCATTTTAAACAGAGCAGTTAAATAAATGGGTTAATGTGTCTGCTGGAATAGTGGCCAGAATGTCATATCAATGAGTTTTTTATTCGTTCCTGGGTGATGTGGGCATCGCTGGCAAGGCCCAGCATTTATTGCCCAGCCCTCGTTGCCCCCTTGAGAAGGTGGTGGTGAGCCGCCTTCCTGAACCGCTGCAGTCCGTGTGGTGAAGGTGCTCCCACAGTGCTGTTAGGGAGGGAGTTCCAGGATTTTGACCCAGCGATGATGAAGAGACGGCCGATATATTTCCAAGTCAGGATGGTGTGTGACTTGGAGCGGAACTTGGAGGTGGTGGTGTTCCAATGGGCCAGATGCCCTTGTCATAGAGTCACAGGGGAAAAATTCGGTATCGCCCATTTTGGGGTGCTAATGTCGGCCGGCGCAAAGTTTAGCGCCCGGCGCTAATTATCGCCTCCGACTGCAAAATTCGCCTCTATCGCCCCTGGAGGTGATTTAAGCGTTAAATCAGGTGCTACACACCTCTCTTAAGGTGCAAACATCAGGGAGCGAGGCGCTACCTCAGAACGCTACCGAAGCTCAGGCGATGCCAATTACCATGGAAACCAGACAGACTGGTGCTGTCCAGTTCTTAAAGGGGAGGGGCCATCTTGCTGGCCAGCCACTCCCTGCTTTTTGCAGCCTTGAATCTCGGCCTGAAGAGACCTCAAAAGCAATTGTGTTGGAAGCACTAATGGATAGGCCCAGGGAAAGAGCTCGGCGCTTAGGAACCTCAAAAGTGGTGCTGAGGGCCAAAACTGCTTAGGACAGCGTTAAAACCAAACATTTTGCCGACAAGAAAAGGCAGGAAGCGCCCGCCTTTAAATAGCGCTCCCCCAGCCCCTTCCTGACTTGAAAACGTTCCCCTCTACCGGTCGTTCCTAGCGGCAGGCGCTAAGGCAGGGGGCACGACTCAATATCCGGTCTGGGGCGCTACCGGGCATTGCACACTTGACTGACGTCACTATCTGCAGGCGCAGGAGATCGAGGCGGTAGGGTTTAGCGCTGCCGCAAAATGCCTGGTCAATTTCGCGAGTGGCGCTAAAATCGGCGCACTCGGGCACTAAGTTCCTAGCGCCCTGTTAGCGCCCCCCGGAGGCGCTAACGGGAGGCGCAAAGCAGCCGAATTTTTCCCCCATAGAGTCATAGGGGGGGAAATTGAGTCGCGCCCCCTTTGCGCCAAAAATTTGTGCCCCTGCAACCGAAATTCATTGGTAGCGTCCCAAGAGGGGCGGGGCCTTGCGCAGCATGACCCAGGGCCCAGCTGGGCCACCAGGGATCGGAGTGCCGGAAAAAGAGCCCGGCACTCAAGAGAAGTGCCAGGCTCACGGAGCGCAGCCGGCACTCCGCGGCGGGGGGTGGGGGGGCTGAAGAGGAGGCCGGGGACGGGAGCGCAGGCAGGTGCTGGCAGACGGCCAGCAACATAAATGGCCACCCGGCACCTCGCCTTTAATTAGCGCCGCCCCTGCCGCAGGTAGGTCCTCCTTATCCCGTCGGAAATAGCGTCGGCGGTAAGTCAGGGGGTGCTACCGAAGATCGCGAACGGGGCGCTGCACACGGCGATGACATCATCGGCGGTGTCGCAGCGCTGCGGGGTGCTAACGGTTACCGCTGCCGCTAACCTCCCGCTGAATTTCGCGGGAGGCGTTGGCGGCACCGCGCCCGGGCGCTAGTTGCTTTGCCCTCTTAGGGCGCTAACGGGAGGCGCAAAGCAACCGAATTTTCCCCCCATAGAGTCACAACGGCATAGAAGGAGGCCATTTGGCCCATCGAGTCCGTGCCGGCTCTCTGTAGAGCAATCCAGTCAGTCCCATTCCCCCGCTCTATCCCCGTAGCCCTGCAAGTTTATTTCCCTCAAGTGCCTATCCAGTCTCCCCTTGAAAACATTGAGTGTCTCAGCTTCCACCACTTCTGCCATGTCCTTCTAGGTGGTAGAGGTCGCAGGTTTGGGAGGTGCTGTCAAATTAAATGTGTATACGTCCAACTCGGGCCGGAGGGGATCCGTGGAGGGGGTGTTGTTCTCACGCACCTGCTGCCCTTGTCGTTCATTGTAACGGAAGTCGCGGGTTCAGGAGGTGCTGTCGAGGAAGCCTTGGCGAGTTGCTGCAGTGCTTCCTGTAGAAAGCGCACACTGCAGACACAATGCGCCGGTGGTGGAGGGAGTGGATGTGATTTCACTTTTATTACTAGGGATCCGGGACTTTTCCTGATGCTTTGGGGGAATGTGGTTCTAGCTGTCTGTCACTGGAGATGGCTGGGCGTGAATCTGGAATTGCGGATGACCGCCCGTTATAGAAACCACCCAGTGATCAGTTCCATCGATTGTCAATGAAGATCGGGTGCTTTGTAGAACAGATGACGGGTTCGCAGCAGCAGTTTCACGCTCCCGCTGCAAGTTGAAAGTTCCCCCCGTTGGTTTGTGGCAAGTCAATGGGCTGGATTTTCAATGACCCGTGGAGTCGGGTTTGGAGGCGTGTGGGGGGTTAAAGTTGCAGATTCGGGGGTCCCGACCCCATCCCAACTCCATTCCGCCTCCAAGAGGCGGGAGAGGCCATTAAAGCCCTTAACAAGCCCTAAATTGGCTCTGTAATGCCATTTTGAAACGTTTTAGCTAGTTTAACCCTTTTCCGACGTGAAGTACGCCTGATGTGAAACACGCCAGTGAAACCTGGCGGGAGCACAAGTGGATAGCTGACTATCAGCTGCAGGTCCACTATTACAATGGAGATGTGATGAAAGTAGTAGTAGTATTGTGATGAAGGTAGTAGTAGTATTAGGTCTGAAAGTCGCCTCTGATGCTGCTGCATTGAATGTCTTCAGAGACTGCCTGGGAGGACTTGATTGGCAAAACAATTCTCTCTCTCTCTCTCTCTCTCTCTCTCTCGCTCTCTCGCTCTCTCTCTCTCTCTCTCTCCTCTACACCACCACCCCCTTTTTTACATCCAGGTCCACCCACATCAAAAGCCAGGCAGGTCCTCTCTCACCAACAGTCTCTGAGACTAGCCAGTCAGCAATGATGACATCATCAGAGGCGGCCTTCAGACTGAAAACACTAATTAGTTCATGGGTTCCCATATGCTCCAACTCAATTGCCCAATTAAGTGAAAATTGCATCAGGCATCCACATTAATCTGGAGTCGGGGGGGGGACACGAAATGCGGATTACACGACCCCAACCCGACCCCAAGACAAAATCCAGCCCTCTCTCTCTCTCTCTCTCTCTGTGAGATGCTGCTCATTTTGCATCCAGGTCCTCTCACAGCAAAGGCCAGGCAATCTCTGAGACCAGGCAGTCTCTGACCTGCAATGATGACATCATCAGAGGCGACTTTCAGACTGAAAACACTAATTGGTTCATGGGTTCGTATCAAAATCTAGCCCAATAAGTTCAATAGTGTCTTTGTCAAAAGGGATTTTCATCACCATCTAAAGAAGAAGAACTTGCACCTTTCACCACCTCAGGACGTCACAGCCAATGAAGTACTTTTTGAAGTGTAGTCACTGTTGTGATGTCAGCAACATGGCAGCCAATTTGCGCACAGCAAGCTCCCACAAACAGCAATGTGATAATGACCCGATAATTTGTTTTTAGGTGCTGGTTGAGGGATAAATATTGGCCCCAGGACACCAGGGGGTCTCCCCTGCTCTTCTTCGAAACAGTGCCGCGGGATCTTTTACGTCCAACCGAGAGGGCCGACGGGGGTCTCAGCTTATCGACTCATCTGAAAGAAGGCACCTCTGACAGTGCAGCACTCCCTCAGTGCTGGCACTGGGAAAGTCAGCCTAGATTTTGTGCTCAAGTCCCTGGAGTGGGACTTGAACCAGTGCAAGATTGTTACTCACTGAGTCACGGCTAACACTATGCAGTTACGTTCAATTTTTTCCATGAGAAACCCAGGTCCGTGGATTGGCCTCAGGGGCCCATCCCTGATTGGATGGGTCGGTCTTGTGGCTGATCTCTCAGCCCGCCCACTCTGGGCAGCAATGCAATTTGGCCGTGGTTGGGTTGATGCTGAGCTTCCACACTGACAGTGGGTGGGAGAGGGTGTGCAACCAGAAAGGCAAGTTGTGAATGTAGCTGGTGATCAAATTATCACACGCATGTAGTTACTGTACACTTACATTCTCAGATGCTGCAAGTCTTCGAGATTGCTGCGCCCCTCCAATTCTGGCCTCTTGCGCATCCCCGATTTTCATCGCTCCACCATTGGCGGCCGTGCCTTCAACTCCCTAGGCCCTAAGCTCTGGAATTCCCTCCCTAAACCTCTCCGCTTCTCTATCTCTCTCCCCTCCTTTAAGATGCTCCTCGAAACCTACCTCTTTGACCAAGTTTTTGGTCACCTGTCCGAATATCACCTCGAGTGGCTCGGTGTCAAACATGGTTTTATTGATATCGCTTTTGTTAAGCGCCTTGGGACCTTTTGCTGTGTTAAATGAGCTATATAAATTTAAATTATTGTTCTTGATCCTTGCATTGTATTACACAGTATTACAAAATATTTACAGCACAGAAAGAGGTCTTTCGGCCCAACTGGCCCATGTTGGTGTTTATGCTCCACACAACCCTCCACCCACTCTTTTTCATCTAACCCCATAAATATGTCCTTCTATTCCTTTCTCTCTCTTGTGCTTATCTAGCCTCCCCTTAAATGCATCGATACTATTCGCTTCAACCACTCCCTGTGGTAGCGAGTTCCACATTCTCACCACTCTCTGGGTAAAGAAGTTTCTTCTGAATTCCCTATTGGATTTCTTGGTGACTATCTTATATTGATGGCCTCTAGTTTAGATCTTCCCCACAAGTGGAAACATTCTCTCTGTATCCACTCTATCAAAACCTTTCATAATTTTAAAGACCCCTATTAGGTCACCCCTCAGCCTTCTCTTTTTTCAAGAGAAAAGAGACCCAGCCCGTTCAACCTTTCCTGATATGTATATCCTTGCAGTTTTAGTATAATCCTTGTAAATCATTTGCACCCTCTCCAATGCCTCTATATCCTTTTTATAATATGGAGGCCAGAACTGTTCACAGTACTCCATGTGTGGTCTAACCAAGGCTCGATACAAGTTTAATATAACTTCTCTGCTTTTCAATTCTATCCCTCTAGAAATGAACCACGGTGCTTTTTATGGCCTTATTAACCCGCGTCACTACTTTTAGTGATTTGTGTATCTATACCCCCAGATCTCTTTGTTCCTCTACCCTATTTGGTCTCTTATTTTCCTAGGAGTCTGTGGCCTCCTTATTCTTCCTACCAAAATGTACCACCTCACACTTCTCTATATTGAAATTCATTTGCCAATTACACTCTAATATTGCATGTTTATTAATGTCTTCCTGTATTTTGTCGCAGTCCTCCTCTATATTAACTACATCCCCAATTTGGTGTCACCCGCAAATTTTGAAATTGTACTTCCAATTCCCGAGTCCAAATCGTTTAGGTAAGTGGTGAACAGCAGCGGTCCCAGCACCGATCCTTGTGGAACACCACTTCCCACCATTTGCCAATCTGAGTACCGTCTAAAAGAAACACTGCAGCAACTCGCCAAGGCTTCTTTGCCCAAACCCACGACCTCTATTACGTAAAAGAACAAGGGCAGCAGGCGCCTGGGAACACCACCACCTCCAAGTTCCCCTCCAAATCACACACCATCCTGACTTGGAAATATATCGGCCGTTTCTTCATCGTCGCCGGGTCGAAATCCTGGAACTCCCTCCCTAACAGCACTGCGGGAGCACCTTCACCACACGGACTGCAGCGGTTCAAGAAGGCGGCTCACCACCACCTTCTCGAGGGCAATTAGGGATGGGCAATAAATGCTGGCCTTGCCAGCGACGCCCACATCCTGTGACTGATTAAGAAAAAACTACCTTTAACCCCTACTCTCTCTTTTCTGTTTTGTAGCCAGCTTGCTATCCATTCTGCTACTTTTCCCCTAACCTTAGTCATGAGTCTACTATGCGTTACCTTATCTCAAAGGCTTTTTGGAAATCCAAATATATTACATCTATTACATTACACTTACCTACCCTTTCTGTTACCTCTTCAAAGAATTCAGTAAGTTTGGTCAAGCATGACCTTCCCTTTTGGAATCCATGCTAACTACTCTTTATTATATTTTTAGTTTCTAGATTTTTTTATTACATCTTTGAGGATTCCATTATCTTTCCTATGACCGCTGTTAAGCTAATTGGTCTATAGCTCCCTGGGCTTGTTCTATCTCCCTTTTTACATATAGGAATCACATTAACTATCCACCAGTCCTTTGGCACTATTCCCTTTTCTAATTAATTTTTATATCTATGTAATAGTGCCTCTGCTATCTTTTCCCTAACTTCTTTTCAATATGCGCAGATACAATCCATTAGGACCAGTGGCTTTATCCTCTCTCTAACTTTGATTATGTTATCAATTATCTCCCCCTTTCTATCTTAAACATCTTTATATCATTTTTAATCTCTTCTCCTAATGTTATTTCCACCTTGTTAGTTTCCCTGGTAAATACCAACAACAACAACAACAACTTGTATTTATATAGCATCTTTAACGTAGTAAACCGTCCCAAGGTGCTGCACAGGAGTATTTTAAGACAAAAAATTTGACACCGATCCACATAAGGATAAATTAGGGCAGGTGACCAAAAGCTTGGTCAAAGAGGTAGGTTTTAAGGAGTGTCTTAAAGGAGGAAAGAGAGGTAGCGAGGCGGAGAGGTTTAGGCAGAGAATTCCAGAGCTTAGGGCCCAGGCAACAGAAGGCACGGCCGCCCAAGGTTGAGCGATTATAATCAGGGATGCTCAAGAGGGGAGAATTAGAGGAGCGCAGAGATCTCGGGGGGTTGTGGGGCTGGAGGAGATTGCACAGATAGGAAGGGGCAAGGCCACAGAGGGATTTGAAAACAAGGATGAGAATTTTGAAAATGAGGCGTTGCTTAACCGGGAGCCTATATAAGTCAGCGAGCACAGGGGGTGATGGGTGAACGGGACTTGGTGCGAGTTAGGACACGGGCAGCCGAGTTTTGGATGACCTCAAGTTTACGTAGGGTGGAATGTGGGAGGCCAGCCAGGAGTGCATTGGAATAGTCAAGTCTGGAGATAACAAAGGCATGGATAAGGTGTTCAGCAGCGGTTGAGCTGAGGCAAGTGCAGAGCCGGGAGATGTTACGGAGGTGGAAATAGGCGTTTTTTGTTATGCTGCGGATATGTGGTCGGAATTTCATTTCAGGGTCAAATATGACACCAAGTTTGCGAACAGTGTGGTTCAGCCTCAGACAGATCTTCAGGAGAGGCATGGAGTTAATGGCTAGGGAACGGAGTTTGTGGTGGGGACCGAAAACAATACCGAAGCAAAGCAATTATTTAATATTTCTGCCATTTCGCTGTCATTACCTGTGACCTAGACCTAGCCTGATTTTTCTTTTATTTATGTGTCTGTAAAATACTTGACTTTTTCTCTTTATATTTCTTGATCATTTACTTTCATAGTTTCTGTTTGCCTTCCTAATTGTATTTTTTCTACTTCTTTCTTAACCTTTTCGTATTCCCTTTTGTCATCCTCTCTTTTGTTGTACTTAGTGTGTGCCTTTTTTTTTAGTTTCAATTTTGCACATATTTCTTTATTCATCCATGATGGGTCATTACTTGCTTTTTAGTCGGATATATTTCTCCTGGACTCTATTGATCACCGTTTTAAAGGTTTCCCACAGCTGTTCTATTTCTTTGTTCGTCAGTAAAAAAAAATTCAGTATATTTTCCCCCAGTTCCATTTTCATCCCCTTAAAATCATTTTTTTCCCCCCAATTTATTACTTTGGTCTTTGTCTTACTGATGTCCTTCTCGATCTTTTATTTAAACCTTATTATGTTGTGATCGCTATTGCCCAGACGTTCCCCGACACTTACTTTTCTGATCTGTTCTGGTACATTTCTCATTACTGGATCCAACAGTGCTCCCTCTCTTGTTGGGCTTTTTACATACTGGGTAAGAAAGGAGTCCTGCACACATTGTAAGAAGTCTATTCCCTGAACCCCTTGTGCTGCCTCTTTTTGCCAGTTTATTTGGGGCTGGTTAACATCTCCCATGATTATTATTCTATGTCCTTTACTCATTTCACATATTTGCTTATGTATTTCTTCCTCCACCTCCTTCCCACTGTTAGATGGTCTGCAGTGTACTCCTATTAACGTGACTGATCCCTTCTTGTCTTTTATTTCAATCCATGTGGATTATGTTCCTAACCTTCTGTTAGTTATGGGCCTTTATTCTACGACCGTTATGTTATCTCTAATTAGTACAGTTAACCCCACCCCCACTTCTTCCTTCCCTATCCTTTCTGATTATGTTATAACCTGCAGTATTTAGCCAAGGGTCCTTTGACAGCACCTCCCAAACCCACGACCTCTTCCACCTAGAAGGACAAGGGCAGCAGGCGCATGGGCACACCATCACCTCCAAGTTCCCCTCCAAGTCACACACACCATCCTGACTTGGAAATATATCGGCCGTTCCTTCATCGTCACTGGGTCAAAATCCTGGAACTCCCTCCCTAACAGCACTGTGGGAGCACCTTCACCACACGGACTGCAGCGGTTCAAGAAGGCGGCTCACCACCACCTTCTCAAGGGGGCAATTAGGGATCGGCAATAAATGCCGGCCTTGCCAGCGATGCCCACATCCCGTGAATGAATAAATTAAAAACTTCCGCAATCAGTGGGCACCGCAGTGCCTGGAGTGCGTAGTGGACACAGGGAATAGCATTCGGATTTAATTTGCTAAGTTTCCTTTGGTTGGGCTTGTAATTGGGAGTTTATGGTTTGTGCCCCTCCAGAAAGGGGGCACTTTTGTCAAATTGTTTTTTGATGCATGACTCACTCATCGTAATTGTCCGTTAAAAGAGTAGAAATCTGTTTATGTGTTTAAACATTGGGGATAATGTACTTCGACTGAAAAAGATTAGAGATTGCACATCATCAGGAGAATCAAGCACCGAAACCATAGAGTGAGTGGATGCGGTTGCCGTGGAAACCAAAGCAAAAATTAAGGATGTAAAATTTCAAGATGTACTTGAAATGATTAAAGGCTGATGAATGTCACTCCATTTGATTAAGCTGGCATCTTAACAGGCACTCAAAGACAAGATTTCAATTATGATAATAAAGTATTATTAGTAGTTTCAGGTGTAGACTCTGTTCCGAGGATAGGTACAGATAAGAGTGATTGTGGAATTGTGACTTGCGCCATATCAGAGAGACGGACCTCCCCTATTTCAAGTCTGCGCAACTTTGAGCAGAGGAACAGTCAGTGGTGTGTTAATAGCCTATAAATTACTGCTGGCAATGAACGTTTAATGCATTTGTGGGACATCCCATTGTCATTTTAATACAGCTATTAACCCATCAATGTCTCTTTTAAAATGCTTTAAATGGGTTGTTGGCAACGTTTGGTCCTTGACTTCCCTGCGTCTTTCCCCTTCCGTGTATTTGGGAAGACCAAAGCCATTGTCTTCGGTCCCCACGCCACCAGCTCCGTGCTCGAGCCACCCTACCCAGCCACTGTTCCAGGCTGAACCAGACTGTTTGCAACCTCGCCGTCTAATTTGACCCTGAGCTAAGCATTCGACCCCATATCCTTCCCATTGCAAAGACCACCTACTTCTACCTCCATAAGGTCGCCCGTCTCTGCCCCTGCCCCTGCCCCCAGCTGATCTTCTGCTGAAACCCTCATTCATAGAATGACACGGCACAGAAGGAGGCCATTCGACCCATCCTGCCTGTGCCGGCTCTTTGAAAGATTCTCTCCAACTAGTCCCACTCCCCCCCTGCTCTTTCCCCCATAGCCCTGCAATTTTTCCATATCAAGTATTTATCCAATTTTCTTTTGAAAATTACTATTGAATCTGCTTCTACCACCCTTTCAGGCAGCACGTTCCAGATCACAACAAATCACTGTGTAAATTTTTTTTCCTCATGTCGCCTCTGGTTCTTTTAACAATGACCTTTAAATCTGTGCCATCTGGTTACTGACCCTTCATGATTTTGAACACCTCTATCAAATCTCCCCTTAACCTTCTCTTCTCTAAGGAGAACAACCCCAGCTTCTCCAGTCTCTCCACATAACTGAAGTTCCCTCAGCCCTGGTACCATTCTAGTAAATCTCCTCTGCACCCTCTCCTCGGCCTTGACATCCTTCCTAAAGTGCGGTGCCCAGAATTGGACACAATACTCCAGCTGGGGCCTAACCAGTGTTTTAGAAAGGTTTAGCATAACTTCCTTGCTTTTGTACTCTGTGCCTCTGTTTATAAAGCCCAGGATCCGTATATTGTTTAAACAGCCTTTTCGACTTGTCCTGCCACCTTCAAGACTTGGGTACGTACACCCCCAGGTCTCTCTGTTCCTGCACCCCCTTTAAAATTATACCATTTAGTTCATATTGCCTCTCCTCATTCTTTCTGTCAAAATGTATCGCTTCACACTTCACTGCATTAAGTTTTCTCTGCCATGTGTCTTGCCCATTTCACCAGTCTGTCTGTGTCCTCCTGAAGTCTGTTACTATCCTCCTCATTGTTTACTACATTTCCAAGTTTTGTGTCATCTGCAAACTTTGAGATTATGCCCTGTATTCCCAAGTCCAAGTCATTAATATTCATCAAAAAGAGCAGTGGTCCTAATACTATCCCCTGGGGAACAGCACTGTACACTTCCCTCCAGTCTGAAAAACAACCGTTCACCACTACTCTCTGCTTTCTGTCCCTTAGCCAATCTCGGCTCCATGCAGCCACTGTAACTTCAATTTTGCTAACAAGCCTATTCAGCTGCTTCATCAATGACCTTCCCTCCATCATAAGATCAGAAATGGGGATGTTCGCTGATGACTGCACAGTGTTCAGTTCCATTCGCAACTCCTCAGATAATGAAGCAGTCCATGCCCGAAAGCAGCAAGACCTGGACAACATTCAGGCTTGGGCTGATAAGTGGCAAGTAACATTCATGCCACACAAGTGCCAGGCAACGACTATCTCCAACAAGAGAGAGTCTAAACACTGTCCCTTGACATTCAACAGCATTACCATCGCCGAATCCCCCACCATCAACATCCTTGGGGTCACCATTGACCAGAAGCTTAACTGGACCAGCCACATAAATACTGTGGGTACAAGAGCAGGTCAGAGGCTGGGTATTCTGCGGCGAATGTCTCACCTCCTGACTCCCCAAAGCCTTTCCACCATCTACAGGTCAAAAGTCAGGAATGTGTTGGAATACTCTCCACTTGCCTGGATGAGTGCAGCTCCAACAACACTCAAGAAGCTCGACACCATCCAGGACAAAGCAGCCCGCTTGATTGGCACCCCATCCACCACCTTAAACATTCACTCCCTCCACCACCGGCGTACCATGGCTGCAGTGTATACCATCTACAAGATGCACTGCAGCAACTCGCCAAGGTTTCTTCAGCAGCACCTTCCAAACCCACGATTCTTCCACCTAGAAGGACAAAGGCAGCAGGTGCATGGGAACACCACCACCTCCAAGTTCCCCTCCAAGTCACACATCATCCTGACTTGGAAATATATCGTCGATCCTTCATCGTCATTGGGTCAAAATCCTGGCGTTCCCTCCCTAACAGCACTGTTGGAGTACCTTCACCACACATAGATACATAGATACATAGAAGATAGGAGCAGGAGTAGGCCATCCGGCCCTTCGAGCCTGCTCCGCCATATAATGAGATCATGGCTGATCCTCCAATTCAGTATCCCGTCCCCGCCTTCTCTCCGTAACCCTTAACCCCTTTTGCCTGTAGAAATATATCTAATTCCCTCTTAAATATATTTAATGAGCTGGCGTACACTGCCCTCTGTGGCAATGAGTTCCACAGGTTCACCACCCTCTGAGTGAAGAAATTCCCCCTCATTTCTGTCCTAAATGGTTTAGCCCTTATCCTTAAATTATGTCCTCTAGTTCTGTTCTCACCCGCCAAGGGAAACATTCCTTCTGCATCTAGTCTGTCTAGACCTGTCAGAATTTTATACACTTCTATGAGGTCCCCTCTCAATCTTCTAAACTCCAGTGTGTACATCCCTAAACTACATAGTCTCTCCTCATAGGTCAATCCCGCCATTCCTGGTATCAGCCTGGTGAATCGCCGCTGCACCCCCTCCATGGCAAGAACATCTTTCCTCAGATGAGGCGACCAAAACTGTACACAGTACTCGAGGTGTGGTCTCACCAGTGCCCTGTACAGCTGCAGCAAGGTATCCCTGTTCCTGTATTCCAACCCTTTTGCTATGAAGGCCAGCATACCGTTTGCCTTCTTGACCGCCTGTTGCACCTGCATGCTCGCCTTCAGTGACTGGTGTACAAGAACACCCAGGTCTCTCTGTACTTCCCCCTCTCCCAATTTATTGCCATTTAAATAATAATTTGCCCTCCCGTTCCTGCACCCAAGGTGGATAACTTCGCACTTGTCCACATTATAGTGCATCTGCCATTTATCCGCCCAATCACCCAGTCTGTCCAAATCGCTCTGGAGCTTCCTGGTCTCCTCCTCTGAGCCCACCCCCCCTCCTAGTTTAGTGTCGTCTGCAAATTTGGAAATGCTGCATCCGACTCCCTGATCCAGGTCATTAATGTAAATTGTGAACAGCTGGGGACCCAGGACAGATCCCTGTGGTACCCCACTTGTTACTGCCTGCCATTCAGAAAATGAGCCGTTTATTCCAACTCTCTGTTTTCTATCTGACAGCCAGTTCTCTATCCACGTCAATACTTTCCCCTTTATCCCATGAGCTTCAATTTTCCATGCTAATCTTTTATGTGGGACCTTGTCGAAGGCCTTTTGGAAGTCCAGGTACACCACATCTACTGGCTCTCCCCCATCTATTTTACCAGTTACTCCCTCAAAAAATTCCAATAGATTAGTCAAGCACGATTTACCCTTTGTAAATCCATGTTGACTCTGTCCTATCCTGTCCCCATTTGCTAAGTGCTCCGCTATTTCATCCTTAATGATGGACTCCAGCATTTTGCCCACAACTGATGTAAGGCTTACAGGTCTGTAATTACCTGCTTTTTCCCTACCCCCCTTTTTGAATAGTGGGGTAACGTTAGCTACCCTCCAATCCATGGGCACTGTTCCCGAGTCTAATGAATTCTGAAAAATCATACTTAGTGCATCCGCTATCTCTAGGGCCACCTCCTTCAGTACCCTAGGATGCATGTTATCAGGCCCTGGGGATTTGTCCGCCTTCAATCCCTTTAGCTTCCTTAACACCATATCCTTAGAGATATTGATTTGCGTCAGTTCCTCCTTTGCCAATGTCCCTATTTTTCCCGATATCCCAGGGAGGTTTTTTGTGTCTTCCTTCGTAAAGACTGACCCAAAGTATGCATTTAGTTGGTCTGCCATTTCCTTATTTCCCGTTATATATTCCCCCGTATCTGACTGCAATGGACCAACTTTGGTTTTCACCAGTCTTTTCCTCTTGATATACTTATAAAAGCTTTTGGAGTTAGTTTTTATATTTTCCGCCAGCTTGCTTTCATAAGCTATTTTGCCCCTCTTGATTAAGCCCTTTGTCCTCCTTTGCTCTATCTTAAACTGTTCCCAATCTTCCGCTCTGGTGCTTTTTTTGGCTATTTTATACGCCCTATCTTTGGATTTTATGCTGTCTCTAATTTCCCCTGTTATCCACGGTTGAGTCACCTTTTTAGATTTCCTTTTATGCCAGATTGGTATAAACAATTTTTGCAATTTTGTCATTCTATCTTTAAATGCTTGCCATTGTTTATCTACCTCCAGTCCTCCCAGGAACGTTGTCCAATCAGACCTACTCAGTTCCCGTCTAATGGCATCATAATTCCCCTTGTTTAAATTCAGGACCTTAGTATCTGAGTCAATTTCTTCGCTCTCCATTTCGAGTGAGAAATCGATCATGTTATGATCGCTCTGACCCAAGGGTCCCCGTACAGCAAGATTACTAATTAGTCCCTTCTCATTGCACAGTACCCAGTCCAATATAGCCTGTTCCCGAGTTGGTTCCTCGACATATTGATCCAGATAACCATCCCTTGAACACTCAAGGAATTCCTCCTCCTCATTATTTTTACTGATTAGGCTAGTCCAATCTATATGTAAGTTAAAGTCACCTATGATGACAGCTGTGCTCTTATTGCACGCTTCTCTAATTTCCCTCGTGATGCCCTCCCCAACCTCTATTTTACTATTTGGAGGCCTATATACCACTCCTATTAATGTTTTTCGCCCCTCGCTATTTCTTAGCTCCACCCATATAGATTCTGTATTAACTGAGTTAATATCCTTCCTTTCAATTGCATTTATCCCCTCTTTTACCACACGGACTACAGCGGTTCAAGAAGGCGGCTCACCACCACCTTCTCGAGGGCAATTAGGGATGGGCAATAAATGCCGGCCTTGCCAGTGACGCCCACATTCTAGGATCGAATTTTAAAAAGCCTTTTGAAAGTCCGTGTACACAACATCAACCGCAGTACCCTCATCAAACTTCTCCGTTACTTCATCAAAGAACTTCAGCAAATTCATGCTTTTGTTGCCTCCAGACTTGACTACTCCAATGTTCTCCTGGCCGGCCTCCTACTTTCCACCCGCCGTACACTACAGCTCATTCAAAACTGCTGCCGTATCCTAACTCACATCAAGTCCTGTTCGCCCATTATCCCAGTGCTCGATGACCTACATTGGCTCCCAGTTCGACAGTGCCTCAAAAGCTGCCTATGCCCTAAGCTCCGTAATTCCCTACCCAAATCTCTTTACCTCTCCATCTCTCTCGCCTCCTTTAAGACTCTGCTTAAAACCTACCTCATGGACCAAGCGTTTGGTCACCTGCCTCCTGCAGTGGCTCAGTGCCAATTTTTATCTGGTTACTCTCCTGTGTTAAAGACTCTGGGGTAAAAATTCACTTGGTTGCGCCTCCCGTTAGCGCCTTAAGAGGGCGCTAATGGGGCGCAAAGCCGCTAACGCCCGGGCGCAGCGATGTTTGCGCCGCTCGAGAACTTAACTTGAGATTGTGCGGCAGCGCTAAAACGTACCGCTGCGACCACCTGCGCGCGCAGATTGTGACGTCATTCCATGGTGCAACGCCCTTGTGGCGCCCCGTAGCGGAAATTGAGTGGCGCCCCCTGCCTTACCGCCTGGCGCTTCCAACGACCAGAAGACTGGAACGCTATCAATTGCTGTGGGGCTGGGGGGGGCGCTATTTAAAGGGGGCCTCTTCCTGTCTTTTATTGTTGGTGGCATTTTTGAACTACGCATTCTGAGAGAGAGAGGGAGAGACTTCTGGAGAGATTTAACGTTGTGTGAAGGAGTTTTGGGTACTGAGCAGCACTTTGCAGGTTCATTTTGATTTGCCATTCCTTGTATCGATTTAGCAGAGACTGTGGGAGCTGCACTCTGAGCTCTTTGCCTGGTACGCTCCATTGTTCTTTCCAGCACATTTGATGTGCAAGTCTCTCCAGGCCGAGATTCAAGGCAGCAATGAACAGGATGTGGATGGAAAGCAAGATTAACCATCCCCTTTAAGAACTGGCCCATGCCATTGTGTGTGTGTTCCATTGCTGACTGACATTACATGAGCTTCGCCAGCGCTCCGAGTTAGCGCCTCACTGCTCGGCCTTTGCGCCTTAAGAGAGGTGTGCAGCGCCTGCTTTAGCGCTCCACTCACCTCCCGGGGCGGTAAAAGTGAAGTTTCCTGTCAGTGCCGATAATTAGCGCCAGGCGCTAATATTTGCGTCCGGACGATATTTGCGCCCCAAATGGGGCGCGACCTAATTTCTACCCCTCTGTATCCACGCAAGTTGTTGTGAGGCAACCCATTTCTTCCACTGCTTTTACAAAGCAGATTGTGCTTTGTGTTATTTCTGGAACAAAGACCACTTTTTTTTTGTTATGAGGACCGGTCAGTAGCTCCCTACAAGGAGAACCGGACAAATGTGATGGGGGTGGTGGGAGTCATCACTTCACTCCCATCAGACCATGGGAGGTCCACCCAGTATTCAGAGAGCAGGAACTTTTATCTCTGCTCTGGCATGGGGCTCGAACCCATAACCTTCTGACTCTCCTATCTCTGTAACCTCCTTCAGCCCTACAACCCTCCGCGATCTCTGCGTCGCTCCAATTCCGGCCTCTTGCGCATCCCCGATTTTAATCGCTCCACTATTGGCGGCCGTGCCTTCAGCTGCCTGGACCCTAAACTCTGGAATTCCCTCCCTAAACCTTTCCGCCTCTCCGCCTCTCTCTCTCTCCTTTCAGACGCTCCTTAAAACCTACCTCTTTGACCAAGCTTTTGGTCACCAGTCCTAATATCTCCTTATGTGGCTCGGTGTCAAATTTTGTTTGATAATCGCTCCCGTGAAGCGTCTTGGGACGTTTTACTACATTAAAGGCGCTATATAAATGCAAGTTGTTGTTGACTCAGAGGTAGTCAAGACTCACTGCGGCCCCGGCACTCTTTGTCTACGTGGAACTTTCAAATGTAATTTTATTGTTTTCCCTCTGTTAAAATAACAGATAGTGGCGTGTCGTATGGGCGTGTTCGCTGTTTGTCTGCTCTTAGAGCGGACGGCAATTGCGGATCTTGCATATCTACCTGTGAACCGCGAGTGTGTAGCCGTGTACATAGTGCTCTTGTGGATACTTGTTTGTGTGTCTAAATAAAATGTGTGTTCACGTATGCAGATGTGTGAATCTTTTAGTTGCTGGGAGCAATACAATTCACAAAAGCTCTCTTTAAATGTGCTGAGATTTGAAGTGATCGGATTTGTAAACAGCAGTTGAGGTCTTGCTACAGTTTCCGCGGTACGATCGTTATTTCGAAGTTTTGACTGTCTCAGTATCTCTGTGGTGTTGGTGCTGTGGAATCACCAACTGATATGACACTTGTTTGCCCCTTGAAATTCATGGGAATAGGATTCAATCGTTCACATCTTTGAAGGTGGCAGGACAAGTTGATCAGACTGTTAAAAAAGAAAAACCATGTGGGATCCTTGGCTTTAAAAATAGAGTCATCGAGCACCAAAGCAAGGACGTTATGTTAAAATCTTTATAAACCATTGCTGAGGCCTCAGCTGGAGTATTGTGTCCAATTCTGGGCACCGCACTTTAGGAAGGATGTCAAGGCCTTGGAGAGGGTGCGGAGGAGATTCACTAGAATGGTACCAGGGACGAGGGACTTCAGTTATGTGGAGAGAATGGAGAAGCTGGGATTGTTGTCCTGTACAGCGGAGAAGGTTAAGGGGAAATTTAATCAAGGTGTTCAAAATCATGAAGGGTTTTGACAGAGTACATAGGGAGAAACTGTTTCCAGTGGCAGGAGGGCCGGTAACCAGAGGGGACAGATTCAAGATAATTGGCAAAAGTCCAGAGGGGGAGATGAGGAGAATTTTTTTTACACCGCGAGTTGTTGTGATCTGGAACGCGCTGCCTGAAAGGGCGGTGGAAGCAGATTCAGTAGTAACTTTCGAAAGGGGATTGGATCAAAAAATTTGCAAGACTATGGGGAAAGGGCAGGGGGGAGTGGGATTAATTCGTAGCTCTTTTAGAGAGCCGGCACAGGCACGATGGGCTGAATGGCCTCCTCCTGTGCTGTATGTGTCTATGATTCTATCCTTCAGCCCATCAAACCTGTTCTGCCATTTTTGTTAGCCATGGCCGCTTTTGAATGCTAATTCCCTCTCCTTTCTCCATCTCCCTTACTTCCCAAGGGCAAGGGAGTGTAGAGCTTATGTAACTCGACTAGCAAACCAGAGAGCCGGAATAATAATCCAGAGAACGTGAGTTCAAATCCCACCCTGGTAGTTTGAGAATTTGAATACAGTGTAAAATGTCTGGCAATAAAAAAGCTGGTACCAGTAAAAGTGACCATGAAGCTGTCGGATTGTCATAAAAACCCAACTGGTTCACTCATATCCTTTAGGGAAGGAAACCTGCCGTCTATACCCGGTCTGGGCCTATATATGACTCCAGTCGCACATTAAGGAATGGGAAGGAAGGAGGGGAGGTGGAGTCGCTGTACTAGTTAAAGATACCATAATGGCGGTAGAAAAATAGTCTGTAACTAGCAGTAAGATAGATACAGAATCCATATGGATTGAGTTGAAAGACAAGAAGGGATCCATCACCCTAATAGGTGTATAGACCACCAAGTAGTGGAAGGGAATTGGATGAAGAAATATGTCGGCAAATCTACGAGGTGAGTAGCAGGCATGGAATAATGATCAGGGGAGGACATAAGAACATAAGAAATAGGAGCAGGAGTAGACCATTTGGCCCTTCGAGTCTGCTCCGCCATTCAATAAGACCATGGCTGATCTTCTATCTCATTTCCACTTTCCTGCCCGATCCCCATATCCCTTGATTCCCTTAATATTCAAAAATCTATCGATCTCTGTCTTGAATATACTCAACGACTGAGCCTCCACAGCCCTCTGGGGTAGAGAATTCCAAAGATTCACCACCCTCTGAGTGAAGACATTTCTCCTCATCTCAGTCCGAAATGGCCGACCCCTTATTCTGAGACCGTGACCCCTGGTTCTAGACTCCCCAGCCAGGGGAAACAACCTCCCTGCATCTACCCTGTCAAGCTCTGTAAGAATTTTGTATGTTTCAATGAGATTTCAAATACTCCCCAATAAGGGAGGAAGTAGCGAAAGGAGAGAAGGGAATCGAGTTTTTACAGTGTATACAGGACTCCTTTCTCACTCAGTATATAAGAAGCCCAACAAGAAAAGAATCATTGCTGGATCTTGTAATGGGTAATGAACCAGAACAGTTAGGAGAAGCAAGAGTAGGAGAGCATCTTAGTAGTAGTGATCACATCATAGTGAGGTTCAAGATTAGGATCGCGAGGGACATAGGTAGGACAAAGACTAAGGTCATAGATTGTAAAAGAGCAAATTATGAGGAAAGGAGGGTGGAGCTAAAGAAGGTAAACTGGGAGACATCAAATTTTGTTTGATAATCGCTCCTGTGAAGCGCCTTGGGACGTTTTACTATGTGATAGGCTCTATATAATAACAAGTTGTTGTTGTTAGAGCAGAGAAGATTAAGAGGAGATTTAATAGAGGTATTTAAAATTATGAGGGGTTTTGATAGAGTAAATAAGGAGAAACTGTTTCCACTGGCAGGAGGTCAGTGACCAGAGGACACTGATTGAAGATAATCGGCAAATGAACCAGAGGGGAGGTGAGGAGACATCTTTTAACACAGCGAGTTGTTGTGATCTGGAATGCGCTGCCTGAAAGGGCGGTGGAAGCAGATTCAATAGTAACTTTCAAAAGGGAATTGGATAAATACTTGAAAAGGAAAATTTTGCAGGGCTGTGGGTAAAGAGTAGGGGGAGTGGGACTAATTGAGAGCTCTTTCAAAGAGCCGGCACAGGCACGATGGGCCGAATGGCCTCCTGTGCTGTATGATGCTATGATTATATGGAAAAGGCTCCTTTATGCTGTTGCTAGCCTTCTGTTTTGTTGGTTTCTGCAATCATAATGATGTTATCGTTAGTCGATCTTACAAGGGGTTGCACAAGGGATTTAAGACCAAATGCAGTCTTCAGATCAAGTGGAGATGGAAGGCGGATGTTAAATTGGGCCATTGCACACAGAGATAGTCGAGGCCTTGTTTTAAAGTCATGCATTCTGGCCTTCTTATTTCTATGATAAATTCTGATGTCCACACTTATAATCGACTCCCCTGGCTGCGGAGTCTAGAACCAGGGGTCACAGTCTCAGAATAAGGGATCGGCCATTTAGGACTGAGATGAGGAGAAATTTCTTCACTCAAAGTGTTGTGAATCTTTGGAATTCTGTACCCTAGAGGGTTGTGGAGGCTCAGTCGTTGAGTATATTCAAGACAGAAATCGATAGATTTATGGATACTAAGGGAATCAAGGGATATGGGGATAGGGTGGCAAGGTGGAGTTGAGATAGAAGATCAGCCATGATCTCATTGAATGGCGGAGCAGGCTCGAAGGTCCGAATGGCCTACTCCTGCTCCTAATTCTTATGTTCTTATGTAATGGAAAATACCTATGTAAACATGTCACGCTGTAATGACACCCTTGTGCCACTCGTGGCACTGCAGCCTGACAAGTCTGACATAGGCAGTTCCCATTATAAATGCGGGCACAGGAATTTATAATGGGAAATGTTGAGAGGAAGTAATATATTAAATAGATTTCCGTGAAGTACATTTTGTAGAATAGTGCATTCTCAGTGGAGAGCTTCATACGACGGAAGTGTAGACCATGTTTGGAGCACGCTGACCTCCTGGCTCAAATTCCCATCGCTCAAATCTCTACGCAGGAAGAGCTAAATCATTAAATTCCCCCTCTACGTCAAAGCACGTTCTTTTTTTTAAATTTCTTTCTATTTTTTTAAGTCGACAATATTAAAAGCAAAGTGAAAAAAACAAAAGATTATTGCATTGCGTGAAATATCAAAAGTAAGTGCGAGCCACCGGCCAACGAGACACCTTTAGGGATGTGCAAATTATAGATATGGATATTAAATGTCATGTCTTTAAAAGAACCAATTAAAAAGGACCTAAAGGAAAGAAAAACGCATCACAGAGTAACGAATAAGAGGTACAGTACTTTACTGATCTGTACGCTCAGAGTCTCTCACACTCATGAAGATCACCTGCACGTTTGCTACACTGTTAAATCTTATTTGACTAACCCATCTGTACAAATGTCAGTAGCGTCCCCTCTCTCAATATATCTCAATATCAACTGGTGAGGAGATTGTAAAAACTAATTGGCATTGCATTCGGCTGCAGGTCAAAGTACTTGTGCTGTGCCTAATTATTAATCATCCAGACAGCGAGAAGCATTTGGAGCTAAGTGACACTTGAAAATATAGCTCAACTCATGAACATTTGTTAGATATTTGTCAGCTCATCCGCTGCTGAAACCCTCATCTGTGCCTTTGTTACCTCTGGACTTGACTTGTTCCAACGTACTCCTGACCGGCTTCCCACGTTCTACCCTCCGTAAACTTGAGGTCATCCCAAACTCTGCTGCCCCGTGTCCTAACTCGCATCGAGTCCCGTTCACCCATCACCCCCTGTGCTCGCTGACCTACATTGGCTCCCGGTCCAGCAACGCTTCGATTTTAAAATTCTCATCCTTGTTTTCAAATCCCTCCATGGCCCTCGCCCCTCCCTATCTCTGTAACCTCCTCCAGCCCCACAAACCCCCCGAGATCTCTGTGCTCCTCCAATTCTGGCCTCTTGAGTATCCCTGATTATAATCGCTCCACCATTGGCGGCCGTGCCTTCAGCTGCCTGGGCCCGAAGCTCTGGAATTCCCTCCCTAAACCTCTCCACCTCTCTCTCTCCTCCTTTAAGATGCTCCTTAAAACCTACCTCTTTGACCTAGTCATCTGCCCTAATATCTCTTTATGTGGCTCGGTGTCAAATTATGTCTGATAACACTCCTGTGAAGCGCCTTGGGACGTTTTACTACGTTAACGGCGCTATGTAAATACAAGTTGTTGTTGATGATTGCACTTCAGTGAAAGATTGAGTAGACATCGTGGTTGCACCGTCCCAATATACAGTGTTTCAGACATATTCTTCTTTTTTTTCGTTTTCTCCACTTTTCTTTTGTGCAGCCGGGCGGCTCCGTCTGCAGAGTTCTCGGTTGACCATACGCGGCACCTGATGTCCTTCCTGACGATGTTGGGCCCCAGCCCGGATTGGAACGTGGGGCTGTCGGCGGAGGACCTCTGTACCAAGGATTGCGGTTGGGTGCAAAAGGTTATTCAGGACCTGATTCCCTGGGACGCTGGGACTGACAGCGGAGTGACGTATCTGGTAAGCAGTTGATTGATTTCTCAACGCGTTCGACGGTTACTCATTAAGTGGAATCTCAGAAGCCTCTCTCTCTCTCTCTCTCGTCTCTGCATTTTGGCAGAAAAATGGAGGGCCAAATAAATGGAAATGGGCTTTTTTTTTTAAGCAACATGTCTCTAATACATTTGTCCTGCCTTTGTTGTGCTAAATGGAACTCGGATTCACTCCAAAGTCATCCAATGAAAGGTTTATGGCCAGATTTCCCCTTCTATCAGAATTTTCAGCCTTTTCCCCCTGTACAGCCCATTGCCTTCTGAATATATTGCCACCAGGGCCTTCTGATGTTGATAAGATGGTACAGGCTCTTCTCCTTTAAACTTGTTCATCAAATCATCGCCGAGACAACAACAACTTGCATTTATATACTGCCTTTAACGTAGCAAACGCTCCAAGGTGCTTCACAGGAGCGATTATCAAACAAAAATTTGACAGCGAACCACGTAAGGAGATATTAGGACAGGTGACCAAAAGCTTGGTCGAAGTGGTAGGTTATAAGGAACGTCTTAAAGGAGGAGAGAGAGGCGGAGAGAATTAGGGAGGGAATTCCAGAGCTTAGGGTCCAGGCAGCTGAAAGCACGGCTGCCAGTGGTGGAGCGATTAAAATTGGGGATGCGCAAGAGACCAGAATTGGAGCAACGCAGAGATCTCGGGAGGTTGTAGGGCTGAAGTTTCTTCAGATCAATTAGGAAACGGATGCACAGTTGCACCCATTCCCTCACAATACTGACAAGAAAAGCAAAAAAAAAACCTTAAATATATAATTCTCTTTCTTCAGTTGTGGGTTTAAGCCCCACTCCAGGACTTGAGCACATAATCTTGGCTGACACTCCACTGAGGGAGTGCTGAACTGTCGGAGATGCCGTCTAGAAGGTTAGATGTTAACCAAGGGCCCATCTGCCTGCTCAAGTGGATGTAAAAAATCCACTATTTGAGGAACAGAGAGATCTCCTGGTGTCCGGGCCACCACTGCTCCCTCAATCAACATCACCAAAACACAGATAGAATCATACAATAGTACAACACAGAAGGAGGCCATTTGGCAGTGCATTCCAAATCCTAACCACTCGTTGCGTAAAAAAGTTTTTCCTCATGTCGCCTCTGGTTCTTTATTAATCACCTTAAATCTGTGCCCTCTGGTTATCCAACCCTTCAAACATTGGAAACAGTTACTCTTTATTTACTCTGTCTAAACCCTTCATGATTTTAAACACCTCTATCAAATCCCCTCTGAGCCTTCTCTGCTCCAAGGAAAACTATCCCAGCTTCTCTCGTCTATCCACGTAACTGTAATCCCTCATCCCTGGAACCATTCTGGTAAATCACTTCTGTACCCGCTCCAAAGTCTTCACGTCCTTCCTAAAGTGTGGTGCCCAGAATTGGACACAATACTCCAGCTGGGGTTGAACCAGTGTTTTATAAAGGTTTAGCATAACTTCCTGGCTTTTTTATTCTATGGCCGCGAATTTACCAGCGCTCAGAGGGCGGGTTTGGAGGCGGGTCAGAGGTTAAAGTCATTAAGATTGACAGCGGGTAGGAAACCCGCTGTCAACCCGCCTCCACGCGAGTCTCCCAGGTGCCGGGTCTGTCAGTGGAGAACTGACCCGACACCAAGAGGCGGGGGAGACAATTCAAATTGTTAAATGGCTTGTTAAGAGCCAATTTAAGAGTATTTTGAGGCTTCCTTCCAATTTTACGTTCTCTCCCCACGGGTTACCCGCTGCTCGGGGAACACGCCAGCTCAACCTGGCGTGTTGTGAGTCTGCTCTGATGTTTGTGAAAAGCTGACAGCTGCAGAAGTGGTGTCAAGGATGCTCTGTTGCAGATGGTCAGTTTCAGAGTGCAGAAAATGTTGGTTACTGCATTTGTAAGACATATAGAGATTTCTTTATCTTGTTAGTGTTTAGAGGCAACTGTATGTCCAGCTCCACCTCATTGGGAGAACCTCCCTCACCATTGACAGATCGCTTCTGTCATCTCACCTGCAGCTGCCATTTATTGCAGCAACATCGGAGCCAATGAAACAATCAGACCTTGGTCCTCTGAATCCTTCCACGATCAGCCCCAACACCAACATCACCAGGCACACCAACATCACCAACAACATCACCAACCTTCTCCGCCATCACCTGATGCTGCACAGGACATCAGCCCCTGACAACATTGTTGCCCGGGAGGCCAGCGATGGCATCACCATGGCCAGATTTACTTCACTTGACGCTGTTAACCCTGGCTGCCACATGATGCACCAGGTTGACACCATCCCACACCAACACCGTGAAGCATCCCTATAATGTCCAAGCCATTCCTTTCACACTCAGCACTATAGCGGGGGGTGGGGTTGGGGGGGGGAGTTATGTCTGAACATTCGCTGGAACTCAGTAAGACACTTCTCAAGGTGCGCTCAGATCTGTCTAATAAGGGGCAGTGTTGGGAAAATAGATTTCACTGTATGACAACACATTACCAGATACTTCACATGGACATTGACTAAACCTCTCATGTGCCTACTCTTATGTGTTGTTAGTTGGTATGCTTGCAGTAGGATGAGTGTGAGGGGTAGTTAGTGAGATGGGGAAATGATAATGTAGATAGAGAGGGATGGGTGGAGGTGCAAGGTAAGTTGGTGTGAGTAAAGATGTGCAGGAGTAGGGTAGGGAAGGCAGAGTAATGGTGATGTGATGAGTGGCACAGGAGGATGAGGTTGAATGTGGCTTTGCAGTAACGTTTCGTGATCCACTGAGATCATTGAAAGGTTGACGCCACTGCAGCCTAGGACCCCTGACGACATCCCTGTTTGTGTCCTCCTGTGCAATGTGCAACCAGGCTGCGTTGGTGTCCTGGGGAGGTCTCTTCCGCCCTCGGAAGGGAAGAGAACCTCCCTGCATGCTGCGACTCCTTCCATAAGCATATGGAGGGAGTCATTGGAGAGCCTGGGAGCAAGCGTTCACCTTTGTGCAGTGCTTGTCAGTGTTTGCAGCACCTCAATGCTATAGAACACTGACAGAACAACTGTCAAACTCAATGTGGACGTGGTCCCTTTAAGGAAACTGGCTGATGATGCATCATCAATTGACGTCATCAGACCCGCTTCCTGTTAATTGGCCGGGAAGCCCGCAGGGCGGACTTAACAAGGCCAATCAAGGGGAAAATCCCTAAGACAGAGCGGCTGCAGCCAGGATCGTGACTGGAACCCGGAAACCAGCTCTCCAGCCACCATCCCGACACCGCTGATAAAATCACGGCCATCGCCTCTATTTATAAAGCCCAGGATCCCATGTGCTTTATTTCTTTACGGCACTAGGTACAATAGTTGTATCAAGAATGATTTCTTGCTCCACTTGGTGCTGGTTAATAGGTGATTGAATTAATTAAATCTTTAGCTCTTAAATTCCTCAACCATTTCATATTTTTAGGCCATGAGAGTGGCGATTGACATGAATCTTGTCATTCATGTGGAAATGACTTATGAAGTAATACTGGGCGGACTGCTGGTGGCGCTGTCCAGGGAGAGTATAAATACTCGGGCATGGGCCCAGCTTGCTCAGGACATTCTTTAACCGAAACTAGTGAAGGACACAACTGGATCTCCATGTTGAAAAACAGTTGATTAAAGCTTGTTTAACGCTTAGACCAAGTGCCTAGTAGTTTTCTTACATTAGTGATCATCTTCTTAAAGACCAAACAGGCCCAGAGTATTATTGATGGAGACGCCTGACCAAGGCTCTGTATAACTGAAGCATCGCTTCCTCCCCTTTGTATTCCGGCCCTCTTTAGATAAAGGCCAACATTCCATTAGCCTTGTTGATTGTTTTTTTGTATCAGTCCACTAGCTTTTAGTGATTTGTGTACATGGACACTCTAAATCTCTCCGCTGCTGCCACAGTTCCTAGTTTCTCACGGTTAAGAAAATATTCCGACTTGTTTTTCTTAGATCCAAAGTGGATGACCTCACACGTTCCCCCCCCCCCCCGCCCCACACTGAACTCCATCTGCCTCAGTTTTGTCCGCTCACTTGCAATCCGTCTAGTTCCCCTTGAAACTGCCTTCTCCCATCTGCACGGCCGCAACGGACTGCAGCGGTTCAAAGAGCAACCCCCCCCCCCCGCCCGGCCATCTTCGCGGGGCAACTCGGAACGGGCAAGCAACGCGACCGAGCCAGTGCCGGCCCAGGTTCCCGAGCATGAATAAAATAAAACTCATTTTGCTTGGCTCACGCTGAGGCTCCGTGAAGAAAGCCAATCCATTTATTCACCAGGCTGTGCTTGGCAAAGTGAAATCTGATTCTCGTAAATTGGACTGATTTAAAAGCCTCGCAGCAAACCCCGGTGATGACATTGGAAGCAGTGGGCGCCAGCCTCTTGAAACACAGGAACGCACCGATTTTGTTTAGTCAGGAATTTCTGCTCTTTGTGGCTGAAAAAAAAAACCTGACAACAGACCCGACAATGAAACTGCACAGGAAAACAGCGAGAAGTGCTCTGACCGAAGGGGAAAAAGGAAAATGAGTTTAATTAGTTTTGTTGATAAAAGTGCTGGTTGTTGGCAGCAGTGAATAGAAAAGTGTGCCTTTCAGAAAAAATTAAAGATGGCTTCAAGTTACCCAACAGCTGGGTACAGTAGCACAGTGGTTATGTTACTGGACGAGTAATCCAGAGGCCTGGACTAATGATCCCGAGACATGAGTTCATAATCCCACCATAAGTTTTAGATTAGCTATGGAAAAGGACAGGGAGCGATCTAGAATAAGAATGTTTAACAGGGGCAAGGCCAATTTCAGTGGGATGAGAACGGATCTGACCCGGGTAAACTGGAATCAAAGCTTGGCAGGCAAAACTGTAGTGGAACAATGGGCTGCTTTAAAGAGGAAATAGTTCGGGTACAGTCGAGGTACATTCCCACGAGGGGGAAAGCCAGGGCAACTAAAGTCAGGGCTCCTTGGATGACGAAACAGATAGCCAATATGATGAAGCAGAAAAAGAGCGCGTATGACAGATGTCAGGTTGTAAATACATCCGAGAATCAGGCTATATACAGAAAGGTCAGAGGAGAAGTGAAAAAGAAAATAAGAGGGGCAAAGAGAGGTTATGAGAATAGAATGGCAGCCAACATAAAAGGTAATCCAAAAGTCTTCTATAGGCATATAAATAGTAAAAGGGTAGTAAGAGGAGGGGTGGGGCTGATTAGGGACCAAAAAGGAGACCTATGCATGGAGGCAGAGGGCATGGCTGAGGTACTAAACGAGTACTTTGCATCTGTCTTCACCAAGGAAGAGGATGCTGCCATAGACATAGTGAAGGAGGAGGTAGTGGAGACACTTGATAGGATAAAAATTGATACAGAGGAGGTATCAGAAAGGCTGGCTGTCCTTAAAGTAGATAAGTCACCAGGAGCGGATGGGATGCATCGTAGGATGCTGAGGGAATTGAGGGAGGAAATCGCGGAGGTACTGGCCATAATATTCCAATCCTCCTTAGAAACGGGGGTGGTGCCAGAGGACTGGAGAATTGCAAATGTTACACCCTTGTTCAAAAAAGGGTGTAAAGATAAACCCAGCAACTACTGGCCAGTCAGTTTAACCTCGGTAGTGGGGAAGCTTTTAGAAACAGTAATCAGGGACAAAATTAACAGTCACTTGGACAGGTGTGGATTAATTAAGGAAAGCCAGCACGGATTTGTTAAAGGCAAATCGTGTTTAACCAACTTGATCAAGTTTTTTGATGAGGTAACAGAGAGCGTTGATGAGGGTAATACGGAGGATGTAGAGTACATGGATTTCCAAAAGGCGTTCGACAAAGTGCCACATAACAGGCTCGCCAGCAAAGTTGAAACCCATGGAATAAAACGGACAGTGGCAGCATGGATATGAAATTGGCCAAGTGATAGGAAACAGAGAGTAATGGTGAACGCTCAGTCTGTAAGGGTGACCCCGAGCTTCCGGTCGCCTGTCACTTTAATTCTCCACTTCCACTCAGACCTCACCGTCCTCGGCCTCTTACACTGTTCCAATGAAGCTCAACGTAAGATCAAGGAACAGCACCTCATCTTTCGATTAGGCACTTTACAACCTTCTGGACTCAACATCGAGTTCAACAATTTCAGACCATAACCTCTGCCCCTATCTGTTTTTCTCTCTCTCTCTCATGGCAGCTGTCTTTCATTCTGCCATTACCATTCACACTTCATCTAGAGCCATTTTTTGTTTCTTAACTTGTCCCATTACCATCTCCTTTTGCCTTGCACCATCATTCCTTTTGTCTCTTAACCTCTCCTGCCTTCCATCCTATCACAGACCTTCCCTTTTGTTCTTTCCTCCCCTCCCCCCTTTCCCTGCCCCTACACTTGCTTAAAAACCTGTTCCATCTCCAGCTTTTTCCAGTTCTGACAACGGGTCATCGACCTGAAACGTTAACTCTGTTTCTCTCTCCACAGATGCTGCCTGATCTGCTGAGTATTTCCAGCATCTTCTGTTTTTATTTCAGATTTCCAGCATCCGCAGTATTTTGCTTTTGTAGTAATGGTGAACAGTTGTTTTTCGGACTGGAGGAAGGTGTACAGTAGTGTTCCCCAGGGGTCGTTTCTAGGACCACTGCTTTTCTTGATAATATTAATGACTTGGACGTGGGTGTACAGGGCACAATTTCAAAATTTGCAGATGACACAAAACTTGGAAGTATAGTGAACAGTGAGGAGGATAGTGATAGACTTCAGGAAGACATAGACAGGCTGGTGGAATGGGCGGCCACGTGGCAGATGAAATTTAACGCAGAAAAGTGTGAAGTGGTACATTTTGGTAGAAAGAATGAGGAGAGGAAATATATGGTACAATCCTAAAGGGGGTGTAAGAACAGAGAGACCCTGGGGGTATATGTGCACAAATCGTTGAAGGTGGCAGGGCAGGTTGAGAAAGCGGTTAAAAAAGGCTTACGGGATCCTGGGCTTCATAAATAGAGGTATAGCGTAAAAATGTGTGGAAATTATGATGAACCTGTATAAAATACTGGTTCGGCCACAACTGGAGTATTGTGTCCAATTCTGGGCACCACACTTTAGGAAGGATGTGAAGGCCTTAGAGAAGGTGTAGTGTGTTGGATTCCAGCCAGTTGGGGGTCTCCAGACTCATTTCTCCCTGTTGGGCGTGTTTCATCCAGTCCGTGCCTAACGACAAGGTGTCATTCCATCTGCCGGGCATGAAAAGAAGCCAGGGCAGTAATGGAAGACAATAGGGGTTAAATTGGGCAGCGTAGCGTCCATTTCTCAGGTGCCAAGCAGCCTCCTAAGGCCCCAAACCGGCAGTCAGGAAGCACGCGCGCGCGCGGACGTCCGGCTGGAAGTGCCCCACCCACCATATTGGGTAAGGACACATAAGAGGCGTCCTTTGCCCAAGCCTGGAGCAGGCATTAGGGGATTTGCATATGCAAATAAGGGGCCTAACGCATCCTTCGCTGGTTTGCCTCCGAGACAGTCTTCGTGGCGATCAGGTCCGAGGCCCAATATCTGGGGCTTCTCGGACCTCACCATATGTACCCGAGGTACTGGCACTGGGACAGGGAAGGGAGGGGGGCCCAAAAGTGGGTCCTCCTGAAGTTAACCCCATTGTGTGCTCGTCCCAATGCAGTTGTTAGCTGGTCACGAAATAACAAACGGCATGTAGAAGTCTACGAACGGGAATTGGATAAATCATAGAATCTTACGGCACAGAAGGAGGCCATTCGGCCCATCGTGCCTGTGCCAGCTCTTTGAAAGACCTCTCCAATTAGTCCCACTCCTCCCTGCTCTTTCCCCATAGCCCTGCAAATTTTTCCCTTCAAGTATTTATCCAATTCCCCTTTTGAAAGTTACTATTGAATCTGCTTCCACCGCCCTTTCAGGCAGCGCGTTCCAGATCACAACAACTCACTGCGTAAAAAAATATCTCCTCATCTCCCCTCTCTGGTTCAGTTGCCAATTACTTTAAATCTGTGTCCTCTGGTTATCTATCCCCGGTGTCCTGGCCACTATTTATTTATCCCTCAATCAACATCACTAAAAACAGATTATCTGGTCATTTAATTCATTGCTGTTTGTGGGAGCTTGCTGTGCGCAAGTTGGCTGCCCCGTTTCCCTACGTTACAACAGTGACTACACTTCAAAAGTACTTCATTGGCTGTAAAGCACTTTCGAACGTCCGGTGGTCGTGAAAGGCGCCATAGAAATGCAAGTCTTTCTTTTACTTCTGCCAGTGGAAGCAGCTTCTCCTTAATCCTTCATCATTTTGGACGTCTCCATTAAATCTCCTCTTAACCTTCTCTGCTTTAAGGAGAACAATCCCAGCTTCTCCGGTCTCTCCACGCAAATGAAGTCCCTCAGCTCTGGTACCGTTCTGGTAAATCTCCTCAATACGCTCTCCATCCAAGGCCTTGACATCCTTCCTAAAGTGCGGTGCCCAGAACTGGACACAAGACTCCAGCTGAGGCCTCAGCAGTGATTTGTAAATTTTTTTAGCAAGGATGTGGAGAATGGGATTTAGAATGAAAAGGGAATGGGGACTAAGTGCCTAGTTCCTTCAGAGAGCTATCGCACGTACAATGGCCTCCTTCTGTGCTGTAAAACCCTATGAATTAAGTACTGACACCTCCCCCCCCCCCCCCCACCTTCCTGTTGGCTGAGAGAAGTTGCCCGGGGATTGGCAGCGTCTGGGAGAGGGAAAAAGTGAGGAGCAAAATCATTCACAAAAGGGAGAAAAAACAATTTAAACAAATTGGAATATGTGTCAACAAACTGTCCGCGGTGAAAGATGAGACTCATTTCCTCAGGATGTGGTTTAAAGGGCTCATGTCAGCTCCTGCTGGCACTATCACGATGCACATATGGTACAGTGCAACAGTAATGACTTTCCTGGGATAATAATGAGTCTGGCCCAGCTCAGCCTCATTTTCCGAACTACTTTTCAACCATGCGCAGCATAATATCCCAATAAAACCTTAATATAAGCAAAGATTGAAGCACTGCAATGATCGTGCCTCAGTGTGCTGCAGTGTGTCCTGACTGTTCGGGTTTAACCTTTTCAGTTACAGTTACATAAAACTCTGGTCAGACCCCATCGGGAGTAACTGGGTTCAGTTCTGGGCTCCGCATCTCAGGAAGGTCATATTGGCCTTGGAGGGGGAGCAGCGCAGATTCACCAGAATGATACCCGGGGCTAAAAGTGTTCAATTATGAGGACAGGACTAGGCTCGTATTCCCTCGAGTGTAGAAGATTAAGGGGCGATCTAATCGCGGTGTTTAAGACGATTAAAGGATTCGATAGGATCGATAGAGAGAAACTATTGCCTCTGGTGGGGGGGGAGTCCAGAACAAGGGGGCATTACCTTAAAATTAGAGCCAGGCCGTTCAGCGGTGATGTCAGGAAGCACTTCTTCACACAAAGGGTGGTGGAAATCTGGAACTCTCTCCCCCAAAAAGCTGTTGAGGCTGGGGGTTAATTGAAAATTTCAAAACTGAGATTGATAAAGTTTTATTAAGCAAGGGTATTAAGGGTTATGGAACCAAGGCAGGTAGATGGAGCTGCGATATAGGTGAGCCACAATCTAACTGAATGGCGGAACAGGTTCGAGGGGCTGAATGGCCTCCTCCTGTTCCTACATTCGTAGAATTGTGTCCTTGTTGTTTAACACATTCACAGCAGATCCTCCCCTTTCCAGAAATGAATGCCCAGGACCTGACTGCCAGTGACATAAACAAAGGAAATAGGAGCAGGAGTCGGCCATTTGGCCCTTTGAGCCTGCTCCGCCATTCAATAAGATCAGGGCTGATCTTTTACCTCAACTCCACTTTCCTGCCCTATCCCCGTATCCCTTGATTCCCAAAAATCAATCGATCTCAGTCTTGAATATCCTCAACGACTGAGCCTCCACATCCCTCTGGGGTAGAGAATTCCAAAGATTCACCGCCCTATGAGTCAAGAAATTTCTCCTCATCTCAGTCCTAAATGGCCGAACCTTATCCCAAGACTGTGACCCCTTGTTCAAGACTCCCCAGCCAGTGACAATGGCGGTTAAACGTTTCACGCTTTCCTACGACGTACCTTTCTCCGTTGCTTTGGCGGAGGTGTTAACCCATTAATAGTGAACGCGTTAATATCTCCGTTAAAATGGCGGAGAGAGGAATGTCGCATAAATAAATTGGCTTCGGAGTTCGTTCATGCCGCACCCGTTTTTGGGTGCGATCCAATATATAGGCCTTTAAGCTAATATCGCCAAGTGTGCTTCGTAGGCGAGTATGTTTTTGTGTGACCTTTGCGTGCCACGAGCTCCATTTAATTGGGCAAAACGTTCCCATTTTTAATTCTTTTCTAAAGACAAAGATATAACAGAGTGGTTCATAGATTAATACAAGATATGGGAAGCTCCCTGATTAAGAAAGAAAGAACTTGCATTTATATAGGAGAGGCAAGAGGGAACGGTAGCGTAGTGGTAATGTCACTGGACTAGTAATCCATGAGACCTGAACTAATGATCCAGCGACGTGAATTCAAATCCCACCACGGCAGCTGGGGAATTTAAGTTCAGTTAACTAAATAAATCTAGTATCAGTCATAGTAACCATGCATGAAACTATTGGTAAAAATCCATCTGTTTCCTTTGGAGAAGGAACTCTGGCCAATATGTGACTCGTGGTTGACTCTTAACTGCTCTCTGAAATGATCTAGCAAGTCACTCAGTTGTAACTAACCGTCACAAATCATAATAAGATGGACACGGCAACAGCCTCATACAACATCTGGGGACTTGTGCCAAAATTGGGAGAGCTGTCCCACAGACTAGTCAAGTCTAGACACAAAAGGCATCAAGGGGTAGAGAGGGGGAATATGGTATTGAGATAGAGGATCAGCCATGATCATATTGAATGGCGGAGCAGGCTCGAAGGGCCTACTCCTGTTTCTATGTTATCACATCCTTTTTAAAGTGCCGTCACGGTTATTCTGTAGACAAACTGCATAGGATTACATAGGATATACGGCACAGAAACAGGCCATTCGGCCCAACCAGTCCATGCCGCAGCCAATTTCCACACAGCACGATCCCACAAATAGTAAGTGAGTTGAAGGACCAGAAGGAGGTGAAGGATTTGGAGAGGGTACAGAAGAGATTTACTTGAATAGATCCAGAGATGAGGGAATCACAGTTACGTGGAGAGACTGGAGAAGCTGGGGTTCTTCTCCTTAGAGCAGAGAAGGCTAAGAGGAGATTTGTTAAAAACATGAAGGGTTCAAATAGAGTAAATAAAGAGAAACTGTTTCCAGTGGTTTCCAGTTTCCAGAGGGCCCAGATTTAAGGTGATTGGCAAAAGAACCAGAGGCGACATGAGGAAAAACCTTTTTACACAACGAGTGTTTAGGATTTGGAACGCACTGCCTGATAGGGTGGTGGACACAGATTCAATAGTAGCTTCAAAAGGGAATTGGATAAATACTTGAAGGAGAAAAAATTGCAGGGATATGGGGAAAGAGCGGAGGGAGTGGGACTAACTGGATTGCTCTTCGAAAGAGCCGGCGCAGACTCAATGGGCCGAATGGCCTCCTTCTGTGCTGTATCATTCTATGATAAGTATTTAACCAACTCGTGCTTCTATTTTATTGAAGGTGTTTAAATAGACAGATTTAATCCTCCGTTACATCAATGGAGAGAGGAACCTGGTACAAGTGTGTTAAGCATTTGTTCAGTAGCATTGCTGACAGTAATTTCTAACCACTTATCAAAGATTTCGAGCTACTCTTGTGAGGTTTACGCACTGAGATGAATGACTGTTTCTGTGGTGTTGGTTGAGGGAGGAATGTTGGCCAAGACAGGAGGCGGAATTCTGCTCTTCTTCAGCTAGTGCCATGGGATCTTTAATGTCCATTTGAACCAGTAGACGGGGCCTCGGTTTAACGTCTCATCCGAAAGACGGCACCTCCGACAGTGCAGCGCTCCCTCAGTACTGCCCCTCCGACAGTGCTGCGCTCCCTCAGTACTGCCCCTCCGACAGTGCAGCGCTCCCTCAGTACTGCCCCTCCGACAGTGCAGCACTCCCTCAGTACCGCCCCTCCGACAGTGCAGCGCTCCCTCAGTACTGCCCCTCCGACAGTGCGACGCTCCCTCAGTACTGCCCCTCCGACAGTGCAGCACTCCCTCAGTACCGCCCCTCCGACAGTGCAGCGCTCCCTCAGTACTGCCCCTCCGACAGTGCAGCGCTCCCTCAGTACTGCCCCTCCGACAGTGCAGCACTCCCTCAGTACTGCCCCTCTGATAGTGCAGCGCTCCCTCAGTACTGCCCCTCCGACAGTGCAGCGCTCCCTCAGTACTGCCCCGCCGACAGTGCGGCGCTCCCTCAGTACTGCCCCTCCGACAGTGCGGCACTCCCTCAGTACTGCCCCTCCGACAGTACGGCACTCCCTCAGCACTGCCCCGCCGACAGTGCGGCACTCCCTCAGTACTGCCCCTCCGACAGTGCGGCGCTCCCTCAGTACTGCCCCTCCGACAGTGCGGCGCTCCCTCAGTACTGCCCCTCTGACAGTGCGGCGCTCCCTCAGCACTGCACTGGGAGTGTCAGCCTAGATTTTGTGCTCAAGTCTCTGGAGTGGGACTTGAACCTGCGACCCTCTGACTCAGAGGCGAGAGTGCAGCGGAGACAGGCTGATAGGTCAAAGTGAGTAAGTTGAAGAGTTGAGGTCGAAGATCAGCCATGATCTCATTGAATGGCGGAGCAGGCTGGAGGGGCCGAATGGCCTACTCCTGCTCCTATATTCCTCAATTCATTTCTACGCGGCATTAGGGTGGGATTCTTCCTGCCGGGAATTAAACATAAAGCCTCGGCATGAGTATGAAAATTAAGCCCAACTTTTCCTCTTTGCAAAAATTGTTGCTAGGAGGAATTTCACTGCGAATTTCTTTCAAAGAGCACAGTCGGAGCACTGAGCTTCAATCTGTTTCATTAATTAGTATTCATCTACACGATACTAACCTGTCAACAAGGGAAAAGCAAGTAAAGGCCTTAGAACTAAGCCGTAAAAACACTTTCATTGCAGTATTTGCACACAACCCTCATGCTGTTAAAATGTTAGTGCCTGATAAAATCTGAAGTAGTACACACCAATGTTCCCCCGAATTTTTTTTGGGTGCGCGGTCCCTTTAACGGGCTGCGCGACCCATTCAAAACGTAGGAACATAGGAACAGGAGGAGGCCGTTCAGCCCCTCGAGCCTGTTCCACCATTCAATGAGATCATGGCTGATCTGCGACCTAACTCCATATACCCGCCTTTGGCCCATATCCCTCAATACCTTTTGTTAACAAAAATATATCGATCTCAGATTTAAAATTAACAATTGATCTAGCACCAATTGCCATTTGCGGAAGAGAGTTCCAAACTCCTACCACCCTTTGCGTGTAGAAGTGTTTCCTGATTTCACTCCTGAAAGGGCTGGCACTAATTTTTAGACTATGCCCCCGAGTCTTAGAATCCCCAACCAGCAGAAATAGTTTGGGAGAAAAATTCAGTAGCTTTGCGCCTCCCGTTAGTGCCCGAAGAGGGCGCTAACGGGGCGCAAAGCAATTAACGCCCGGGCGTGCCACCACCAACGCCTCCCTGCCAAATTCAGCAGGAGGTTAGCGTCGGCGGTAACCAGTAGCGCCACGTGGCGCGGCGCTGCCGGCGATGACATCATCGCCGTGCTCAGCGCCCCGCTCGCGCCCCGGCCGCGATCTTCAGGAGCGCCCCCTGACTTACCGCCGGATGCTATGTCCGACGGGGTCAGGGGGGTCTACCTGCGGCCGGGGAGGCGTATTTAAAGGCGAGGTGCGGAGCGGCCATTTTTGTTGCTGGCCGCCTGACAGCACCTGCCTCCGCTCCCGTCCCCGGCCTCCTGACCCGCCCCCCCCACGGAGTGCCGGCTGCGCTCCAAGAGCCCGACACTTCTCTTGAGTGCCGGGCTCTTTTGCCGGCACACCTGATCCCCGGGGGCCCAGCTGGGCCCCGGGTCGCGCTGCGCAAGGCCCCTCCCCTTTAAGAAGGGGAGGAAGGCCTGCAATACCGCGTCGCTTCCAGTAGTGCCCCGCTTCCCTCTTGGGGCGCTACCACTCAATTTCCGTCGCGGAGGCACTAATTTTTCCGGGGCCCGGCGAAGTTAGCGCCCCAAAGGGGGCGCGACTCAATTTTTAGCCCTTTCTCTCTATCTACCCTATCTGTTCCCCTTAATATCTTGAAAACTTCGTTCAGATCAACCCTTAACCTTCTAAATTCTAGGGAATACAACCCTAGTTTGTGTAATCTCTCCTCTTAACTTACCCCTTGAAGTCCGCATGATGCGCGAAATCTCCAATTTGAAAAGCCGGTTGCTGGCTGCGCGGGACCTTCAGGCAGCTGCACAGCTGCGCAGCGAAGGGAACATTGCTTCACACCAAAGCAGGAACATCTTACATGGAATTAGGTAGAAGGTACAGCGCAGACACAGGCCATTCGGCCCAACTGGTCCGTGCCGGTGTTTGTGCTCCACACGAGCCTCCTCCCACCCACCGTGCCTCTGTGCTATTCGCCTCGAACACTCTCTGTGGTAGCGAGTTCCACATTCTCACCACACTCTCTGGCTAAAGAAATTTCTCCTGAATTCTTTATTGGATTGGATTTGTTCCCGGATATGTTGGGAAAGAAAAAAAACCCCAAAGCATCTGGAGTATGAAGTGTTCGTGATACCAGTGTGTTTTTGTGGTAAGGAGGAAGCGGTGGGGGGGGGGGAGGGGGCGGGGAGGCGGTGAAGGTGTGTGGTTATCGCTGATCATTTTCGACGACCAACGCCAGGCACTGCTGCCTGCCTTTGATTTGCCTTTGTTGAAAGACGTGCTGGAATCCGGTGATAAGTAGCAGGATCCAGCATTAAGAGATTAAAAGTGTGTGCAAAGCAGATTACTGTGAGAAGGGTTTCCAGAAGTGGTTGGATCAAACTCAAGAGACTCGGAAAATTATCGTGGAAATTTAAACATCTGCAATTTAATGGTCATCAGCTATAAAGTTTTATGTGCTCTTTCCGGACTTTATTGTAATTCGGATGTGGTTTAATATTCTGCGCAGCCTACTGTACTCAGGTAATAACTGGGGTAATAAATTCTGAATTATTTGACCGATTTATTGCCAGAAAATATACAAGAACTAACCTAAGATTAAAGGACCAAAGTATGTTCATAGAATCATAGAAGTTTACGGCACAGAAGGAGGCCATTCGGCCCATCGTGTCTGTGCCGGCCGAAAAAAGAGCTATCCAGCCTAATCCCACTTTCCAGCTCTTGGTCCGTAGCCCTGTAGGTTACGACACTTCAAGTGCACATCCAAGTACTTTTTAAATGCGATGAGGGTTTCTGCCTCTACCACCCTTTCAGGCAGTGAGTTCCAGACCACCCACCACCCTCTGGGTGAAAAAAGTTCTCCTCAACTTCCCTCTAATCCTTCTGGACTTCGTCATCGACGTCTGCCCTTGTTGACAGTAGGCTCCCGAGGTATGGAAAGTGGTCCACGTTGTCCAAGGCCTTGTCATGGATTTTGATAATCAGGGGGCAGTACTGTGTGGCGGGGGCGAAGTCCAACACCGCCTTCAGTGTGCCAGTGCAGCCTTCAGTCGCCTGAGGAAGAGAGTGTTTGAAGACCAGGACCTCAAACCCGACACCAAGCTCATGGTCCACAGAGCAGTAGTAGTACCCGCCCTCCTGTATGCCTCAGAGACATGGACCATGTACAGCAGGCACCTCAAAGCACTGGAGAGGTACCACCAATGCTGCCTCCGCAAGATCCTGCAAATCCATTGGCAGGATAGGTGCACCAACGTCAGTGTTCGCGCTCAGGCCAACATCCCCAGCATTGAAGCTCTAACCACGCTCGATCAACTCCGATGGATGGGTCACATTGTCCGCATGCCCGATACGAGACTCCCAAAACAAGTGCTCTACTCGGAACTCCGACACGGCAAGAGAGCCCCAGGTGGGCAGAAGAAACGCTTCAAGGACACCTTCAAAGCCTCCTTGAAATAGTGCAACATCCCCACCGACACCTGGGAATCCCTGGCCCAAGACCACACAAAGTGGAGGAGAAGCATCCGGGATGGCGCCGAACACCTCGAGTCTCTTCGCCGGGAGCAAGCGGAAGCCAAGCGCAAACAGCGGAAGGAGCGCACGGCAACCCAAGCACCCCACCCACCCGCCCCTTCAACCACCGTCTGCCCCACCTGTGACAGAGACTGTAGGTCCCGCATTGGACTCATCAGTCACCTGAGAGCTCATTTTTAATGTGGAAGCAAGCCATCCTCGGTTCCGAGGGACTGCCTAAGAAGAATAATCCTTCTACCAGTTACTTTAAAGCTATGCCCCCTGGTTATTGACCTCTCTGCTAAGGGAAACAGATCCTTCCCATCCACTCTATCGAGGCCCCTCATAATTTTATACACCTTAATCAAGTCTCCCCTCAGCCTCCTCTGTTCCAAAGAAAACAACCCCAGCCTATCCAATCTTTCCTCATTGCTAAAATTCCCCAGTCCTGGCAACATCCTCGTAAATCTCCTCTGGACCCTCTCTAGTGCAATCACATCTTTCCCGTATGTTGTGCATTGGTACAAGGTAATGATGGGCTGGATGTTTAAGGGATGAGGCAGATGGTCCTGTCAGATTTTTGAACACTCTCAGTTTGGCAAGATGGCTGACATGAGCACAATTACCATGCAGTCAGGTCTTTAAAACCTTTTCGTTTAATTCTTTAATTTAAATTCTATTCTATTTTTCTCAACTCGCAGACTGCACGACTGGCCAGTTCTTTGATTCCCCCACACTCAGCTGCCCGTGGGTGCATCCTTGATCAGGTCCAGTTGTGTCAGTGTGACATTAGCAAGCCTAGCCTGCATGGTTGAGGTTGTCCGCACTGTGTGTTACATTTCCCATTGCAGAATGCTGATCACTGTTGTTCAGGTGTCAGCCGTGGCTCAGTGGATAGCACTCTCGCTTACTGAGTTAGAAAGTCGTAGGTTCATCCCAATCCAGACTCTTGCAGCATGTAAGCTCAAGCATGTGACCTTAAACATTGCACTCCCTCCACCACCGGCGCACCGTGGCTGCAGTGTGGACCATCTGAAAGATGCACTGCAGCAACTCGCCAAAGCTTCTTCGGCAGCACCTCCCAAACCCGCGACCTCCTCCACCTAGAACGACAAGGGCAGCAGGCGCATGGGAACACCACCACCTCCAAGTTCCCCTCCAAGTGACACACAATCCTGACTTATAAATATATCGCCGTTCATTCATCGTCGTTGGGTCAAAATCCTGGAGCTCCCTCCCGAACAGCGCTGTGGGAGCTCCTTCACCACACGGACTGCAGCGGTTCAAGTAGGCGGCCCACTATCAACTTCTCAAGAGCAATTAGGGATGGGCAATAAATGCTGGCCTTGCCAATGAAGCCTACATCCCGTAAATTAATTTTTAAAAATTCAGGCTGACACTTCAGTGCAGTACTGACTGAGTGCTGCATTGTCAGAGGGGCCAGTACTGAGGGAGTGCTGCACTGTCGGAGGGACAGTACTGAGGCAGTGCTGCACTGTCGGAGGGGCAGTACTGAGGGAGTGCTGCACTATCGGAGGGGCAGCACCGAGGGAGCGCTGCACTGTCGGAGGGACAGTACTGAGGCAGTGCTGCACTGTCGGAGGGGCAGTACTGAGGGAGTGCTGCACTGTCGGAGGGGCAGAACTAAGGGAGCGCTGCACTGTCGGGGGGTCAGTACAGAGGGAGTGCTGCACTGTCAGAGGGGCAGTACTGAGGGAGCGCTGCACTGTCGGAGGGGCAGTACTGAGGGAGTGCTGCACTGTCGGAGGGGCAGAACTAAGGGAGCGCTGCACTGTCGGGGGGTCAGTACAGAGGGAGTGCTGCACTGTCAGAGGGGCAGTACTGAGGGAGCGCTGCACTGTCGGAGGGGCAGTACTGAGGGAGCGACGCACTGTCGGAGGGGCAGTACTGAGGGAGTGCTGCACTGTCGGATGGGCAGTACTCAGGGAGTGCTGCACTGTCAGAGGGGCAGTACTGAGGGAGCACTGCCCTGTTGGAGGGGCAGTAGTGAGGGAGTGCTGCACTGTTGGAGGGGCAGTACTGAGGGACCACCGCACTGTCGGAGGGGCAGTACTGAGGGAGCGCCGCACTGTCGGAGGTGCAGTACTGAGGGAGTGCTGCACTGTCGGAGGTGCTGTCTTTCCGATGAGACATTAAACCGTTGCCTCTCAGATGGATGCAACCCCTTCTGGTTGATCTGCTCTGCCAGATGACCACCCAAGCAGTAAAGATGAAAATTGCCCCCATGGAATACATGTCTTGATTATTTCTTCTTCCAATATGTGGTACTTTATAATTTGACACATTTAATTTTAACCTGCCATGGTTCTGCCCATAAATAAATATATAAATAGTGGTTGGCCGGGCAGGATCTTCCTCTCAACTGACTCTACCTTCAGCACCTTCATAGTTGGTTTCTTCAACCAGTTTCCAGTCAGTCCCCCCGTCCCCCCACCCAGCCTCAACCCTGCGATGAGGAGGAATTTCTTCACTCAGAGGGTGGTGAATCTTTGGAATTCTCTACCCCAGAGGGCTGTGGATGCTCAGTCGTTGACTATATTCAAGACGAAGATCGATAGATTTTTGGGCACTAAGGGATCCAAGGGATATGGAGATCGGGACAGAAGGTGGAGTTGAGGTAGAAGATCAGCCGTGATCTTATTGAATGGCGGAGCAGGCTCGAAGCCCTGAATGTCCTACTTCTGCTCTTAATTCTTATGCTCTTATAAATACAAGTTGTTGTTGTTGTCCCATCAGCAATCCCCGGGGCACGCCACTTAATACTTCTCCTTATCCCGAAAAACTCATATAAAAAATAACCATTGCTTTTACCCTTCAGTCAATTTCTTACGCATTCCCAAGATTTGCCCTCAATTCCCATAGCTTTGAGCGAAACCAATAGTCTTTTGTGTGGAACTCGGTCAAATGTCATATGGAGTGTAGGGACAGCATGTAGCAGGGATTTCCACAGCCCATTCGGGACGTCACTTCCTCAAATAAGTCGAAGAGGTTGGTCAGGCAGGATCTGACTATGTCTTCAGCACCTTCAGGCTTGATTTCTTTAGCCCGTTCCTAGCAAGTCTCCCTACCTCAACCCTTCATAAGACATAAGAACATAAGATGTAGGAGCAGGAGTAGGTCATTCGGCCCCTCAAGCCTGCTCCGCCATTCAATAAGATCATGGCTCATCTGATCTTGGCCTCAACTCCACTTCCCTGCCCACTCCCCATAACCCTTGACTCCCTTACCTTTCAAAGGTCTGTCTATCTCACCTTAAATATATTCAATGACTCAGCCTCCACAACTCTCTGGGGAAGAGAATTCTAAGGATTCACGACCCTCTGAGAGAAGAATTTCCTCCTCATTTCCGTTTTAAATGGGTACCCCCTTATTCTGAAATTATGCCCCCCTAGTTCTAGATTCCCCCACGAGGGGAAACATCCTCTCTGCATCTACCCTGTCAATCTCCCTGCAGAATCTTATATGTTTCAATAAGATCCCCTCTCATTCTTCTAAACTCCATTGAGTATAGGCCCAACCTGCTCAACCTTTCTTCATAAGACAACCCCTTCATCTCTGGAATCAACCTCGTGAACCTTCTCTGAACTGCCTCCAATGCAAGTATATCCTTCCTTAAATAAGGAGACTAAAACTGTACGCAGTACTCCAGGTGTGGTCTCACCAACGCCCTGTACAGTTGTAACAGGACTTCCCTACTTTTATACTCCATTCCTTTGCAATAAAGGCCAACACTCCATTTGCCTTCTTAATTACTTGCTGTACCTGCAGGCTAACTTTTTGTGATTCATGTACAAGGACCCTCAGATCCCTCTGTACCTCAGCATTTTGTAATCTCCCCCCATTTAAATAATAATTTGTTTTTTTATTTTTCCTACCAAAGTAGATAACCTCGCATTTTCCCACATTAAACTCCATCTGCCAGATTTTTGCCCATTCACTTAGCCTGTCTGTATCCCTTTGGAGATTCTTTGCGTCCTCCACACAACTTGCTTTCCCACCCATCTTTGTATCATCAGCAAGTTTGGCTACATTACACTCGGTCCCTTCATCCAAGTCATTAATATAGATTGTAAATAGTTGAGGCCCCAGCACTGATCCCTGCGGCACCCCACTAGGTACAGTTTGCCAACCTGAAAATGACCCATTTATCCCGACTCTCTGTTTTCTGTTAGTTAGCCAATCCTCTGTTCATGCTAATATATTACCCCCAACTCCGCGAGCTCTTATCTTGTGCAGTAACCTTTTATGTGGCACCTTATTGAATGCCTTCTGGAAATCCAAATACACCCCATCTATTGGTTCCCCTTTATCCACCCTGCTTGTTACATCCTCAAAGAACTCCAGCAAATTTGTCAAACATGATTTCCCTTTCATAAAACCATGCTGACTCTGCTTGACTATATTATGATTTTCTAAATGTCCTGCTATCACTTCCTTAATGATGGACTCCAGCATTTTCCCAATGACAGATGTTAGGCTAACTGGTCGATAGTTGCCTGCTTTCTGTCTCCCTCCTTTCTTAATTAGGGGCGTTACATTTGCAGTTTTCCAGCCCGCTGGAACCTCTCCAGAATCCAGGGAATTTTGGAAGATCACAAGCAATGCATCCACTATCTCTGCAGCCACTTCTTTTAAGACCCTAGGATGCAGGCCATCGGGTCCAGGAGACTTGTCCACCTTTAGTCCCGTTAGTTTGCCTAGTACATTCTCTCTAGTGATAGTGATTGTTTTAAGTTACCCTCCCCACCCCAATAGCCCCTTGATTATCCATTATTGGGATGCTTTTAGTGTCTTCTACCATGAAGACCGATATAAAACATTTGTTCAAAGTCTCCGCCATTTCCCTGTTTCCCATTATTCCCCAGACTCATCCTCTGGGGGACCAACGTTTACTCTCTTCCTTTTTATGTACGTGTAGAAGCTCTTACTGTCTGTTTTTATATTTTTAGCTAGCTTACTCTCATAAGCTATCTTCTCTCTCTTTATAATTTTTTTAGTCGTCCTTTGCTGGTTTTTAAAAATTTCCCAATCCTCTGGCCTTCCACTATTCTTCGCAACATTGTATGCTTTTGTTTTCAATTTGATATCATCCTTTACTTCCTTAGTTAGTCACGGATGGTTCATCCTTCTCTTAGAGTTTTTCTTTCTCACTGGAATATATCTTTGCTGAGAGTTATGAAATATCTCCTTAAATGTTTGCCACTGCTTTTCTACAGTCTTATCCTGTAATATATTTTCCCAGTCCACTTTAACCAAGGCTGACTTCATACCTTTGTAATTACCTTTAATTAATGATGTGGAGATGCCGGCGTTGGACTGGGGTGGACAAAAATGAGAAGTCGCACAACACCAGGTTATAGTCCAACAGATTTATTTAATTTTACAAGCTTTCGGAGCTGTCGCTCCTTCTTCAGGTAGGGTAGCTGTGAGAGAATCTCCCAGAATTCACAATATAAACACAGAAAAAATGTATTCAAATCTTTCCCTACATCAAAGACACATTTAAGTTCAGGACACTGGTTTGAGACCTAGCTTTCTCACCCTCAAACTGAATTTGAAATTCTACCATGCTATGATCACTCTTCCCAAGAGGATCCTTCACTTTGAGATCATTAATTAATCCAGCCTCGTTACACATTACCAGATCTAAAATAGTTTTCTCTCTGGTTGGTTCCACAATATATTGTTCCAAGAAACCATCCCGTATACACTCTAAGAACTCTTCCTCAAGTCTACCTTTACCAATTTGCTTTGTCCCATCAATATGAAGATTAAAATTTCCCATGATTTTAGCCGTACCTTTCTTATAAGCCTCTATTATTTAGAGTCATAGAGTTATACAGCACAGAAAGAGGCCATTCGGCCCATCGTGTCCGTGCCGGCCATCAAGCCCTGTCTATTCTAATCCCATTTTCCAGCACTTGGTCCGTAGCCTTGTATGCTCATCTAAATGCTTCTTGAATGTTGTGAGGGTTCCTGCCTCTACCACCCTTTCAGGCAGTGAGTTCCAGATTCCAACCACCCTCTGGGTGAAAAAGTTTTTCCTCAAATCCCCTCTAAACCTCCTGCCCCTTACCTTGAAACTATGCCCCCTGGTTATTGACCCCTCTACTAAGGGGAAAGGTTCCTTTCTATCTACCCTATCTATGCCCCTCATAATTTTGTACACCTCAATCAGGTCCCCCCTCAGCCTTCTCTGCTCTAAGGAAAACAACCCCAGCCTGTCCAGTCTCTCTTCATAGCTGAAGCACTCCACCCAGGTAAAATCCTGGTGAATCTCCTCTGCACCCTCTCCAATGCAATCACATCCTTCCTATAGTATGGCGACCAGAACTGCACACAGTATTCCAGCTGTGGCCTAACTAGCGTTTTGTACAGCTCCATCATAACCTCCCTGCTCTTATATTCTATGCCTCGGCTAATGAAGGCAAGTATCCCATATGCCTTTTTAACCACCTTATCTACCTGTCCTGCTGCCTTCAGGGATCTATGTACATGCACACCAAGGTCCCTCTGATACTCTGTCCTTCCTCGGGTCCTACCATTCATTGCATATTCCCTTGCCTTGTTAGTCCTCCCAAAATGCATCACCTCACACTTTTCAGGGTTAAATTCCATTTGCCACTGTTCTGCTCATCTAACCAACCCATCTATATTGTCCTGTAGCCTGAGGCTTCCCTCCTCGCTATTTACCACCCCACCAATTTTCGTGTCATCTGCGAACTTACTGATCATACCTCCTACATTCATATCTAAATCATTAATGTACACTACAAACAGCAAAGGACCCAGGACCGATCCCTGTGGTACACCACTGGACACAGGCTTCCAGTCACAAAAACAACCTTCGACCATCTGCCTCCTGCCACTAAGCCAATTTTGGATCCAATGTGCCAAATTGCCCTGGATCCCATGGGCTCTTACCTTCTTGACCAGTCTCCCATGCGGGACTTTGTCAAAAGCCTTACTGAAGTCCATGTAGACTACATCAACTGCACTACCCTCATCCATGCACCTAGTCACCCCCTCCAAAAATTCAATCAAATTGGTTAGACATGATCTCCCCCTGACAAAGCCATGCTGACTATCCTTGATTAATCCTTGCCTCTTCAAGTGGAGACTAATTCTGTCCCTCAGAATTTTTTCCAATAATTTCCCTACCACTGATGTTAGGCTCACCGGCCTGTAATTCCCTGGGTAATCCCTACTACCCTTCTTGAGTAATGGTACTACGTTAGCTGTTCTCCAGTCCTCTGGCACCTCCCCTGTGGCCAGAGAGGATCTGAAAATTTGTGTCAGAGTCCCTGCAATCTCCTCCCTTGCCTCACGCAGCAGCCTGGGATACATCTCGTCTGGGCCTGGGGATTTATCCACTTTTAAGCCCGTTAAAACTGCTAGTACCTCCGCCCTCTGAATGCTAATTTGTTCAAGTATATCACAATCCCCCTGCCTGATTTCTATGCCGACATCGTCCTTCACCATAGTGACCACAGATGCAAAATATTCATTTAAAACCTCACCCACATCTTCCGGCTCTACACACAGATTACCACTTTGGTCCCTAATGGGCCCTACTCTTTCCCTGGTTATCCTCTTGCCCTTAATATACATATAAAACACCTTGGGATTTTCCTTTATTTTGCCCGCCAGTGTTTTTTCATGCCCCCTCTTCGTTCTCCTAATTTCTTTTTTAAGTACCCCCCTGCACTTTCTATACTCCTCTCAGGCTTCCACTGTTTTTAGTCCTTTGTATCTTGATTTATACTCTGTCCTACAGTGTGGCTACTGTTTGGGGGCCTGTGGACCACTCCCACCAGTGACTTCTTACCCTTACTATTTCTTATCTCCACCCAAACTGATTCAACGTCTTGATCTTCTAGGCCAATATCATTTCTCATTACTGCACTGATCTCATCCCTTATTAACAGAGCTACACCACCTCATTTTCCTTTCTGCCTATCCTTACGAAATGGCAAATACCCCTGAATATTCAGTTCACAGCCTTGGTCACCTTGCAACCACGTCTCAGATCATACCCATTTATTTCTATTTGTGCTGTCAACTCATCTATCTTGTTACAAATGTTGTGTGCATTCAGATATAGAGCTTTTAATTTTGTCTCTTTACCATTTTTCCATACTCTGACCACTCTTTCTGATGCACTCTTATGTGTATACGCTCTGTCCCTTCCTGTCAGACTCTGGTTATCATTACCCCTATCGCTGCCCTGCACGTTTGCCTTCTCATTTTTCTTTGACCTTTTAAATTCCCACTCAGCGCATCCCTCCCCCCCACTATTTAGTTTAAAGCCCTATCTACAGCCCTAGTTATTCGATTTGCCAGGACACTGGTCCCAGCCTGGTTCTCTTATCCCAGTACTGGTGCCAGTGCCCCAAGAATCGAAAACCCATTTCTCCCACACCAGTCTTTGAGCCACTCGTTCATCTCTCTGATCTTATTTACCCTATGCCAATTTGCACGTGGCTCAGATAGTAATCCAGAGATTATTACCTTTGTAGTTCTGCTTTTTAATTTAGCCCCTAGCTGCTCATACTCCCTCAGCAGAACCTCTTTCTTTGTCCTACCTATGTCGTTGGTACCTACATGGACCACGACAACTGGATCTTTCCCCTCCCGCTCTAAGTTCCTCTCCAGAGGAGATGTCCTTTACCCTGGCAACACAGCCTTCGGGACTCATGCTCTTGGCTGCAGAGAACAGTGTCTACCCTCTAACTCTACTGTCCCCTACCACTACCACATTTCTTTTTGCTCCCCCCACTTGAATGGCTCCTTGTACCACGGTGCTGTGGTCAGTTTGCTCATCCTCACTGCAGTCCCTGCTCTCGTCCACACAGAGAGTAAGAACCTCATAACTGAGGCTCCTCCACCACTACTTCCTGGGTCCCCATACCTGCCTCGCTCGTAGTCACACCCACCTGTCCCTGAACACGGACCAAATTTGAATTAATTAATCTAAGGGGTGTGAATGCCTCCTGGAACACAGCGTCCAGGTAACTCTCCCCCTCCCTGATGTGTCGCAGTGTTTGAAGCTCGGACTCCAGCTCATCAACACGGAGCCAAAGTTCTTCGGGCAACCAACACTTACTGCAAATGTGGTCGCTGTGGACCTCAATGGTGTCCACCAGCTCCCACATGTTGCAGCAGTAACACATCGCCTGCCCTGCCATCTCTAATGTATTTAATTAATTAAGTGTTTAAGTTTTGAACGTTTAGTTTTTAATCCCGGCTCTTAATTTAAACCAATGCCCAAGAAAAAGAGAGAAATACTGACCAACCGATCGCTTCCCTGCTTTCCTGTGACGTCACTCCGTGTTTTTTGATGTTCTTTAAATCGTCGGAAGTGCCGCCTCCTCCGGTTCTGCCGCCGCACAGGTCCGCGCTGCCGTGGTCTCCCGCTGTTTTTAACTGCAGCCTCCTCCGGTAACTTCACAAGTTAAAACTCACTCAAATCACCACCACCCGCTTTCTCATCTGCGTGGAAGATCCCGCACTCCCGTTACTCCTGTCCGGTACAAACGCTGCTGTTTCCCCAGCAAGTTGACTTCAGTAATCTTCTCCGCCCTTTCAAATCCTCCTACTGTTAGTTCCAGCCCACATTACTGATCTCCGCCCACCGTATCTCCCTACGTGTGTGCTCCGTTCTTAAAAGATTGTGTTTGTAAGAACATAAGAACATAACATAAGAAATAGGAGCAGCAGTCGGCCATTCGGCCCCTTGAGCCTGCTCCACCATTCAATAAGATCAAGGCTGATCTTCTACCTCATCTCCACTTTCCTGAACTATCCCCATTTCCCTTGATTCCCTTAATATTCAAAAATCTATCGATCTCTGTCTTGAATATACTCAACGACTGAGCCTCCACAGCCCTCTGGGGTAGAGGATTCCAAAGATTCACCACCCTTTGAGTGAAGAAATTTCTCCTCATCTCAGTCCTAAATGGCCGACCCCTTATTCGGAGACTGTGACCCCTGGTTCTAGACTCCCCACCCAGGGGAAACATCCTCCCTACATCTACCCCGTCAAGTCCTGTAAGAATTTTGTATGTTTCAATGACAGCACCTCTCATTCTTCTAAACTCTAGAGCATATAGGCCCAGTCTACTTAATCTCTCCTCATCTGCTCCTCTATTGGGAGCTGCTCATTCATTCACTGCAGTCTTGTCCCTATGAAACTTCCTCCCTGGATCCATCTGCCACTTGCGTGGCATGGGATCTTTTACATCCACCTGAGAGGGCAGACGGGACCTCGGTTTAACGTCTCATCCGAAAGACGGCACCTCCGACAGAGCAGCATTCCCTCAGCACTGCACTGGGAGTGTCAGCCTAGATTTGTCTCTGGAGTGGGACTTGAACCCACAACCTTCTGACTCAGAGGCGAGAGCACTACCAACTGAGCCGCGGCTGAATGAAGATGAGAGGGCTGGAGTTTAGAAGAATGAGAGGGGATCTCATTGAAACTTATAAAATTCTGACAGGACAGGCCAAACTAGATGCAGGAAGGATGTTCCCGATGGTCGGGGAGTCCAGAACCAGGGGTCACAGTCTAAGGATAAGGGGTAAGCCATTTAGGACAGAAATGAGGAGGAATTTCTTCACTCAGAGAGTGGTGAACCTGTGGAATTCTCTGCCACAGAAGGCAGTTGAGGCCAATTCATTAAATAGATTCAAGATGGAGTTGGATATATTTCTTAAGGCTAAAGGGATCAAGGGATATGGGGAGAAAGCAGGGACAGGGTACTGAATTTGGATGATCAGCCATGATCGCATTGAATGGCGGAGCAGGCTAGAGGGGCCGAATGGCCTACTCCTGCTCCTATCTTCTATGATTCTATGTCATATGAGGAGAGATTGAGTAGATTTGGCCTATACCCTCTGGAGTTTAGAAGATTGAGAAATGATCTCATTGAAACACATCAAATTCTGAAGGGAATTGACAGGGTAGATGTTGAGAAGTTGTTTCCCCTGGCTGGAGATTCCAGAACTATGGGGGTCACAGTCTCAGGATAAGGGGCCGGCCATTTAAGACTGAGATGAGGGGGAATTTCTTCACTCAGAGGGTTGTGAATCTTTGGAATTCTCTGCCCCAGAGGGTTGTGGATGCTGAGTCGTTGACTATATTCAAGGCTGAGATCGATAGATCTTTGGACTCTAGGGGAATCAAGGGATATGGGGATTGGGCAGGAAAGTGGAGTTCAGGTGGAAGATCAGCCATGATCTTATTGAATGGTGGAGCAGGCTCGAGGGGCAGCATGGCCGACTCCTGCTCCTATTTCTTATGTTCTTATGTGCCTATACAAGCAGTTGTTGAGGGTTTTTCTTCATTTTGGCTTGACTGGAAGTGGTTGCTGACATGAATCTTGTCATTCATGTGGTAATGACTTATGAAATAATACTGGGCGGCCTGCTGGTGGCGCTGTCCAGGGAGAGTATAAATACTCGGGCATGGGCCCAGCTTGCTCAGGACATTCTTTAACAGGAACTAATGAAGGACACAACTAGATCTCCATGTGGTAAAACAGATGATTAAAGCTTTGTTTAACGCTTAGACCAAGTGCCGAGTAGTTTTCTTACGTCAGTGACCACATGTATTTGTTTACCAACATTGCCTAATATTTTGTCTTTCCTCAGGCCCCTAACCAACAGGCGGAACCTCAGGAAAGAATTAGGCCGCTAACTAGCCTGGATCATCCAAAAAGCCCCTTCTACGACCCTGAGGGGGGTCCCATCGTACCCGTGGCCAGAGTCGTGATTGAAAGAATTGCAAGAAAGGTAACGTGGATTTGTCAGGTTTATACAGAAACAAACCGCTGCCGACCTTCAGCTGACACAAGTACTTGTGCGAGGCAGATTGGAGCATAACTTCCTCGGGGATACAAGCTACAGAACTTGGGCTTTTGCGCGTGACCCGAATGTCTTCCCCCACCCGAAGTTTGTTCCAAAACCCATTTGCTGTTACATTTTTTTGGAAACGTTTTCCATTGAGGCAAAAGAAAATATGGCCCCTGAAGTTCTGATTGGCCCCCTCTGCTGAGGGACGTGTGTGGAGCGGCCCGTACAATCCGGCAATGGCTGAAAACGGGCGACCCCAAATTGCAGGGGGGGTTAGGGTCGTTAAGCGTAGTTGGACCTCCGTTGCTCTCGTGGGTTTTCCAGCGGCACCGGTCCCGATCGTCCTCCCCCACTTTCTAAGGTGGAATGGTCCATAGCTGTTCTGCCAGAGGGTGGCCCCCCCATGAACCATCCCCCACCCCAAGACACAAGGAGGGAAAAAGTCTTTTGACGTAGCCTTGGGACTGGGGAGAAGTGCCAGGACTGTTCGCGTTCCTCTGTGGGGCCTTTCAAGAGGCCTCAAACGGGCTCAAGCTAGCGATCAGCTGGTGAGAATGCCGTTGGCGTCTTCCGGTACCTCAGACACACCACCCCTTAACATGGGGCGGGGGGGCTGGGGAAGGAACGGACATAAGATCTGCCAACACCCTGGAATTTCCCATTTTGGTGGGAGTTGAGCGGGATCCTGGCAGAACCCGTTTCCGCCCCATAGCGTGCCCCCCCCCTTCCCACCAGTCCAGAGATCTGCTGGGATTTCCCCTTGGCCCATGATCGTAATTCAGCAGGGCAATGTTTTTGCTGCTTTATTCTCTCCATAGCAACGCCTGGCTTTGAGCAACAAGCCTCGTGAGGGGTAATTGCACCGAGATAATACAGTACAGTGAAAAAAAAATTCAGAGCTCACTTAGTCATTTCTTCTGAATGTTAGAAATCATTATGGGATACCTGGCCAAACAGGACTGCCACTCTTTAAAATAACAACAGAAAGTGCTGGAAACACTCAGCAGGTCAGGCAGCATCGAGGAGAAAGAAACAGAGCCAACGTTTCGGGTCGAACCCTTCGTCAGAACTGGGGAAGGTTAGGGAAGAGAGATTTTTAAGCTGGGCAGGGAGGAGGGGAGGAAAGAATAATGGGAAGGTCTGTGATAGGATGGAAGGCAGGAGAGACTGACTGACAAAAGGGATGATAGAGCAAGGCAAAAGGTAACGGGCCTTATTACCTTTTGCCTGACACCATCATCCCTTTTGTCAGTCAATCTCTCCTGCCTTCCATCCTATCACAGACCTTCCCTTTGTTCTTTCCTCCCCTCCTCCCTGCCCCTGCTTAAAAAATCTCTCTTCCCTAACCTTCCCCAGTTCTGACGAAGGGTTGGACCCGAAACGTTGACTCTGTTTCTCTCTCCTCGATGCTGCCTGACCTGCTGAGTGTTTCCAGCACTTTCTGTTGTTATTTCAGATTTCCAGCATCTGCAGTATTTTGCTACTGCCACTGGTTAATGTGGCATAGTGGTTATGTTACTGGATTAGTAATCCAGTTAGACCTGGATTAATGATCAGTGAGATATGAGTTCAAATCCTACCAGGGCAGCTGGGGAATTTAAATTCAGTTAATTAAATAAATCTGGAATAAAAAGCCAGTATCAGTAACGGTGACCATGAGACTATCAGATTGTTGTAAAAACCCATCTGGTTCACTGATGTCCTTTAGGGAAGGAAATCTGCCGCCCTTACCCGGTCTGGCCTATATGTGACTCCAGAACCACAGCAATGTGGTTGACACTTAACTGCCCTCTGAAATAGCCCAGCGAGACACTCAGTTGTCAAGAAGGCGGCTCACCACCACCTTCTCGAGGGCAATTAGGAATGGGCAGTAAATGCCGGCCTTGCCAGCGACGCCCACATCCCGTGAATGAATAAAAATAAATGTGAGATGGAGTCAGCCACACTCCCCTGGTCTTGGCAGCTCACGGATGCCACTTAGTGGCAACAGATTGCAGGTGATTTTATTTTTTTATCGACTGAGCCCAGAACGGGAGAGTTAGGCCTCAGCGTAGATAATTGCAAACTCAGTCGGAAGGCAGTCCCGTGGTTACGCGCGTGCAGGAAAATCTCCAGAGCACGGTCTCCAGTTGGAAGGAACTCCCTCCTGAAGCCCGATACAACCACAGCGGGGGGGGGTGATTGAAATAGGAAAGCGTTTTTGTGCGATTTCACGTCAAGTTCACTCAGAGAGTTGGACAGGGTTGATCGGAATGGTTTATTTTTGCACCGCGATCACAGTTGTAACATCTTTTTAAAGATGTCCTTGAATTGCATTTGCTGGTGTCTAACGGCGAGCAGGTTTTAAACGTTCGTGCCAAATAGATCTTCTTTTTGTCTTGCTGTGTTTTCATGCCTGCCTAAATTAGGCCTTATTTTTATTCATGGCTCTTAATAATCTCTCCACAGGGGGAGCAGTGTAATATTCAGCCTGATAATGTCGATGATATTGTGGCAGATCTAAACCAAGAGGAGAAGGATGAAGGTAATTGTGTTACAATTAATTAATTCAGTGTTCAGACTAGTGGTGAACGGTGGTTTTTCGAACTGGAGGAAGGTACACAGTGGTGTTCCCCAGGGGTCGGTTCTAGGACCACTGCTTTTCTTGATATATATTAATGACTTGGGTGTGGGTGTACGGGGCACAATTTCAAAATTTGCAGATGACACAAAACTTGTAAGTATAGTGAACAGTGAGGAGGATGGTGATAGACTTCAAGAGGACAGAGACAGGCTGGTGGAATGTGCGGACACGTGGCAGATGAAATTTAACGCAGAAAAGTGCGAAGTGATACATTTTGGTAGGAAGAATGAGGAGAGGCAATATAAACTAAAGGGTACAATCCTAAAGGAGGTGCATGAACAGAGAGACCTGGGGGTATATGTGCACAAATCGTTGAAGGTGGCAGGGCAGGTTGAGAAAGTGGTTAAAAAAGCATACGGGATCCTGGGCTTCATAAATAGAGACATAGGGGGAAAAATTCAGTTGGTTGCGCTTCTCATTAGCGCCTTATGAGGGCGCTAATGGGGCGCAAAGCAACTAGCGCCCGAGCGCGACGATGTTTGCGCCGCTCGCGAAATTAACTAGACATTTTGCGGCGGTGCTAAACACTACTGCCACGATCTCCTGCGCCGGCAGATCGTGACGTCAGTGGAGCGCGCAACGCCCCGGTAGCGCCCCGGAGAGGATGTTGAGTGGCGCCCCCTGCCTTACCACCTGCCGCTAGCAACGACAGGTTGAGGGGAGCGTTTTGCAGTCGGGAAGGGACTGGGGGAGTGCTATTTAAGGGCGACCATTTCCTGCCTTTTTTTGTTGGTGACATTTTTGAACCACGCATTCTGAGAGAGAGAGAGAGAGACTTCTGGAGAGATTCAACGCTGTGTGAAGGAGTTTTGGGTACTGAGCAGCACTTTGCAGGTTCATTTTGATTTGACCTTCCTTGTATCGATTTAGAAGAGCCTGTGGGGGCTGCACTCTGAGCTCTTTCCCTGGGCCTCACCATTGTTCTTTCCAGCAGATTTGATGTACAGGTCTCTCCAGGCCAACATTCAAGGCTGCAATGAGCAGGATGTGGATGGAAAGCAAGATCAACCCTCCCCTTTAAGAACTGACCGGTGCCATTGTGTGTGTGTTCCATTGCTGACTAACATCACATGAGCTTCGCCAGCGCTCTGAGGTAGCGCCTCGCTCCTCGGCCTTTGCGCCTTAAGACAGATGTGTAGCGCCTGATTTAGCGCTCCAATCACCTCCATGGGCGATAAAAGTCAAGTTTGCAGTCAGAGGCGATAATTAGCACCAGGTGCTAATCTTTGCGCCCGGCCGATAATTGCGCCCCAAATGGGGCGATACTGAATTTTTCCCCCATAGAGTGCAAAAGCAAGGAAGTTATGATGAACCTTTATAAAACACTGGTTCAGCCTCAACTGGAGTATTGTGTCCAATTCTGGGCACCGCACTTTAGGAAGGATGTGATGGCCTTAGAGAGGGTGCAGAAAAGATTTACCAGAATGGTTCCAGGGATGAGGGAATACAGTTGCGTGGATAGACTGAAGAAGCTGTGGTTGTTCTCCTTAGAGCAGAAAAGGTTGAGAGGAGATTTGATAGAGGTGTTCAAAGTCATAAGGGGTCTGGACAGAGTAGATAAAGAGAAACTGTTCCCATTGGCAGAAGGGTTGAGAACCAGAGGACACAGATTTAAGGTGATTGGCAGAAGAACCAAAGGCAACATGAGGAAAAACTTTTTTACGCAGCGAGTGGTTATGCTCTGGAATGCGCTGCCTGAGAGGGTGGTGGAGGCAGATTCAATTGTGGCTTTCAAAAAGGAATTGGATAAGTACCTTAAGGAAAAAAATTAGCAGGGCTACAGAGAAAGGGCAGGGGAGTGGGACTAGCTGAAGTGATCCTGCAGAGAGCCGGCATGGACTCGACGGGCCGAATGACCTCCTTCTGTGCTGTAACCATTCTATGATTCTATGAGCACATTTCTACTGGAAGCAAGGTTATTTTAAAATAACGCTACTTTTTCCTCATGTATTTCACTTCGGTTTGTTAAGTCTTGGCATAGAGATTTGGTCACTGAGATGAGAATTTTTTTTTTTTACTCAGCGAGTTGTTACAATCAGGAACGCACTGCCTGAAAGGGTGGAGGAAGCAGATTCAGTAATGGGCCGTATTTTCTGATCGGAGGCTTCCCGCGTGCGGAAGCATCCGATCTGGAAAAAATCTACGCCCTTACCTGAGGGCTCCCGGTCGCACACACTTCCGCTCCTGGGCCTCTCGAACTCCAAGTGTGCAGGACCCACATATCCCAGGGGTGCAGGCAGTTCACAAGCGTCCCTGGGATCACGTGGGCCATGGGGAGCCAATCAAAGAAGGGAATCTCCCTTCATACACTTGACAGGAAGACCTGTCAAATATATGAATGGAGATCACCCCAAAAACATAGTAAAAGTTTAAATAATCACATTTTTAAAATGACTTGAAATTACAATAAATTAAATATTTTAAACAAAAGTAAAAAATTTTGAAAAAAATAATTAAAGTTTTTTACGGGGCTAAAAATAAACTTACCTTTCTTTAAAGTATTTTTAAATGATACATCAGGGAAATTTTTTTTATTTTTTTTTACTTTTTTTCAACTCTTATCCTGGTAAAAGCAGGCCTTACGTCTGCTTTTACCAGGCGCAAGAATTGTAAGGGTTTTCTGCGGGAGGAGGGTCTCCAAAAAGTGGAACTATCCGCCCGCAGAGGCCCTTCTCCCGGGCAGCCGGAGGATCTGTCAAGAGCTTTCTTCACAGATCGGAAATGCCAGTTTTCAGCGCGTGCGCAGTGCATGCCTGAAACCGGCATTTCCGATGTCCCTATGGGTGGGTACACAGCGCGTACACACCCGTAGGGATCGGAATATCTGGGCCAATAACTTTCAAAAGGGAATTGGATAAATAATTTGTAAAGGCACATTTTGCAGGGCTCTGGGAGAAAGGGCAGGTAAGTGTGGGACTAATTGGACAGCTCTGTGAAAGAGCTGGCGTGGACACGATGGACCAAATGGCCTCTTTCTGTGCTGTATGATTCTATGACTTCCGCACCTGCATTCCCAATATATTCCAACAGTCATCAAATCTTTTCCTTAACCATGAAGGGGCAATCAAGAGCTTTGTTCTCAAATCCCTCCATGTCCTCGCCCCTCCTCCCTATCTCTGTAACTTTCTCCAGCCCTACAATCCTCCGAGATCTCTGTGCTCCACCAATTCTGGCCTCTTGCGCATCCCCGATTTTAATCGCTCCACCATTGGTGGCCGTGCCTTCAGCTGCCTGGGCCCCCGAGCTCTGGAATTCCCTCCCTAAACCTCTCCGCCTCTCTCTCCTCCTTTAAGACGCTCCTTGAAACCTACCTCGTTGACCAAGCTTTTGGTCATCTAGCCTAATATTTCCTTATGTGGCTCAGTGTCAAATTTTGTTTGGGGCATTTTACTACGTTAAAGGTGCTATATGAATGTAAGTTGTTGTTGTTGTTGTTGTACACTGACTGACCTGATGAAAGAAGTAGTCCAACATACAATACATGTATCAAACATGAACCTAAACAGTCCTGGGACAAACCCCATTACATTTTAAAATGTTAAATGTATCTAATCTATTTTGAGAACGTGTGGCGTGGATTTTTGTCCTCACCGGCTGGGTGTTAATCTGGCAGCGCGGACCGCCCGCCCCTTATCGAACCCACCCAATGTTCCACCTCTTGGTTTCAATGGAACGGAAAACTGGCTGGGTTCTATAACGGGCGATCCGCTCCGCCAGATTACTGCCCGTCCGATGAGGACGCAAATCCACCCTGGCTTCGTCATCTACTCCTTTTCTCTGGAGGTCCCCCTTGCTTTCCTGACAGCTGTGCCTCATTCTGAGAAGCATTTTGATGGTGACCAGCTGCCCCTCTAGCACTTTGCTCAAAAGGCCGTTCTAAATGGGCCCAGACAGCGAGTGCCGCCAGACTATTTTAAAATGGCGGTGTCGTAGCTCTTTACCCGACATACACACGCCTATTTTCCAATAGGGGGTCGTTGGATAGCGATCAGAGGCTTGGAACTCTGACTGATTTAATCTTGTCCCTTGCCCAGTGATCCTATGGCCAATTAGAATCATAGAATGATACAGCACAGGAGGAGGCCATTCAGCCCATCGTGCCCATGCCGGCTCTTTGCAGGAGCTATCCAATTAGTCCCACTGCCCCCGCCCCCGCCCCCCCCCCCCCCCCCCCCGCTCTTTCCCCGTAGCCTGGTAATTTTTTTCCCTTCAAATATTTATCCAATTCTCTTTTGAAAGTTATTGGGCCAGAAATTCAGCTTTCAGGCTTCCTGCGGGTGCAAGAATCGTGCGCGTACTTGCCCACCGCGCCTGCAGTTGTGCTTTGGGCCCACGAGGACTTCGGGTCCTGGGCCTCCTCCAGCTGCCGGCGCGCAGTGCTTGCGTATCCCAGGGGCGCAGTTAGTTCGAAGCGTCCCCTGGGATCACGTGGGCCATGAAGAGCCAATCCTAGCAGGGCATTTTCATTCATAGATTTGACAGGAAGACCTGTCAAATCTATGAATAGAGATCGGCCCCAAAACCACACTTAAACTTCAAATAAATTTTTTAAAAAACATCACATTTTTAAAATAACTATAAGTTAAATAAATTAACTACTTTAAACAAAAATTTAAATTTTTGAAAAAATTAATTATACTTTTTAACGGTGCTAAAAATAAACTTACCTTCTTTAAAGTATCTAAAAAAGATAAACCTGTTGAAAAAAAATTTAAATTGTAATTAATTAACCCACTTACCTTGTTAAAAACAGGCCTTGCGCCTCCTTTTTAAAAGCGCAGCTTCTTCAATACTTACCTTCCCGGAGAAACCTGAAAAAAAACCTGAAGTTCGCTGCGTGCGCACAGCCTCTCCCGCGCACACGGTTCACCTCTGAACCCCTCCCTTCAGGGGAACGGAAGTTCCAGTTTCCCGCGCATGCGCAGTGCATGCAGGAAACCGGCACTTCAGGTGGCCTTACGGGTGAGTACACAGTGCGTACTCACCCGACAACAGCCGAATTTCTGGCCCGTTATTTAATCTGTTTCCACCATCCAGCTGCCTCTCTAGGTGCTAGAGGGGCAGTGGAGTTGAGGAAGAATTTTTTCACCCAGACGGTGGTGGGGGTCTGGAACTCACTGTCTGAAAGGGTGGTACAGGCAGAAACCCTCATCACATTTAAAAAGTACTTGGATATGCGTTTGAAGTGTTGTAACCTACAGGGCTATGGACCAAGAGCTGGAAAGTGGGATTAGGCTGGAGAGCTCTTTTTCATCCGGCACACTTAACAATGGGCCAAATGGCCTCCTTCTGTGCCGTAAATTTCTATGATTCTATGATTCATCCTTTCAGGCAGTGCATTCCAAATCATAAGACCTCGCTGCGTAAAAAAAATGTTTCCTCATGTTGCCTCTGGTTCTTTTGCCAATCACCTTGAATCTGTGTCCTCTGGTTACCGAACCTTCTGCCACTGGAAACACTTTCTCCTTATTTACTCTAGCAAAACTAGTCATGATTTTGAACACCCCTATCAAATCTCCTCTTAACCGTCTCTGCTCGAAGGAGAACAATCCCAGTTTCTCTAGTCTCTCCACATAACTGAAGTCCCTCATCCCTGGAACCATTCTAGTAAATCTCCTCTGCACCCTCTCCAAGGCCTTGACATCCTTCCTAAAGGGTGGTGCCTAGAATTGGACACAATTCTCCAGCTGATGCCTAACCAATGTTTTATAAAGGTTCAGCATAACTTCCTTGCTTTTGTACTCAATTGCAGTGCCAATCCTGCTGCCCTGTGCTGAGGCTTTCTACCTATGTGGTCTAAGTTTCTTAGTTCCATGAGCCATTGAGCCATTGAGGGGAGCTATTGTCCTCCTAATCTATTGCTTTGTTTTGAGATCATTCACTTTTTCTATTGCAAGTGGCAAGAGGTCAGCACAAAGTATTTACAGCACAGAAACAGGACATTCGGCCCAACTGATCTCTGCCGGTGTTAATGCTCCACACGAGCCTCCTCCCGCCCCTCTTCATCTCACTCCATCAACATATCCTTCTATTCCTTTCTCTCTCATGTACTTATCCAGCTTCCCCTTAAATGCATCTCTGCTATTCGCCTCAACCACTCCTGTGGTAGCGAGTTCCACATTCTCACCACTCTCTGGGTAAAGAAGTTTCTCCTGAATTCCCTATTGGATTTATTAGTGATTATCTTATATTGATGGCCTCTAGTTCTGGTGTCGCCTGCGAGTGGAATCATCTTCTCCATGTCTCCCCTATCAAACCCTTTCACAATCTTGAAGACCTCTACCAGGTCACCCCTCAGTCTTCTTTATTCTAGAGAAAAGAGCCCCAGCCTGTTCAATCTTGCAACGCTTCAGCACTGAACAAAGCTCTATCCCTCTCACCACCATTCCATCGGAGAGAGGGGCAGAGAAGAGCAACAAGACTGATCCCAAGTCCATAGGGACTGAGCTGTTAGAAACTCAAATTCTGTAGTCTAGAGGAAGAGGGTTAAGAGGACATCACGGAGGGACATAAAATATTAAATGGTGAACTCAGAATATTGTTTCAAAAGTAAATCAGGAAAATAGGACCAGAGGATATATATTGAAAAAGAATCAGGAAAAATATCCTCATTAAATGTTTGGAGTTAAAGGGAAGTGGATCGATATTTGAAAAATGAACATTTAGAAGTAAAAGCCCCCCGGCGCTCCCTCAGCCTTACCAGAATCTCTTGAGTTTAGAAGCTTGAGGAGTGATCTAGTCGAGGTCTTTATAATGATAAAAGGATTCGATAGGGTAGATACCGAGAAACTATTTCTCGGACGTGGGATTCCACAACAAGGGGGGACAATCTTAAAATTAGAGCAAGGCCATTCAGGAGTTAAGCCAGGAAGCACTTTTTCACACAAAGGGTAGTGGAAATCTGGTACTCGCTCCCCCAAAAGGCTGTTGAGGCTGGGGGGTCAATTGAAAATTTCAAGACTGAGATTGATAGGTTATTGTTAGGTAAGGATGTCAAGGGATATGGAACAAAGGCGGGTAAATGGAGTTGAGGTGCAGATAAGCCATGATCTAATTGAATGGCACAACAGGCTTGAGGGGCCGAATGGCCTCCTCCTATGCTCCTAAAATGCCAGGCAAGATTTTAAAAGGAGAAAGATTGAAATAATCAAAATAGAACTTGACGCCAAGATGGGCGAGCTGGGTTACGAGCTTTGATGAATGACCTTTCTCAACCTTATATTCTTATAACTTGTCTTCAACTAGTGAAAGTATATAAGAATAAATTGTAACAAGACCATTTTTGAGCATGTGATACTCAGCTTTTTTTTAGTATTACGTATTATAGGAACAGGAGGAGGCCATTGAGCCTCTCGAGCCTGCTCCGCCATTCAATGAGATCATGGCTGATCTGCGACCTAACTCCATATACCCGCCTTTGGCCCAGTATCCCTTAATACCTTTGGTTAACAAAAAGCTATCAATCTCCGATTTAAAATTAACAATTGATCTAGCATCAATTGCCATTTGAGGAAGAGAGTTCCAAACTTCTACCACCCTTTGTGTGTAGAAGTGTTTCTTAATTTCACTCCTGAAAGGTCTGGCTCTAATTTTTAGACGATGCCCCCTAGTCCTAGAATCCCCAACCAGCGGAAATAGTTTCTCTCTCTCTACCCTATCTGTTCCCCTTAATATCTTGAAAACTTCAATCAGATCACCCCTCAACCTTCTAAATTCCAGGGAATACAACCCTAATTTGTGTAATCTCTCCTCGTAACTTAACCCTTGAAGTCCAGGTATCATTCTGGTAAACCTACGCTGCACTCCCTCCAAGGCCAATATATCCTTCCTAAGGTTTGGTGCCCAAAACTGCTCACAGTGCTCCAGGTGTGGTCTAACCAGGGCTTTGTATAGCTGCAGCATAACTTCTACCCCCTTATATTCTAGTCCTCTAGATATAAAGGCCAGCATCCATTAGCCTTTTTTAATTCATAGATCAACTACCTAACTTAAATAACAAACAAATACTGTCAACAATGTCTTCCAAGTTATCTTTTAATGGTAGGAGAAGGCAGTGCACCAGTTTCATATGTTCCCCCCACAATTTCAATGGTCGAACATACTCAAAAAGGGGAGAATTTCTCAGTGCTCGCGTCGCTTATCTTGATAAACATAAAGTTAAATGTCGAAAAGATTTTTTAAAGTATTTTAACGATTATCATCTTGCTACAAAACATTTCTACGTTTAAAGGGACGGCGAAAGTAAAAATCTGTTTCTTCACTGTTACATAAGAATTAGGAGCAGGAGTCGGCCATTCGGCCCCTCGAGCCTGCTAAAATTCTTAGAGGGCTTGATAGGGTAGATGCTGGGAGGATATTTCCCCTGGCTGGGAGTCTAGAACCAGGGGTCACAGTCTCAGGATAAGAGGTCGGCCATTTAGGACTGAGATGAGGAGAAATTTCTTCACTCAGAGGGTGGTGAATCTTTGGAATTCTCTACCCCAGAGGGCTGTGGAGGCTCCGTCGTTGAGTATATTCAAGACAGAGATCGATAGATTTTTGAATATTAAGGGAATCAAGGGCTATGGGGATAGTGCGGGAAGGTGGAGATGAGGTAGAAGATCAGCCATGATCTTATTGAATGGCGGAGCAGGCTCAAAGGGCCGAATGGCCTACTCCTGCTCCTAATTCTTATGTTCTTATATTCTTTTAAGTTAAACTAATATATTGGGAGTGCAAGGTATTAGCCAAGATAATTGAGTAATTGTCTATGTTTAACCCTTTGTCTGCAGATGATACTCCAGAAACCTGTATCTACTCCAATTGGTCTCAATGGTCAGCCTGCAGCTCCTCCACCTGTGAGAAAGGGAAACGGATGAGGCAAAGGATGCTCAAAGCACAACTGGATCTAAGCGTGCCTTGCCCGCATACTCAAGACTTTGAGCCTTGTATGGGGCCAGGTTGCCGTGGCGATGGTAAGCAAGCACTGTGAACACTGCGATGGACAGATAGAGAGAGTGTGGGTGGTGAATGACAGGGACTACTTAAGCTGGCGGTGTGACGAGGAACTGAAGCTTGCCCATGTACATTGAGGGTAAACTTAAGGCAGGACTGGGAGGGACTTCACTTTCCTTTCATCTCTGGGGCCACAGTTTAATTCGAGCTCAAACTAATGTTGGGAACGTCTGCTCTTTGGCTTTTGTTAGGACTGGATTTGGAATGAATCTGTGCAATCTCATCCCTGTTCCTGGTGAAGGGAAGTCCTGCTACAACTGTACAGGGTGTTGGTGAGACCACACCTTGAGTACTGCGTACAGTTTTGGTCTCCTTATTTAAGGAAGGATACACTTGCATTGGAGGCAGTTCAGAGATGATTCACTCGGTTGATTCCTGAGATAAGGGGGTTGACTTATGAAGAAAGGTTGAGCAGGTTGGGCCTATACTCATTGGAATTTAGAAGAATGAGAGGTGATCTTATTGAAACATATAAGATACTGAGGGGGCTCGACAGGGTGGATGCAGAGAGGATGTTTCCCCTCGTGGGGGAATCTAGAACTCGGGGGCATAGTTTCAGAATAAAGGGTCGCCCTTTTAGAACTGAGATGAGGAGGAATTTCTTCTCTCAGAGGGTCGTAAATCTGTGGAATTCTCTGCCCCAGAGAGCCGTGGAGGCTGGGTCATTAAATACACTTAAGGTGGAGATTTTTGCAAGATAAGGGAGTGAAGGGTTATGGGGAGCGGGCGGGGAAGTGGCTTTGAGCCCAAGATCAGCCATGATCTTATTGAATGGCGGAGCAGGCTCGAGGGGCCAAGTGGCCTATTCCTGCTCCTATTTCTTATGTTCTTATTAACATGAATCTGCAATAGAAGACTGCATTTCACTGGGTACTGTGCTGGCAACCTCGGGCAGAAAGGGCACAGCCATGGCAAATAGAAAATACACCCACTGAAAAAAGACTCGCATTTCTGTAGCCCCTTTCACGACATCAGCTTGTCCCAAGGCACTTTACAGCCAATGAAGTACTTGTGAAGTGTAGTCACTGTTGTGATACGAGGAAACGTGGCGGCCAGTTTGCGCACAGCAAGCTCCCACAAACACCAATGAGATAATGACCAGAAAATCTGTTTTTAGTGATGTTGGTTGAGGGATAAATATTGGCCCCAGGACACCGGGGAGAACTCCCCTGCTCTTCTTCGAAATAGTGGCCGTGGGATCTTTTACGTCCACCTGAGAGGGGCAGACGGGGCCTCGGATTAACGTCTCATCCGAAAGATGGGCAAACTGAGGCACTAGGCGGCTCTCGTCTGAGGCTGGAGAAGGCACATAACTTCCGCTGTCCCCGGGAATGGTCAGCGCTAATAATGGGAGCCAAAAGTAGAGAAGACTTCCATTCCCAACCATCTACGCCTCTCACCTTGACCAGTGTGAAATTTAAATACACAAAAATGATTTAAGTCATGGAATAGAACAGAATTTTTCCGATCGTATTCCCTTAACCGGTTTTACAGTTGCCTCTCGGAGCATTATTCATCCATTTTCACTGCCCTCTAAATTAGTACTCTTGTAGAAGCTGCCACGCGGCGCATCCCATCTAGAAAGAAAGACTTGCATTTATATAGCGCCTTTCATGACCACGGGACGTCGCAAAGCACTTTACAGCTAATGAAGTCATTTGTAATGTGGGAAACGCGGCAGCCAATTTGCGCACAGCAAGGTCCCACAAACAGCAATGTGATAATGACCAGATAATTTGTTTTTGTGATGTTGGTTGAGGGATAAATATTGGCCCCAGGACATTGGGGATAACTCCCCTACTTTTCTTCCAAATCGTGCCCTGGGATCTTTTACGTCCACCTGAGAGAGCAGACGGGGCCTCAGTTTAACGTCTCATCCGAAAGACGGCACCTCCGACAGTGCAGCGCTCCCTCAGTACTGCACTGAGAGCGTCAGCCTAGATTTATGTGCTCAAGTCTCTGGAGTGGGACTATGAACCCACAACCTTCTGACTCAGAGGCGAGTGTGCTACCCACTGAGCCACAGCTGACACTGTACTCAATCCATTGGGACGGAGATGACATCATCCAGGTTCCCACCTCCATGTTACTCTGCTCAAAGGGTGGACCTCCCAATTAGCTGGCACAGTAAGTGAGGCTGCGGAGATCAGCTTGAGATTTCTTTTCCAAATCGCTCAACAACAGGCAATTTATGAATCAATGCTCCTTTACATATGGGAACAGTTATTTCCTTGACATCTGGTCCTTTGATAGTGGAAGTGCAGCTGTGGAACATTTCCCACCAGTAGCTCAGCTCCTAAAGCAGTGGAAGATCAAGAGAGCTGTGAGGGGTAATTCTGTCAGGCTCCTCGGGCCTTTGCTAGCAGTGAGCGCCCGTAACCCGAGAAAGAATAAACAATTTTTTTTTCAAAAAAAGCCTGTTTTGGTGCAGTTGGTTGAAGGATGAATTTTGCAAGAGCGCTGGGAGCACTTCCTGGATTGAGTGATAACTGTTGACCAGGACACCAGGAAAGCTCCCTACACATCTTCTAAAAAAAAACTCGCCACTTTTCTTGTTCTCCAAGCTGTGTCAATCTACTGCAAAAACTTTGGTTAATAATAAAAAGTACATGTACTATAGGGTCATCATTCGTGTATAAAAGGTTTTCTCTCTGTAGAATACAGCTAAAATTCTTTTAGTCAATTTTGCTACTGATTAAAATGAAGACCTACCATGTACCTGCAGTGTCAGCCGTGGCTCAGTGGACAGCACTCGCTCTCACCTCTTACGTCAGAAGGTCGTCGGTTCAAGTCCCACTCCAAAGACTTAAGCACATAATCCAGGCTGACACTCCAGTGCAGTACTGAGGGAGCGCTGCATTGTCGGAGGTGCCGTCTTTCAGATGAGACATTAAACCGAGGCCCCGTCTGCTCTCTCAGGTGGACGTAAAAGATCCCATGGCCACTATTTCGAAGAAAAGCAGGGGAGTTCTCCCCTTGTGTCCTGGGGCCAATATTTATCCCTCAATCAACATCACTAAAACAGATTATCTGGTCATTATCACACTGCTGTTTGTGGGACCTTGCTGTGCACAAAGTGGCTGCCGCGTTTCCTACACTACAACAGTGACTACACTTCAAAAAGTACTTAATTGGCTGTGAAGCGCTTTGGGACCTCCTGAGATTATGAAAGGTGCGCTAGAAATGCAAGTCTTTCTTTTATTTAAAGATATCCCTGAACATGTTGCCAACATGTTGTTTTGCCAAACACAGCTTCAGCAAACTGGGCAACCATTTAGGAGGCCTGTCAGTCCTGGTGTTTCCAATTACCTTACTTCAAAGAGCAGATGGTGATATGAACTCAGTAATACCAGACAGAGTCACTACATTGAAAGGAAGCTTAACTGGAGTTGTTAGTACCACTGCAGCAACTCGCCAAGGCTCCTTCAGCAGCACCTCCCCAATCCGCTTTCACCTAGAAGGACAAGGGCAGCAGGCGCATGTGAACATCACCACCTCCAAGTTCCCCTCCAAGTCACACACCATCCTGAATTAGAAGTATATCGGCCGTTCCTTCATCGTCGCTGGGTCAAAATCCTGGAACTTCCTCCCTAACAGCACTGTGGGAGCACCTTCACCACACGGACTGCAGCGGTTCAAGAAGACGGCTGACCGCCACCTTCTCATGGGCAATTAGGGATGGGCAATAAATGCTGGCCTTGCCGGCGACGCCCACATCCCGGAACGAATTAAAAAAAGATAGGGAATTTTATTTTCCTTAAATGGAGATCTGAATAAATTAAAGAAAGAGCTTGCGTTTCTATAGCCCCTTTCACAACCTCGGGACGTCCCAAAGTGCTTTACAGCCAATGAAGTACTTTTTTTTTTGCGGTGGAGTCACTGTTGTAATGTTGGAAACGCAGCAGCCAAATTGCGCACAGCAAGCTCCCACAAACAGCAATGTGATAATGACCAGATCGTCTGTTTTTGTGATGTTGGTTGAGGGATAAATATTGGCCCCAGGAAACCGGGGATAACTCCCCTGCTCTTCTTCAAAATAGTGCCGTGGGATCTTTTACGTCCACCTGAGAGAGCAGACGGGGCCTCAGTTTAACGTCTGATCCAAAAGACGGCACCTCCGACAGTGCGGCGCTCCCTCAGCACCGTACTGGGAGTGTCAGCCTAGATTATGGGCTCAAGTCCCTGGAGTGGGATTTGAACCCACAACCTTCTGACTCAGAGGAGAGAGTGCTTACCCACTGAGCACAGATAGTGTATTACTTTTAAAATTAACATTTTGAATGTGTTGAAGCAGCAGCTGTTGATTGTGCAAGCGGAAACTTTGGCAGTCCTGAAAATGACTTGCCTATTTCCAAGTTTAATTGACCTGAATGGTTCGCTCAGCCTGCCAGCCAAGTGACGGCAAGTAATGAATTGTATGGTAACAGCCTCCTGGCTATCGTGCTGAAAACCTGTGCTCCAGAATAAGCCGCGCCTCTAGCCAAGCTGTTCCAGTACAGCTACAACACTGGCATCTATCCAACAACGTGGAAAACTGCCCAGGTATGTCCTGTCCACAAAAAGCAGGACAAATCTAAACCAGCCAATTACCGCCACATCAGTCTACTCCCAATTGTCAGCAAAGTGATGGAAGGTGTTGTCGACAGTGCTATCAAGCGGCACTTACTCACCAATAACCTGCTCACTGATGCCCAGTTTGGGTTCCGCCAGGACCACTCGGCTCCCGACCTCATTACAGCCTTGGTCCAAACATGGACGAAAGAGCTGAATTCCAGAGATGAGGTGAGAGTGACTGCCCTTGACATCAAGGTAGCATTTGACCGAGTGTGGTATCAAGGAGCCCTAGTAAAACTGAAGTCAATGGGGATCAGGGAAAAAAACATTCCACTGGCTGGAGTCATACCTAGCACAAAGGAAGATGGTTGGAGGCCAATCATCTCAGCCCCAGGACATCGCTGCAGGAGTTCCTCAGGGCAGTGTCCTAGGCCCAACTATCTTCACCTGCTTCATCAATGACCTACCCACCATCATAAGGTCAAAAGTAGGGATGTTCGCTGATGACTGCACAGTGTTCAGCTCCATTCGCAACTCCTCAGATAATGAAGAAGTCCGTGCTTGCGTGCAGCAAGACCTGGACAACATCCAGACTTGGACTGATAAGTGACAAGTAACATTCACGCCACACAAGTGCCAGGCAATGACCATCTTCAACAGGAGGGAGTCTAACCACCTCCCCTTGACATTCAACGGCATTGCCATTGTTGAATCCCCCACCATCAACTTCCTGGGCGTCTCCATTGACCAGAAACTTGACTGGACCAGCCACATAAATACCGTGGCTACAAGACAGGTCAAAGACTGGCTATTCTGCGGCGAATGGCTCACCTCCTGACTCCCAAAGCCTCTCTGGTAGACACATGTCGCTGCTCTCCAGAAAAGGGAGTTCATTGCTGACATTTTATTTGGTGCATTTTTTGAGCAATTTGGAGTCTACTGGATGTTGGGAATTTATGTTAACCCGCGTATTTCGCGGGCGTATGCAATATGTCATATGGTCGGTATAGAAACAGCAACCAGTTAAACACAAAGGGGTAAAAATTGAGTCGCGCCCCATTTGGGGCGCTAACCTCGCCGGGGCGCGACTTTTAGCGCCCCGAAAAAATTAGCGGCCCCGCGCCGGAACTTCAGTGGTTGCGCCCCAAGAGGGAAGCGGGGCGCCACTGGAAGCACCCCGCATCCCTCTTGGGGCGCTGCGAGGGAATATCCTGGCGCTACGTGCCGCAGCGCCACGCGCTGCGTCACGTCGCGCCGCGGTATTGCAGGCCTTCCTCCCCTTCTTAAAGGGGAGGGACCCTGCGCAGCGCGAACCGGGGCCCAGCTGGGCCCCCAGGGATCGGGAGTGCCGGCAAAAGAGCCCGGCACTCAAGAGAAGTGCCGGGCTCTTGGAGCGCAGCCGGCACTTCACGGTGGGGGGGCTTCACGGGGGCCGGGGACAGCAACGGGGGCAGGTGCTGGCAGGCGGACAGCAACAAAAATGGCCGCCTGCCACCTCCCCTTTAAATATCGCCGGCCCGGCCGCACGTACGCCTCCCTGAACCCGTCGGACATAGCGTCTGGCGGTAAATCAGGGGGCGCGACTGAAGATCGCGGCTGGAGCGCGAGCGGGGTGCTGCGCACGGCGATGATGTCATCGCCGGCGGCGCAGCGCCACAGGGCGCTACCGGCTGGCGCCGCCGCTAACCTCCCGCTGAATTTTTCGGGAGGCGTGGGCGGCGCTGCGCCCGGGCGTTAGCTGCTTTACGCCCCATTAGCGCCCTCTTAAGGCGCTAACGGGAGGCGCAAGCAGCTGAATTTTTCCCCCAAACTATTACTCAGTCCAGGAGCCAGAAGAGGTGTGCAATTGAATAGGTTGTATGGTAGACAAACTCCCTTTCCTCTGAATGTGTGCCTATGGAATGATAATTAAATGCAATTCAATCCCGGTTTCTGCCAGTCACCTCACTCCCATCCTCAAGCATTGATGGCAATTTAGAGGCTGGACATCCACAATTGCAAACAAATTAACATTCGCACCAGGCAAGTGCCAGGCAATGACTATCTCCAACAAGTTTAACCACCACCACTTGACATTCAATGGCATTACCATCGCTGAATCCCCCACCATCAACATCCTGGCGGTCACCATTGACCAGAAACTTAACTGGACCAGCCACATAAATACGGTGGCAAAAAGAGCAGGTCAGAGGCTGGGAATTCTGCGACGTGTGTCTCACTTCCTGACTCCCCAAAGCCTTTCCACCGTCTACAAGGCACAAGTAAGGAGTGTGATGGAATACTCTCCACTTGCCTGGATGAGTGCAGCTTCAACAACACTCAAGAAGCTCGACACCATCCAAGACAAAGCAGCCCGCTTGATTGGCCACCACCTTAGACGCTCACTCCCTCCACCATCGGAGTACCGTGGCTGCAGTGTGTACCATCTACAAGATGCACTGCAGCAACTCGCCAAGGCTTCTTCGGCAGCACCTCCCAAACTTGCGACCTCTACCACCTAGAAGGACAAAGGGCAGCAGGCACATGGGAACACCACCACCTGCACATTCCCCTCCAAGTCACACACCATCCTGACTTAGAAGTATATCGGCCGATCCTTCATCGTCGCTGGGTCAAAATCCTGGAACTCCCTCCCTAACAGCACTGTGGGAGTACCTTCACCACACGGACTGCAGCGGTTCAAGAAGGTGGCTCACCACCACCTTCTCAAGGGCAATTAGGGTTGGGCAATAAATGCAAGCCTTGACAGCGACGCCCACATCCCAGGAACTAATAAAAAAAAACTTATTTGTGCAAAGTGTAAATCACATTGTCCCTAAATGCATATCAGCTTGACGAATCTGAATATTTAAAGATGTTATGTTAAACCTATAACTCCCGTGCTCACGGCAGCTTTAAGAAGAGCTCAGGCTGCTTATGGGGTGATGGTCTTCAAGATTACGAAGGGTTATGATGAGGCAAATTGCGATAGATTGTGTCGCCTGGTTAATAAAATGGGAATGTGGGGGATGCAAATATCCGGTAATCACAAAAGGAGCATAAAACAAAAATTCTTCACGTGGAAGCTAGTTAGTGTGAGATTACCTGCCGCAAAACCATTCCCCAAGCAGAGACCATTAATTCCTATAATTAGATATTTGCTTGAAGGAAGATGAATATTAAAAGTTATGGTCAGCAAGCAGGGGAGTGGGATTAGACGAGGTGGCTCATGTAGAGAAGTACACCAGCACGGAATTGATGGGCCGAATGACCGGATTCTATGCTGGAACATTCTATGATCCCACCAGGACTGACATATTTTTGCACGTTCTCGTCAAGAAATGAGAAGAATTCTAACATCATTTTTACAAATATTTTTATTACCAAATATGTTCGGCCAACAGTGCAGCAAAGTTTCCTTTAAACGATAAACATCAAGGATTAGACTATCTAATTCTGATTCAGCAATTTGATTCAACCTCCTACAGCCCTCTGAGATCTCGGTGCTCCTCCAATTCTGGCATCTTGTACACCCCCAATTTTAATCGCTGCACCATTTGTGGCCATACCTTCAGCTGCCTGGGCCCTAAGCCATGGAATTCCCTCCCTAAACCTCTCTGCCTCTCTACCTCTCTTTCCTCCTTTAAGACACTCCTTAAGACCTAGGAGGGGAAAATTCAGTACCTTAGTGCCTCCCGTTAGTGCCACTGACCGCCCGATCTGCAAAATTGATTGTCGCCATCTACCTCAGCACCTGGAGGAAACAGCGACAGGGAGAGCTGGCGTGAAGCACCAGGAAGCCGGCTCCAGGGATGTTATTTAAAGGGTTCATCAGTAATGAGTCGCAGCTGTAGGTTAGTGGAGTTTCAGTGCTTTCTTGTCAGTTTCACATAGTGCAGCAGTCTCATCCATGATTTCAAGGTTATTTAGTATCAGGAGTGTTGTGGCAACTAAAAAGTAGCTACATTTTTTTTTAAATCAAACTGCTACACTTGGTTACATTAATGGGTGGTGTACTGGCATTCAACCTCGCCCTCCAGGATCTATGGCAGAGGGAGCAGAGGCAGCAAGAAAGACTGGAACACATGACCAAAGGGAGTAGGTGGGCCATCAGGCCTCTCAATAGGAGGCCTTACCCTCCGAGGGTATTCCGCGAGCACTTCTCTCACCTCAAATTAAGTGAGGAGCAGTGTATTAGAAGGCTCCATTTCACCAAGGAGGTGGTCACAGAGCGCTGCCGCCACCTGCAACCAGACCTCCAACCTCAGATCAGGGTGACCACGGCTCTCTCAGTGGCAGTCAAGGTCACCGTCGCCCTCAATTTCTTTGGCAGTGGATCCTTCCAGTCTGCAACAGGAGACATAGCGAACATCTCGCAGATCGCCAGTCCATCGCTGCACCCGGGAGGTTACAGAGGCTCTCTACAGCAGGAGAAGGGACTACATTTCCTTCCCCATCACCAAAGAGAAGCAGGATGAGCGTGCCTGTGGCTTTGCCAGGATAGCGGGATTCCCCATGGTGCATGGCGCCATTGACTGCACCCACTTGGCTTTACGGATACCGCATAACAATCCTGAGATCTTCCGTAACCACAAATTCTACCACTCACTTAAGGTGCAGTTGTTGTGCGACCACAGACAGCGAATCCTCAATGCGAATGCCCGCTATCCTGGCAGCAGCCACGATGCCTTCATTCTGCGCCAGACCGGTGTGCCAGCACTCTTCCAGCCACCACATCAAGCTCACAGCTGGCTGGTCGGAGACAAGGACTATCCGCTCTCCACCTGGCTCATCACTCCCCTCCGCAACCCCAAAGCTCCTGCCCAGCACTCATATAATGAGAGCCATGCTGCCATCAGGAACATCATCGAGCAGACCATCGGCCTGCTGAAGCAACGGTTCCGCTTCCTTGACTGCTCGGGAGGAGCCCTCCTGTATATGGCTGAGTGGGTGTCCCATTTCATCATGGTGTGCTGCATGCTCCACAACTTGGCCATCATGAGGGCCCAGCCCTTGCCAGCAGGGATTGTGGGACCACCTTAGGAAGAGGGAGAGGAGGAGGAGGAGGAGGACGAGGAGGATGAGGAAGATGAGAAGGACAATGAGCAGGACGAGGAGGAACCAGGAGCGAGGGAGGAGGCAGCCATTCAATCGGCCTTCCAGAAGGGCGGTCTGTGACCGCCTCATCAGACGGCGGTTCGAATAAATTAAACCCCAGATCCCCGTTGCTCACCACATCCCATCATTCCATCCCTGTCGCAGGCCATATCGCAGTGTAAAGCTGAAATAACAGACACCACAAAAGAATCCAAACTGAATTAATACATTTATTAATAATCAGTGAACACATCTTTACAACAACAATATTATCTATTCACCCTTGTGCAATCCCTTAGTGCCTCTCGTTACTGTGCCTTTGCCTACTCTAGTGCTCCTACGAAGTGTTGGCCCAGTGGCTGCAGCAGGGCTGGTGGAAGGCTGCTGAGTGTTCGTGCGGAGACTTCAGATGGCTTTGCAGGACGCCCTCGACCAGCTCTGGGCCTGGAAGGCCCGGCTGTAGACTGCACCATCTCAGCATGGGCGGCAGCAGTCTGGGCTGGCTGGATGACAGGCAGCGATAAGGGCAATGGCGCAGTGGCAGTGGTGGGAGCAGGAATGCTGTCATCCTAAGAGAGGACAGCAGGTTCCTGCTCCACTGACCCACTGCCACTCCCCCGGGGCAGCACCTCAGCATCCCTAGCAATCTCCTGGAGCACAGATTGCTAGCCTGCTGCGACACCGTGAAAGTCCCGGTCGATGGTGGTAGACCCAGCCATGATGGCAGCAGTCAGAGCTTGCGTGGCATCAAGCTGGGACTGCATGAGAGCAGTCTGAGAATCGATGGCACCAAGCATAGACTGCATTACAGCACTAAGACATTGCGTCGCTTCCGCCTGTGCTGCAATGGAAGCTGCCAGATCGCCCATCACACGCGACATCAGGTCTGGGTCACCACGGTCTCTCTGGGAGTCTACCATCCTTTGCAGGCTAGAAATGATAGGCTCCATGGTGTGTGCAGAGCTCTGTGCAATGTTGGAGGCAGACTCCTCCACGCTCTTTATCATTGCCAAGAGGCTCTCAGGCACCCTTGCCATTGTACCTATCATCTCTGTGTGCATGCCCATCACCGTTCTTCTAAAGGCCTCCCCATCGAGGTCCTCATCTGAGTCCTGTGCAGCAGAACTCGCCCTGTGGGGAGCTGGCCCCCGAGCTACCCTTTCCCCCTGGCCTTGCTGCAGCCCGCTCGTTCCCGGTGCCTCACCCTGTGCAGATCCTGCTACTATACCAGCCTCTAAGGAGCACGTAGTGCCAGTATCTGAGCTGGTGTCTGCGGGTGAGACATGTAGTGACGTGGTGTGTTCTTCCTCCTCCACTTCTTCTGCCTCGATTTCTATGGTGCCCTCAGGGACAGGCTGCTCAGGTGCTTGCTCATTATCTGAAAGCATAAAGAGTTGGGGTAAGGTGAGGGGAAGAGGGCAGGAAGGGAGAAATACATGCATACAGCATGATTAGCTGGAAAGTGCGAAATGCATGTGGGGTGAGGGGGAAGTGGGAAGTGAGAAGAAGGAATAGGGATGAACATACCGTTGCTGTCCCCAAAGGGGTCAACGTCGCTGGTGGTAGGTAGAGATTGTTGGTGGGTGAGTGCTGGGGGTGTGGTGCTTTGGCCCGTTTGTGAAGACTGAAGTTCAGATGGTGGTATGTAGCATTTGTTGAAGCATTGACTCATCCTGACCACCCAAGTGAGGCCATTAAATTTCTTTCTGCACTGTGTGTGGGTCCTGGGGACCACAGTACTGCCCGAGACCTGCTGGGCTACCTCCCTCCACATGGCGCAGAAGACTTGCAGCGAGGGCCTCCTGCCACTTGCCGGGTAGCGCACCACCCTCCGTCTCTCCACAGTGAACACCAACGCCTCCAATGCTTGATCGCAGAATCTGCAGGTTCTCTCCCTGGGGCGTGGATCTGCCATGAGTACAGCTGCTTAAGTCCTCCGGCTCCTTCTCCTTGACCTGCTGCTGCTCGCTGAGGCAGCTGCACAGACAGCAATGCTGAGTATGAGTTGCTGCAGCATCAATGAACCTCCCCTTTAAGAACTGGAAATAGCCTGTGGCACCGATGACTTGCGGTTAGACTGCACCTGATATTGGTCCACCCTTTGAGTGTAATGCCAATGAGCTTGGGCTTAAAGACTTGAATTAGCGTGCCAATCATTTCTTTGAGCAGTGAGCACAAATTTTGCATGCAGTCTAAAGCATTAGAGCCTGGCACTAATTCTCCAACTTTTCTAACTATACCGCCCATTCCTGGGCTATAATGAATTTCTAGCCCTACCTCTTTGACCAAGCTTTTGGTCACCTGACCTAATATCTCCTTATGTGGCTCGGTGTCAAATTGTGTTTGATAATGCTCCTGTTAATGGTGCTATATAAATGCAAGTTATTGTTATTGATTTCTACATAGCATATTATTTACCTCATACTGTCTCCTTATTGCAATCGGATATCATTATCTGGCTTTGTTTAGTAAATTACTTTCTTCTTTAAGTTTATCAATACATGGATAAACTTGAATTCTGGATTCACATGCTTGTCATTGTATTTTCTTGAAGTTAAAACTCCCAGTTATATCACTTGGCTCTTGTTTTAAAATTGACCAGTTCCTTCTGCTTTGCGAAAAGCAAATCACATCTGATAAATTTAATAGAAATGTTGTTGTTATTGAAGGCATGGCCAATTAGATAGTTGAAGGAAATGCAGTGGATGCAGTGTATATGGATATTCCAGAAGGCATATGATAAGGTGTCTTACAAGAGGCTTGTTAATAAAATTCAGGGTCTTACGGAGGTCTCTGATGGCAGGGAGTTGGCAAAGAGTTCCAGATGAGGGGAAATGGGAGGGGGCGGGGGTGCAAGGTAACCTAAGGCGGGCATCGATGGTAGAGCGTAGAAGGAGAAGTAGGCCCGTGTTAGAGGATGGAGGGTGCGTAAAGGCACACGGGGCTGGAAATCATAGGGTTCGGGAGAGGCGAGGATGAGGAGGGATCTGAAAGATAAGAATCTTACCGTCTACTCCCTGGGGCAGAGAAACGAGTGAAGTTTGGTGCGGACAGAGGTGATGTGATGAGGGCCTTAGAGACGAGGACATAAGGTGCGGCATTCTGGATGTTGAGCTCCTCAGATAAATATTATCAGCAATGTTGCACCAAAAAAAATAATTCAGTTAGCCGTTTCCGTGTTGTGTTAGCTTTAAGTGTCAGCTGTGGCTCAGTGGGCAGCCCCCTTGCCTCTGAGTCAGAAGGTTGTGGGTTCAAGTCCCACTCCAGAGACTTGAGCACAAAAATCTAGGCTGAGACTCCCAGTGCGGTGCTGAGGGAGCGCTGCACTGTCAGAGGTGCCGGCTTTCGGATGAGACGTTAAGCCGAGGCCCCATCTGCCCTCTCGGGTGGACGTAAAAGATCCCATGGCACTATTTTGAAGAAGAACAGGGGAGTTCTCCCTGGTGTCTGAGCCAATATTTATCGCTCAGCCAACATCACTAAAACAGATTATCTGGTCATTATCACAGTGCTATTTGTGGGAGCTTGCTGTGCGCAAATTGGCTGCTGCGTTTCCTACACTACATCAGTGACTACACTTCAAAAGTACTTCACTGGCTGTGAAGCGCTTTGGACGTCCTGAGGTCATGAAAGGCGCTACATAAATGCAAGTCTTTATTTCTTTTGTAACAGTATGAAAGCTGTACATGCTCTCCGGCTCAGAGAAGAAGCTTGAAACAAAAAATAAGTACTTTATTGCCGAGATCTAAACCACAGCAGGAACTGCATTGAGGAAATCCAATTCCCTGCTGTTCTTTCAGACACAAATTTCTGCATTAACTTCAAAAAAAATCTTATTCAACTGAAGTCTGCACAAAGACAAGTTCTGAATAAAATTCTCAGTGACTTATTGCCTGCATTTCTCACCGACGTTGCTTCCAGTTGCAAGGAAAGCAACCCATTTGGTCAGGGAGGTGCAGTCTCAAGCTGCTTTTGAGAGTGTCAGCTTGGCTCAGTCGGTAGCACTCTCTAGCTCAGACGTTTGTAAGCTCAAGGCCCACTCTAGGCTAACGCTCCAACGAGGAAGTGTTACATTATTGGAGGCCCCATCCTTCAAATCAGTTGCTAAACTGAGGCCTCGGCGGCCTGTTCGGGTAGACAATAAAGATCCCCTGGCAGTATTGGAGGAATAGCGAGCTCGCTCAGTGCTCCTGGCCAATATTTGCATCTCCACTATAAAATAAATTAAATGCTCATTCTTCTTATCACTGACCGTGGGACCTTTTGTCTGAAAAACAAAATGGCTGCAGTTTCAACACAAAAGCGAAATACTGCGGATGCTGGAAATCTGAAATAAAAACAGAAAATTCTGGAAATACTCAGCAGGTCAGGCAGCATCTGTGGAAAGAGAAACAGAGTTAACGGACCAGAAATTCGGGTCTCCACGGGTGAATACGCGCTGTGTACTCACCCGTAGACCCATCGAAAGTGCCGGTTTCGCGCATGCACTGGAAACCGGAACTTCCGCTCCCTTGAAGGAAGGGGTTCGGTGGTCAAACGCGTGCTCCGGAGAGGCAGCGCGCACGCATTGGACTTCCGTTCTTTTTTTCAGGTTTCTCCGTGCGGGTAAGTCCCCAGCAGCTGCGCGGGGAAAAAGCAGGCGCAAGGCCTGCTTTTAACAAGGTAAGTGGTGAATTAACTAAAATTAAAACATTTTTTCCACAGGTTTATTATTTTTAAATACTGTAAAGAAAGGTAAGTTTATTTTTAGCCCTGTTAAAAACTGTAATTAATTTTTCAAAAATTTAAATTATTGTTTAAAATAGTTATTTTGTGTAATTTATAGTTATTTTAAAAATGTGATGTTTTTTTTTAAATTTATTTGAAGTTTTAGTGAGGTTTTGGGGCCGATCTCTATTCATAGATTTGACAGGTCTTCCTGTCAAATCTATGAATGGAGATTCCCTGCTCCAATTGGCTCTCCATGGCCCACGTGATCCCAGGGGACGCTTCGAACTAACTGCGCCCCTGGGATACGCGAGCACTGCGCACCGGCAGCTGGAGGAGGCCCAGGATCGGAATCCCACGCAGGCCCACAGCACAGCGGCAGGCGCGCTAGGTAAGTGCAGGTTGGGTGCTTGCGCCTGCGGGAAGCCTCCGACCCGAATTTCTGGGCCAATGTTTCAGGTCGATGATCTGTCATCAGAACTGGACAAAGTTAGAGATGTGACAGGTTTTAAACAAGTGCAGGGGCGGGGAGAGGGGAGGAAAGAACAAAGGGTGGAAGGCAGGAGAGATTAAATGACAGAAGGGATGATGGTGCGAGGCATAAGGAGATGGTAATGGGACAAGTAAAGAAACAAAAGATGGGTCGAGAGGAGTAACAGCAGAATCATTACCAGCACCTTCTGTCTGAAAAATGGGAGCAGCGGTTATGATCTGAAATTGCGTTGAGTCCAGAAGGTTGTAAAGTGCCAGATCGAAAGCTGTTCCTCGAGCTTTCATTGAGCTTCATTAGAACAGTGTAGGAAGCTGAGGTCAGAGAGGTCAGAGTGGGAGTGGAGCGGAGAATTAAAATGACAGGTGACCGGACGCTCGGGGTCACGCTTGCGGACTGAACGGAGGTGTTCCGCAAAGCGATCATTCAATCTGTGTGCGGTCTCTCCAATGTCGAGGAGACCGCGTCGTGAGCATTTTTATGTAACAAGAGCATAATTCACTGAGTGTGAAGTGGTTTAGGGCTGTTTGTCTGAGACGTGACTAAGCTGCTAAATGAATGCATGTTCTTCCATTCATTAGAGGTTGACGCTTTTGTCTCTGGTCCATTCATTAATGGTCCTTCCATTTTATGCTGTGATTCAGCCCGCTCAGCTCTTATTCCAAACATTGCTGGAGTTTTTCTACCTCATTAGTTCATCGGTTGGACGGTTTTAGCATGGGGAGTGAATCGAGGCTGACTCAGGTTCGCCCTTTTGAACCACCACCCACCCTGCCTTGCCAAACGTGGGCACTACATACACACGGCAGCGCCGCCTAACAACCAGAGAATAGGAGGCAGGAGTTTATAAGAGGGCACCTTGGAATAAGATCCACACTGATTTCAAAACTGGAACAGTGACAGAAGCAGACACTGAAAGAAAGAAAGACTTGCATTTCTGTAGCGCCTTTCACGACCACCGGATGCTCCAAAGTGCTTTACAGCCAATGAAGCACTTTTCGAAGTGTAGTCACTGTTGTAATGTAGAAACGCGGCAGCCAATTTGCGCAGAGCAAGCTCCCACAAGCAGCAATGCGATAATGACCAGTTCATCTGTTTTTTAATGATGTTGATTGAGGGATAAATATTGGCCCCAGGACACCGGGGAGAACTCCCCTGCTCTTCTTCAAAATAGTGGCCATGGGATCTTTTACATCCACCTGAGAGAGGCAGACGGGGCCTCGGTTTAGCATCCCATCTGAAAGACGGCACCGCCGACAGTGCAGCACTCCCTCAGCACTGCACTGGGAGTGTCAGCTCTAGATTTGGTGCTCAAGTCTCTGGAGTGGGACTTGAACCCATGACCCTCTAGACTCAGAGGCGAGGGTGCTACCCACTGAGCCACGGCTGACCACTGGGTGAAAATGACGATCGTCCGCTTAAACCACAGACAGTTTGCATGTGTGAAACTTTTCAATGAACCTAGAACTTCTCAAATCTACACGCCCTGAGCCAATCAGCCTCCGCCCCTCTAACATCGCTTCATCTGAAGACTGCACTTTGTTCCTACTCCCTGCGGTAGATCTAGACGTGATAGCGAATCAGTAACCCGCTTTCCACCTCTCCTGGTCTTTATTTCCAATGGGGATAACAATGGTGAGCGCTGTTAAGCGGGCTGCCGGCACGCTGTCACCCGTTCTACACTGTCGCACAAAGTCAAGATCCACCCCTCCGTGTGCAACGCCATGAGAAATGAACTGGTTTTGAATAAATGAAATGCTGTACAAACGCTCTCAGCATTCATCCACCTCTATCGCTGGCAGACAGTCACCACTCCTTCAGTTGCTCAGCACACTCTGGAATTCTGCGGCAAGAACCTTTCAACCAGTTCACCGCAAAGCTTCGGTTCTTCCCTGGAGGTCCAAACTGAAACATTTAATCAAGTGGTTAAGAAAGGGAAGGTTTCAAAGGGCACCATTTTGACACTGTACGGGTCGCTGATCGGACCGCACCTGGAGTACGGTGCCCAGCTTTGGTCCCCCCACATGGTGGGTGATGTTGTGGCCTTGGAAAAGGTTCAGAGGAGAGCTACAAGAATGATTCCCAGCTTAAAGAACCTTCATTACTCCGATAGGCTCAAGGACCTCGGTCTATTTACTGTAGAGCAGCGTAGACTGAGAGGCAACCTGATAGAGCTCCACAAAATAATGAAAGGGCTGGATAGTGTGCCTATTGATGGATTATTCCAGTCTAAACAAATTGGGGAGGACCAAGGGACAGGAGATTAAACTGTGTAAGAGTGGGAATAGACCAGACGTTGGGCGGTTCTTCCTTTCCCAGAGAGCAGTGAGCCTCTGGAATGTGTTGCGGGCTGGTGCGGTGGGCGCTGACTCTCTGTACACCTTCGAGAGGGAGCTGGACCAGTTCCTGACTGAGGCCGAGATCGCATCATAGAGAAGATCAGTGTCTTTATAGACAACACTGGGTCCGTGTGATGTCCTGATCTGGGTTTCGATCACCTGAGAGGAGTTTTCCAGAGTATTTTTTCCCCTTGCTGGACCTGGGTTTCTCCTCCAGTTTTTGTTGCTTCTCCCAGGAGAGTACATGGCTGTGCGGGGTGGGGTGGGAAGTGTCGAGTCACCATGCTCCAGCCAGCATGAGCGTGTGGGGCAGGCTTGATGGACCAGCTGGTCTCGTCCTGCATGTCGGTAAGATTTTTGCTCGGTTCAGTAATTTATCAATTGTACTCCCCAGATGCGTCCACTTGCATGATGTCGGAGTGGATCAGCTGGTCTCCTTGCAGCCTCTCCTGCGGAATGGGCATGAGATCGCGGGAAAGATACATTAAGCAGTACCCCGAGGACGGCTCCGTCTGCACACTGCCCACCGAGGAGACAGAGAAATGCATCGTCAACGAGGAATGCGGTAGGTGCTTTAGGAGAGATAAGAGAAAAAGTGCTGGAATTACACTGCAGGTCCATCAACCTCCAAAGGGGCAATAGAAAACGATGGGTTCATGTTTTGAGTGCAGACACTTTGGGCTGGATTTTGATACTGGGGCGGGTTGGGGTCGTGTTATCCACCCGACTGCAATTGGATGTGGGAGATTGATGCGATTTTCACCTATTTGGGCAATTGAGTTCCAGCATGTGGGAACCCATGAACCAATTAGTGTTTTCAGTCTGAAAGTCGCCTCTGATGATGTCATCATTACTGCTGCATTGAAGGTCTGCAAAGACTGCCTGGCCTTTGCTGTGAGAGGACCTGGATGCAAAATCAGCAGCAGCAGCCCGAGGTCTGCTCCCAGATATTTTTCCTACTACTACTCCACTGTAATAGTGGACCTGCAGCTGATAGTCAGCTTTCCAAATGTGTTACCGCCAGGTTTCACATTCGTGGTTCAGAACAGGCGTGCTTCACGTAGAACAAGGGTTAAAATCACAAAGGCCTTTCAAAATGGCATTATAGAGCCAATTTAGTGCTTGTTAAGGGCCTTAACAGCCTATCCCGCCTCTTAAAGGCGGGACGGAGTCGGGACCAGCAGACACGATTTAATGAAAATTGCGTGGAGGTGGGATGGAGGCAGACTTGTGCCTGCCCGCCAGTTTTCGCAATTTTAACCCCCCCACGCCTCCAAACCCGCCTCCACGGGTCAATGAAAATCCAGCCCGTTGTGAGGGCTGGAAGAAAGGAAAGAAAGAACTTGCATTTATATAGTGCCTTTCATGATCTCGGGATGTCCCAAAGCGCTTTATAGAAAAACGAGATGCCTTCTGATGTGTAGTCACTGTTGTCATTATAGGAAATGTCAATGAACTCTTAGTGTCAGCTGTGGCTCAGTGGGTAGCACTCACTCCTTTGAGTCAGAAGGTTGTGGGTTCAAAGTACCAGTCTGGAGACTTGAGCACATAATCCAGGCTGTCACTCCCAGTGCAGCGCTCCACTGCACTGTCAGAGGTGCCATCTTTCGGATGAGAAGTTAAACTGACCGTCTGCTCAATTTGCAGGACTATGGGGAAACAAGCTGGGGAGTGGGACTAAATTGGACGGCTCTTTCAAAGAGCCAGCAGAGGCACGACGGGCCGAATGGCCTCCTCCTGTGCTGTAAGAGCCTATGATTGTGGAGTTACAGTGTAGGGCTTGATTCCTTCCCTCCTCGATCAGACTAGCTTCGTAGACAGTAGAAAACATGCGTCAGAGTTAGGGTTGTGTATTGGAGAGTGTGCTTTACTAAAATTGGCCGCGCTCTCAGTTGCTCCTTCTTAACAGTCAACTCAAGAACAGAAGGAAAGAAAGAACTTGCATTTATATAGTGCCTTTCCCATCCTCAGGACGCCCCAAAGCGCTTGACAGCTAATGAAGTACTTTTGAAGTGTAGTCACTCTTGAATTATTGTAGGATCAACAACAAAAAACGGTGAAGAGAAAGAACAAGTTACTGGAATGTGAAATTTCCAGTCCTATTAGTCTTGTGTTTCTAAGGACGTTGAGAGATGGGGCTCTGTTTTCTTTAATTCATTCCTGGGATGTGGGCGTTGCTGACAAGGCCGGCATTTATTGCCCATCCCTAATTGCCCCCTTGAGAAGGTGGTGATGAACCGCCTTCTTGAACCGCTGCAGTCCGTGTGGTGAAGGTGCTCCCACAGAGCTGTTAGGGAGGGAGTTCCAGGATTTTGACCCAGCGGCGATGAAGAAACGACGATATATTTCCAAGTCAGGATGGTGTGTGACTTGGAGGGGAACTTGGAGGTGGTGGTGTTCCCATGCGCCTGCTGCCCTTGTCCTCTAGGTGGAAGATGTTGCAGGTTTGGGAGGTGCTGCCGAAGAAGCCTTGGCGAGTTGCTGCAGTGCATCTTGTAGATGGTACACACTGCAGCCACGGTGCGCTGGTGGTGGAGGGAGTGAATGTTCAAGGTGGTGGATGGGGCTATGGTTGCTTGAGTACGTCCCGTGATGCATTATGGATAACCATGGTCTCCTAGAACTTGCTTGATTCCTTTGTGATGGAGAATTTTACAAAGTTTTACCTGAAATTGGAGACAAATTTTAGTCTGCATTACTGGCACTGTCCCCGCCACTTTAAATGACCATCTTCAGTTTGGGCGATCGCTTGAATCGGCCAATATCCGCGAACCCTGATACACTTGCATTAAAGTCAATTTCAAAATGGCCTCTTGCAGTGTATTAAGCGCTCCTTGTATTTCGGGCAGTAACTGGTGTTGGTATTGTTTGAGAGTGTTCCTCATAGAGGTCTTTAAAATTATGAAAGGTTTTGATAGCGTAGACCCAGTTGGTGTTCTACTTGTGGTGAAGAGCAGAACTAGAGGCCATCAATATAATAAAAACAGAAAATGCTGGAAACATTTAGGGAGGGAATTCCAGAGCTTAGGGCCCTGGCAGCTGAATCCACGGCCACCAATGGTGGAGCGATGAAAATCGGGGATGCGCAAGAGGCAGGCAAGAATTGTAGGAGCGCAGATATCTCGGAGGGTTGTAGGGCTGGAGGCGATTACAGAGATAGGGAGGGGCGAGGCCATGGAGGAATTTGAAAACAAGGGTGAGAATTTTTAAATCGAGGCGCTGCTGGACCGGGAGCCAATGTAGGTCAACGAGCACAGGGGGCGATGGGTGAACAGGACTTGGTGTGAGTTTGGACATGGGCAGCAGAGTTTTGGTGAGTTCAAGTTTATGGAGGGTGGTAGGTGGGAGGCCAGCCAGGAGAACATTGGAATAGTCGAGTCTCGAGGTAACAAAGACATGGATGAGGGTTTCAAAAACAGATGAGATTAGGCAGGGGTGGAGACGGGCGATGTTACAGAGGTGGTAGGAGGCGGTCTTGGTGTTGGAGGGGATATGGGGTCGGGAACACAACTCAGGATCAAATAGGACGTCAAGGTTGCGAACTAATAAGTGAACGTCAGCGAATTTTTCTGGATTCCTCATGAATCTCCTCTTCCTCCCCGACGTTAGCATCAAACACCTGCTTCGTGACGGAGTGGGGAGAATGGGAGGAGTGCAGTGCGAGCTGCGGGATGGGCACCAAGAGGCGGCAGAGAAAGATCAAGATGCATCCGTCAGATGGATCCATGTGCAAAGTGGAAACTGTACAAATGGAGAAATGTGGGATGCCAGACTGTCGTAAGTATAAGGCCTGCCCAAGAGCCAAGGCTGGGACTCCTGCGCTAACTCTCGGAGAATCTGTACAAGTTTCAACTGTCACAGAAAATTCTGTTTAAAAAATTCGACTAGCTCTGCTTCAATTATAGAGCAAAATAATTCATTAATTGGGATCTTAACAAATTGATATAGTTTAGAACTGAAAATCAGTGTTTATTCGCTGCTTTCTCAATCAATATTATTGTCACTCTATCACCACAGTCAAGTACAGGAAGTTCTTCCAGACTGTGCCCTCTGACCAGGAAGTAGTTTGTTTGATGGACCTGTGGAGTTAACATGGAGGAACAGACTTTGGGGTCACTTGTCGCTCTCTTCCACTGGGGTTAACAGGGAGGTAACGGTCTCGAAATGAGATCGTTAGCCTTACCGCAACCCGTTCACACCGGCGGAGCGGCCCACGCCATTTTGAATGTGGCTTTTTTTTTTAATTCATTCACGGGATGTGGGCGTCGCTGGCAAGGCCGGCATTTATTGCCCATCCCCAGTTGCCTCTTGAGAAGGTGGTGGTGAGCTGCCTTCTTGAACCGCTGCAGTCCCGTGTGGTGAAGGTACTCCCACAGTGCTGTCAGGGAGGGAGTTCCAGGATTTTGACCCAGCGACGATGAAGGAACAGCTGATATATTCCCAAGTCAGGATGGTGTGTGACTTGGAGGGGAACTTGGAGGTGGTGGTGTTAAGTTAAGACTTAAGACTTAAGAAATAAGAGCAGGAATAGGCCACTTGGCCCCTCGAGCCTGCTCCGCCATTCAATAAGATCATGGCTGATCTTGGGCTCAAAGCCACTTCCCTGCCCGCTCCCCATAACCCTTCACTCCCTCATCTTGCAAAAATCTGTCTATCTCCACCTTAAATGTATTTAATGACCCAGCCTCTACAGCTTTCTGCGGCAGAGAATTCCACAGATTTATGACCCTCTGAGAGAAGAAGTTCCTCCTCATCTCTATTCTGAAAGGACGACCCTTTATTCTGAAACTATGCCCCCGAGTTCTAGATTTCCCCACGAGGGGAAACACCCTCTCGGCATCCACCCTGTCGAGCTCCCTCAGTATCTTTTATGTTTCGATAAGATCACCTCTCATTCTTCTATATTCCAATGGGTACAGGCCCAGCCTGCTCAACCTTTCTTCATAAGGCAACCCCCTCATCTCAGGAATCAACCGTGTGAATCATCTCTGAACTGCCTCCAATGCAAGTATATCCTTCCTTAAATAAGGAGACCAAAACTGTACGCAGTACTCAAGGTGTGATCTCACCAATACCCTGTACAGTTGTAACAGGACTTCCTGCTTTTATACTCCAACCCCCTTGAAATAAAGGCCAACATTCCATTTGCCTTTTTAATTACTTGCTGTACCTGCATGCTAACTTTGTGTTTCATGCACAAGGACCCCTAGGTTCCTCTGAACTGTAGCATTTTGTAACCTCTCTCCATTTAAATAATAATTTGCTTTTTTATTTTTCCTGCCAAAGTGGATAACCTCACACTTTCCCACATTATACTCCATCTGCCAAATGTTTGCCCACTCACTTAGCCTGTCTATATCCCTTTGCAGATTCTTTGAGTCCTCTGCACAATTTGCTTTCCCCCCCATCTTTGTACCATCCGCAAACTTGGCTACATTACACTCGGTCCCTTCATCCAAGTCATCAATGTAGATTGTAAATAGTTGAGGCCCCAGCACCGATCCCTGTGGCACCCCACTAGTTACCGTTTGCCAACCGGAAAATAACCAATTTATCCCGACTCTCTGCTTTCTGTTAGTTAACCAATTTTCTATCCATGCTAATATATTACCCCCAACTCCGCGAGCTCTTATCTTATGCAGTAACCTTTTACGTGGCACCTTATCAAATGTCTTCTGTAAATCCAAATACACCACATCCACTGGTTCACCTTTGTCCACTCTGCTTGTTACATCCTCAAAGAACTCCAGCAAATTTGTTAAACATGATTTCCCTTTCATAAAACCATGCTGACTCTGCTTGACTGCATTATGATTTTCCAAATGCCCTGCTACTGCTTCCTTAATGAAGGACTCCAGCATTTTCCCAACGACAGATGTTAGGCTAACTGGTCTATAGTTTCCTGCTTGTGTTCCCATGCGCCTGCTGCCCTTGCCCTTCTAGGTGGTAGAGGTCACGGGTTTGGGAGGTGCTGTCGAAGAAAAAAGAAGGCTGAGGGGTGACGTAATAGAGGTCTTTAAAATTATGAAAGGTTTTGATAGAGTGGACACAGAGAGAATGTTTCCACTTGTGGGGAAGAGCATAACTAGAGGCCATCAATATAAGATGGTCAGCAAGAAATCCGATAGGGAATTCAGAAGAAACTTCTTTACCCAGAGAGTGGTGAGAATGTGGAACTCGCTACCACGGGGAGTGGTTGAAGCGAATAGTATAGATGCATTTAAGGGGAGGCTAGACAAGCATATGAGGGAGAAGGGAATAGAGGGTTACGCTGATAGAGTTAGATGAGGAAAGACTGGAGGAGGCTCGAGTAGAGCATAAATGCCAGCATGGACTGGTTGGGCCGAATGGCCTGTTCCTGTGCCGTATATCCGATGTAATGTAATCCTGTGTAAAGCCTCGGCGAGTGGCCGCTGGGTGATCAAAGCACCTACCCGTTTCATAACTAGGCTCCTTTTTAACATGGGAATCAGGGTCCTGCGCCGTAAATGGGACATTTTAGGTTGGAGCCGGCGGTGTGCTCACTCTGACCAGTCCCACGGGCGATGGAACTGAAGAAGGCCCGGCAATGAGTCATCATTGTGGGCCCCGCAGGAGCAGGAGTTAGCACCTCCAAGACCCACCAAACTAATCATCTGGGGCCTGGCCACCCCAGGACCCCCAACCCTTTGCAATAGGAACCCTCCCCCACCCTACACCCCGTAACTTACCTTACTGGTGGCCACCCAGGCCCCATCTTGAGGCCGCAATTCACCGAGCTACACCAGAATGCCAGTTTGGCTCCCCGCAGCTCATCTGCCAGATTTAAATGAGACCCTGGGCCTCAAAATGGTGGTGGGTCGGGGGTGGGGGGGCCTCTTCATCGCCGGGTCGGTCGGCCGATCAGCGCGCTTCCCCCCCCCCCCCACCCAACCTGGTCGATCCCCCAAAATTCAACGCCATTGTTTGTTATTGACCAGCCTGTAAGTTACAAAAGCTACTGGGGGGTGGGGTGAAATTGGTCTACCCCAGCAGAGGGGCTCCTAGCCAATCGGCAGCCCAGTTTTAACCCATTGACTTGTCGATGGAAACGGAAATCGGGCGCGGTGTCAAAGGGGCTGCTGATTGGCTGGGAGGCCCGACTCGCGCTATCGCCGCTGACCAATTTCACCCGCACGGGTTCTAAAGTAGGAGCGTCAAAACTACAGGCCTCGGGAGCCTGGCAATCCGGCCCACAAAACCCAGGCAGCTCAATCCAGTTGATGCTTCTTTTGCCTGTTTCATTGGTGCGTCCTCTCTTAATTCTGCCGCGCCGGGAGGTTTGGGAAAGGGGCTGTCCTTAGTGCTGATACCTCATTGGTTGATATATCCTGAATCACAAGGCCGAGATCTCTTAGTTTCTACAAGTTAACGGGAACATGGGTTTAATCTTTAAGGGGCGAGTTTTCATTTTACCCCCAGGCACTCGCAGATCAGGAGCCCGTTCTACACCCCGTCTGGTTTTCGTTGACTTCACTGGAAGCTTTCCTGTAATGTAATACACAACAGGGTAATGGCAGATTATTAGACCCGTGTATAAAATTCTGACAGGTCTAGACAGACTAGATGCAGAAGGAATGTTTCCCTTGGTGGGTGAAAACAGAACTAGAGGACATAATTTAAGGATAAGGGCTAAACCATTTAGGACAGAAATGAGGGGGAATTTCTTCACTCAGAGGGTGGTGAACCTGTGGAACTCATTGCCACAGAGGGCAGTGTACGCCAGCTCATTAAATATATTTAAGAGGGAATTAGATATATTTCTACAGGCAAAAGGGGTTAAGGGTTATGGAGAGAAGGCGGGGACGGGATACTGAATTGGAGGATCAGCCATGATCTCATTAAATGACGGAGCAGGCTCGAAGGGCCGGATGGCCTACTCCTGCTCCTATCTTCTATGTATCTATGTATCTATGAGTACTTTGTATCTGTTTTCACAGTAGAGGAAGAGGATAAAATACCAGTGTTGAAAGGGAAACTAACAAATAAATCAAGGGGAGGAACATATTGGATTCGATATCAGTAACAAAATAGTAATGGAGAAAATAATGGGACTTAAGAATTTGCAGGACCTGATGGTTTCCAACATTAGGTTATTAAAAGAAGTAGGTGAGGGAATTGCAGAAACTTTAGTCATAATCTGATCTTACTGCTCCCGGGGCTAGGAATGAAAATATCAGCCATGGTTCCTGCTCCTCCAGCACTGTGAAGCGATTGCTCCCGTCAAATAGCCTGTCCTGTTTATATTTTAACTCAAAAATATATAGTTAATCATCTCTTTAGGAACAACAACTGATTTCAAGTCACTTCACTTGTTAGCTTCACCCTCTCTCTTGGCATCCCACCACCCATTTTGGAAATGGGAGTCATGTTGAAGAGGACGGGGGGAACATAAGAGCATAAGAATTAGAAGCAGGAGTCGGCCATTTGGCCCTTCGAGCCTGCTCCGCCATTCAATAGGATTGTGGCTGATCTTCTACCTCAACTCCACTTTCCTGCACTATCCCCATATCCCTTGATTCCCTTAAATTCTGAAATTCTGTGGGGGTGCAAGTGGGGGACATGCTCGCGAAATTCCAGCCCCTGGGTTTTCATTGGCTTCATACAATCTCCAAAGTCTAACACCATCAGCCAATCAAAAGATTGAGATGGTTGGGTCATCTGAACTTACTAAGGGTTAATAACGGGTGTTTATGCCGACGTGTTGACCTGCGAGCATTGATCTGCATTGGCGTTGCGATTCAGCGGAGTAGACTTTGGATTTCCAACGGCTGTTCTGTATTCGTTATCAGAGACCATTCCCTGTATGCTGACCCTCTGGTCGGACTGGAGCGACTGCAGCGTCACGTGTGGGATCGGCATGCGCTCGCGGTGGAGGATGCTGAAATCCCCGGCCGAGGTGGGGGAGTGCAACGAGGAGCTGGAGCAGGTGGAGAAGTGCATGCTGCCAGAATGTCGTAAGTAGAGGTTTCACAACGGTGAACTTTACACCCACGGATTTACATTGAATGCACACAGAAACAAACCATTCAGCCCAACTGCTCCATGCCGGTGTTTCTGCTCCAATCGAGCCTCCTCCCACCCCTCTTCATCTCACCCCATCACCATATCCTTCTATTTCCATCTCCCTCATGTGTTTATCTAGCTTCCCCTTAAATGCATCTATGCTATTCGCCTCAACCACTCCCTGTGGTAGCGAGTTCCACATTCTAACCGCTCTCTGGGTAAAGAAGTTTCTCCTGAATTCCCTTTTGGATTTATTGGTGACTGTCTTATATTTATGGCCCCTAGTTCTGGTCTCCCCCACAAGTGGAAACATCTTCATAACGTTTTCAGCCGTTGAGCTTGAAGACGCCCCAGAGCATTTTCAACCTGCATTTGTTGCGACAATGCCTGATACTCGCTGATGAGTATGGGTAGTTTGGATTGTGTTACTCACTCAACGAGGCAACAATGTATATTTACCATTGACCTCCACCCTTTCCTCATCCAATCATATCAGACAATACTGTGCACGAACATATCAGGGGCAGGAAAAGACCCGACTGGTCCATCCAGCCTGTCCCACGTAACTGCGATGTCTTGTGCCTCACAATATAGAGTCTCCCCACCCCACACAAAAGCCATGTGATCTCCTCGGGAGCAGGTGAAAAAACAGATTTAAAAAAACAAGCTAATTTGGGAAATAAAATAATTTGGAATATTCTTCTGCGACCCCCTTTAAGGGAAGCTAGATAAGCACATGTGGGAGAAGGGAATAGAAGTTTATGCTGATAGGGTGAGATGAAGAAGGGTGGGAGGAGGCTCATGTGGAGCATAAACACTGGCATGGGCTAGTTGGGACGAATGGCCTGTTTCTGTGCTGTTAATTCTATGAAATTAGAACTGGAGGCGAGATAACTCTTAATTGTCATTATCTGTAACATGTTATGCTACAACGAGCTACTTTGAAAGCTTTTACATAGCTTACATTTTTGCGGTGACTTTTTTTTTTAACGGAACCCCACTGTGTTTAACAGTGTCCAGACCAAGATACCAAGAATTCCTCCGAGGTGGGGTTTCTGCTTGCCCGCTACTCTCTCCCCAGAGACCTAAGGTGGAGGTTGGCAGAACCAAGAATTTGGGACCCTCGAGAGGGCACAGGGCTACTACTGGAGTTTAACCAGCTAAAGCCAGCAGCTTATTCGCACAAAACACCAGATAATCTGCCAACCTAGAGCCACCATTGTGGCATTGGCTTGTAGGATTATCTGGAGCCAAGTGGAAAGATTGCGTCACTGAGGGCTGAGAGTTGTCAGCAGTCTTGTCTCTGAGTCAGGAGGTCGTGGGTTTGAGGCCCACTCCAGAGACTTGAGCACAAAATCTAGACTGACACTCCACTTGCAGAGGTGCCGTCTTTCAGATGAGACGTTAAACCGAGGCCCCGTCTGCCCTCACAGGTGGACGTAAAAGATCCCACGGCACTGTTTCGAAGAAGAGCAGGGGAGTTCTCCCCGGTGTACTGGGCCAATATTTATCCCTCAATGAACATCACTGAAACAGATTATCTGGGCATTTATCTCATTGCTGTTTGTGGGACCTTGCTGTGCGCAAATTGGCTGCCGTGTTTCCTACATTACAACAGTGACTACACTTCAAAAGTACTTAATTGGCTGTAAAACTCTTTCAGACGTCCTGAGGTGGTGAAAGGCGCTATAGAAATGCAAGTTCATTCTTTTACTCTTGGGCTTTGACCCTGCTACCTGAGCTTCTCAGTATAGCTCTTTCAAAGAGCCGGCACAGGCACGATGGGCCGAATGGTTCTATGAAAGGATTTGGATTTATGCCATTACAAGGTCCTAACAATGAATGATTTTGAGTAGAAACTTGTGCAATGAGTCCTGGTCTCATAGATTCATAGAATGATACAGCACGGAAGGAAGCCATTCGGCCCATCGTGCCTGTGCCGTCTGTTTCACCATAAAGAAGAATCTGGAGGGCGGGGAGAGTATGCAGGATAGAAAAATAGAAGCTTGGCGAAAACTAAAGAGGAAAATTCAGAGTTGCAAACCCCCCTAGTAGCATTGGCAAAGTGGAGAGAGACGAGGAAGGTTGTGATGGAGAGGAAGAGAGGCTGAAGACTAGAAAGGAAAAAAAAGGACTTGCATTTCTATAGCGCCTTTCACGACCACCAGACGTCCCAAAGCACTTTACAGCCAATGAAGTACTTTTTTGAATTGTAGTCACTGTTATAATACGAACATACGAAATAGGAGCAGGAGTGGGCCATACGGCCCCTCGAGCCTGCTCCACCATTCAGTAAGGTCATGGCTGATCATCGACCTCAACTCCACTTTCCCGCCCGATCTCCATATCCCTCGATTCCCCTAGAATCCAAAAATCTATCTATCTCAGCCTTGAATATACTCAAGGACTGAGTATCCACAGCCCTCTGGGGCAGAGAATTCCAAAGATTCACAACCCTCTGAGTGAAGAAATTCCTCCTCATCTCAGTCTTAAATGGCCTACCCCTTATCCTGAGACTATGCCCCCTAGTTCTAGACTCTCCAGCCAGGGGAAACAACCTCTCAGCTTCTACCCTGTCAATCCCCCTCAGAATCTTGTATGTTTCAATGTATGATAGAGCTAGAGATACGAAAATAATATTCTAGATCAACAGGTTTATCTGTTTACTCAGTTCAGGAATGTAAGAGAGGTGTGCGGACCAACATCAAGCCATGGATAGACTTGAGATCTAGATGCAGTTAAGAGTTATTGAGGCGGATAACTGTTTCAAGTGACAGAGGAACGTTACTCCCTGTACATGTCTATGCTTTTCAGATCTATCGATTCAACCAGCAAAAACTAGCACATTATTCATTCTGTATGAACAACACTCATTATTCTTTGAAGATTGCTATTTTATGATGTCAGAAACATTTAAGCTCATCCGTTTTATTTTTTTCCCATTGCAGCCACTGATTGCATGGTCTCAGATTGGTCAGAATGGTCAGAGTGCAATAAGTCTTGCGGGAAGGGGCACGTGATCAGGACCAGGACGATCAAACTGGAGCCGCAGTTTGGGGGGGCCTTGTGCCCTGAGACCGTCCAACGCAAGAAGTGCAAAGTGCGGAAGTGTTCGAGGAGGCTGAGCGATGAAAAGCGACGTCGCAAAGAAGCTCCGGAAAGGCAAAGGAATAAACAGATGAGAGGGGACCCTGAAATTCCAGAACATACAGGTATTGATGCTGCTTCCTTATCATCCTATGGGTGTCAGCCATGGCTCAGTGGTAGAACACTCTGCGCTGAGTCAGAAGGTCATGGGTTCCAGACCCAATTCAGAGAATTGGTTATATAATCTAATCTGGCACTTGAACAACTTGCATTTATACAGTGCCTTTAATGTAGTAAAACGCCCCAAGGTGTTTCACAGGAGCGATTATCAAACAAAATTGACACCGAGCCACATAAGGAGATATTAGGACAGGTGACCAAAAGCTTGGTCAAAGAGGTCGGTTTTAAGGAGCGTCTTAAAGGAGGAGAGAGAGGCGGAGAGGTTTAGGGAGGGAATTCCAGAGCTTAGGGCCCAGGCAGCTGAAGACACAGCCGCCAATGGTGGAGCGATTAAAATCGGGGAAGCGCAAGAGGCCGGAATTGGAGGAGCGCAGAGATCTCGGACGGTTGTAGGGCTGGAGGAGGTTACAGAGATAGGGAGGGGGCGAGGCCACGGAGGGATTTGAAAACAAGGATGAGAATTCATTGGAATGAATTTTAGTTCTCACCTCCTGAGTGGTAATCTAGTGGAGCAGATTGCCCATCCGTTGTAGAACCCGTCCGATTTTCATCCTGCTGATTCCAATGGAATGATTCTGCAACTGGCGGGCAATCATCCCAAGGAAAAGCAATATGTGGGAACATAGGAATTGCTGGACGAAAAAGACCAAGGCCTATCTAGTTCACCTTCTACCATCCCGGTAGTCGCACGATACCACGATAATGGAGTTGTTGACTAATCACAGCGATCAATCTCTTATCGACTAGTCTACAACAGACCCAGGCATGAGGCGAGGAAAACAACCTCCCTCCTCCGCCAATTTACCCCGTTGTTTTTACAAGGATGATACCAGAACTGAGAGGTTAGAACTATCAGGAAGACTAAGCAGACTGGGACTCTTTTCTCTGGAAAAGAGAAGGCTGAGGGGTGACCTGATAGAGGTCTTTAATATTATGAAGGGGTTTAATGGGGTAGACGTAGAGAAGATGTTTCCACTCGTGGGGAGACCAAAACAAGGGTCCATCAATATAAGATAGTCACTAATAAATCCAATAGGAATTCAGGAGAAACTCCTTTACCCAGAGAGTGGAGAGAATGTGGAACTCGCTACCACGGGGAGTGGTTGATGCGAATAGCGTAGAAGCATTTAAGGGAAAGCTAGATAAGTACATGAGGGAGAAAGGATTAGAAGGATAGGCTGATGGGGTGAGATGGAGAAGGGTGGGAGGAGGCTCGTGTGGAGCATAAACCTGTTGGGCCGACATGTCCTGTTTCTGCGCGGTGAATTCGATGCGAGTACGACCTCCCTTCAGTGACACTAACCGTCAAATCCTCCCGTCGGTTTTAGGCTGCAAGATGAGACCGTGGACAGGGTGGACTGATTGCAGCAAGTTCTGCGGCGGAGGCATCCAGGAGCGTTTCATGGTCGTGAAGAGAAAATATCGTACCTACCAGATCACCAGCTGCAAGGACATGAGAGAAATCCGGGCTTGCAGTGTCCACCCATGTTAGGAAGTGCGGCAGGCTGCCCTCACTCACGAATAGGTGCACTGCTTTTTTTTAAAGTGACGGAGAAATTTTTTTTTTCCTTTCTGACACAAAACCTTTCTGTATCCCTAACATTTATAAATGTTACAATATGACTGTACACACACACAAACACACACACACACACCTGTACCTTCGCACTAGCACGCAAACCGATTAAAAAGCAATTTGAACTGTTTAACCTGTGGTTACATTTTATTTTTTAATTTTTATGCACTGGTGTGCAGTGTTTTTTTTTCCATGAATTTTAAAACCTTTTGCCGTCGTAGCTTTTGGTTGTGAGAAATGTGTTCTTTTTTTAAAATTAAAAAAAAAATTCCTGTTTATTATATGAGATTTAGATGCCTTATCAAAGGAACGTTTTACTGTTTGCTCTGTAGCGGTAAGAGAAGAAAAACCTTAATGAACTTAACAATTTAAAAAAAAAGTTTTTATTTTGCCTATTGTCACATTCCGTGGTATCTTTACTGCTGCCCCAGGTGACGGTGTCACAAACGTGTATCCGACCAAAGTCTTTGTGCAGATTCTCGGAGGAATCCCTTGGTGGTATTTCTTTTCTCTTTGCTGAATATTCATCGTTACACTGAGAGTGAGAGAGAGAGTGCGAGTGTGAGCGCGGCCAAATAGTATAAGGCACGCTCAGCCTATTTTACCGTTTGTAAAAAAAAAGAAAAAAAAGAAGAAAAATATATAATTTTGATTATATATTAACTTGTCCGGTTACCATGTTTGACAATAAAACAAAATGGCAATAATATATTTGGTGTATTTTTTTTATATCAATTTCATCGTGGGAAACTGTGTGCCGATTCTTGCTGGTAAAATAGCGGCGTGTTAACGACGGGCGCCGTTATTAATGCACGAATCGACCAGCGGGTTCAGGGGTTGAAGAGATTCGCCGTGAGTTGCGAGCCTCTGGAATTGCCGGTGGATTGAGCCCGCTCCCCCGTTTGATTCACACAAACGGAATCTCGCCCTCAGCCTCCCCGTTATTTTTAAGAAACTTGCTGGATTTGTGCACTAATCACCCATTAAACTCGCCGCAGAAAGTTAGGGCTCATAATTAGCAGAGTAAGTACCCTTTGAACGATGTGATCATTGTTAATGCAACGCCAATCAACCTCTCTGGCCCAGAAAGAGAACAATTTAAATTGTTCAGTCTCATCCTACAGGTAGTAAATTATTGTCAGAGATTTTTTAAATTTTGAATTTTGAACTTTTTAATTTTTTTCTTACTTTTCCTTTCTGTCTTTTTTTTTCTCTCCCTCTCTTAATCCAATCTTTCTCTCCCTCTCTTTATTTCTCTTTCTGTACCTGATTTGACTCTAATTCACCCGATTTCCTTCTCCGTCGTTCCTCTGTTTCTTTCTTAATCTTTAAATCTGATTGGTTAAGGAGATAGACTGTTGGTCCCGTCGTTCATCGAGGTCCCAGATTCCCTGTTCATCATCAACACCGCTGAAAAAGATTATCTGGCCATTATCATGTTGCTGTTTGTGAGAGCTTGCCGTGTGCAAATTAGCTGCCACATTTCCTACATTACAACAGTGATGAAACTTCAGAGATACTTCATTGGCTGTAAAGTGCTTGGGGACTTCCTGGGGTCATGAAAGGTGCTATAGAAATGCAAGTCTATTTTATCTTTTGCCACACCAGTACAACACGGTGGCATAGTGGTTAGCACTGTTGCCTCACAGTGCCAGGGACCCGGGTTCGAATCCGGCCTCGGACGACTGTCTGTGTGGAGTTTGCACATTTTCTCCGTGTCTGCGTGGGTTTCCTCCGGGTGCTCCGGTTTCCTCCCACAGTCCAAAGATGTGCGGGTTAGGTTGATTTGGCTATGATAAATTGACCCTTAGTGTTAGGGGGATTAAATACGTGGGGTTACAGGGATAGGGTGGGATATGTGTCGGTGCAGGCTCGATGGGCCGAAATGGCCTCTATCTGTACTGTGGGGATTCTGTGAAAGGTTGGTGTGTAAGAATTCCTCCCTTCTCTTGTTCGCCAAGTGTTGATTTCATGGCACCACTTATTCCTCAAACGTCGAAGCCTGGTTAAATGTTTGTAACTTTTGATGAGAGGTGTATAAGCAATATATTGTCAACAATCCCCCTCCCCGTGTCCCCCTACCCACCAGCACTGCTCAGCCACTCTGGCCACCTATGGAGGCAGCTGCTGACTTTGCCCAATAATAGTGCAAGGTCATTCCATTTTATCCCGCACCAAATGCATTGCTGATGAGCAGCCGGAGGTTTGGGCATCAAGAGTTAGCCAAGTGGCTCATAAGAACATAAGAAATAGGAGCAGGAGTAGGACATACGGCCACTCGAGCCTACTCCGCCATTCAATAAGACCATGGCTGATCTTCTACATCAACTTCACTTTCCCGCCCTATCCCCATATCCCTTGATTCCCTTCGTGCCCAGAAATCTATCGATCTCAGTCTTGAATATACTCAACGACTGAGCATCCACAGCCCTCTGGGGTAGAGAATTCTAAAGATTCACCACCCTCTGAGTGAAGAAATTTCTCCTCATCTCAGTCCTAAATGGCCGATCCTTTATCCTGAGGCTATAACCCCTAGTTCTAGACTTTCCAGCCAGGGGAAACAGCCTGTCAAGCCCTCGAAGAATTTTATACATTTCAATTAGATCACCTCTCATTCTTTGAAACTCCAGAGAGTACAGGTCCATTCTACTCAGTCTCTCCTCATAGGACAACCCTCTCATCCCAATAATAAGTCTACTGAACTTTCATTGCACCCCCTCTAAGCCAAGTATATCCATCCTTAGGTAAGGAGACCAAAACTGTGCACAGTACTCCAGGTGTGGTCTCACCAAAGCCCTATATAATTGCAGCAAGACTTCCTTACTCTTATACTCCAACTTCCTTGCAATAAAGGCTAATATACGATAGCAAAATACTGCAGATGCTGGAAATCCGAAATAACAACAGAAAACGCTGGAAAAACTCAGCAGGCCAGGCAGCATCCGTGGAGAGAGAAAGAGAGTTGACGTTTCAGGTCGATGACCTTTCATCAGGCTAATATACCATTTGCCTTCCTAATTGCTTGCTGTACCTGGATTATAGAGGCAGGATGGGCAGGGTTGGGGTTGTCCGGCATGGGCCGGTGGGGCAAAGGTCACATGAGAGCAAAGGTGATGAGGGCGGGGCACCAGGCGCATTCTGAATGGGCACTGTGCAGCTGGACCACTGGGTATGGCCCCCCTCATGTAACTTTTTTCCCGGTCTGCGTGCACCCTCCCAGCAATCCTTCGCACTCGTTGGCCATATTGAGGCCACTCGCATTTCAAGCCTCATTGGGCTATGGGCCCCAACATGGGCTATGACCAACAACAACAACTCGCGTTTATCCAGCGCCTTTAATGCAGAAAAACGTCCCAAGGCGCTTCACAAGGAGCGTAAATCAGACAATAATTGACACTGAGCCAAAGAAGGAGACATTAGAACAGGTGACCAGAAGCTTGATCAAAGTGACAGGTATTCAGCTATGTTTTAAAGGAGGAGAGAGAGGCGGAGAGCTTTAGGGAGGGAATTCCAGAGCTTAGGACCCAGGCAGCTGAAGGCACGGCCGCCAATGGTGAAGCGATGAAAATTGGGGATGCACAAGGAGGCCAGAATAGGAGGATGGCAGAGATCTGGGAGGTTTGTAGGACTGGAGGAGGTTACAGAGCTAAAAGGAGGGGAAGAAGCTCGTAATAATGTTCTAAACAAAACATCTACAATGCACAGACAGCATCTGCTGTGGAGACCTAGATCACGAAGGAAATGGAGTATTTCACCAAACACATACAGGAGGAGCATCTTAAAGTTAAGAGTACAAGAGTATACAAAGATGGGGGTGGCCATTTGCCCATCATCTCATCTCTCCAGAGCAAGCTACAGACCTCTCCTCCATCATGGGAACAGTAGCATAGTGCTTATATTACTGGACTAGTAATCCACAGGCCATGGACTAATGATCTCAGTGACGCGAGCTCATAATCCCACCACAGCAGCTGGGGAATTGAAATTCAGTTAATTAAATAAATCTGGAAAAAAAAGCTAGTATCAGTAATGAAGCTATCGGATTGTCGTAAAAACCCATCTGGTTCACTAATGTCCTTTAGGGAAGGCAATCTGCTGTCCTCGCCTGGCCTATATGTGACTCTTAACTGCCCTCTGAAATGGCCTAGCAAACCACTCAGTTGCACACAACCGCTACGAGAAACAATAATAAGAATAAAACCAGACGGACCCCTCGGCACCGGCTTCGGACATGACAACGGCACACCCAGCCCGGTGACCCTGCAAAGTCCTCTTCACTAACATCTGGGGACTTGTGCCAAAATTGGGAGAGCTGTCCCACAGACTAGTCAAGCAACAGCCTGACATAGTCATACTCACAGAATCATAGCTTTCAACCAATGTCCCAGATTCCTCCATCACCATCCCTGGGTATGTCCTGTCCCACGGGCAGCACAGACCCAGCAGTGGGGGCAGCACAGTGGTATACAGTCGGGAGGAAGTGGCCCTGGGAGTCCTCAACACTGATTCCGGACCCCATGAAGTCTCATGGCTTAAGGGCAAGGAAACTGCCTGCTGATTACCACCTACCACCCTCCCTCAGCTGATGAATCAGTACTCCAAAATGTTGAACACCACTTGGAAGAAGCACTGAGGGTAGTAAGGGCACAGAATGTACTCTGGGTGGGGGACTTCAATGTCCATCACCAAGAGTGGTTCAGTAGCACCACTACTGACCGAGTCCTGAACGACATAGCTGCCAGACTGGGCCAGCGACAGGTGGTGAGTGTAAGGTTTCCAAAATTTACAGATCCCCAAAACCTAAGGAAAAAGGACTTTGGAGCTACCTCAGAGTGATAAAAATGCATTTGGGCCTAACCTAAGGAATATAAGACCAAAACCCAAGTTTTGGCATTTTATAAACATGTCTGGGCCTGTAAAGGGAGAAAAGGCTGTGAAGGAAGTCGGACGACCTCTGTAAAAGCAGTTTTGGTTACTGCAGTTAATTGCACTGTCTGGGGACCGGGATGACCTCACTCAAGCCCCAGCAGGCATTAACATTTTGACAATAGACCCTGGGAGAAGACAGTCCCACCCAAAATAACAGGCCCCATCAAACCGATTACAGGGCCCATCAGAAAACATGCATAGTACAAATCACTCAGGACCAGGCTATAGAAAAGACTGAGTCCAGCCTAGAAACCCAAAACATGAGGACAATTCAAACTCCGATTAAACAACAGATCGACAGGATGGAGCTATCCTGAAACCACTTCACACATTTACAAAACCAGTTAACACGCTAGTAAAGTCGTTACTGTTAACGAGGCCTCAAATATTACAATGACCGGGATTTGATTTTGGTTTTGATAAGGAAGCTTCAATGGGTATAATTAAAGGCCCGTTCTCAACAGTTCTCCAGTAACAACAGTTCAAGTTGAACAGAAGGCAGTTCTGCAGTTTGGAGTTCAATTGAAAGCCTGTTTTCAGCAGAAGTCAGTGCTGGAGTTACAGAGTTCAGGAGAAGCAAGTTGGGCAGTTAAAGAAGACAGTTCAGTAAGAAGGGAGTTCTCCAGTTCTCCAGCACAACAGTTACAGTTCTGCAAGAAGGCAGTTCCACAGCTCGGAAGAAGACAGTTTAAACAGAGGCAGAGTTCAAAAGAAAGAAGTTCAACAAAGAAGGCCAACAGCTCCAGAAACAGGCCGACACGCAAGAAGAAACCAGAGCAACAGTTCCAGTGACCATCGGACACCTCGCGGCAACAAGGGCCTTACGAAACCTTTTACTCAAAAGACTCTAAACCCTAACTCTCAACTATCAAGGATTCGTTTGGTGAGCATTATCCCTGGTTCTCCAGAGTCCAACCTAGCTAGTGAAGTGGGATTGGGAGGAGTGAAGTATTCTTCTAATGTTATTTCCCTCGCTTGTACCGAAGTGTTCCCCACTTTTAGAGTGTTAAGAGTGTTTGTGTTGTGTTTTACTTTCTTAAATTAAGATCGAAGTTCTTTCATCAAACTCAGTTGTCTGCTGCACCTTTTGTATCACAACCCCCAAATAAGTCCAAGGTCTAGAACCAAGGGAGTGGGAGCGATTCGAACCGCTCAGAAGTCAGAGGTGAAGCTGACACAAACCACCACCCCCTACATGAGAGAACTATCACGAGGGAAAAACCTACTTGACCTCGTCCTCACCAATCTACCAGTCGCGGATGCATCTGTCCATGACAGCATTGGTAGCAGTGACCACCGCACAGTCCTTGTGAAGACAAAGTCCCATCTTCAGAGTGAGGACCCCCTCCATCGTATTGTGTGCACCATGCTAAATGGGGTAGATTCAGAACAGATCTAGCAGCTCAAAACTGGGCATCCATGAGGCGCTGTGGGCCATCATCAGCAGCAGAATTGTATTCCATCACCATCTGTAACCTCATGGCCCGGCATATCCCTCGCTCTACCATTACCATAAAACCAGAGGACCAACCCTGGTTCAATGAGGAGTGCAGAAGACCATGCCAAAAACAGCACCAGGCGTACCTAAAAATGAGGTGCCAACCTAGGGAAACTGCAACACAGGACTACATGCATGCTAAAAAGCGGAAGCAGCATGCTATAGACAGGGCTAAGCGATCCCACAACCAATGGATCAGGTCAAAGCTCTGCAGCCCTGCCACATCCAGTCGTGAATGGACAATTAAACAACTAATGGGAGGAGAAGGCTTCATGAATATCCCCATCCTCAATGATGGCAGAGCCCAGCACGCGAGTGCAAAAGACAAGGCTGAAGCATTTGCAACCATCTTCAGCCAGAAGTGCAGAGTGGATGATCCATCTCGGCCTCCTCCTGAGGTCCCCACCATCACAGAAGCCAGTCTTCAGCCAATTCGATTCACTCCAAGTGATATCGAGAAACGGCTGCGCACACTGGATACAGCAAAGGCTGTGGGCCCTGACAACATCCTGACTGTTGTGCTGAAGACTTGGGGGGAAAAATTTGGTTGCTTTGCGCCTCCCGTTAGCGCCCTAAGAGTGCACTAATGGGGCGCAAAGCAACTAGCGCCTGGGCGCGGCAATGTTTGCGCCACTCACGAAATTGACCAGACATTTTGCGGCAGCGCTAAACTCTACCGCCACGATCTCCTGCGCCTGCAGATCGTGACATCAGTCAAGCGTGCAACGCCCCGGTAGCGCCCCGGACCGGATATTGAGTGGCGCCCCCTGCCTTACTGTCTCCCGTTGCAACGACAGGTTGAGGGGAGCGTTTTGCAGTCGAAAAGGGACTGGGAGAGCGCTATTTAAAGGTGACCGCTTCCTTTCCTTTTTTTTGTCGGCGACATTTTTGAACCATGCATTCTGAGAGAGAGAGAGAGACTTCTGGAGAGATTCAACGCTGTGTGAAGGAGTTTTGGGTACTGAGCAGCACTTTGCAGGGTCATTTTGATTTGACCTTCCTTGCATCGATTTAGAAGAGACTGTGGGGGTTGCACTCTGAGCTCTTTCCCTGGGCCTCTCCATTGTTCTTTCCAGCAGATTTGATGTACAGGTCTCTCCAGGCCGAGATTCAAGGCTGCAATGAGCAGGGTGTAGATGGAGAGCAAGATCGACCCTCCCCTTTAAGAACTGGCCGGCGCCATTGTGTCTCTGTTCCATTGCTGACTGACATCACCTGAGTTTCGCCAGTGCTCTGAGGTACCGCCTCGCTCCTCGGCGTTAGTGCCTTAAGAGAGGTGTGTAGCACCTGATTTAGCGCTCCAATTACCCCTAGGGGCGATAGAAGCCAAGTTTGCAGTCGGAGGCGATAATTAGCGCCAGGCGCTAAACTTTCCGCCCAGCCGATAATTGCGCCCCAAATGGGGCGATACCGAATTTCTCCCCCTTGCTCTCCAGAACTAACCATGCCTCTAGCCAAGCTGTTCCAGTACAGCTACAACACTGGCATCTATCCGATAATGTGGAAAACTGCCCAGATATGTCCTGTCCACAAAAAGCAGGACAAATCCAATCTGGCCAATTACCTCCCCATCAGTCTACTCTCAATCATCAGCAAAGTGATGGAAGGTGTCGTCGACAGTGCTATCAAGTGGCACTTACTCACCAATAACCTGCTCACCGATGCTCAGTTTGAGTTCCGCCAGGACCACTCGGCTCCAGACCTCATTACAGCTTTGGTCCAAAAATGGACAAAAGAGCTAAATTCCAGAGGTGAGGTTAGAGTGACTGCCCTTGACTTCAAGGCAGTATTTGCCCGAGTGTGGCATCAAGGAGCCCTAGTAAAACTGATGTCAATGGGAATCGGGGGGAAAACTCTCCACTGGCGGGAGCCATACCTAACACAAAGGAAGATAGTTGTGGTGGTTGGAGGTCAATCATCACAGCCCCAGAACATCGCTGCAGGAGTTCCTCAGGGCAGTGTCCTAGGCCCAACCATCTTCAGCTGCTTCATCAATGACCTTCATCATAAAGTCAGAAATGGGGATGTTCGCTGATGACTGCACAGTGTTCAGTGCCATTCACAACTCCTCAGATAATGAAGCATTCCATGCCCGCATGCAGCAAGACCTGGACGACGTTCAGGCTTGGGCTGATAAGTGGCAGGTAACATTCACGCCACACAAGTTCCAGGCAATGACTATCTCCAACAAGCGAGTCTAACCGCCGCCCCTTGACATTCAACAACATTACCATCGCCGAATCTCCCACCATCAACATCCTGGGGGTCACCATTGACCAGAAACTTAATTGGACCAACCACATAAATACTGTGGCTACAAGAGCAGGTCAGAGGCTGGGTATTCTGTGGCGAGTGTCTCACCTCCTGACTCCCCAAAGCCTTTCCATCATTTACAAGACACAAGTCAGGAGTGTAATGGAATACTCTCCACTTGCCTGGATGAGTGCAGCTCCAACAACACTCAAGAAGCTTGATACCATCCAGGACAAAGCAGCCCGCTTGATTGGCACCCCATCCACCACCTTAACATTCACTCCCTCCACCACCGGGGCACCGTGGCTGCAGTGTGTACCATCTACAAGATGCACTGCAGCAACTCACCAAGGCTTCTTCAGCTGCTTCATCAATGACCTTCCCTTCATTCAGTTCCCAAACCCGCAACCTCTACCACCTAGATGGACAAGGGCAGCAGGCGCTTGGGAACACCACCACCTGCAAGTTCCCCTCCAAGTCACACACATCATCCTGACTTGTAAATATGTCGGCCGTTCCTTCATCGTCGCTGGGTCAAAATTCTGGAACTCCCTCCCTAACAGCACTGTGGGAGTACCTTCACCACACGGACTGCAGCGGTTCAAGAAGGTGGCTCACCACCACCTTCTCAAGGGGCAATTAGGGATGGGCAATAAATGCTGACCTTGCCAGCGACGCCCACATCCCAGGAATGAATATAAAAATACCTGCCTCCAGAATGACTCCAGAGTTTTCGCCTCATTTTGGACACTGATCACTCTTTGTTAGAAGAAGTGCTTCCTGATATCAGTCCTTAGTGAGAATATGTTGGAGTAAGAGCTGTGTCTAATATACTTCATGTTGCAACAGTCTCAGCTGTGGCTCAGTTGGTAGCACCCTCATCTTTGAGTCCAGACGGCTGTGGGTTCCAAATCCCACTCCAGAGTCTTGCAGCACGAAATCTAGGCTGACACTCCAGCTGCACTGTCGGAGGTGCTGTCTTTCAGATGAGACATAAGAACATAAGAACATCAGAAATAGGAGCAGGAGTAGGCTAATTGGCCCCTCGAGCCTGCTCCGCCATTCAATAAGATCATGGCTGATCTGATCCTAACCGCCAATCTACTCTCACAGAACCATCTCCTGAACCTAACAGAATTGGACACACGAAATAGGAGCAGGATCAGGCTACACGGCCCCTGGGCCCGCTACGCTACCTACAGGGCCATGACCGATCCGAACCTAGACTCATGTCCAAATTTCTGCCCGCTCACCATAACCCTTAATTCCCTTTACTTCTAGGAAACTGTCTATTTCTGTTTTAAATTTATGTAATGATATAGCTTCTACAGCTTTTTGGGGCAGCATATTCCATGGACCTACCACCCTCTGAGTGAAGTAGTTCCTTCTCATCTCAGTTTTGAAAGAGCAGCCCCTTATTCTAAGACTATGCCCCCTAGTTCTAGTTTCACCCATCATCGGGAACATCCTCCCCGCATCCACCCGATCCAACCGCTTCACAATCTTATATGTTTCAATAAGATCGGCTCTCATTCTTCTGAACTCCAATGAGTAGAGTCCCAATCTACCCAACCTCTCCTCATATGTCCATGCCCTCATCCCCGGGATTAACCGAGTGAACCTTCTTTGTACTGACTCGAGAGCAAGTATGTCTTTTCTTAAGTATGGACACGTTAAACCGAGGCCCCCGTCTACTCTCTCAGGTGGATGTTAAAGATCCCGCGGCACTATTTCGAAGAAGAGCAGCGGAGCTCACCCCGGTGTCCTGGCCAATATTTATCCCTCAATCAACATCTCAAAAATCAGATGATCTGGTCATTATCACATTGCTGTTTGTGGGAGCTTGCTGCGCACTAATTGGCTGTCGCGTTTCCGACATTACTGAAGTGACTACACTTCAAAAAGTACTTCATTGGCTGTGAAGCGCTTTGGGATGTCCTGGGGTCGTGAAAGGCGCTACAGAAATGCAAGTTCTGTCTTTTACGACTACACATACATTCCAATTTCAGCCCCAATATTCGTACATGAAAAGCTTGTTACTCCACATTTTGTGTGGTACAAAAGAAAGCTCGTTAACGTTGTAGCTCGCGGTATGTATTTCTTGGTGGTACCAGTGGGGGGGGGGGGGGAATCTTTAAGCAGGTGCACTTAGGGTGTGTGTTGCCAATATGAGAGCAGCTATTGTCGAGTGCAGGTCTGTTGTCAGCTATGTTTCCTCTGCCTTCATTTCAGAAAATAAAAGACAGGACTTAGTGTTGCTAAGAAAGAACATGCATTTATATTATGTCTTCAACACACTCAGGGCATGGTCACAGCCAAAAGATTCCTTTTATGGTGCGGTTTATCTTGTTACTGTTGTGAAAGGGGCAGTCAGATTAGTGCACAGCAAGGTCCCACAACCAGGAAATGAGATAAATAACCTGTTCATCTGTTTTTTGGTGGTGTTGGTTGAGGGAGGAATGTTGGCCAGGACGCCAGGAGAAATCCCTTGCTCTTCAACAGACAGTGCCATGGGATCACTTGTGTCCACTTTGATGGGCTGTTGAGGACTCGGTTTAACCTCTCACCTGATTACCAACTGCTGAAAAGCATTGAGTAGTGTTGAATTTTCAAATGGACACTGGGCCTGGGTTTGACTTCTCAAGAAGCTACGGATCGACATTAGTTAAGATGGTGGATGGACCTTGTCTTCAGCTCAAATCCTCTTGAGTTCCAACCGTAAGAACATAAGAAACAGGAGCAGGAGTCGGCCATTTGGCCCCTCGAGCCTGCTCCACCATTCAATAAGATCATGACTGATCTTTTACCTCATCTCCACTTTCCTGCACTATCCCCATATCCCTTGATTCACTTAATATCCAAAAATCTATCGATCTTTGTCTTGATTATACTCAACGATTGAGCCTCCGCAACCCTCTGGGGCAGAGAATTCCAAAGATTCACCACCCTCTGAGTGAAGAAATTCCTCCTCATCTCAGTCCTAAATGGCTGACCCCTTATTCTGAGACTGTGACCCCTGGTTCTAGACTCTCCAGCCAGGGGAAACATCCTCCCTGCATCTACCCTGTCAAGTCCTGTAAGAATTTTAATTGTTTCAGTGAGATCACCTCTCATTCTTCTAAACTCTAGAGTATATAGGCCTAAGTGTGCCTTACAAATATCTAGAAACATAGAAACATAGAAGATAGGAGCAGGAGTAGGCCATTCGGCCCCTCGAGCCTGCTCCGCCATTCGATGAGATCATGGCTGATCATCCAAACTCAGTACCCTGTACCTGCCTTCTCCCCATATCCCTTGATACCTTTAGCTTTAAGAAATATTTCTAACTCATTCTTGAATATATTTAATGACTTGGCCTCAACTACCTTCTGTGGTAGAGAATTCCACAGGTTCACCACTCTCTGGGTGAAGAAATTCTTCCTAATTTCTGTCCTAAATGGCTTACCCCTTATCCTTAGATTATGACCCCTGGTTCTGGACTCTCCGACCATCGGGAACATTCTTCCTGCATCTAGTTTGTCCAGACCTGTCAGAATTTTATATGTTTCGTTGAGATCCCCTCTCATTCTTCTATATTCCAGTGAGTATAAGCCCAATCGACCCAATCTCTCCTCATATGTCATTCCTGCCATCCAGGTATCAGCCTTGTGAATCTTCGCTGAACTCCTTCCATGGCAAGAACATCCTTCCTCAGATAAGGCGACCAAAACTGCACACAGTACTCATATCAATATACTATTAAAAAAAAAGTTTCTGTCCGTGCCTTTTGTAAAATCTGATTGGTCTGTGGAGGTATGTGATATGATGGGTCATGTGCTTAGCAAGCACCAATCAGATCGCGAGTCATAACAAACAAAGCAGCCACGTTTAATCTCTACGCTTTTGGCTAAACTCTACAGACAAGCTAACCTCTCCCGCCCCCCTCCTCCTCCTCCTCCCTGACCAATGAAGTCCACCCAAGTTTGCAGCCACCTTTCCTTCCCCCACCCCAACTCTCCCCGGTGCCCACTAATAGTACAAGTGCTGCTCCACACCCCAAGGCTTAGTCAGAGTGATTGAGGGGATCGAGCGATTGGATTATGAGGAGAGATTATGTAAATTGGGCATGTTCTTGCTGGAAAAGAGAAGTTTCAGAGGTGATCTGATTGCTGGCTCTAGGATTCTGAAGGGACTGGATAATGTCGACCATGACGAGTGGTTTCACTTTGCCCAGAACAGTAGAACCAGAGGGCACGGCCTGCACTTGAAGGGGGGTAAATTCAAAACTAATCTGCGGGAACAATATTTCAGTGAGCGATTGGTCAATCTCTGGAACAGGCTCCCTAGGGAGACGGGGGAAGCAGTTAGCGTTAATTGGTCAACGAGCACAGGGGCGATGGGTGAACAGGACTTGGTGCGAGTTAGGACACGGGGCAGCAGAGTTTTGGATAACCTCAAGTTTATGGAGGGTACAAGGTGCGAGGCCAGCCAGGAGAGCATTGGATTGGCCGAGTCTAGAGGTAACAAATGAGGGTTTCAGCAGCAGATGAGCTGAGGCAGGGGCGGAGACGGGCGATGTTACTGAGGTGGAAGTAGGCGGTCTTGGTGATGGAGAGGATACGGGGCCGAGAGCTCAGCTTGGGGTCAAATCAACTCATATTACTGGAAGCATTCTCTTTACCTTCATTTTATTCTTAGTTTTATCTTTACGTATTACGAACATATGCACGTATTTATAATTTGACATTTTTTACATGAAATCCTATATGTTAGCATCCAAAATAACGCAGCTTCGAAATGGAAACGATAGTTGCGTACTCATGACTTTCCTGCCTGAATTGTGCTATGGTAGAGTTGAGCCACATCGTGGTGCTGTTTGATAAGATTAAACTTCCAGTGCGTTCCTATTGAGCTAGGGGTTGAAGGAACAAACTCTCTGGAGAGGTGCGACTGCCGGGATTGTCCTGTCTACGGCTGTTAAAAAATACTTGGACAATAAGTGCCTGAAATTCCAGTGGGGTCAGGAAGGGTAGAAATAAACATTTTTGCGATATTGTTTAGTTGGAAGCAGACGAGAGGAAGCAAAGAAAGACGGACTTGCATTTCTATAGCGCCTTTCATGACCTCAGGACATCCCAAAGCACTTTACAGCCAATGAAGTACTTTTGGAGTGTAGTCACTGTTGTAATGTGGGAAACGCAGCAGCCAATTTGCGCACAGCAAGCTCCCACAAGCAGCAATGTGATAATGACCAGATAATCTGTTTTAGTGATGTTGATTGAGGGATAAATATTGGCCCCAGGGACAACTCCCCTGCTCTTCTTCGAAATAGTGCCATGGGATCTTTCATGTCCACCTGAGATGCCTTGGTTTAAAGTCTGATCTGAAAGACGGCACCTCCGACAGTGCAGCACTCCCTCAGCACTGCACTGGGAGTGTCAGCCTAGATTTTTGTGCTCAAGTCTCTGGAGTGGAACTTGAACCCACAACCTTCTGACTCAGAGGCGAGGGTGCAAGCAACTGAACCACGTCTGACATAAACCAACCGGCCGGGTGAGGGGTGGTACCCGGTTCCGTTGGGTCTCTTTCACACTCGTCCTGCGTACGAAATCCAGTTGCAGGCTTGTCTTCTGCCCCCGCTTCCATCCTTGAAACCCTCATCCACGTCTTTATTACCTCCAGACACGATTATTCCAACGCACTCCTGGCCGGCCTCCCTCTTTCTACACTCCGTAAACTTGAGGTCATCTAAAACTCTGCTGCCCCGTGCCCTAACTCGCACCAAGTCCCGTTCACTCATCACCCCCTGTGCTCACTGACCGACATGGCTCCCGGTCCAGCAATGCCTCGATTTTAAAAATCTCATCCTCATGTTCAAATCCCTCTGTGGCCTCGCCCCCTCCCATATCTTTGTAATCTCTTCCAGTCCTACAACCCTTCGAGATATCGGCACTCTTCAAATTCTGGCTCTTGAGCATCCCCGATTTCCATCGCTCCAACATTGGCGGCCGTGCCTTCAGCTGCCAAGGCCCTAAATTCTGAAATTCCCTCCCTAAACCTCTTCGCCTCTCTACCTCTCTCATCTACTGTAAGATGTTCCTTAAAACCTACCTACCTGTCCTAATATCTCCTTATGTGTCTCAATGTCAAATTGTGTCCGATAATCAATCCTGTAAATCGCCTTAGGACATTTTTACTACGTTAAGGGCGCTAAATAAATGCAAGTTGTTGTTGGCAATGGCAGCTGAGTACTCTTGAATTTTTTTACCTGAATTGTTATGATACGGTTGAGCCACATGGTGGTGCTGTTTGACAAGGTTAAACTTCCAGGGGTAAAAATTCACTTGGTTGCGCCACCCATTAGCGCCTTAAGAGGGCGCTAATGGGGCGCAAAGCCGCTAACGCCCGGGCACAGCGATGTTTGCGCCGCTCGAGAACTTAACTTGAGATTGTGCGGCGGCGCTAAAACTTACCGCTGCGACCACCTGCGCGCGCAGATTGTGACGTCATTCCATGGTGCAACGCCCTTGTGGCGCCCCGGAGCAGAAATTGAGTGGTGCCCCCTGCCTTACCGCCTGGCGCTTCCAACGACCAGAAGACTGGAACGCTATCAATCACTGTGGGGCTGGGGGGGGCGCTATTTAAAGGGGGCCTCTTCCTGTCTTTTATTGTTGGTGGCATTTTTGAACTACGCATTCTGAGAGAGAGAGGGAGAGACTTCTGGAGAGATTCAACGTTGTGTGAAGGAGTTTTGGGTACTGAGCAGCACTTTGCAGGTTCATTTTGATTTGCCATTCCTTGTATCGATTTAGCAGAGACCGTGGGAGCTGCACTCTGAGCTCTTTGCCTGGTGCTCTCCATTGTTCTTTCCAGCACATTTGATGTGCAAGTCTCTCCAGGCCGAGATTCAAGGCAGCAATGAACAGGATGTGGATGGAAAGCAAGATTAACCATCCCCTTTAAGAACTGGCCCGTGCCATTGTGTGTGTGTTCCATTGCTGACTGACATTACATGAGCTTCGCCAGCGCTCCGAGTTAGCGCCTCACTGCTCGGCCTTTGCGCCTTAAGAGAGGTGTGCAGCGCCTGCTTTAGTGCTCCACTCACCTCCCGGGGCGGTAAAAGTGAAGTTTCCCGTCAGTGCCGATAATTAGCGCCAGGCGCTAATATTTGCGTCCGGACGATATTTGCGCCCCAAATGGGGCGCGACCTAATTTCTACCCCCCAGTGTCTTCCTATTGAGCAAAAATGAGAAGTTGCACAACACCAGGTTATAGTCCAAGGGGTAGAAATTAGGTCGCGCCCCATTTGGGGCGCAAATATCATCTGGACGCAAATATTAGCGCCTGGCGCTAATTATCGGCACTGACAGGAAACTTCACTTTTACCGCCCCGGGAGGTGAGTGGAGCGCTAAAGCAGGCGCTGCACACCTGTCTTAAGGCGCAAAGGCCGAGCAGTGAGGCGCTAACTCAGAGCGCTGGCGAAGCTCATGTAATGTCAGTCAGCAATGGAACACACACACAATGGCACGGGCCAGTTCTTAAAGGGGATGGTTAATCTTGCTTTCCATCCACATCCTGTTCATTGCAGCCTTGAATCTCGGCCTGGAGAGACTTGCACATCAAATGTGCTGGAAAGAACAATGGAGAGTACCAGGCAAAGAGCTCAGAGTGCAGCTCCCACAGTCTCTGCTAAATCGATACAAGGAATGGCAAATCAAAATGAACCTGCAAAGTGCTGCTCAGTACCCAAAACTCCTTCACACAACGTTGAATCTCTCCAGAAGTCTCTCCCTCTCTCTCTCAGAATGCGTAGTTCAAAAATGCCACCAACAATAAAAGACAGGAAGAGGCCCCCTTTAAATAGCGCCCCCCCCAGCCCCACAGTGATTGATAGCGTTCCAGTCTTCTGGTCGTTGGAAGCGCCAGGCGGTAAGGCAGGGGGCACCACTCAATTTCTGCTCCGGGGCGCCACAAGGGCGTTGCACCATGGAATGACGTCACAATCTGCGCGCGCAGGTGGTCGCAGCGGTAAGTTTTAGCGCCGCCGCACAATGTCAAGTTAAGTTCCCGAGCGGCGCAAACATCGCTGCGCCCGGGCGTTAGCGGCTTTGTGCCCCATTAGCGACCTCTTAAGGCGCTAACGGGAGGCGCAATCAACTGAATTTTTACCCCCAACAGTTTTATTTGAAATTACGAGCTTTCGGAGCGCTGCTCCTTCGTCAGGTACAGTGAGGGTATACAAATCAGTTACAAAGCATACATAGACAGAGAACAATGTGTCTGCAGAGATACAATCCGTCAGGGAGGCATTACATCAAAGACACAGCAGAATACAGCTAAGACAATGAGGTGGGGTCACAGGGGGTCCAACGTGTCAAATGCTGCAGTCTGCAGTTAAGCTTTTTACTTTTTTTAAAAACTGGAAATCACATCTGTGAACAAGCCAACGACGAAATTCCAGTGGGGGCTCAGAAAGGGCAGGAATGAACCCGCCTGGTGGGTGGATGGGGGGGGGCTGGGGGGCGATGGGGGGGGGGGCTGGGGGGCGATGGATCTTACCCGTTTCTGTTGGGATTCTGCCAAGCTCATCCAGTGCAGAAAAATCCGATCCTGGCTTGCCTTCAGCTGCCTGGGCCCTAAGCTCCAGAATTCCCTCCCTAAACCGCGCCACCTCCCTCTCCTCCTTTAAGACGCTCCTTAAAACCGACCTCTTTCACCTGTCTTAATATCTCCTTATGTGGCACGGTACCAAATTTTGTCTTATATCACTCCTGTGAAGCACCTTGGGACGTTTTACTACGGTAAAGACGCTATATAAAAGCAAGTTGTTGTTGTTGCCTCCCATCTGATATCCCGGCAGGAGTTTGGCAGGAGTCTTGCTAGTCTGGGATTTCCACCCTTGTTCGGCCCACTGAATCTGTGTTGGCGAGCCTAGCGGTTATGTCACTGGACTAGCAATCTAGAGGTTTGCGAGTTCAAATCTCACCACAGTTAGTTGGGATATTAAATTCAGTAACTTGTGGGTTGGCATGGATAAAATGGCCATGGAAGCTGCCGGAATGTCAAAGAGTCAGACAGCACAGAAAGAGGCCCTTCGGCCCATCGTGTCTGCGCCGGCCATCAAGTCCTGTCTATTCTAATCCCATTTTCCAGCACTTGGTCCGTAGCCTTGCATGCTATGGCATTTCAAGTGCTCATCTAAATGCTTCTTGAATGTTGAGGGTTCCTGCCTCTACCACCCTTTCAGGCAGTGAGTTCCAGATTCCAACCACCCTCTGGGTGAAAAAGTTTTTCCTCAAATCCCCTCTAAACCTCCTGCCCCTTACCTTGAAACTATGCCCCCTGGTTATTGACCCTTCTACTAAGGGGAAAAGTTCCTTTCTATCTACCCTATCTATGCCCCTCATAATTTTGTACACCTCAATCAGGTCCCCCTCAGCCTTCTCTGCTCTAAGGAAAACAACCCCAGCCTGTCCAGTCTCTCCTCATAGCTGAAGCGTTGCAGCCCAGGCAACACCCTGGTGAATCTCCTCTGCACCCTCTCCAATGCAATCACATCCTTCCTATAGTGTGGCGACCAGAACTGCACACAGAATTCCAGCTGTGGCCTAACTAACGTTTTGTACAGCTCCATCATAACCTCCCTGCTCTTATATTCGATGCCTCGGCTAATGAAGGCAAGTATCCCATATGCCTTTTTAACCACCTTATCTACCTGTCCTGCTGCCTTCAGGGATCTATGTACATGCACACCAAGGTCCCTCTGATCCTCTGTCCTTCCTAGGGTCCTACCATTCATTGTGTATTCCCTTGCCTTGTTAGTTCTCCCAAAATGCATCACCTCACACTTTTCAGGGTTAAATTCCATTTGCCACTGTTCTGCTCATCTGACCAACCCGTTTATATCGTCCTGTAGCCTGAGGCTTCCCTCCTCGCTAATTACCACTCCACCAATTTTCGTGTCATCTGCGAACTTACTGATCATACCTCCTACATTCATATCTAAATCATTAATGTACACTACAAACAGCAAAGGACCCAGCACCGATCCCTGCGGTACACCACAGGACACAGGCTTCCAGTCACAAAAACAACCTTCGACCATCACCCTCTGCCTCCTGCCACTAAGCCAATTTTGGATCCAATGTGCCAAATTGCCCTGGATCCCATGGGCTCTTACCTTCTTGACCAGTCTCCCATGTAGTACTTTGTCAAAAGCCTTACTGAAGTCCATGTAGACTACATCAACTGCACTACCCTCATCCACACACCTAGTCACCTCCTCCAAAAATTCAGTCAAATTGGTTAGACATGATCTCCCCCTGACAAAGCCATGCTGACTATCCTTGATTAATCCTTGCCTCTCCAAGTGGAGACTAATTCTGTCCCTCAGAATTTTTTCCAATAATTTCCCTACCACTGATGTTAGGCTCACTGGCCTGTAATTCCCTGGTTTATCCCTGCTACCCTTCTTGAATAATGGTACTACGTTAGCTGTCCTCCAGTCCTCTGGCACCTCCCCTGTGGCCAGAGAGGTTCTGAAAATTTGTGTCAAACCCTCTGCAATCTCCTCCCTTGCCTCACACAGCAGCCTGGGATACATCTCGTCTGGGCCTGGGAATTTATCCACTTTTAAGCCCGCTAAAACCGCTAGTACCTCCTCCCTCTCAATATTAATTTGTTCAAGTATATCACAATCCCCCTGCCTGATTTCTATGCCTACATCATCCTTCTCCATAATGAACACAGATGCAAAATATTCATTCAAAACCTAACCTACATCTTCCGGCTCGACACAAAGATTATCACTTTGGTCCCTAATGGGCCCTACTCTTTCCCTGGTTATCCTCTTGCCCTTAATATACTTATAAAACACCTTGGAATTTTCCTTTATTTTGCCTGCCAGTGTTTTTTCATGCCCCCTCTTCGCTCCCCTAATTTCTTTTTTAAGTATCCCCCTGCACTTTCTATACTCCTCTAGGGCTTCCACTGTTTTTAGTCCTTTATATCTGCCAAAAGCCTCCCTTTCTTTCCCTAATCCATTCTTGTATATCCCTTGACATCCAGGGTTCCCTGGGCTTGTTGGCCCCACCCTTGAGCTTTACGGGAACATGTTGGCGTTGTACTCTCTCTATTTCCTTTCTGAAAGACTCCCTCTGCTCTGATGTGGATTTTCCTACAAGTAGCTGATCCCAGTCCACTTTGGCCAGATCCTGCCTTATCATATTAAAATCAGCCTTCCCCCAATTTAGAACCTTTATTTCCGGTCCATCGTTGTCCTTTTCCATGACTACCTTAAATCTCACCAAATTATGGCCACTGTCACCAAAATGCTCTCCGACTGACAGTTCTACCACTTGCCCGGCTACATTCCCTAGAATTAGGTCCAGTACCACCCCCTCTCTTGTAGAATGTTCTACATGCTGGCTCAAAAAGCTCTCCTGGATGCACTTTAAGAATTCTGCACTCTCTAAGCCTTTCACACTCTGACTATCTCAGTTAATATTGGGGAAGTTGAAATCCCCTACTATTATTACCCTTTTATTTCTACACTTCTCTGAGATTTGCCTACATATCTGTTCCTCTATCTCCCCCTGACTGTTTGGGGGCCTATAGTACACTCCCAGCAAAGTGCTTGCCCCCTTTTTGTTTTTAAGTTCTACCCATATGGCCTCATTAGAGGAACCTGCTAAGATATCATCCCTCCTTACAGCAATAATTGACTCCTTGATTAATATTGCGACACCCCCTCCTCTTTTACACCCCCCTCTGTCTCACCTGAAGATTCTATACCCCGGAATATTGAGCTGCCAGTCCTGCCCCTCCCTCAACCATGTCTCTGTGATAGCAACTATATCATACTCCCATGTGTTCATCAACACCTTCAATTCATCTGCCTTACTCGCAAGACTCCTTGCATTAAAATAAATGCCTTCCAGGCTTGCCATACTCCCTTTGTCGTTACATATTTGCTCTGCCTTCCAGGCTGACTGGTTTTTTCCTCTATATTTGGCTGTGCATCACCCCCTACTATAGCTCCACTCCGTATCTCTTCCCCTGCCAAGTCAGTTTAAACCCCCCCCCCCACAACAGTGCTAGCAAACCTCCCCGCAAGGATGTTTGTCCCGTTCCGGTTCAGGTGCAACCCGTCCGACTTGTACAGGTCCCACCTTCCCCAGAAGCAGACCCACTGATCCTGGAAACTAAAGCCCTCCCTCCTGCACCAACTCTTTAGCCACGCATTCATCTGTTCTATCCTCCTATTCCTATACTCACTAGCACGTGGCACCGGGAGTAATCCAGAGATTACAACCTTTGAGGTCCTGCTATTTAATCTGCTACCTAGCTCCCTAAATTCTTGTTGCAGGACCTCATCCCTCTTTCTACCCATGTCATTGGTACCAATGTGAACCACGACCTCTGACTGTTCGCCCTCGCCCTTCAGAATGCCCTGCAGCCATTCAGTGACATCCTTGATCCTGGCACCAGGGAGGCAACATACCATCCTGGAGTCACGTCTGCGGCCACAGAAATGTCTATCTGTTCCCCTTACGATAGAATCCCCTATCACTATTGCTCTCCCACTCTTTTTCCTCCCCTCCTGTGCAGCTGAGCCACTCGTAGTGCCACGGACTTGGCTCTTGCTGCATTCCCCTGAGAAACCATCTCCCCCAGCAGTATCCAAAACGGAAAATCTGTCGGAGAGGGAGATGGACCCAGGGGACTCCTGCACTACCTTCCTAGTTCTTTTACTCTGTCTGGCGGGCACCCATTCCCTGTCTGCCTGTGCACTCTTTACCTGCGGTGTGACCACCTCGTTAAGCGTGCTATCCACGAAGATCTCAGCTTCGCGGATGCTCCACAGTGACTCCAGCCACAGCTCCAGCTCCGAGACGCGGATTTCGAGTAGCTGCAGCTGGAGACACTTCCTGCACATGTGTTTGCCCTGGACAACGAACGTGTCCCTAACTTCCCACATAGCACAGGAGGAGCACTCCACGCTGCCGAGCTGCCCTGCCATGTCCTACCCTTAATTTACTCCCTTTACTTCCTTTAAATTAAAGAATATTAAATACACCCGGGACCTTACTTCCCTTTAAACACTATTTACTCTAAACTAGAGACCTTACTTTTACTTTAAGGACTGGACTGTAGAAATACTCACCAGGTCCTACTTACCAATCAGGTCCTTCCCTGGTTGTGACGTCACTTTAGCGGTTTCGCAGTTGTTGTTGTTTGACTGCTCCCGCTCTCGGACTCTTTCCTTGGTGTAAAGGAAGAACCAATTCCTACAGGGTGAAAAGTTAGGAAAAACAAAGACGAAGCAAGGGAGCTCCTCCTTCCACTCCTCACCTAACTCGCAGCACTCTGTTCAAACTGCACTAGTTCTAATTCTAATTGTCCTAGAAACCCAACTGGCTGACTAATGTCCTTCAGGGACGGAAACCTGCCGCCCCGACCCTGGTCTGGGCCTACACGTGACTCCAGTCCCACACTACATGGTTGATTGTTAATGCCCTCACGCCAACTATTGATGGGGAGTAAATGCAACCTTAAATCTGAGAGCTGAATTCAGGTGTGGGATCCACTCTGTGTTCCCAGAAGATCCTAGAAAACGTTAAAGCCCAATGGTAATTGATCAATAGGAACCCTGTCCTTGCCTGCAGGGAATTAGATCTTTTATTTACCTCCCTTTACCTCACAGGGCGTCTGTGATTCGATAGCGGTTCTTGCACACGAGCGCCTCTGCCGTGCCGCACAGACAATTCCCAGCCCGCCCGGGGTATGTAAATGACCCCGACCCCGCGATTGGGGTCAACGGCAGGGCAAAGCAGCGGCGGATGTCCTTATTTTTAACATCTTTTTAAATTCCTCTGTCCATATTTGTAATGGGAACTGGCTATATAAACAGACTGTCACACTGTAATTACACCTCCCTGCCAGTGGGGGCATTACAGTAGATCCACTGGGGGATATGGGTGTAATTATAGCCTGATGAGCTTTATTTAAGCAATTTTCCATTATAAATTGGGCAGAGGAAATTATCATGGAAAAGCTTGACAGAAAGTGTGAGCAGATGTGAGATTTTTACTATACATCTAGTGGGGTAGTTTAACCCTTCCCAGCCCAGCAGAGATGATGCGGGCTGGTGGGGTCGTTAAGATGGTGGGCAGCATTCCCGGCGCATTCCCGCTCTACTCCATCATCCTTTAACGCGACTGAAAACAGGCACGGAAAGGCTGCCCGCTCCAGAGGTTCGTGCGCGCCATTTTAACCGCGGCCCCGCCCACGTCTCACGCGGTCCTTTGGCGGCAGGAAGGACTCAGGCCCAGAGGAGCAGGAATGTTGACCCCCACAGCGACACCTTGGGCCTCCCCTGGCCCTTGGGACATCCTGAGGGTGTGAAAGGCGCTAAATCAAAGCAAGTCTTTCTTTCTTTCTTTCTTCCCTCCTTCCTTCGCTTCCTATTAGCTGCTATCTCATTGCATTTAAGGGGAAGCTAGATAAACACATGAGGGAGAAAGGGATAGAAGGATATGCTGACAGGGTTAGATCAAGAAGGGCGGGAGGAGGCTTGTGTGGAGCATAAACACCGGCATGGACCAGTTGGGCTGAATGGCCTGTTTCTGTGCTGTACATTCTATGCAACTATGATGGATGCAATAGTCTAAAGTCCTGGATTCTGAGCACAACTGAAGTGCATTTAGTCCAGAGGTTCACTCACCACCAGTTGCTTTTGTGTAATGACCTTCGGGGTACGGTAGCACGGTGCCTTTGTTACTGGACTAATAATTCAGAGGCCTGGACTAGTAATCCAGTCTAACGCGAGTTCAAATCCCAGCGAGAGAAGATGGAGAATTTGAATTCAGTTGAAAAAAAATCTGGAAATAAAAAGTTGGTCTCAGTAACAGTGACCGTGAAGCTGTCAGATCATCAGAAAAACCCAACTGGTTCACTGATGTCACTTCAGGGAAGGAACCCTACCGGTCTGGGCCTGTGTATGACCCCCAATCCCACACCAACGTGGTTGACTCTTAACTGCCCCTCTAGAGTGACCGAGAAAGCCACTCAGTTTGTATCAAAACCGTTACAACAGTGGTTCAAGTCGAAGTTCCACCACCACCTCAACGCATCCAGGGACGGGCAATAAATGCCAGCCTTGCCAGCGACATGCACATCCCCATAATTTAAAAAAAATAGCCCGTACGTGCTGTACTCCTGTCATATGAACATAAGAACATCAGAAATAGGAGCAGGAGTCGGCCATTTGGCCCCTCGAGCCTGCTCCGCCATTCAATAAGATCATGGCTGATCTTCTATCTCATCTCCACTTTCCTGCACTATCCCCATATCCCTCGATTCCCTTAATATTCAAAAATCTATTGATCTCAGCCTTGAATATACTCAACGACTGAGCCTCCACAGCCCTCTGGGGCAGAGAATTCCAAAGATTCACCACCCTCTGAGTGAAGAAATTCCTCCTCATTTCGATCCTAAAATGGCCGAGATGTCTCCAGTGACATGGTTGACCTCATGGCGGAGAGGTCACAGGGCGAGGAGCTGATGTCGATGCCTGGTTTGTGAAACGGAGAATGCTGCTGCAAAAACAAAACTGTTTGTAAATCAGTGAAATATTTCTGGTGAGATGCTGAAAATCCAGTGGGTGGGGGCGGGGGGGGTGGGGGGTGAGTAGAATTAGACAGTGAAGATCAAAGTGTTGATCGTTGGCCTATAAAAAGTTTGGAATGAGGACGTCGGCAGCTTGGGGCCTGGGGGAGCGAGCTGTCAGCGGGATGTCATCCGTGACTATTTAATTTTATGTGTTCCTCAGTGTTTCGCCTTGGTTTGCAGTTGATTAAAATTCTTGGTTCACATTTTCAGCAAACGTTACTGGTGTGCTCCAGGTACCCCAAGGCTTGCAGGTCTGATATTTGCAACCGGTGAGCTTTCAACTCTTTTACAAAGAATGAACTCCTGAAGTGTTGACGAGAGCAGTTACGGAGTCAGTTTTTGTGTCGTGCTCATCCGGAAGCATTGGGCAACTGTGCAGACCAACCTCTGTCGCGACAAATAACTAGACCGTGAATTTTACAGGTCTGTTGATCGCGGGTGAAGGATTATGAAGTATTGCCACCTAATAAAGATAATAAGGACTCGTATCTGTCATGTCCTCGACATCCCAAAACTCTATAAATCAGATCGTTTTTTGAAGGGCAGTCACTATTCTTTTTATTCGTTCCTGGGATGTGGGCGTCGCTGGCAAGGCCAGCATTTATTGCCCATCCCTAATTGCCCCTTGAGAAGGTGGTGGTGAGCCGCCTTCTTGAACTGCTGCAGTCCGTGTGGTGAAGGTACTCCCACAGTGCTGTTAGGGAGGGAGTTCCAGGATTTTGACCCAGCGATGATGAAGGAACGGCGATATACTTCCAAGTCGGGATGGTGTGTGACTTGAAGGGGAACTTGGAGGTGGTGGTGTTCCCATGAGCCTGCTGCCCTTGTCCTTCTAGGTGGTAGAGGTCGCGGATTTGGGAGGTGCTGCCGAAGAAGCCTTGGCAAGTTGCTACAGTGCAGCTTGTAGATGGTACACACTGCAGCCACGGTGCGCCGGTGATGAACAGAGTGAATGTTTAAGGTGGTGGATGGGGTGCCGATCAAGAGGGCTGCTTTGTCCTGGATGGTGTTAACCTTCTCGAGTGTTGTTGGAGCTGCACTCATCCAGGCAAGTGGAGAGTATTCCATCACACTCCTGACTTGTGCCTTGTAGATGGTGGAAAGGCTTTGGGGAGTCAGGAGGTGAGACAGAAGCTAATTTGCAGCCCGCATGATACACAAGGGTGTAGAGGCACCTTTACTCTGAGCTAAGCCAAGCTGTACAAATCTGGACACAGAGGGAAGTCTCACAGTTTCTGGTCTGGGAGTTCTTGATGGGGCACTGCAGAGAACAGTGCACAGAGGAGTGTCATATGAATGCAACAGCAACAACTTGCATTAATATAGCACCTTTAACGTAGTAAAATGTCCCAAGGAGTTCCACAGGAGGAATTATCAGGCAACATTTGACACTGAGCCACATAAAGACAGGTGACCAAAGGCTTGGTCAAAGAGGTAAGTTTTAAGGAGCGTCTTAAAGGAGGAGAGAGAGGTGGAGAGGTTTAGGGAGGGAATTCCAGAGCTCAGGGCCCAGGCACGGCCGCCAATGGTGGAGCAAAGGAAATCGGGGATTCACAAAAGGCCAGAATTGGAGGAGCGCAGAGTTCTTGGAGGGTTGTAGGGCTGGAGGAGGTTACAGAGATAGGGAGGGGCGAGGTCATTTGAACACAAGGATGGGAATTTTCAAATCGAGGTGTTGCCGGACCGGGAGCCAATGTAGGTCAGTGAGCACAATGAGTGATGGGTGAACGGGACTTGGTGCGAGTTAGGACACGGGGCAGCGGAGTTTTGGATGAGCTGAAGTTGACGGAGGGTGGTAGGTGGGAGGCCGGCCAGGAGAGCGTTGGAGCAGTCGAATGTATTAAGTATTCATCCAGTAATATCCCCAATAGTAACTTCTACCCTGATGGGACGATGTAGAGGGAGCTGTACTCTAAATCTAACAAGCGCTGGAACTGATCTGGATGCTGGAATTGGATGGAAAACATGGAAGCGTGTTCCAGTCACCACGTCACGTACCTTAAATGGAAACATGCACAGCTTGATTGACAGGGGGCAGTGTTGATACAGCATGAAGAGAGCAAAGCCTCGTCCTGGACTGAATATAGTCATTACTGTTCATACTGGGGTTGGAATACATTTACACCACTTCAGAGGTTAATAAAGTAATTTAATTTCCAGCACTTCCCTTAATCATTTCAGTACTAGGAGAACAAAAGACATTAAAAGCAACAAAACACTAAAGTAGGTAATTACTGCACAACATTCTCAATCTTATTTTTGGCTCAGTTTAGATCAAATGTAACCGTTTGATACTGAGAGACTTCAAGTTGTCTGCATTTTTCTGATGCGTACGAATCCGTTGAATATGAAAATCTGCACAAGAACAACTTGTATTTACACAGCGCCTTTAACGTAGTAAAACGTCCCAAGGCGCCTTCATGGAGCGATTATCAAACACAATTTGACACCAAGCCACATAAGGAGACATTAGGACAGGTGACCACAAGCTTGGTCAAAGGGGAAGGTTTTAAGGAGCGTCAAAACAAGGATGAGAATTTTAAAACCGAGGCGTTGTCGGACCGGGAGCCGATGTAGGTCAGCGAGCACAGGGGGTGATGGGCGAACGGTACTTGGTGCGAGTTAGGACACTGGGCAGCAGAGTTTTGGATGACCTCAAGTTTACGTAGGGTAGAATGTGGGAGGCCGGCCAGGAGAGCATTGGAATAGTCAAGTCTAGAGGTACCAAAGGCGTGGATGTGGGTTTCAGCAGCAGATGAGCTGAGGCAGGGGCGGAGACGGGCGATGTTACGGAGGTGGACACAGGCTGTCTTGGTGATGGAGTGGAGATGTGGTTGGAAGGTCATCTTAGGGTCAAATAGGACGCCAAGGTTGTGAACAGTCTGGTTCAGCCTCAGACAGTTGCCAGGGAGAGGGATGGAGTCGGTGGCTAGGGAATGGAGTTTGTGGCGGGGACCGAAGACAATACCTTTGATCTTCCCAATGTATAATTAGATGAATTTTCTGCTCATCCAGTACTGTATGTCGGACAAGCAGTCTGACAATTTAGAGACCATGGAGGGGTCGAGAGAAGTGGTGGTGAGGTAGAGCTGGGTGTCGTCAGCGTACATGTGGAAACTGACGCTGTGTTTTCGGATGATGTCGCCAAGGGGCAACATGTAGATGAGAAATAGGAGGGGGCCAAGGATAGATCCTGGGGGGACCCCAGAGATAACGATGCGGGAGTGGGAAGAGAAGCCATTACAGGTGATTCTGTGGTTATGATTAGATAGATAAGAATGGAACCAGACGAGTGCAGTCCCACCTAGCTGGACGACGGTGGAGAGGCGTTGGAGGAGGATGGAGTGGTCAATCGTGTCAAAGGCTGCAGACAGGTCGAGAAGGATGAGGAGGGATAGTTTACCACGGTCACAGTCAGAAAGGATGGCACTTGTGACTTTGATGAGAGCCGCTTCGGTACTGTGGCAGGGCCGGAAACCTGATTGGAGGGATTCAAACATGGAGTTGCGGGAAAGATGGGCACGGATTTGGGAGGCGACAGCACGTTCAAGGACTTTGGAGAGGAAAGGGAGGTTGGAGATGGGGCGGTAGTTTAAGGGCAGAGGAGGTCAAGGGTGGATTTTTTGAGGAGAGGGGTGATGATGGCAGATTTGAAGGGGAGGGGGACAGTACTTGAAGAGAGGGAACAGAACAGAAACGAAAAGCAGCCTAGTATTTATTTTCTAATCTAAGAATGACAAGTTTTTTTTGCTTTAGGAGCAGTGGAAAAACCCACCCATTCTGTTAAACAGGCACAGAACAAACGAAAGCCTCATCGCACCCTGACTGAATAATTATACGACTGTCACTGCTCTCAGTGATCAGCGATCAATCTTCATGCCCAGCCGTTCACGTCTATATTTACTTAGGTTTATGCTAGACATACAAGAAAGAAAGAACTTGCATAATGTAGCACCTGAAGGGGTCTCTGTAAAACGTCTCAAAGTGCTTCACACACAGGTGAGGCGTTGCTTTGGCAGTTTTCTCATGGCCGAGATCCCACCATCAGTAACGGGAGGAATGAGCAGCTCATTTGGTTTGGTTCGGGGATGGATGTTGGCCAGGGCCCCAGCCTGCTCTTCTGCCATCGTGGAACGGATCTTCGAAGGACAGATCTTCCTCCTCTTGCGTTTAAGCCTCATGCTTTAGATGCGGAGAACTGAAACCCCTAATGGAGCGGCGCGCCTGATTTTCCCAAAGTGTGGCTGTCAGTCCCCACGCAGTTAGTTTGAGCTTACAGCAGGGAACCACCTGAGGAGCAAAGGTGAATCACTGGACGCACTGAGGGCAGATCTCAACTTCACCTCCCGAGTGGTAATGTGACGGAGCCGATTGTCCGCCCGTTATATAACTCGGCCGATATTCACATCATCTCTCCAGTCCAAAAAATCTGCATTAACCACTACTCTCTTTGCTATCCACGCTGATGATGGTGTGGTGGTTGTGTTGCTGGATCAGCAATCCAGAGAACCTGAGTTCAGATCCCACCACGGCAGTTTAAGATATTAGTTTTAATAATCTGGAAATAAAATGCCGATAGCGGTGACCGTGAACCTGTCGTAAAAAAACTAACTGGTTCACTAATGTCCTTCTTAGGGAAGGAAACCTGCCGTCATTACCCGATCTGGGCCTATATGTGACTCCAGTCCCACACCAATCTGGTTGAAACTGATCTGACCGCTGAAGTGACCTAGTAAGGCACTCAGTTGTAACTTTTTTATTAGCACATCGTCCTCAATATAAACCGGCAGGTTTAAGAATGAACCACCACCTCTTCTAAATATAACAGAGATACCTCCAAGAACTTATCTCCAACCTTCAAACTCAGTAAAAGTCTTTCCACCTCCTCTCGGCCACTGACCGTCACCTCGAACCCAACATTCGGCTTTGGCCGGCAGGCATACAGTTTTGGTGTCCATACTTAAGAAAAGACATACTTGCTCTCGAGGCAGTACAAAGAAGGTTCGCTCGGTTAATTCCGGGGATGAGGGGGTGGACATACGAGGAGAGGTTGAGTAGATTGGGACTCTACTCATTGGAGTTCAGAAGAATGAGAGGCGATCTTATTGAAACATATAAGATTGTGAAGGGGCTTGATCGGGTGGACGCGGTGAGGATGTTCCCAATGATGGGTGAAACTAGAACTAGGGGACATAATCTTAGAATAAGGGGCTCCTCTTTCAAAACTGAGATAAGGAGAAACTTTTTCACTCAGAGGGTGGGTAGGTCTGTGGAATTTGCTACCCCAGGAAGCTGTGGAAGCTACTTCATTAAATAAATTTAAAACAGAAATAGACCGTTTCCTAGAAGTAAAGGGAATTAGGGGTTACGGGGAGCGGGCAGGAAATTGGACATGAGTTTGAGTTCGGATCGGTCAAGGCCCTGTGGTGGCGGAGCGGGCCCAGGGGCCGAGTGGCCTGGTCCTGCTCCTACTACTTGTGTTCTTTAGAGTTGAGGTTGGATCAGATCAGCCATGATCTCATTGAATGGCGGAGCAGGCTCGAGGGGCCGATTGGTCTACTCCTGCTCCTATTTCTTATGTTCTTATGTTCTTCCCTCACCACAGTCCTCATGTACCGCCTGGATAATATCCCAAGCTCGTATCTCCTTATCCTCGCACTGAACCACCACCGTGTTTTCTTTTCCAAACCTCCTGGGGTCCCGGCTCAAATCTTTGGGCCTTTTTTTCCCCCCCTTCCCCCAACATTTTCTCCCCTGATTAAATTCATCCTGGGAACATTGTCCTCTGAGGGGCCCGGCACTCCGGCTGCTGTTTAAGGACCAAAAAGGCTCTAAAACCTGAAAAAAAACCCCACCAACAACTTTTTACAAACTCGCTCCAACTCCCTGCAGTAATCAAACACCCAGCAACACCTGCTCACTCCTAGCCCCTCCCACCTAGAGAGTGCCGCCCACTGAGCCACTGGCTGACACCAATCTGGGAATCACATTCTCTATCAGGTAGGGCTTTATGGCAATTAATGAGAGACATAGTTTGTTAATTGTTCAGAGATTCTTCTAAAATCTTTCAATGTTTGAAAATGAAATGCTGATTTAGTGCAACTGTGAATAGTGACAGTATATTATTTCCTGATATTTAAGTTCCCTTCCATCTACATTGTGCCATTGTAGTAATTTCCCCAATGTGTTTACTCAGCTCCATTTCTGAAATTAAGCATGCTAAGATTATCAATGATCGTTTCCATTATCTACTCACCGTAAATACAAATGTTGTTCAGTACTTTACCCTGGGGATAAATTTCGAGCACTTCATAATCTCTTTCGAGTGTGAGCTTGGATCAGTGATAGTCCTCTCGGTCAGCAGGTGATGAGTTTAAGCCCCAAGCCAGGAATTTAGCACGCGATTAAGGCTGATGTTTCAGTGCTGCGCTGTCGGAGGTCCCGTCTCTCAGATGTGAAGATAAACAGGAGGCCCCATCTGCCTGTTCAGGTGGATGATGAAGATTTTATTGCAAGGGTGTTCTCCCAGTGTCCTGGCCAAAGCTTATCCCTCAACCAACATCACCAGAATTTGATTACCTGCATTTTTTCCTATTCTCGGGATGTGGGTGTCGCTGACAAGGCCGGCATTTATTGGTCATCCTTAGGAATTTGATACAACTGAGTGTCTCGCTCGGCCACTCCACAGGGCAGTTAAGAGTCAACCACTTTGGTGTGGGACTGGAGTCAAATATAGGCCCAGACTGCGTAAGGATGGCAGGTTTAGTTCCTTAAAGAAAATTAGTGAACCAGTTAGGCTCTTACAACAATCCGACAGCTTCACGGTCACTTTTACTGAGACCAGTTTTTAAAATCAAATTCAAATTCTCAAACTGTCATGGTGGGTTTCTTTGGATTACCAGTCCAGTAACATAACCACTTACGCTATTGTATCCCATCCATGGGTTCAAGACTCCCTTCAGAGACTTGAACACATAATCTAGGTGGACACTCCGGTACAGTACTGAGGGAGTGCTGCACTGTCGGAGGTGCCGTCTATCGGATGAGACGTTAACCGAGGCCCCGTCTGCTCTCTTGGGTGGATGTAAAAGATTCCATGGCAACTATTTTGAAGAAGAGCAGGGGAGTTCTCCCCGGTGTCCTAGGCCAATATTTATCCCTCAACCAACAAGTTATCTGGTCATTATCACATTGCTGTGTGAAAATTGGCTGCCGTGTTTCCTATTTCTTCTTCTTAGGCGGTCCCTCGGAACCGAGGATGACTTGCTTCCACATTAAAAATGAGTTCTCAGGTGACTGATGAGTCCAATGCGAGACCTACAGTCTCTGTCACAGGTGGGGCAGACGGTGGTTGAAGGAGCAGGTGGGTGGGGTGCTTGGGTTGACGTGCGCTCCTTCTGCTGCCTGTGCTTGGCTTCCGCTTGCTCCCGGTGAAGAGACTCGAGGTGTTCGGCGCCTTCCCGAATGCTTCTCCTCCACTTTGTGCGGTCTTGGGCCAGGGATTCCCAGGTGTCGGTGGGGATGTTGCACTTTTTCAAGGAGGCTTTGAGGGTGTCCTTGAAGTGTTTCCTCTGCCCACCTGGGGCTCTCTTGCCATGCCGGAGCTCCGAGTAGAGCGCTGGAAACAGGAAGCTAGTGACTGCTAACTAGACCTCCATGTTTTGTTACAAGTTGATTAAAGCCTTGCTTTATGTTCAAGTGCGTAGTGAGTCTTTATTACGTCACTGACGATGTGGCTCGTCCATCGGAGCTGATCGAGCGTGGTCAAAGCTTCGATGCTGGGGATGTTGGCCTGAGCAAGAACACTGACATTGGTGCGCCTATCCTGCCAATGGATTTGCAGGATCTTGCGGAGGCAGCGTTGGTGGTACCTCTCCAGTGCTTTGAGGTGCCTGCTGTACACGGTCCATGTCTCTGAAGCATACAGGAGGGCGGGTATTACTACTGCTCTGTAGACCATGAGCTTGGTGCTGGGTTTGAGGTCCTGGTCTTCAAACACTCTCTTCCTCAGGTGACCGAAGACTTCACTGGCACACTGACGGCAGTGTTGGACTTCGTCATCGACATCTGCCCTTGTTGACAGTAGGCTCCCGAGGTATGGAAATTGGTCCACGTTGTCCAAGGCCTCATCATGGATGTTGATAATTGGGGGGCAGTACTGTGTGGCGGGGGCAGGTTGGCAGAGGACCTTTGTCTCACGGATGTTTAGTGTAAGGCCCATGCTCTCGTATGCTTCGGTGAAGGTGTTGACAATGGTTTGGAGTTCGGCCTCAGAGTGTGCGCAGACACAAGCGGCGTCTGCATTCTGTAATTCGACGACAGAGGATGGGACAACCTTGGATCTGGACTGGAGGCGACGGAGGTTGAACAGTTTCCCGTTTGTTCTGTAGATTAGCTCCACTCCATTCGGGAGCTTACTGAGGGTGAGATGGAGCATTGCAGCAAGGAAGATCGAGAAGAGCGTTGGTGCGATGACACAGCCTTGCTTGACCCGGTCCGTACGTGAATTGAGTCTGTGGTGGATCCGTTGGTCAGGAACACAGCTTGCATGTCGTCGTGAAGAAGGCGGAGGATGGTGACAAACTTTTGAGGGCAGCCTAATTTGAGGAGGACACTCCATAATCCCTCATGGTTGATGGCGTCGAAGGCCTTTGTGAGGTCAAAGAAGGCCATGTACAGCGGTTGGTGCTGTTCCCTGCATTTCTCTTGTAGTTGACGACGCGGTGAAGATCATGTCCATTATGCCCCTTAGTGGGCGGAATCCACATTGCGACTCTTGGAGGAGCTCTTCAGCCACTGGGAGAAGGCGATTGAGGAGGATTCTTGCGATGACTTTCCCTGTGGCAGACAGCAGGGAGACTCCTCTGTAATTAGCGCAATCGGACTTGTCACCGTTCTTGAAGATGGTCACGATTACGGCATTTCTGAGATCCCCTGGCATGCTCTCCTCCTTCCAGATAAGAGAAATGAGTTTATGTATTCACGCCAATAGTGCTTCTCCGCCATGTTTTAGCACCTCGGCGGGGATTCCATCTGCTCCTGAGGCCTTATTGTTCTTCAGTTGTCGGATGGCCTTTTCAGCCTGGAGTTGTGCTAAGGTGATGGCGGGTAGCATGCTGCGGGATGGAGTTGAGGACACTCGCGTCGAAGACAGAGTCTCGGTTAAGGAGATCTTCGAAGTGCTCCTTCCAGCTGGCACTGACTGCTTCTCTGTCCTTGATGAGTACCTCTCCGTTCTTGGCCCGCAGTGGGGTAGGACCTTGGGTGCTTGGGCCGTAGATGGTCTACATCACAACAGTGACTACACTTCCCCTCTATGCAGGTGATGCCTGGTATGGAGAAATTTGAGAATGACAACAAGGATTTTGAATTCAATGTGTTGGGCTACAGGGAACCAGTGCAAGACGACGAGGATGGGTCTGGTGGGTGAGTGGGCGTTGTGTGGGATTGAGAGAAGATGAAAGGTGGAAAGTCAGCAGAGAGGTCATTGAAGAAATCAAGCCTGGAGGTTACAGGTTCAAGCCTTACTCCACTCGCGACCTGTGGGATCTTACTTTCCACAAGCTGGCTACCGCATTTCCCAACAAAAACACAATGGCTATGCATCAAAAGTACTTCATTGTCTGTAAAGTGCTTTGGGACACCCTGAGGTTGTGAAAGGCGCTATAGAAATGCAGGTTCTTTCTTTCCCATTATCTCCCCACCTTCAAACATAACTTCTCCTCAAAACTACTTTGGGTTTGACTCCCAATGCCACCAGAGATTGGCCCGTAATATAAAACAAATTGCTAACTGACATTTCAGTTCTGCGCAGTTGGAGGTGCCGTCTTTCAGATGTGAAGTTAAACCGAGGTCCCGTCTGCCTGTTCAGGTGGCTGAAGAAGATCTTATTGCAAAGGAGCAAGGAAGTTCTCCCGGTGTCCTGGCCAAAGCTTATCCCTCAACCAACACCACCAGAATTTGATTGACTGCATTAATTTTCATTACCTCCCAAATGATTTGCTATTTGCAGAATTAATTTCAATATAGATAAGTGTGAGGTGGTGTATTTTGGTAGGAGGAATAAGGAGGCCACAAATTCCTTGGAAAATAAGAGTCTACATGGGGTAGAGGAGCAAAGGGATCGAGGGGTACAGACTCACGAGTCATTAAAAGTAGCAATCCAGGTTAACAAGGCCATAACAAATGCAAACTAAGAACTGGGGTTCATTTCTGGAGGAATAGAATTGAAAAACAGGGAAGTTATGTTAAACTTGTATCGAACCTTGGTTAGACCACACTTGGAGTACTGTGACAGTTCTGGTCTCCATGTTACAAAAGGATATAGAGGCACTGGAGAAGGTGCTAAAAAGATGATTCCAGAACTGAGAGGTTATAACAATCAGGAAAAATTGAACAGGCTGGGACTCCTTTCTCTAGAAAAGAGAAGGCTGAGGGGTGACCGGATGGAGATCTTTAAAAAATATGAAGGGGGTTCATCGGGTAGACGTAGAGAAGATGTTTCCACTTAGAGTCATAGTCATAGAGTCACAACGGCACAGAAGGAGGCCATTCGGCCCATCGAGTCCGTGCCGGCTCTCTGTAGAGCATTCCAGTCAGTCCCATTCCCCCCGCTCTATCCCCGTAGCCCTGCAAGTTTATTTCCCTCAAGTGCCTATCCAGTCTCCCCTTGAAAACATTGAGTGTGTCCACTTCCACCACTTCCGTCAGCAGCGGGGGAGTCCAAAACTAGGGGATCACAAATATAAGATCGTCACTAATAAACCTATTGAAGAATTCAGGAGAAACTTCTTTACCCAGAGAGTGGTGAGAATGTGGAACTCGCTAACATAAGCAGTTGAAGCGAATAGCACAGATGTATTTAAGGGGAAGCTAGATAAACACACGAGGGGGAGAAAGGAATAGAAGGATATGCTGATAGGGTGAGATGAAGAGGGGTGGGAGGAGGCTTGTGTGGAGCAGAAACACCGGCACGGACCAGTTGGGCCGAATGGCCTGTTTCTGTGCTGTAAATACCGTGTAATTCTTTGACATTTTAATTAGAGCACCTGTTTCAATTTGAAAAGGAGTATGTGTTTGTTTTCATTATTGTTCACTGAATGGAAAAACAAATTGGTAGGTGGAGACTGAGTAATGGCATTGTTTGCAGCATCTGTCATAGGGTTGGGTTTTCTTTTCAACTTGTCAGCTCAATCAACCTTCCCTCCCCAGTTAAGGCTGCATCAGCCGTTATTTAAGGCCACAGTTGCACCACAGTTATCGTGTTAGTGCACGATGGGCACTGCTTTTGCATCGATACTCAAGGTGTAAAGGGGGGGAATTCTCCCATTTAGTCCCCCTGGCAGGGAATCTCGGCCACTGGAGGGAATTTCAGAAATTTCAACGGTCTTTATGATTGGAAAGTCATGCATCGAAGAACAATACCAGGGAGAAAAGCTTCTGGCTTTGAAGAACTCGCAACAGGAGAAGGCCATTCAGCCCCTCGAGCCCGTTCCGCATTCAGTTGGGTCACAGCTGATTTGTATCTCAACTCCATTTACTCCGTATCCCTCGAGAACCTTACCCAATAGAAATTGATTCATCGCAAACACCACCGTCTCCAGGGCAGTTAGGGATGGGCAATAAATACCGGCCTTGCCAGTGACGCTCACATGCCCAGGGACGAATATTACAAAAAAAATTGGAAATTTCAATTGAGCCCCCAACATTCACAGCCTTTTGGGGGAGAGTGTTCCGGATTCTACCGCCATTGCATATAAAAGTGATTCCTGATTTCACTCCTGAATGGCCGAGCTCTAATTTTAAGCTTATGAAAGGCTGAACAATTGGTGCTTTTTTCACTGGAACAGGGATGGTTAATGGGGCGAAAGCAAAATACTGCGGCAGCTGGAAATCTGAAATAAAAACAGAAAAGGCTGGAAAACACATAAGCACATCAGAAATAGGAGCAGGAGTCGGCCATACGGCCCCTCGAGCCTGCTCCACCATTCAATAAGATCATGGCTGATCTTCTACCTCAACTCCACTTTCCTGCACTATCCCCATATCCCTTGATTCCCTTAATATCCAAAAATCTATCGATCTCTGTCTTGAATATACTCAACGACTGAGCCTCCACAGCCCTCTGGGGTAGAGGATTCCAAAGATTCACCACCCTCTGAGTAAAGAAATTTCTCCTCATCTCAGTTCTTATTCTGAGACTGTGACCACTGGTTCTAGACTCCCCAGCCAGGGGAAACATCCTCCCTGCATCTACCCTGTCAAGCCCTGTAAGAATTTTGTATGTTTCAATGAGATCACTTTTCATTCTTCGAAACTCTACAGAATATAGGCCTAGTCTACTCAATCTCTCCTCATAGGACAATCCCCCCATCCCAGGAACCAGTCTGGTGAACCTTCGTTGCACTCCCTCTATGGCAAGTATATCCTTCCTTAGGTAAGGAGGCCAAAACTGTACACAATACTCCAGGTGTGGTCTCACCAGGGCCCTGTATAATTGCAGTAAGACGTCTTCACTCTTATACTCAAATCCTCTTGTAATAAAGGTCAACATACCATTTGCTTTCCTAATTGCTTGCTGTACCTGCATGTTAACTTTCAGTGATTCGTGTACAAGCAGGTCAGGCAGCATCTGTGGAGAGAGAAACAAGAATTAACGTTTCAGGTCGACAGGGAAATTCCCAATTTTCAAATGTTTCGTCAAAACTAGAAGCTCTCATTCCTAATATCATTCCCAGTGAACTGTTTCCATGGTTCTACTATCCTTCCTATAATTGGGCACCCAGAGCTCAGTACTCCAACTAAAGGCGATTCAGTTTTTAAATTAAAAAAAACCTGAAGATGCTGGAAAAAAAAAGAAAGACTCTATTTCTCCAGCGCCTTTCACGACCTCAGGACGTCTCAAAGCGCTTTACAGCCAATGAAGTACTTTTGAAGTGTAGTCACTGTTATAATGTGGGAAACGTGGCAGCCAATTTGCGCACAGCAAGCTCCCACAAACAGCAGTGCGATAATGATCAGATAATCTGTTCTTTTTTGTGATGTTGATTCATAAATATTGGCCAGGACACCTGCTCTTCTTCGAAATAATGTCCATGGGATCTTCTATATCCACCTGCGAGAGCAGACGGGGCCTTGGATTAAAGGCTCATCCGAAAGACGGCACCTCCGACAGTGCGGCACTCCCTCAGTACTGGCACTGGGAGTGTCAGCCTAGATTTTTGTGCTCAAGTCTCTGGAGTGGGACTTGAACCCACGACCTTTAGGACTCAGAGGTGAGGGTGCTGCCAACTGAGGCACGGCTGACCGGAAATACAGAGCGGGTCCATCGGGATCTGGAAAGAGAAAAGGTAGGTGAACAATTCGATCAGAGAAATTTCGTAGGGTTCAGACTAACAGACAATAACCTCTTTTTATATCTGTATGCTGGGGCCAGAGGTTTAGAGGGGTGTAAGCAAATCGAATCTGATTCCAGATGTTGTTGCAACCAAACCTTTTATTGTGTTCAAACAAGTCTCGACACACTCAGGCCCGAATTTTCCCTACCTGGGCGGGTCCGGTGCGGGCGGTGGCCATTGCGGGTCGCGACCTCGTTGCTGGCTCCATCCCGCTCCACAGAATGACTTTACGTTAATAGGGCCTATTAAGCCCGCCCTGCACGTTACCCGGCCCAATTAAATGGTGCGGGTATGGTGACGTCATTTATGATGCGTTTTCAGTCGGGATCTTTAAAGGGGCCATGGCCAAATTAAATTGGAAGGTTAATTTAACAGTGCTGTCAGTGCACTACAGCATTGGAGTGTTGCACGCATGGTCTCTATGGAGAATAGATGACTATCTATGGAGGATGGAAGGCTATGCATGGAGGATAGATGACTATCTATGGAGGATAGAAGGCTATGTATGGAGGATAGATGGCAGAGGCTCATACACCTCCTCTCTAGGAGGGATGTCAGCGTAGACGTGGGTCCCCCTGGCCCCACTGCTGTGCAGCAAGGTGCTCTCTGGCTCCTTGGCAGCAGGGAAGTGAGCAGGCTGCCTCTACCTCTGCTGAAGCCACAGGGCTAGCACCTCGTAGAAGCATGCGGAAGAGAAAGATGACACACAATTGGTTTCACAAGGTTGCCACTTATGTGTTTTATCCAATGTTTTTGTGAAGTTTCCGTTAATGTGCTGTCAAACATAAAAATCTTTATTTTCACCACTTTCCCGTCTTGGACAGATCTGTGTTGCACCTTTGGAAGTGGCTTAGTGAGTTGCAGTGACTGGTGAGACATAACGGTACCCTCAGCAGTGGTGGTGAGTGTGAAAGGAATGGTCATTGCAGGGATGCTTTGTGGTGTTGCTGTGGGGTAGTGCCAACCTGGCGCATCATATGGGTGTACAGCAGCAAGTGAAGTAAATCTGGCCATGGTGAGGCCATCCCTGGCCTCCCGGGCAGCAATGTGCTCGGGTGCTGATGCCCTCTGTCCTGTGCAGCATCAGGTGATTGCGGAGAAGGTTGGTGGTGGTATTGTTGGTGCTGCTGGTGTTGGGGCTCATCGTGGTTCAATTCTGAGGACCAAGGTGAGACAGTATAAACAGCACCCATGCTGATGGAATAGATGGCAGGTGAAGTAAAGACAATGGTGAGAGAGGTTCTTCCAATGAGGTGACACTGGATGAAGACTTTGCTGGGAATACTTGTAGCCTGCAGAATCTGTGCTGGAAATGCAATAAGAAACAGTTTCTGCCTGAGGAAAGTGATCAGCTGCGAGGTGGGAGCTTTTATAGTACATTTGATGCTGTCAACTAATCAGCTGGAGCAATGGCCACTGAACTCCCGCCTCAGGTTGACAGACGTGGTTCCCGAGCAGCATGGTTCCCGTGGCCATGCAGGGAAATTTGAAATGTAGGGGGGAAAAGGCTCTTAACTGTCTGAAAACAAGGTTATAATGATTTCAATTAGGTCGCCCGCCTCTGCCGGTCAGGTCGCTGCCGCACTGGCAAACGCGCCCGAGGGAAAGGCGCGTGGGGGCGGGATGACAGCGGGTTCCTGACCCGCTCCCAAAAATATCAACTTTCCCACCCCACCCTCCTCCGATCGCGTCTGCAACCACCCCGGAAAATTTTGGCCTCAGTGCCTCTAAGCTGTAGACATACGGAGCAATAAATAATATCACCCCATTTTTCCTCTGGGTAGAGGTTTTAAGGAGCATCTTAAAGTAGGAGAGAGAGGTGGAGAGGTGGAGAGGTTTAGGGCGGGAATTCCAGAGCTTGGGGCCCAGGCAGCTGAAGGCACGGCCGCCAATGGCGGAGCGATTAAAATCAGGGATGGGAAGATGTGAAAAACGGGCGGGTTCTACAACGGGCGGACGATCCGCTCCGTCAGGTTTCTGGCCAAGAGGTGATGTTGAAAATGACCCCTCCCCCATGTCCCGGAACACCCCGCGGGGTGTGTAAAACTATTTTAATAACCTAGAGGGGTTTATAAGACAGGGCTATGGGGACAGAGCAGGGGGGAGTGGGATTAATCGGAGAGCTCTTTCAAAGAGCCGGCACAGGCACGATGCTCTCCTCCTGTGCTGTAAGATTCTATGATTCTGTGATAATGACGGTTTAGTGGAAGAAGATTTCATCAACTTGGCAGACAGAGCAAAACTCTCTTGTCTCGTAGTCGAGCACCTTGACTACAGATCACAGAAGAAGGAACTTAAAGAAATAACTGGCATTTCTACAGCGCCTTTCACAACCTCAGGGCGTCCCAAAGCGCTTTACAGCCAATGAAGTACATTTTGAAGTGTAGTCACTGTTGTACTGTAGGAAACGCGGCAACCAATTTGCGCACAGCAAGATCTGTTTTTAAGTGATGTTGATTGAGCGTCTTAAGGAGAAGAGAGAGGTAGAGAGGCGGAGCAGTTTAGGGAGGGAATTCCAGAGCTTAGGGCCCGGGCAGCTGAAGGCACGGCCGCCAACGGCGGAGCGATGGAAATCGGGGTTGCGCAAGAGGCTAGAATCGGAGGAGCGCAGAGATCGTGGAGGGTTATAGGGCTGGAGGAGGTTACAGAGATATGGTTATGGAGATAGGATACACACTGACAACACCAAGATCTACATCTCTCAACCAACAGTGCCATGCATCTCATGGCTATTTGTGGGGTCTTGCTGCCACATTTAGCTGGGTAACAACCAGTCATTTCACTTCCAATATGAAGTGCTTTGAAACGTTTCTCAGATAAGTCATAAGACGTGACATGAATGCAAATCTTTCATTCTTTACTTGCACAGTTTGATCCTTTTTATTGCAATCGATTCGGCATGCACCTTAATCTGTCAACCTGCCTCATAGCCATAGTTAGCATGCTGTCATCCATTTCTCCTCGGGCCCTGCCCCCCCTCCCCCCCCCCCCCACCTTATTGATTGAGTCTGTATCCTGTGGTGGTTCAATCAAATTTCAAAATTGTACATCACCGTGAAGAATCCTGGAGCGTTATTCTTCCTCAACAGTCTTTGTCCTGTCTACCACTCCATCACAAGAAAAGTATGAGGGAGATTGACAACCAATGTTTCCCATACCTGTGAGAGTTCCCCTTCCTCCCTCGGCCTCCCCGACTATTCTCCGCCCTCTGCCACCAACATTAAGCCAAGAGGATAAACTAGTGTGGTGGTTGTGGTACAGGGCTGAAGTGGGGCTTTCGAGCTCTACTATAACTAAAGGGTTAAGAATGGGAATCGAATGAGCTAATAGGCCTTTGCAGTAGTAAGCTTTTTCTAAGTTGCTGAACTGGCAGTTGAGATAACCTAAGAATGACATGTTGATTTTGCATTAGTGTTAGAATGATTGACGACTGCAAGCTGTGTGACTTGGAGACAATTGCAAATAGCCGGACGTTGAACCATAAGAGGCCTAGAGGATGTAAGTTCTGCCCTGGCAGGAAAGCAGGAGAATGAGTCAGAAGTACAATGTTGGTGAGACCCCACCTGGCATAAGCAAAGGTCATAGTTGCAACAACAGCTTGCGGTGATAACGGACATATACTTTTCCGGTAATAAAGGCGGTACCTTAATGTAACGCGGCATAGGCAACCAATCAGTGAATGTGTACATGGGGCAAAACCCAATCAAATTGTTAAGATGGGTCGTGCACGAGGCTAATTATGTCCCTATATTTTGTATAAAAGACTGCTTAAAACTTTGTATCAGTGGAGAGAAGCCTGGCTAGACCGATAGCAGGTTGTCCCCCCACCGGTGCAAATAAAGACTGCTCGAATCTTTGAACTCAGACCTGGTGTTGAGTGTTTATTTCAAATACTCCACTTCAGGGCGGTCATGCATTCGGAATCGCGTTCAATAAATCTGGTGATTTGTGGTCCGGCAAGAGCAGCTTGTTATAAAAACCCAACTGGTTCACTAATGCCCTTCAGGAACCTGCTCTTGCTACCCAGTCTGGCCTATGTGACTCCAGTCCCACACTACGCGGTTGACTCTTAAGGCCCTCTGGGCAATGTTCCCTTTAATTTTTTTTCGGGTGCGCGGCCCCTTTAAGTGGCTGCGCGGCCCATTCAAAATAACGCGCATGCGCGGTTTTTCCCATTTTTAAAAGTCGGTGAGCCGGCTGCGCGGGAGCTCTGGAGAGTTGCGTGGCCGCGTGACCGGGCAGCTTAAAGGGAGCATTGCATTATGGGCAACTAGGGATGGGCAATAAACGCTGCCTTGCTAGTGTTGCCCACATCCTGATAATAAAGAAATATCAAGTTTTAAATATTGATTTCAGCGAGGTTCGTGGGTAAGATGAACCAACCCCAACCTCAACCTACAACAGAGGCTTTCATATGTTGGTGTGTGTGTGTGTGGAAGTGTTGACCCCGCACCCCCACGCATGAAAGGAACACAGCTCAGAGACAGGCTTACAATGCTGTAGCCCCAATTCTCTGACCCACACTCCCTTTTAAGTACAAAAAGCCCAGTCAGGCCGTGGCTCAAGTGGGTCGCACTCTCGCCTCTGAGTCAGAAGGTCGTGGGTTCAAGTCCCACGCCAGAGACTTGAGCACAATAAATCCAGACTGACACTCCCAGTGCAGTGCTGAGGGAGTGCTGCACTGTCGGAGGTGTTATCTTTCGGATGAGATGTTAAACCAAGGCCCCGTCTGCTCTCTCAGGTGGATGTAAAAGATCCCACGGCCACTATTTTGAAGAAGAGCAGGGGGGAGTTCTCCCCGGTGTCCTGGGGCCAATACTTATCCCTCAATCAGCATAACAAAAACAGATGATCTGGTCATTATCACATTGCTGTTTGTGGGAGCTTGCTTTACGCAAATTGGCTGCCGCGTTTCCTACATTACAACAGTGACTACACTTCAAAAAGTACTTCATTGGCTGTAAAGCGCTTTGGGATATCCTGAGGTTTTGAAAGGCGCTCTAGAAATGGAAATCTTTCTTTACAGCTCTTTGCTGGGAGTGCGGGAACACTGGTTTTACCCCTATGTGCCACAATAAAGCTTGGTCCATTGTCACGGCAACTTTCTTCCAGCTCCAAAATACTCCCTCAGCGGTGCCGAAAGCCTGATCTACACTTTCTTCACCCGACGGATTGACCAGTGCTCTCTGCTCTGGGCTCTCTGCCTCCATTCTGCATAAACCCCCATCATTCCGAAATGCAGAGTTCGGGATCTCCCACACAAAGTGCCACACACCCATCACTCCTGTCCTTGCCAAGATTCAATGCCTCGCTGTTCACTAACAGATGGACTTTAAAACCCTCTTCCTTATCTCTAAGACAAAGGGTGGTAGAAGTTTGGAACTCTCTTCCGCAAATAGCAATTGATGCTAGATCAATTGTTAATTTTAAATCTGAGGTTGATAGATTTTTGTTAACCAAAGGTATTAAGGGATATGGGGCAAAGGCGGGTATATGGAGTTAGGTCGCAGATCAGCCATGATCTCATTAAATGGCGGAGAAGGCTCGAGGGGCTGAATGGCCTCCTCCTGTTCCTACGTTGCTATGTAATTCCCTTTCAGAGCCACACTTATCCTTCTGAGCCATGTTCTCCAGCCGTACTATCCGGTTGTTCCTCTGACACTGAATTATTGCCCACTTCCGACACTTTAGAGGTCGGTCTTTTATTGACCCAGTTTTCTACCCTGTGCGAAATTCTCTCTTGAAATCGCTCCCCATTCCCATCTCCCTCCAGCCCTTATCATAGAATCATAGAGCGATACAGCACAGAAGGAGGCCGTTCGGCCCATCGTGCCTGTGCCGGCTCTTTGAAAGAGCTCTCCAATTAGTCCCACTCCCCCCCACCCCACCCCGCCGTCTTTTTCATAGCCCTGGAAATTTTCCACTTCAAGTGGAAATCCTATTTTAAAAACGCTTCTCGTTGACCATTCTTTCTGGCTCCCAACTAGATTTTTCTTTCTGATATCTAACTCCGTGTTCTCCTTCTCGAACGTGTGAAGCCTTCGGAGACATTTTCCCTTGTGTAGCTACTGATCTGCTCAAGCACACCCACACCCTCACCACCACCTTTGATGCCCTAGTCCCTATTAAAACCATTACTCTCTCTCTCACCCTGGCTGTTCCTTCTGGTACGGCCCACATCTTCGCTCCCTCAAGTTTAAGGGCTGCAAACTTGAATGGATATGGTGGACATCTGGTTTAGATCTGGCTGGACCACATAAAGCATTATCAGGGTCCTACTCTTGTCTGCCAAAACTGCTCACTATTCCAGGATCATTCTGGAATGCAAAGCTAATCCCGGCTACTATTCTCTACTGCTAACCGTCTGCTTAAACCCCTCTCCCCCGTCTCCTCCACACTCACCTCCAACAACAAGTGCGAGGAGCTCATGGAATTCTTTGTCTCTAAGATTGAGACCATCCGATTAGCCGATCCCGTTCTCCCATCTCCCCTGTGCTCGCTGACCTACATTGGCTCCCGGTTAAGCAATGCCTCGATTTCAAAATTCTCATCCTTGTTTTCAAATCCCTCCATGGCCTCGCCCCTCCCTATCTCTGTAATCTCCTTCAGCCCCACAACCCCCCCGAGATCTCTGCGCTCCTCTGATTCTGCCCTCTTGAGCATCCCTGATTATAATCGCTCAACCATTGGTGGCCGTGCCTTCAGCTGCCTGGGCCCGAAGCTCTGGAATTCCCTGCCTAAACCTCTCCACCTCTCTACCCCTCTCTCCTCCTATAAGACGCTCCTTAAAACCTACCTCTTTGACCAAGCTTTTGGTCACCTGCCCTAATTTCTTATGTGGCTCGGTGTCAATTTTTTTTGTCTTATAACACTCCTGTGAAGCACCTTGGGACATTGTACTACGTTAAAGGTGCTATATAAATGCAAGTTGTTGTTGTGTAGGAGATGTCGTTATTGCCGTTATTATCATTCAAGCTTTTAGGCCACAGCCCAAGTCCCTCAGCGGCCAACCTTCGAAGAAGTCATCATCTGTAAGTGCCACAGGCAGAGGCGATAGACATAGGCTGACAGAGGCAGCTATTGACTCTGGGGATTGTGCATTCACGTGCAAGCACCTCCATTGCACACAATTGTAGAACCAGAACACGAGTCCCAAGCTGAGAACAGGCAATGCGCACAGAGAGTTGAAATTTAACTACTTTAAATAGAGGCTGGTGAACACATGGAACAGGCTGCCCTGAAAGGATGAGATGTTAAACCGAGGCCCCGTCTGCCCTCTCGGGTGGACGTAAAAGATCCCATGGCCACTATTTTGAAGAAGAGCAGGGGAGAGTTCTCCCGGGTGTCCTGGGGCCAATATTTATCCCTCAACCAACATCACTAAAAATAGATTATCTGATCATCATCACATTGCTGTTTGTGGGAGCTTGCTGTGCGCAAATTGGATGTCGCGGTTCCTACATCACAACAGTGACTGCTGCACTTCAAAAGTAATTCATTGGCTGTGAAGCGCTTTGGACGTCATGAAAGGCTCTATATAAATGTAAGTTCTTTCTTTTGTATACTTTCAGTGGAGTCACATATAGGCCCAGACCGGGTAAGGACGGCAGCTTTCCTTCCCTAAAGGACATTAGCGAACCAGATGGGTTTTTAACGACAGCTTTTTATTTCCAGATATTTGAGAAAAGGTGAATTGAGACTTTCAAACATGCCGTGACGGGATATGAGCTCACGCTCTGGTAATCGTCCAGTAAGGTAACCACTAAGCTGTCGTCCCTTTTACAGTGAGATGCCCAGGAGTGCGCCAGTATCGGCAGGGGAAGCTCTGGGAGGGCGCTAATATTTGCAGCGGCGTCCCGCGCTGAGAAGGTTGGAAACCTGTGGCTTTTAATGGAATGCAACTGCCCAGCTCTCTCTCCCAACTTACGCTCACAAGGTCCATTGCTGTTTCTGCAGCTCATTGACAAAGCTGCTCCGAACCTCATAAACTTACTCTGCAAACTGATAACGTGCATGTATTTTTTATATCAGTGCAATATTCTTAAAAAGATTGGTTCTATAAAATATGCAATACAATAATTAATTAAAATAGCAGAAAACTTGGCTAAGAACCAGGTGCAAATGTTCAGGGTTCTCGTGTATTATTGATAGATTATATTTTACGATTCTGACTGAATTTTAGCCAGCTGGTGGGATACAAAGGTCTATCTACAGGACAAACACAGCTTTTGATCTGTTGATATTGAAGTGAAGCAACAAAAAAAGAGCAGATAATAAACTTGAAAGAATGACGCTTGATTCTCTGTAGGGCGTTTGTGAAAGCTAGGACGTTTCTCAGTGAGCAGGAAGCCTAACAAGCTGAGCCAGGCGATGCTGCCTTGATACCAGTCTTTGTTGTAGCTCACAGTGTAACCACCAACCTCCTAATACAAAGCATAAAAAGAGGTAGCCATGGGGCTCCCAGCTGTGAACAAATTCCACAATTCCACACAGATGCAGCTACAATGCCTCAATTTATTGATTTATCACCCAACCCCTGAATTCTATTCTCATTCTTAAAATATACCTGTCCCCTCAAGTAATCTCGGTACAACTTATCATGCATTCCCAGCCCATTCTCCTTCAGAGGGTGGGGTAAGCAGGTCCCCTTTGGGGTTGAGGTGGCTCCAAGATGACCTAACAGGCAATGGAAGATTAGAAAACTGAGTCAATCCTCAATGGTGGACTTCATAATCTGATACCTGAACCAGGCATGTCCATAGAATTCTAGGATCGTTGACTTGGCCCCCTCCTATTTCTCATCTACATGTTGCCCCTCGGAGATATCAACCAAAAGTACAGCGTCAGTTTCCACATGTACACCGACGACTCCCAGCTCTACCTCACCACTACCTCTCTCGACCCCTCCACGGTCTCTAAATTGTCAGGCTGCTTGTCCGACATCCAGTATTGGACGAGCAGAAATCTCCTTCTACTAAATATTGGGAAGACCAAAGCCATTGTCTTCAGTCCCCGCCGCAAACTCTGTTCCCTAGCCACCGACTCCATCCCTCTCACTGGCATCTGTCTGAAGCTGAACCAGACTGTTCGCAACCTTGGTGTCATATTTGACCCGAGATGAGCTTCCGACCACATATCTGTACCATCACTAAGACCGCCTATTTCCGCCTCCGTAACATCGCTCGACTCCGCCCCTGCCTCAGCTCATCTGCTGCTGAAATCCTTATCCATGCCTTTGTTACCTCTAGACTTGACTATTCCAACACACTCCTGGTTGACCTTCCACGTTCTACCCTCCGTAAACTTGAGGTCACCCAAAACTCGGCTGCCCCATGTCCTAACTCGCACCAAGTCCTGTTCACCCATCACCCCCTGTGCTCGCTGACCTACATTGACTCCTGGTTAAGCAACGCCTCAATTTTAAAATTCTCATCCTCGTTTACCAATCCCTCCAGGGCTTTGCCCTTGCCGATCTCTGTGATCTCCTTCAGCCCCACAACCCCCCGAGATATCTATGCTTCTCCAATTCTGGCCTTTTGAGCATCCCTGATTTTAATCGCTCCACCATTGGTGGCCGTGCCTTCAGCTGCCTGGACCCTAAGCTCTGGAATTCCCTCCCTAAACCTCTCCGTCTCTCCACCTCTCTTTTCTCCTTTAAGACACTCCTTAAAACCTACCACTTTGACCAAGCTTTTGGACACTGTCCTAATATCTCCTTATGTGGCTCGGTGTCAAATTTTGTCTGATAATCGCTCCTGTGAAGCGCCTTGGGATGTTTTACTACATTAAAGGCGCTATATAAATGCAAGTTGTTGTTGTTGCAGTTATTGACTAACCAGCTTGGGATGTACAAAAAACGAAAGAAGGACTTGAATTTGTATAGCACCTTTCATGACTTCAGGACGTCCCAAAGCGCTTTACAGCCAATGAAGTACTTTTTTTGAAGTATAGTCACTGTTGAAATGTAGGAAACGCGACAGCAAATTTGCGCACAGCAAGCTCCCACAAGCAGCAGTGTGATAATGACCTGATGATCTGTTTTAGTGATGTAGTTTGAGGGATAAATATTGGCCAGGACACCGGGGCGAACTCCCCTGCTCTTCTTCGAAATAGTGTCTGTGGGATCTTTTAGTACACCTGTGAGGGCCGATGGAGCCTCGGTTTAACATCTCATCTGAAAGGCGGCACCTCTGACAGTGCAGCACTCCCTCAGCACTGCACTGAGGTGTCAGTAGCGGGGTGCACTGGGAGCTGGGATTCTTCCCTCTCGGCTCCAGATATTGCTGCAAACCAGTGTCCTAATGGGTAGGGTGGTGGTAGCTGACAAGCAATGGGAAGTTTACTGGTGCTCCGTACTGCTATGGATTTAGCAAGTTAAATTCTGTCGTGCCCATATGCACACTCGACAGGTCCCTAATCTTTGGCTCTTGCCAACCTTTGCCTAAGTTCTGAACCTAACTGGAACGTGCCCTCCGGGGAAAGAGACTGCAAGGAGAAGCTTGACCTGTGTGAATTTCTCAGCCGCCTGCTTTGGAGACCCTTTAATATGGCGACGGATTTGTGCACAAAGATAAGGCTACAACATTGTGGCTCCAATTCTTCATCCCTTCATCACATCTCGCGAGGTTCGGCGTTGGCAACGGAATCACAGAAATCGCATTTATGCAGTGGCTTTCACACCCTCGGGATGTCCCAACTATTTCACAGCCAATGAAGGACATTTTGAAAGTGTAGTCACTGTTGATTTGCAGGTACGCCTGGTGCTGCTCCTGGCATGCTCTTCTACACTCCTCATTGAACCAGGGTTGGTCCCCTGGCTTGATGGTAATGGTAGAGTTGATTTGTAGGCAGATGTAGTCACCAGATTGTGCACAGCAAGGTCCCGCAAACAGCAGTGAGATAAATGGGTATGTACTGGTTATGTTGCTGGACTGGTTAATTCAGGGAAGGTGAGTTCAAATCCCACCATGGCAGTTTGAGAATTTAAGTTCAATTTTTTTAAATTCTGGGAAATAAAAAGTTGGGATCAGTAAAAGTAACCATGAACATCAGAACAAGAACATAAGAATTAGGAGCAGGAGTCGGCCATTCGGCTCCTCGAGCCTGCTCCACCATTCAATGAGATCATGGCTGATCATCGACCTCAACTCCACTTTCCCACCTGATCCCCATATCCCTTGATTCCCCGAGAGTCCAAAAATCTATGGATCTCAGCCTTGAATATACTCAACGATTCAGCATCCACAACCCTCTGGGGTAGAGAATTCCAAAGATTCACCACCCTCTGAGTGAAGAAATTCCTCCTCATCTCAGTCCTAAATGGCCGACCCCTTATCCTGAGACTATGCCCCCTAGTTCTAGACACTCCAGCCAGGGGAAACAATCTCTCAGCATCTACCCTGTCAATCCCCCTCAGAATCTTATATGTTTTAATGAGATCACCTTTAATTCTTCTAAACTCCAGAGAGTATAGGCCCATTCTACTCAATCTCTCATCATAGGACAGCCCTCTCACCCCAGGAATCAATCTAATGAAACTGTCAGATTGTTGTAAAAACCCAACTGGTCCACTAATGTGCACTGAGGTGATGAAAGTGCGGCTAAGGGTTTTGGTGGTGATGTGGGTGAGTGAGGGGTATGGGTAGGCAATGTTGCCAAGGCGGAAGTAAGCAGTCCTAGTAGATTTGATAGAGGTGTTCAAAATCATGAGGGGTCCAGACAGAGTAGATAGAGAGAAACTGTTCCCATTGGTGGAAGGGTCGAGAACCAGAGGACACAGATTTAAGGTGATTGGCAAAAGAACCAAAGGCAGCATGAGGAAAAACTTTTTTACGCAGCAAGTGGTTATGATCTGGAATGCACTGCCTGAAAGGGTGGTGGAGGCAAACTCAATCACGGCTTTCAAAAGGGAGTTGGTAAGTACCTGAAGGAAATTTTTTTTCAGGGCTACGGGGAAAGGGCGGGGGAGTGGGACTAGCTGAAGTGCTCTTGCAGAGAGCTGGCACGGGCTTGACGGGCTGAATGGCCTCCTTCTGTGCTGTAACCATTCTATGATTCTATGGTATTGGAAATATTGGGAGGACCGAATCCATTATCCTCAGTCCACATCACAAACTCCGTTCCCTAACCACCGACTCCATCCTTCTCCCTGGCAAATGTCTGAGTCTGAACCAGACTGTGGTGCCATACTTGACCCGGAGATAAGCTTCCGACCCCATATCCGCTCCATCACCAAGTCCGCCTACTTCCACCTCAGTAACATCGCTCGTCTCCGCCCTTGCCTCAGCTCATCTGCTGCTGAAACCCTCATCCATGCCTTTGTTACCTCTAGACTCGACTATTCCAACACATTCCTGGCCGTCCTCCCATCTTCCACCCTACGTAAACTTGAGTTCATCCAAAACTCTGCTGCCCGTATCCTAACTCGCACCAAGTCCCGTTCACACATCACCCCTGTGCTCGCTGACCTACATTGGTTCCCAGTCTGGCAATGTCTCGATTTAAAAATTCACATCCTTGTTTTCAAATCCCTCCATGGCCTCGCCCCCCATCTCTGTAACCAGCCCTACAACCCTCCGAGATCTCTGCACTCCTCCAATTCTGGCTTTTTGAGCATCCCCGATTTTCTTCGCTCCACCATTGGCGGCCGACCTTCAGCTGCCTGGGCCCTAAGCTTTAGATTTACCTCCCTTAACCTCTCCATACCTCTCTCTCCTTCTTGAAGATGCTCCTTAAAACCTACTTCTTTGGCCACGTGTCCTAATATCTCCTTATGTGTCTCGGTGTCAAATTTTACATAGTATTACATCAGATATACGTCACAGAAACAGGCCATTCGGCCCAACCAGTCCATGCCGGCGTTTATGCTCCACTCGAGCCTCCTCCCGTCTTTCCTCATCTAACTCTATCAGCATAAACCTCTATTCCCTTCTCCCTCATATGCTTGTCCAGCCTCCCCTTAAATCCATCTATACTATTCGCTTCAACCACTCCCTGTGGTAGCGAGTTCCACATTCTCACCACTCTCTGGGTAAAAAGTTTCTTCTGAATTCCCTATTGGATTTCTTGGTGACTATCTTATATTGATGGTCTCTAGTTATTCCCCTCCCCACAAGTGGAAACACTCTCTCTGTATCCACTCTATCAAAACCTTTCATAACTTTTTTGGACCTCTATTAGGTCACCCCTCAACCTTCTGTTTTCAAGAGAAAAGAGACCCAGCCTGTTCATCCTTTCCTGATAGGTATACCCTCGCATTTCTGGTATCATCCTTGTAAATCTTCTCTGTACCCTCTCCAGTGCCTCTATATCCTTTTTATAAAAGTGTCAGCTGTGGCTCAGTGGGTAGCACTACTCGCCTCTGAGTCAGCAGGTTGTAAGTTCATAGTCCCACTCCAGGGACTTGAGCATGTAAAGCTAGGGTGACAATCCAGTCCAGTGCCGAGGGAGTGCTGCAATGTCGGAGGTGCCGTCTTTCAGATGAGACGTTAAACCGAGGCCCCGTCTGCTCTCTCAGGTGGATGTAAAAGATCCCATGGCCACTATTTCGAAGAAGAGTAGGGGAGTTCACCCCGGTGTCCTGGATCAATATTTATCCCTCAAAAACAGACTATCTGGTCATTATCACATTGCTGTTTGTGGGAGCTTGCTGTGCGCAAATTGCCTGTTGCGTTCCTACATTACAACAGTGACTACCCTTCAAAAAAAGTACTTCATTGGCTGTAAAGCACTTTGGGACGTCCGGTGGTCGTGAAAGGCGCTGGAGAAATGCAAGTCCATCTATAATATGATTTTGTTTGATGACGCTCCTGTGAAGCACCTTGGGACTGCGTTAAAGGCGCCGCCTAAATGCACGTTGTTGTTTTTGTTGTTGAGGTGGAAGGTCTGGTAGATCCTGATCAGGAAGTCACACGTTGGAACGTCACTTCTATTGTTTTATTACAATGTTTTCAGCAATCGCGTGACACCGCGCCGTGACCGGTGACTCAGGACCGACTAATGGCGTCACACTGAGCTGCAGCGTTGTGAATTGTCACGCGGTTTAACGGCAGGATAAAAAAAAAGAACGCATGAATGTCAGGGCAGTTGTGTTGTTAGCCATTTCTAATCACGCAGGAAACTTTGCCTTGGGTGCGTAATCTGCGGCTCTGTCGTGAGTTATTGTCTAGTCAACTGGATAACTGCAGGACCTTGTTTAAATATTTTATCAAAACACAAACAGAATTTTCATTAAATACTTTGCTGTCACTTTTATTGATGTGCACCAAGGGAGCATCTAATATTAATGAAAGCAAAATCCACATAATGTTCTTGTCAACCGAGTCCAGGCCTCATCTGTATGTGCTCAGCCAGATCCTTGCACCATCTCAGCCCCGGACCCTGGAACACTCACCCCTCTGTGTTGCTGCCTCCCGCCCCTCTGTCCAAAGCCTCCTCCGTTGAAAATATCTCTTTAATCATCAACATTTTAAAAGTTCTTTTTGAATGGGTTGGACAGGGTAGATGTGGAGAGAATGTTTCCACTTGTGGGAGAATCCAAAACTCGGGAGCCATGAATACAAGATAGTCACTAATAAATCCAATAGGGATATATACTCGTTGGAGTTTAGAAGAATGAGAGGAGATCTTCCTGAAACATATAAGCTTCTGAGGGGGTTCGACAGGGTAGATGCAGGGAGGATGTTTCCCCTCGTGGGGTAATCTAGAACGAGGGGGCATAGTCTCAGAATAAGGGGTCGCCCATTTAAAACGGAGATGAGGAGGAATTTCTTCTCTCAGATGGTCGTGAATCTTTGGAATTCTCTTCCCCAGAGAGCTGTGGAGGCGGAGTCATTGAATATATTTAAGGTGGAGACAGACAGATTTTTGAACGATAAGGGAGTCAAGGGTTATGGGGAGTGGGCGGGGAAGTGGAGTTGAGGCCAAGATCAGATCAGCCATGATCTTATTGAATGGCGGAGCAGGCTCGAGGGGCCAGATGGCCGACTCCTGCTCCTACATCATACGTTCTTATTAAATGAGGAGAAATTTCTTTGATCAGGGAGAAGTTTGAATGTGCAGGAAGTGGTTTAGGCAAATAGCATAAGATGCTTTTAAAAAGGAAACAAACTAGAGGAGTACATGAGAGAAAAGGGAATAGAAAGATATGCTGAAAGGCTGAGATGAGGCAGATGGAATGGGAGGAGACTCGTGTGGAGCATAAAGACCAGCACAGGCTAGTTGGGCCGAATGGCCTGTTTCTGTGTTCGATATTCTATGTAACCCTTACCCTTCCACACACTGCTGTCAGGCGACATGAGGAAAACTTTTTTACGCAGCGAGTGGTTAGGATCTGGAATGCACTGCCTGAAAGAATGGTAGAGGCAGATTCAATCGTGGCTTTCAAAAGGGAGTTGGATAAGTACCTGAAGGGAAAAAAATTGCAGGGTTATGGGGAAAGGGTAGGGGAGTGGGACTAGCTGAAGTACTCTTGCAGAGAGCTGGCACGGGCTCGACGGGTCGAATGGTCTCCTTCTGTGCTGTAACCATTCTATGATTCTATGGGGGAGAAATTCAGTTGTTTAGTGCCTCCAGTTAGTGTGTAGGGTGGAGGGGGGGCGGGGTGCTAACGGGGCGCTAAGGGGTTAGCGACTGGGTGCGGCGAATGCAGTGACACCCGCGAACTTCAGTGCCGGTTTAGCGCTGGCGCTAACTCTTACCGCCTGAGCCTCTAGCGCCTCGCAAATCGTGACATCATAAAGTGCGCAGCGTCCCGTTACCGCCCCGGATGTGAAATTGCCTCCCGCCCCCTGCTGTCTCGCCGGGCGTGAACAACGGCACGAAGAGGAGGCGTGGTCAACTCGGCTGGCCGCTGGGGGGAGCGCTAATTAAAGGGAATGGTTTTCAGGTAGACCAACTTTTATTATTTGCCCCAGTCTGGTGCCTGCTCCACACTGTGAGACTGTTTGGGGCTGTAATGGCAGTCGCTCAGGTTGCCTTGCAAAACAGAACTGATGACACTCGCTTGTGCAGCATCAATGGCCCTTCCCTTTAAGCGAGGGAAGCAGCCTCTGATGCCGTTTACAATGCGCTCGAAATCGTTTAGCGCTCTGCCGCTACCGTCCTGCTCTCGGACTTTAGCGCCCTAAGAGAAGTGGCTACCGCTTGATTTAGCACTCCACTTCCCTCTCAGAGCGCTAGAGCTGAATTTCCCGGCAGGAGAGAATCATTAGCGTCTGGCGCTACTTTTTCTACTTTTCAAAAGTTAGCGCCCCATACGGGGCGACACCGAATTTCTAGCTCTGATCCTATGATTCTATAGTTTGATTACTTTTCCCCTCTGTGAAGTATTTTCCTTGGGTTAAATATGTTACTGGCATTATATAGTTGCAATCTGTTATCCTATGTCTTTTGTTTCTGTCAGGAATGCACAGGGCTGGAAAATCCTGTCGCAGTCCATCTGACTGGTCCCAGTGTCTTTCATTATCGGGATGTGGGCGTCGCTACCAAGGCCGGCATTTATTGCTCATCCCTAATTGCCCTTGAGAAGGTGGTGGTGAGCCGCCTTCTTGAACCGCTGCAGTCCGTGTGGTGAAGGTGCTCCCAAAGTGCTGTTAGGGAGGGAGCTCCAGGATATTGACCCAGCGACGATGAAAGATCGGCCGATATATTTCCAAGTCGGGATGGTGTGTGACTCGGAGGGGAACTTGGAGGTGGTGGTGTTCCTCACACTTGCCTCACAGAACCTCTCCTTCTTTCTGCAGTCCAGGTTGCACCGAGTGGAGCAGCCAACGGTTACAATGCCATGGGGAGGCCCTGTAATGCCACAGGCCCCTGATTTACATAAACGTACGAGGCTGATACCTGATTCAGGAAGGCGACTGAAATACCAGCAGTGTTGAAAGCATCCCGGGGCAGGAATGGAGCAGGAAATTGATCATTTTTAACTCTGCTGACCAGGGTGAAAATAAAATTCATTCTTCATTACTCCTTTCTCATTTACAACAACAACAACTTGTATTTATATGGCGCCTTTAATGTAGTAAAACTTCCCAGTGCACCTCACAGGAGCGATTATCGAACACAATTTGACACCGAGCCACTTGAGGAGATAGTAGGACAGGTGACCAAAAGCTTGGTCAAAGAGGTAGGTTTTAAGGAGCGTCTTACAGGAGGAGAGAGAGGTGGAGAGAGGTTTAGGGAGGGAATTCCAGAGCTTGGGGCCCAGGCAGCTGAAGGCACGGCCGCCAATGGTGGAGCGATGAAAATCAGGGAAGCTCAAGAAGCCAGAATTAGAGGAGCGCAGATATATCGGAGGGTTGTGGGGCTGGAGGAGATTACAGAGATAGGGAGGGGGCGAGGACATAGAGTAATCTCCGAATCCCCCACCATCAACATCCTGGGGGTCACCATTGACCAGAAACTTAACTGGACCAGCCACATAAATACTGTGGCAACAAGATGAGGTCAGAGGCTAGGTATTCTGCGGCGAGTGTCTCACCTCCTGACTCCTCAAAGCCTTTCCACCATCTACAAGGCACAAGTAAGGAGTGTGATGGAATACTCTCCACTTGTCTGGATGAGTGCAGCTCCAACAACACTCAAGAAGCTCGACACCATACAGAACAAAGCAGCCCGCTTGATTGGCACCCCATCCACCACCTTAAACATTCACTCCCTCCACCACCGGCGTACCGTGGCTGCAGTGTGTACCATCTACAAGATGCACTGCAGCAACTCGCCAAGGCTTCTTCGGCAGCACCTCCCAAACCCGCGACCTCTTCCACCTAGAAGGACAAGGGCAGCAGGCGCATTGGAACACCACCTCCAAGTTCCCCTCCAAGTCACACAGCATCCTGACTTAGAAATATATCGCCGATCCTTCATCGTCGCTGGGTCAAAATCCTGGAACTCCCTACCTAACAGCACTGTGGGATTACCTTCACCACACGGACTGTTGCGGTTCAAGTTGGCGGCTCAGCACCACCTTCTCAAGGGCAACTAGGGATCGGCAAAAATGCTGGCCTTGCCAGTGACGCACACATCCCATAAACGAATACATTAAAAAAAATGAAAGCAAGGATGAGAATTTTAAAATCGAGACATTGCTTAACTGGGAGCCAATGTAGGTCAGTGATTAGCTCCACTTAGTGGCCAGAGCCCGCAATTACATTGTGACAATGGACAGAACAAAATTGAAGGGGAATTGTTGACATGGCAATTTAGAATGGGAAATGCTGTCAGGAAAGCATAAGAAAAAATCCTGATAACAGGAAGCAGGATTTGTGGGCAGGAGTTGTACACCCTGTGCAACATTTTTAATTCACATCTACCTGCATTTCCTATCCAGTTTTCTCATTGTAAATGGGCATGTCCACATTAAGAATGCAGTCTGCATATGTAAACTTGTCATGCTGTAATTACACATTTCCACCAGTGGAGGTGCTGCAATGTCACCATTGATGGGACAGCGTAATTACAGTGTGACAAGATTCGATGAGCATTTCCTGTTATAACTGTGGACATCAATATTTATAATGGAAATATGAAAATAAGGCTAGATGGTGGCATGACTCTAAAATGGGGACTGAAGTACCTCAGGGCATCCTGGTCCAATTATACCCCCGCCCTCTAACCCCACTGCACCTGTAAACTAACTTGATCTTGAACCCACCATGTGCAATGCCATGGGTGATTGACGTGTGTGCGTGTGCGTATTTATGTGTGTATATATATTTATATTCCTGCATTACAACAGTGACTACACTTCAAAAGTACTTAATTGGCTTTAAAGCCCTTTGGGACATCCTGAGGTCATGAAAAACGCTGTAGAAATGCAAGTCTTCTATGTATGTATGTATATGTGTGTACATATATATATATATGTGTGCGTGTGTGTATGTAAGTGTGTGTATATATATATATA